>CM033319.1:42148342-43348342 GCA_019359835.1 Pharus latifolius | reverse complement strand
TTTTGGTGATCAATGTATGCAAGATACACTCGGGACCTGTTTGGAGGATTTCTTAAAGCTGCCATGAGCTGTTGTTTTTGTAGTTGCTTCTTACAAAAGCTTAAGTTTCATCTGTATTCGGAAGCTCAAGCTGCCTCTAATTAGCTTATGCTTATGCAAAAGTTCAAGCCCCTCCAAATGATGCCCTCGATCTAGAATTGGGATGAATTGGGATGATTGGAGAATTGGGATGAAATCGGATGAAGTTGAGGATTGGGATTTGGGATGAACTGGGATGAATTGGAGAATTGTGAGGAAGTGGATAAGGTGGATGAAGTGGACTAGGTTTAATCATCTGTCTCATAGGCATTGTCATTGTCACTGTCACTATAATTATGGCACAGTTTTGAAAACCGTATCTAAACCTAGAGATGTTTTATAGAGGCACACAAAAGCGCTTCAAAGTTTACAATTTGAATTCAAAATAAAATTACTAGAGACATAGAAATCCATTCTATTTTGAACTGAGTTTTTTTTACTGTTAACCCAGAGTTAAAAAATAATATCGAAATTAACCCACAGTTGCGATAATTTGTAAAAATGGCCTGCCACGTCAGCTTGTCGAGCTCCCAGAGCTCGACAAGCTGCTAGTCGCACGGCCAAGAACTTGTCGCACTCCCCAACCACGACAACGGCTTGTCGCGGCTCCCGAGCACGACAACATCTTGTCGTGGGTCCCGAGCACGACAACTTCCGTGCAGTTGTCGCACCTGCAGCATTCGACATGTTAAAACATTTAACTGCGGAAACGGGGATTCGAACTCGGGCCAGAGGACACAGGAGCGAGCGCGCGAACCGGTTGGTCTAAGGCATTTATCTGTTATATGAGCACTGGACATTTTAATATTGTGTATCTTCTTGTCGAGTTTCCAGAACTCGACAAGCTGCGGTCCCCTCTTTATTCCCTGGTTCTGTGGTCCTGTACACACTCACACACACACTCATCCAAGAAACATAACTAACAGCAGCTCACACACACACAGTTGTAAAAACTCCGTCCTAGATCTAGCAAAATCCGTCCGATAAATTTATCCGGTGTAGAAGAGAAAGTTGTAGAGAATTGCGAGTTCTTCGAAAAGAGGTAAATTTTTTCGAAATGCATTTAAGATTCTGTTAATTATGTTGCTAATGACGTGATTAGGGTTTATATTTATGTTTATGTGTATAGAAGAGTAGGTATTATGTTGTTTTTAGGAATATGTTTAGGAAATATGTGCATTTGTATGTATGTTTGTAAAATAGATTTTTTTAAATGTATGTGTGTATGTATGTTTGGAAATGAATGTGTATATGTTTGAAAATAGGGGTTTATAAATGTATGTGTGTGTTTGAAAAATAGATTTTAGAAATATATGTGTGTATGTTTGGAAAAATAGGGTTTTTAAATGTATGTTTGTATGTTTGGAAAATAGGTTTTTGAAATGTATGTGTGTATGTTTAGAAATATATGTGTGTATGTTTGGAAAAATAGGGTTTTTAAATATATGTTTGTATGTTTGGAAAATCGGTTTTTGAAATGTATGTGTGTATATTTAGAAATATATGTGTGTGTATGTTTGGAAAAATAGGGTTATTAAATATATGTTTGTATGTTTGGAAAATAGGTTTTTGAAATGTATGTGTGTATGTTTACAAATATATGTATGTATGTTTGGAAAAATAGGGTTTTTAAATATATGTTTGTATGTTTGGAAAATTGGTTTTTGAAATGTATGTGTGTATGTTTAGAAATATATGTGTGTGTATGTTTGGAAAAATAGGGTTTTTAAATATATGTTTGTATGTTTAGAAATATATGTGTGTATGTTTGGAAAAATAGGGGTTTTTAAATATATGTGTGTATGTTTAGAAATATATGTGTGTATGTTTGGAAAAATAGGGTTTTTAAATATATGTGTGTATGTTTGGAAAAATAGGGTTTTTAAATATATGTTTGTATGTTTAGAAATATATGTGTGTATGTTTGGAAAAATAGGTTTTTTAAATATATGTGTGTATGTTTGGAAAAATAGGGTTTTTAAATATATGTTTGTATGTTTAGAAATATATGTGTGTATGTTTGGAAAAATAGGTTTTTTAAATATATGTGTGTATGTTTGGAAAAATAGGGTTTTTAAATATATGTTTGTATGTTTAGAAATATATGTGTGTATGTTTGGAAAAATAGGGTTTTTAAATATATGTGTGTATGTTTGAAAAAATAGGGTTTTTAAATATATGTTTGTATGTTTAGAAATATATGTGTGTATGTTTGGAAAAATAGGTTTTTTAAATATATGTGTGTATGTTTGGAAAAATAGGGGTTTTTAAATATATGTTTGTATGTTTAGAAATATATGTGTGTATGTTTGGAAAAATAGGGTTTTTAAATATATGTGTGTATGTTTGGAAAAATAGGGTTTTTAAATATATGTTTGTATGTTTAGAAATATATGTGTGTATGTTTGGAAAAATAGGATTTTTAAATATATGTTTGTATGTTTGGAAAAATAGGGTTTTTAAATATATGTTTGTATGTTTAGAAATATATGTGTGTATGTTTGGAAAAATACGTTTTTTAAATATATGTGTGTATGTTTGGAAAAATAGGGTTTTTAAATATATGTTTGTATGTTTAGAAATATATGTGTGTATGTTTGGAAAAATAGGGTTTTTAAATATATGTTTGTATGTTTGGAAAAATAGGGTTTTTAAATATATGTGTGTATGTTTGGAAAAATAGGGTTTTTAAATATATGTGTGTATGTTTAGAAAAATAGGGTTTTTAAATATATGTGTGTATGTTTGGAAAAATAGGGTTTTTAAATATATGTGTGTATGTTTGGAAAAATAGGGTTTTTAAATATATGTTTGTATGTTTAGAAATATATGTGTGTATGTTTAGAAAAATAGGGTTTTTAAATGTATGTGTATTTCGTTTTAGAAACTATGTGCACACAATAGAAAATATAAAATTAGGTTATTTTTAATTGTGCACATGCATACTGTATGTCTAAAAATTAGGTTTTGGACATATATGTGTATGTATTTAGAAATTATGAAACTAGGCTATTTTCAATTACATACATGCATGCTCTATGTTTAGAAATTATGTTTTTTAAAATTAGGTTATTTTTAATTGTGCACATGCATACTCTATGTTTAAGAATTAGGTTTTGTAAAATATATATGTGTATGTATTTAGAAATTATGAAACTAGGTTATTTTCAATTACATGCATGTATGCATGCTCTATGTTTATAAATTATGTTTTTCAAATGTATATGTGTATGTATGGTTTTAGGATCTATGTGCATGTGTGTAATGGTGTCATGTTATTTACGCGTGAGATGAATGTGTGTAGGGAATGGATATTCCGAACAAAATTTCCATATTTTATGGTGACGGCATAATTCGCGAGGGGCAAAGCGGGGTTGATATGAGCCGTTGCCAGTATGTGACGGGCGAGCTGAGTGTACATAACACCTCATTTCTAGACCTGAATTTGTGGATCCTGAATATGTTCGGGAAGCGGCCTCGCGATGAAATGGCTCTAATCGAAGGGCTCATCGTTCGTGAGGTAGATAATGAGCCATACTGGATGCTGCGCGAAATTAAAGGGGACAAATCTTGGAGTTCTTTTATTCGAAGAGTGAAAGACCCCCATGGCGGACTGCTCGGCCAGTTCGCGATGTATGTGTAGTTCTGCAACGTACGACCAGCCGAGAGTGCGGTGGAGGGTGAGCCAAGCGTCATGCCCGGTCCTGCGAGATTCAGGGCTAGCGAGTGGTCGGATGTATTCTGCCATACTCGCGTAGATGTGTGCGAGGTACTGGATTGCCTTCCATCAGTGTCCGACGAAGATGATTCGACGGACTCGGAGGCATCCGATGGCTCTGATGACGATACTCCTGGTCCCCCGCAGGAGTGGCTAGATCACTCAGCATACAGTCAAGCTGTGTTGCCAACGGATCAGGGTTCGAGGTGGTCTTTCGAGCACGGTGGCTTACAAGTAGAGCAGGAATTTCAAAGCAAGGAAGATCTGAAGAATGCCGTGGCGAGCTGGTCCCTCGCAATTAACCGGCAATATAAGGTCGTCAAGTCAAACCCCAACCTTTTTGTCGCAGCCTGTGTAACAGCAGGCTGCCCATGGAAGATTCGTGCGATGCGGCCGAAGGACGACATCGGTTTTGTGGTGACAAGGGTTACCGCACACACATGCCTGCTCACGGAGGCGCTGGACAGACACAGGAACCTGACGTCGGCGTACGTCGGTAATATCATCCAGCCGGCTGTGCGAGAGAACATTTCGATAATGCCGAGAGAAATAATGAAGCAAGTTGCCGATAGGTGTGGGTACACTATAAGGTATGGAAAGGCCTGGAGAGCAAAACAGAAGGCAATTGAGGACATGTTCGGCACATTCGACCACGGTTACAACAATGTGATGCGGTTGCTGCGCAACATCGCTCAGACCAACCCAGGCACATTTTTAGATTTCTTCGATCAGCCAGCTACACGTCGAGATGGTAGCCCCATACAGAACACTCGGGTACTCCGTCGATTATTCTGGTCATACCGCTAGTGCATCGAGGCATTTGCTTATTGTCGTCCAGTCATATGCGTGGATGGTACGTTCCTGACTGGAAAGTATAAGGGCTGTCTCCTCATTGCTGTTGCTGCGGATGCTAACGACCAACTGCTTCCATTGGCGTACGCCATCGTCGAGTCTGAAAACTCGGAAAGTTGGTTGTGGTTTCTGGTCAACGTGAAGCGGGCGGTTGTTGGTGATCGAGAGAAGGTGTGCATCATATCGGACCGCCACCGAGGGCTGCTCCATGCCATTGAGGTAATGCGCGGGGCCCCAGATGCTCCGTACAAATGGGAGGACGTGCGCAGCCGTTGGTGCATGCGGCACATTGCAGCAAATCTTTTCACACACTTCCGCAGTAAACAGATCATGGATCTGTTCAAGCGGCTGTGCATGCAAAATCAACCGAGGAAGTTCCAGGCTGTGTTCGACAAATTGGAGGCGCTGACAGTGAAGTACTCCACGAGGAGGGCCAGTAATGCTGCCGATGATGTGAACGTCAGCAAATTTTCCCAATGGATTCAGGACAAGGACATCGAGAAATGGTCCTTGCTGCACGACGAAGATGGCGCAAGGTTTGGGATAATGACGACGAACCTTTCAGAGGTGTGCAATTATGTGTTGAAGGGAGTCCGGTGTTTGCCGGTGACTGCTGTAGTGGAGATGACATGGTACCGCACAGCCGAGTACTTCAACAACAGAAGTGTAGCCGCCAAAACGCTAGTCGACGATCCCATGAGAACCTTGCCAGATGTTGTGCAGTCGTACTTGACTGCCCGCATAGACAAGGCCCAGCGGCACGAGGTGACAGTTATAAATAGACTGCACCGAATCATTCAAGTCCGCCTTCTGCAGAAGAACGTGAGTGGCCAACTGAGACCTGGACGGGTGCACGAGGTCATTCTTGGGGATGTCGCTGAGTGCTCATGTAACAAACCGAAGCTACTGCACAAGCCCTGCTCTCATGTCCTTGCTTCATGTGCGGCGCTCGGTGTGAGCCCTGCGCCTTACCTTTCGGAGTACTTCCGCCTTGACAACCTTTCAAACACGTGGAGTGGCGTGTGGAGAGTTTTTATGACGCTCGGTGACTACAGAGTTATCCCTGCTGGCGAGACTACCTGGATCCCAGATGTAAATCTAAAGCGAACGGGTCCAGGGCGACGGAAGACACGCCGAATACACAATGACATGGATGAGTCCCAGGGGGGTAGCTCACGAGCTAGGAAATGCTCGATCTGTAGGCAGCCCGGACATAGCAGGAAGGATTGTTTGAATGCACCCGGACCATCGACATAGCCTTGTAATAAACTTTGTAATACGCTTATCATTTGCATTCGATTGTTGTAATCTGTTTAAAACCTTGTAATATGATTCATGTTATGTTACTTTCATGTCGTGTGCTATCCATGGGTATGATACTTTCAATAACGGTTCCCGATGTATGTTATGTTACTTTCAATAATGGTTCATGTTTTATGTTTTGACAGGCATGGCTGGCGGAGATAGAGATCTTCCAGAGCTACTGAGCAGTACATGTGATCGTGGCCATCGCGGCCGCATCTTGTCCGAGGGCGGGAACTTGGAGCCGCTGGTAGTCCGTGCTCCCTTGGAGTACTGGCCTCTGCATGAGGGCTATATCCCCATCCTGCGGGCTGCAGGTTTATTGCCGTTCGCCCGTATGCTGCAGATAGGTCAGCATCTCACACTGGACAAGTCGTTGATCACCGCATTGGTAGATCGATGGCGTCCGGAGACCCACACTTTCCACTTCCGCTGGGGGGAGATAACAGTCATGCTGGAGGATGTGAGCATGCTGCTTGGTTTACCTGGCAATGGACATCCCATCGTCCCCCGGCCAGCACGCCTAGATTGGCGCGCACAGATGCACCTCCGATTCAACATCGCTAACCACGCTGACGAGATCCCGGCATCCAGGCGTGGTGTCCCCCACCGATTTCTGGCGCGCTACCGTGAGTGCCCCGATGATGCCCCCGCCGATGTAGTTCGCCAGCATCTCTTCGCGTACTTGCTGGTGACGCTGCAGTATATTTTGTTCCCTTCCACGCATGGTGACACTGTGTACACATGGTTCATTCCTCTGGTCGAGAGTATCGTCGATGCCGACGCAGGGGCCATGCCGCGTTACAACTGGGCGATGGCAGTGTTGTGCGCGACATACAGGGGCCTTTGCGAGGCATGCTGCAGGACCGCAGCTGGATCGTTGCTTTCCGCATGCCCTGTCCTGCTGCAACTGTGGTCATGGGAGCACTTCCCCGTTGGTCGGCCGCGTTTACAGCGGCCCATCCATCCGTACGTTGCGCCAGCCGACTATGATGATTGGGTGGACCGGCCGACCATGGGAGCCCGTTGGCTGGGAGGTCGGCCGAGGTGGTCATCATCACAGATTCACCGTTGTTACTTGGCGTACCTGGGAGAGTTTGATCTCCTATCGGACGCGCGCGTCATATGGCGGCCATGGACACCGGAGCACATCTCGCAGGTTGCACCGCATGGCATTTCCTCGCATTGCACCGCGGGCCAGGACTGCTGGCTTACACGCCGGCACATGGTGTTCTCACATGTGGTGGAGCCGTATTTTCCGGAGAGGGTGATGCGCCAATTCGGCCTACATCAGCAGATACCGCCCCCGGAAAGAAATCGACAACGCCATCTCCCGCGGCAGATTCACGTGTATGCCTCGAACATTTTCTATATCTCATGTACACACTCATATTTGTTTATTTCTTTGCTTTATGTGCATCGCGTCACCTTTTGCAGACAAACACGTAGAGGAAAACAGTCTGACAACTGGCAGATCAAGAATTCCAAATGGGTCGACGAGTGGGAGAACCACGCGACGACGGATGTTGTTGTGGAGGAGCGGCCGTATGACCCTGGGACGTCCCAGGCCTATCTTCAGTGGTACGTGCCGCGCACCCGCACGCGACTCGCTCGTGCGGCCCCCCCATCGCCGACAGAACTATCACATCAAGACAGTCTTCGACTCGGCCTTGATGTTCATTTCCCAGGCCGGATACATCGCTCGGTACGTTCGTCTTCGCTGGATACTTATGTTGGTCTCTTATCTTATCTATTTTTCCATAGTTCCCATATGAGTTTCGCATGTGCAGGGTGACTTAGCGTTGGGCATCGACAGTCAAGCGGCAAACGTGTCGTCTCACTTGGAAGGTCCTCCACGCTTCAAGGCGATGGCGCGTGCTGTCCTACATTCCATCCGTGTAGCAGCACAACGAATCTTGTTCGACGCTACTTGTGGCCGAAAGACAGATGCATCGGTTCCGCACCGGAGAGGGGCCCGGCCGCCCAGCCCGATGTCAGCCCGGCCTAGCCTGGGTGGTGCTCGACAGAGCACTTCGTCAGCACGGCGCAGTCATCGTGACACATCGCCGACCTGGGGAGGTGACATACCAGGGACGTCCGCCGGCCTGTCTCGGCTTCATCGTTCCTCGTCAATGCACAGTGCTCGACGCAGAGATCTGCATATTGGGGGCCCGTCGAGACATCGCACTCCCGGTTCAGATGACTCTGATGATGACGACGGCATCCGTCGTCAACACGAGGACGACATTCATCGTCAAGACAGGGACGATGCGAGTAGAGCGTTGGCAGAGCGGTTTGCGGCTGACGAGGATTGCGGCCAGGCTCATATTGAGCAGGCTCTCCAGGGACAGAGATACTCAGTCCCTTGGGGGGATCCCGCCCACGACCACATGCATGTGGATGACGATCGTGAGTACTACGCTCCGCAGGGGGCCGACCCCAGTGGGGTGGCACCACAGCAGGACAACCAGGAGTGGATCTCGCACATGTTCGGGTTGCACGACCCTCATGCACATCAGTACTACCAACCGGATCAGTTGACGCCTAGCGAACTCGAAGATCACCCTCCATCGACACAGCCATCTCAGGGTCATGCAGGTACTGAGCGGCATGGTCCTTCTACCGCGGCTGGACAGCGATCACATGTGCCACCTGATCCGTACTCACCATCGCCTTTTCAGAGAGATAGACATGGGCATGGGCATAAGAGGGGTCGTCCGAACCCATAGCGAACATGTACTAACACTTTTATTTTCCAGTGTGTTACATTCAAAATGAATCATGCAGTTCACTAGATTTCTTATATATTTTTATTATATGATACATACTGACGTATATTTCTATAGATATATATACATATACATATACATATATATGTGCATGTGTATATATATATATATATATATATATATATATATATATATATATATATCTATACAGTATGTATGTATTTATGTATGTACAGTATGATGGGAAAAACTCCTAGCCCAGCTGGTGGGAACCCTCTTCTACCTCGTTGTCCACCTAGGTTCGAATCCCCACTGATCTTGATTTGGGTTCACAGAATAGATTTTGATATTTTAGGGTTTGAGATAGATTAGGGTTGAACTGATCTTGTTACTGCCAAACATAAAAGTCTTTACAAGCCAGATTCAATTCCATCTCTAAATCTCAGATCTATCAATCCTATTCTGTTTTCGAAAACAGGATTCTAATTACCCTAAATACTCAGAACTCAGATTTAGCTAAATCTTGCCCTAATCCAGATCAGATTATTCTTGGATTATGATCATGGGTATGTCAATACCTTAATCCAGAAAGTTGGCAGCCAAATCGTATCATCTAAGCCATTTTCACATATCAGTCCAAATTATATCGTAATTTAGTCCTTTATTTGATATCTAGAAACCCAAAAAGGCTAAAATCTTCAGATTAATTCCAAATTCAAAATTTCTTCAGCAAATCTTTTTCAAATGCTATTTGATACAATTTTCTCTTCTGTGCAGATTACAAAATCACATTTTAAAGACCATAATTCAAAATCGACAAAACTCAGATCTTATTTTACCCTAAAGTACCCTATTTTCAGTTTATATCGAAAATCATCAAATCAACTCATATTTTATCAAATCTCTTGTTAGATGAGTATAATGTATAAGTTTATACTTATTTGTGAACTCAGATTACAAATCAATCCGTAATTTAATAATTAATTCTTATTACAAATCAATCCTTCAGTTTGCTGAGAGCTTGTCGTGTGGGCTGAAAGCTTGTCGTGCTCCAGGAACACGACAAGGACTTGTCGAGCTCTGGGAGGACGACAAGCTCCTAGTCGTGTTCCTGGAGCACGACAAGAGGCTGCGACAGCTTGTCGAGCTCTGGGAGCTCGACAAGCTGAGGTGGCACGCCATTTTTGCAATTTACCGCAACTGTGGGTTAATTTCGAAATTTTTTTTTAACTCTGGGTTAACAGTAAAAAAAACTCATTTTGAATTGAGAAGATTAAATTTCGATATATAAATGGTTTATGCCCAGAAGTACTTCATGGGTCACAGTCGGTTAATCCCATCCTTCACTATCTATTACTATTTTACTATTAAACATGCACTTATAAGGAATGTGTTCTTTATGTTTCATCTTTGTTTATCGAGTTAAGATTTTTAATATTGAATGATGCTAGATTGCCTTAATCCCTTCCAAAAAATTATGAAAAAACAAATTTCGCTGTGGTTTGGATTGTCATTAGTTGGATGTAGCATGAAAGCACCAAATATAAGGACTAATTTGGATACTTTGCCTGTACATGGGTAGGGTGGGGATCTGTGATACTAGCATAAGTTCATAACTCAGTATCTAGAATTGGGATGAAGTGGACGAGGTGGATTTCTTTCTTCTACAAAGGAAGGGGAATTTTTAATGATTACGGGGTATCATGCATAATTTTATGGTATAATCAAATAAGTTTGATTTAGAAGTCTCCTTCTTATTGGCTGTTCATCAGGTGGTTCTCCTTGCATCATACACACTCATATGTAAGCATATGAGAAATGAAGGCTGATTTGTTCTTAATAAAGTAACAAGAAACCAACTAAGTTGTTGTAGTCTGTAGTTTATAAGTTGATTTGTACATCCTTCTTTTGATACTATGAATCATTTTGTAATTTCATATGTTTTCATGTTTTTAGATTTATATGTATAATTTCAGCACAAAATAATATCTTCCATCTTATACCTGAAACTTGAAATCAGTATACTTGTTGCTGAAAACAACACCTTAGTAATTAGAAATCAATAAAATGGAGACTTGAAAACGTACAACTAAAACCTTAACATATGCAACCACTTTACCATCTTTTTACCTTCTCAACTAATTGTTTTATGCACCACTCTAGTAGAGAATTTATTGGTATTGTTCTATACACCCAAAACCTGAAACTTTTATATGTTCTGCTCAAAACAGTATAGTAGAAATCAAAGATACTTCAGACATGAAACTTGAAACTTTAGAACTGAAACTTATATATTTTCACCTTAAAACAAAACCTTACGATTGAAACTTGTAAATTTTCAGGTGAAGACAATATCTTACACTACTTGATTATCAAACTTGACTGCTTGAAACTTCAAATATGAAAGTTCAAAAAGATAAACATTAGGGAGATAAAATTTCCAGAGTTTGATCTACATAGAGTCCAGCTTGTTGGCTTCAGCTTCATTTAATTGTACTAGTCATTAATCCATTGTCATTTGATTGTTAGGTTCAGTTTCAACTGCACGGCCTAGTCACCTGTGTTGTCCTTTGTACTTATGCCTTAAATTAATAGTTTGTACATGCATGTATCTAAATCACGACATAAAAAAGAAGGTACAAACGAAAATAAAAATCAAAAATAGAAAGGAAAGTTACAAAGACAGACAATTAAAATTGAGCTTGATACTTATTTGAGCTTAATCCTATGCATGGTATAAAAACCTTAATTCTATGTTTAACATGCTCTCTAATGAATTATCTTAGTAATTTTTATAGTAAACAAGGAGTACAAAACTAGATATTTCAACATTGGATTCTTCACTTATTTTTTTCCCACTGTTCAGTAAGTGTTCAGTTTTCAAAACAAATTTGATTATGGTTGTCTTGTTTCAAGAAATATTCTGGTTTCAATTAAATTTACTTCTTGATGAATGAATAAAATTGTGTGTAATTTTGTTTTTCAGTTATAGTTGTTTCAGCCTTTTAGGTTGAATAGGATGAAACCTTTTGTATTTCCAAGCATTTTAGAAATTTCTCAATCTATTTTCTGTTTGCATAATTTCAAATTTCATAGATTGGACTTCCATCTTGGAGATTGTTACTGTCAGGTTTCATCTTTGGAAAAATCAGTTGCAATCAGGTAATATTAGTATTATTTTTTCAGCTGTATGATTCTTGTTTGTGCTATTTGTATATGAATAAGGAGTTTGTCTACTAGTTGTTGTAGATTCTTTGAAAAGTATGTCAGTTGATAACTGTTTAGAGAGAGGAGCTAACTAGTGGCTATTGTGCAAAGATTTTAGTTCATTTGGAGTAATATAGCATTGGCATGAGCTAGTGATTTAGATATGATACTTACGAATTCAAATTGTAATACCAAATTTCTATACTTTCTAGTCTTATACTGATCAAATTCTTGTTAATGGGTTCTTCAATTCCCATATTGCATAGGTGGATGAATGTTCAGGACTATTTTGACCAAAATAATAAAGTGCAAGGACTCAAGTGATCAGCAACAAAGTGGATTCTATATTAGTTGGTGCACATTGTCCTAAAGAAGAAGCGATTTGAGCATGGATAATGTGCAAACTAATAGTGTCTATATTTTGAGTAGTTTTCATCACTGATCACCCTTAAAGGGTTCTATATGCCAGGAAGGCTCTGGACAGAGCCAATCATTGTACTCTAAAAGGCATGCATGCCCTTTGATTGATAGTTGCAAGTTAATTATACTCTATTGAATTTGGATGCTCATTATTGAGGTAACCATTGAGCTTATATGCAATTCTATTTGATCTTCAGGGAGAAAAGAAAGTTATTTTGATTTCTTTTGTGAGGCCATATGTTCTGTTGCTAAGGGTACGCTTCAAAGAGCATCTCGAAGTGTAATAGTTGGTGACACACCTCTTGGGCCCGAGTAGTGTTGTGAGGTGATTGTGAACTATGTGTTGAAAAGAGATGCTCTATTGTTACGTCCATATGGAAATATTAGAAAAATGTCTGATGCGCTTAGACGATCAATTGAGTCTAGTTCATCGACGTAGGCGAGTGCGTTCTAACGTTCGATGTGTAAAGCTCTCTTTGAAATAAAGAGTTGTGCAATTACTCTGAGTTATGTTTTCGATCATCTTGGGTTTCGGTAATTCCGAGTAAGATCTCGTTATTCTGTATATTAGAATCTGGGTGAGCCTAGTGCGAAAACCAAGGCTAGGTCTCAAACGGATCATTCATTGATACACAAGTCCTTGTTCTACAAGTGGTTGGCTATCTCATTTCATCAGGTCATGCTAGTTATCCAGGTATCTTAGATACTAGTTATCCAAATTTTACGTCATGAAGATCAGGTCACCCCCCGTGAACGCATCCTTCACCGGCGTGTTCATATCAAAAGGACTCTAGAACTCCACTAAATTCTTACTAAGACTCAACTGTTACATCTGTTGCCAGAACAAGAATTTAGGGTTTAGAAGAAGAAAACGTAAGAAACTAACTATAAAACTTGAAATCGAGACCAAGGAGAAATTACGCCTTCTGGATTAGGTCATCCCTAACCCTAGAAGGGAATTACTCACAAAAATCATAAAAATACAAAAATAATAAGAAATAAATGAAAACTTACTTGATTGCATCAAAGAATTAGGTATATCATCTTTGCAGGCTTACAAATGCGAAAACTAGAATAAAAATAAAGAAGAGGGTTCTTCTAACCTAACTTCTAAAATCTGAAACTAAACTAAGAAAAGCATACTAAATTGAGTCAAAAGTTTCTCTATTTATAATTCAATAAGTTAACGTGTCCAAATACAACTCTCAGCATGCAGGTGACAGAATCCGACTTCAAACGACACACGAAACAAATAAAATGGACTCAAAACAACTCAAAAACACTTGGGACCAAACCTAGGCATTGGCCATGCCCTAGGCCGAGTACTGGTCATGCCAGGGGTCGTGCCCAGCTCAACCAGAGTTCCCCTAGGCCGTTTTTCATCTAGTTTTCGTGTTTTTCATCGAAACTACTTCAAACAAACTCAAAACACTCTCAAATTTTGTAGGCATGATTCCTAGAAAATAATGAACACAACCGTGAAAGTAGATTGTAAAAATGATAAAAAAAAATTACATAAAATGTCACATCGAAAGAATTTTCAGCAATCAAACTGGCTCACCAGAGATTATTCATCATGACTTCCATTCGAGGAGTTTCAACAGCGATACCCAAAGTTTCAACTCGAGGATGAGCTGCTTCCAAACGAGGAGAGAAATGTTACAGACTTCTTATGGGGTCAGGGTTACACCTGAAAGGGTCCTAGGACCTTATTAGAATTCTTGGTCACTATAGGTTAGGAATTGATCTCTTTTATCTATATTAGATTTGGATTTGATCTATTATCCTTAAGGATACTTAGGTGTATTCGATTAGTTTTATCTCTTAAGACTAGCTATGTAATGGATGGAATTAGGATGTAACAGTGAGCAATGAAGTATTCCCCCCTGTTAATTGGTAGTTCACCACGGCGCGATCAGAAACGCGCTGAGCGAACAGGGACCAAGGCTCCTTCCTATTTCTCACCCCTGCAACCTTCGATCTACCTCTAACCATAACAGATAGTTCCCTAACTACCTATGTTTTGCAAAAAGAATGTTCACTAATCTCTATCCGTACAATTATTCATCAATCAGATTGCTAGTGCAAAACTGGACCAGACATGATGTATAGAAAAGAACCATAAATTTTATAGACATGTGCTTCTATCAAGAACAGTGTAGCTCATTAAAAACTGAACCATGCGTAACGAAAATGTATACCGTTTGCTGTAGCTATACGAAAATACTTCAATATTCACAACTTTAAGAGTCAAGAGAGAAAATGTGATCCCAGCTGCATGTAGACATGGATATGATATCAACCAGGAATAGGGGTAATGAAAGCAAAGTCTTCCTCCCATAGCAATCAATGCAGTGGGAAAATTGTTAGAATCAAAATTGGACAAGGCACAGAAGACCAAATCATTCAATAGAAACATCATAAAAAAGAAACAATTTTGCTGAATACAGACATGTGCTTATTGTAGAAAATAATTTAAAAATGAGCCAAGAAAATGACAATGAGAAAAGAACATAACTACAAAAATTTCTTCTTTTTTGTTTTCTCTCTAGCTGCACATGGAACAGACCAACCATGCAGAAGAGTGCAAAGAAACATCAGAAAGAGCACAAGCAACTGGAATAAATGATATATCGTTAAGTTAGAATTCGTTCGTCAGACCAAAACGACCATCGCAGAACAAAGCACAGTTAAAATATAGGCTTGAGTTTGGACTGCTTCCTGACACCCTCTATCTCAGCTAATTAACTTTGGCTACGAGAGACAAAGCGTATATCTAAAGAACCCAACAACAGTAATAATGATGACAAAATATGGGTAAAAGTTCTTACAAGATTTCATCAAAACCTCTTTCTAAATCATCTCAAGTGAACCGTCGTCTCAGCAGACAGCGCTTTCCGACCACCGTGCCCAAACTTGGAATCTCTGAGATTCCTGTGCTTTGTTTTCATAGCTCGGTTTGCCAAACCACCAGACCTATCGCCAGCTCAAATCTGGCTCGCCGTCCTTCCCCTTGGCAAATGCACCTTGTTGCCTCTCCTTCCCTCCACTTCTTGACCGACTCCATCTGCTCTTTCTTCTGCTTTGCCCTCTTATTCGCCTCCCGCGCCTTCTTCCTCGATCTTCTTCTTCTCCGACAAGAGCCTCGCTTTAATCCTGTGCATGTGAGCATCGGTCTTCACCATCTCGGCGTTGTAATCTGCCGGCCTGGGGAACCGGGCCTTCGCAGACTGCAATTTCTCAACTAGGCCCTCCCTGTTGTATATAGCTTTCTTTGAATGCTCAGCTTGTGCTTCTTCTTCTTCTTCCCCTGAATCTTGTTCTGACCCCAATTCTTTTATCATCAATCATAATTTCATCATGAGTCAAGGCATCTCTACATGCAAGCGCTGCCATCTTTACTGTACCAAAGAAACCAACATAGAACATTAGTCCAACAGAGCCAAATGGCACGCACGGATCCTACAGACGCGACCGAGACAAGTAAAGAGCAAACATAAGCAACAGCCTTGCATCGTCGAATCCTCCTCAACAGCATGCACACCACATTACGAAAGACGTATTGTAACAAGGCAACAATCAAAGTCAGTTTTCGTGTTAGGACACCATTGGATTTGAGTTCCTGACTAGAATTCGCGGCAGAATTTAGATTTCATTCAATAAAATTTCACTTAAAGAAGAAACCTATGAGTACCCCTTATTCTCTTATTGTTCAAGAAGATTTAATCTCAAGAAACATGTAGGATGACTGATGTCATGCCAAGCTGAAACAGATGAACCTATTTCACAGCCATCCTAAGAATGGACGCATTAAACTCAGCCAAGATTTCCTTCATTAATTTTTTTTTTTTCATAAAAACAACCGACAATGACCCCATGTCTTATAGATCAAGAAGATTTGATCTCAGGAAAACATGTAAGATGGATGATGGTGCTAGTAGCGAAGACTCAATGAATCAATTTTTTTTTTTTTACGAAAAGCAAGGACACTGCGTTTTATTTATAACAAAGGAGGATAGAATCTACAATTATTACACAAAGTTCATCAACTAACTGTATCAGTGTTTTAACAACGGTGCCCTAATGATTCTCGACGTGAATAATTTCCTGTCTTGCGCTCTTCTGGTCCCACTGCGCCTTGGTTTATTATTCGACTAGCTGAGCAGAGCCTGTAGTTTGGTTACTCCTGCCTCCATTCAGGACTTTGCTTCTGATAAGATGTCTTCAAACAGTTCCTGCGTACTAGGCCCTTGTTGTCTAAAGATCCTGGTATTTCTTTGGTTCCAAATTTTCCACCACACTAGTATTACCAATGAGTTCCATCCTTTACGTCGGTCCTTGCTTAAGAGTATCTGCCACCTTGTACCACCCTTCTTCTTCTAGGTTGTGTGTATTTGACATCGCCGGTAATAAATGTTGTATTCCAATTTTCGACATGACACTGCCCCAGATTCTTTGTGTATATGAATATCTCACAAGCTAATGGAGTCCCGTTTCAATGAATCAATTGATTTCGCAACCAAGATCCTAGGCATGGCAGCATTAAACTCAACAAATAGCTAGCAATTAGATCAAACCAATCTGTCGTAGAGATTGGATTAGATTGCTCAAGAAGTAGATTAGATTGGAGGAAAGTGAGATCAATGAATCAAGAATTGACGTACCAAGAAGAGCCCCAGTTGACAGCTGCCGCTTGGAGACTGAAGTAGGATCGGATATTTATCAAATCACATTCGCATCCATATTTTTAAATCAGATTTGGATTCGAATTTGGATATAGTCAAATTCTGATTCGTATCAGATCAATATCGAATACGGATTCAATTCAGATTATTCTTAATTCAATCAGATTTCAAAATCTATCAAATATTACTAATTTCTTTATTTCGTAATTACTCATTTTAAATCATTGAATAACACACTTTGAATGAATGTATACTATATTTGTATCATTCATGAAAGAATTTGATTAAAAAATTGACAAATTACAAATTTAGACAATTATTTCATATATAAATAACCTTCAAATTTGAATTCAATTGTAACAGGTATGTCATTTTTCGGATTCAAATACGAATTTGGATATTTTTGTGTCAAATTTGGATCCAAATTTGGATAGAGAAAAAATATTATTCATATGCTAAATTTTTTACCATATCCACAAGTTGTCAAATTCAATAATCAGGTAATTCGGATAATTCATATCCATTTTACACTCTTAGGCTGGAGATAGGGAGGGGAGTCAAAATTATGCGAATGTGTTGTCCTACGACTGCAAACTAGAATATGGGTGCACGGATAAGTGAGTGTTTAGAGTTTTCCAAGGTTCAAAGGAGTAGACAAAACCCTTTTTGGAAAATAGCAATAGAGCCTCATCTACCATCATCTTTTGTGTAGCCAGTCTCCTCTACTTAAAATTAGAGCAAATAAACACTTATATTATTCTAATAGGAGCAAATATGCCACTCAATCAATTTCTCCATTAATTTAGTCTTATTGACGTATGGAACCAATTTATGAGAATTGACATGTAGGATCCATATGTTAGTAACTATTATTTTAACATAATTAATGGAGAAATGAGTGGAGAGGCCTAATTGGTCCTATTTAAATAGTGGAAGGCTTACTTGCTTCAATTTTGAGTAGAAGAGTTTGATTGCACAAATGTGTTGTTTGGTTCAGAATCATAATTATAATCATAATAGTTTTTAGATACATTAGATTCGGGATGAAATGAGTAAACAAAAAATATGTTGGTTTATGTGAGTAATGGAATGAGATAAGATGATTTTGAAATACATTCATGTGAGATGTATTTGAAAAATGTACTAAAATATATTTTGAATACATGTATTATAATTATAAAGTGGTCTAATCAAACAACTGATAACACATTCTTATTATACATAATCAGAATACGGAGCAAAATTTATGAATCAAATACCATCAAAATGTGATAATAGAGGGCCTCTACTGCTATTTTTCCAAACCTTTATTATGGGAAATTTTGATGGTAGTGACATAGAAGAACAGCTAATATGAGAAAAATGACGTTCCAAAACTTCAATATTGGTGTATGATACCGCTGTCTAAAAATAGTTGCAAAATGACACTGTCGTATACAACCACCCATGTTTCTGTAGAAAACATCTAACGTTATTATTTGGTTCATTATTGTAATTAGGCATGCTAGATTTTGTTTAGTAACTTTGGAGCATTTGCCGCATATTTTTGACTAAATTGTAGTGTCTAAAATAAGTATCATATTATTAGACATATTTTTACCATACTTAATCTTAAACAAGATCACATACTAAATAACTTTAATTTGCCGTCACCTACGGAGTGTAGCTCTGCTATAAGTGTGCGATGCACCTAAGCCAATAGTCATGATTTCTAATGACACACTAAACATGCTCTAATTCTACAATACTGTTGTAATCTTAAAAACAAGAAATTCTTTAGGCCCGTTTGGAATACAATAAACAAAAATAAAAAAAATATAGGAATTGAGTACCATATCAAATGAATCCATAGGAATTCTGTATTACAGAAATTGGTCAAAAGAAGTATTTGGATGCTATAAAGAAAAAATACTGGAATTTGGAAGAAATACGGGTGTAACTTGATTTGCGTTACCATGAGGTTGGACCTTATTTTTTATTTCCCCCAAAATTCCTATAAAATAAAGTTATTTCAAAGGAATTTTATAGAAATTTTATGTGGTCACTCCTTTATTTCAAACACCTCATACAAAAATTTCCATAGTATTTGAATTCTTGAAATTCCTTTATTTTTCCTACATTCTAAATACACACTACAATGTGGATTTTGGTATAAGAAAGCTACTTTAGGCTCCCTTGCTTTTGTTAGTTTTTTTTTTTTAAGTTTTCTTGAGACAGTGTTGAAGTATGAATAATTTGATTGATTTTTTCAGCGGTTTAAACTTTTCAATGAAATGATTAATGCATGAAACTCAACTTAGTATGAAAACTCAAAAGCCTTAAGTTAGAGATCAAATTGTGACAATATTTATGAGAAAAATAATTGAAGAGCTCAATAGTAAAACCAAAAGAATTTCAAAGATAATTCAAGTGTGTAAGTTAAATCTACATTGTAGACCCAATAGAGATTAGACGTGAAGAGAATTATTGAAGTATGAGTAAATTGACTGTTTGTTCTTGACTGCTTAAATTTTTAGGTGAACCGATTAATACATGAAACTCAATAGTGTATGAAATTTTTTTTCTTATCTTATATACACTTTTTTTTATCATTAAATTAAAATCCTTCTTTATAGAATAACTTACCCCTTTTTAACATCACCAATAATAACATCGACAAGACAACGAAGGTACCACCTGTCGTGAATGGTAGCGTTGGATGGTGACAATTAGTGGGGCTAACTATAGTAACTGACTAATACAACAATGATGCAGTAAGACGATAAAGTCGTCACTAACCGCAAGCGACGATGACTGACAGGAGAGAAGTCAGGGAGCGGCGAACACACCATCATCATTCTCGTGGCACACAAGGTTTGGGGTGGGGAGGAGAGATGGAGATTGATTTATTTTAACGTAGATGCGCAAATTTTTTTTAAGGAAAACCTGGTACATGAACTCTAGATACCTTCATTAAAAACGAAACTATATATATATATCATCTTTGTTCCGCTTTGTAGTATGTGCATGAGGACCTATGTATCTAAGAGAAAATCTGAGTGAACACAATATAAATAGACAAACCTGAACATTTTTGTTTATTTATGGTCATTGTCTCCACTCGTGGGAGCATGGGAGACAAAAAGTAGAAACAAATTTATAAATGAAGTCGACTGAGCTGGATGATAGCTCTGGTGAAAATTATTCAAAATTGTAGCACAACCCTTCAGAATCAACAAGATCTCACCAGATTATTATTGTTGAAAAAGCAGCACAATGAATTACAACAACAAACCTTCTTTTGGGAAGCATGACAACAAAGAACCTTGCTATCAAAGACTAAACACACATACACACACACGTATCAGCAAAATGAAGAACGTGGAACAGTAAACAAAATCCGCACATCAGCAGCCTCGCCCCTGCAAAGAGTTAGACCAACCTTGATGTCTCTTGTGATGCCCAGAACCATTGACAACCTGCCAAAGGAGTCTGGTGAAACAGAAAGAAATAAGATGGGGAAAATGCGCAGTGATAGCCTTTGCGTGTAGATTTTTTTTAACCTCCATGGTTATGGAATGTAGTATGTCCAGGATCTCTGCAAAGTTTGGTCTTAGAGCTGGATCTTTCTGCCAGCATTTCTGAAGCAGATCCGCAAGCATAGGGTGAGTTTCAGTAGGAATAGTAGGTCTCAGATCCTGCAAGCAAAAAGATGGGATCAGCTGATCATGTATTTGGAATTTTGGATGAGTAAGGTATGCAAAATACAGTACCTTTTGAACTACAGCAACGGCTGCTTGAAGTGGTGTCATGTCTCCATAAGGAAGCTGAGAAAAGAGAGAAAATTTAATCTCTTCAATCAGCAAAACATCAGCTTTTTACAAACATTATGTTTAGTCTGCCTAAACAAAATGCTGACATAAGAAAAGAACCTTTCCAGTCAGCAACTCCCAAAGAACTATCCCAAAACTGAAAACATCGGCCCTGTGATCATACGGTGAATGCTCGATGACCTGCAAGAAAGACTTGTAAAATGACAATTCCATGATAAAATATGGTCCTCTACACACTCTAAACAATATTTAAAAATGGATAATAACCACAATTGTCACTGTACTGAAATGATAATAAGAAAAAGAAGTACAAAATTGCCCAAGTAGACAGTGCAGATGACTCATCTGACTAATATTTACCAGGAGATTGTATACCCTACAAAAACATAAAATTCTTTCAGTTCGTTACAAAATTATTGCCTAGCAATGCACCACTCTGCTATATCCAAGATGGAAGGGGATTCACATCTGAACGTCAGCCACAATTTTACCAAGAAACCATTTAATATGATTGACTCAAGTCAATCCAAAGCTACTGGAGTAAAGACAGATGCCAAACTAGCTATAGACCAACTAGCAAGGCACCTAGGTTACTCTAGCTGACATCCAGCGTTCAATCCCAGAAGAGACTCAGGACTTTCCGGAGTATGTATTGATAATATGAGAACTTGATCCCGTGATCCTTTAGTTGACTTATTAAAGAAATGAAACATTATAGGCATGCGAGTAACGTTAGAATAGGAGCACTTACTGTAGACCATGTAAAAAATTATATGCAAGCATGCAACAATAGGAGCAGCGGCTCTTAATGTAGATCAAATATATTTAAAAAGAAAAGTAAGAGCTTTGCATAATGACAGCTTAGGCTCAGATTAGCTGATCAGGGAACGTGCTCTGAAAGGGGGCATAGCATCAAGCAGACATTACTTTTGAGTGTATCACAGTATAAGTCTCCATGAATTTTCCTCTTGAATGTAAAACTTCCACATACAAATGAGTAGTCTGAAAATCTATCCTGTACCCTATTGAGTTCGCCACAATCAACATTTAAGCAATAAAACAACAATTCATGTAAAAAGAATCAAGAGTAATAATAACAAGAATTATGACAAAGTCAACCTCAGGAGCCATCCATCTATATGTTCCTGTTTCTGCAGTCATGACTCCAGACTGGTCTTTAACCCTTGCTACCCCAAAATCTGCAACCTTGACAACCTGCAAAATATTTTGGTGGTTTGTGTAATAAAATTGGAGTCCACAAAACAATAAAAAAACCAGTGAAGTGGTCCAGTATTTCACATTGACATATAATTTCTTTATTTAGAACATACATGTCAAGGGCAATGTAATACAACCAGTTTTTAACCTTGTTATTTCTGAATGGAAACATCATGGTTCATGAGACAGATTCAAGGATCAGTTGTGAGATTAATCACCAGCATAGGATGCAGAAAATAGGGCCCTTGGAATAGATGACTTGGCGCAATCTTTGTCTATAGGAATGAGATTAGGCCCAGCATGTAGATCTGTGCATTAGCAATACGACAACAACCCTGACTGAGCTTGGTCATTTTTTGCTTTATTTACAGGCAATATAATCTAATTCAGAACTATCTCCAGGTGGTCAGGACAACAGTATCAAAATTATTTTTGTTGACAAAGTTCAGTTAAGTCTCAATTAGTTCTCTTTTATTGCAGTGATGAGGCATAACAAGGTAACATATGATGAGCGCTTAATAAGTACCTGGTCATCCATAAGAAGATTTGCAGTCTTCAAGTCCCTGTGGATAATGTTAATCTGATGCAAGTAGTTCATTCCCTTGGACACATCAGATGCAATTCTGAGCACATCTGGAAGCTGAAATGTACCTCCGAGATTATAAAGAAAGTCAAAGACACTCCCTCCATGCATGAACTCTGAGGATGAAGAAGATAAATAAATAGCTAGCATGAATGATGCTCCAAAGTGGAAAAATAAAAAAAATGGAAACATAAATATGCATATTGAAGCCTATTCTGCACCAGTATATCATGGCATTAGACCTGTATACCTGTAACTATACACAAAATAGGAGGTCTGGTGCATGCACCAATGAATTGCACAACATTCTTGTGACGAACCTTTCTGCGAAAATAGGATTAAACACAATTGAAGAAGGTAAAGATATATAACAATAACAACGGTTATTTGAAAAACCAAAAAAGATCAAGTATATTCATTATGTCTCCAGAGTCCAGATTGATAACCATCCGATTCATCAGGAAGTTATGTAAGGTTGATGCAATTCCTTGGCTGTTCCTGTCTGAGAACAACACAACAGATCCACATAATCCTCTACTAAATTTGCCATGTTTCATTTAGTAACTCCAGATAATATTCTCCTGCCACTAAGCCCAAATTCCTAAATGGTCCACTACTAAGGCCAACTAGAGTAAATTCAACAACCAAGATCAATAAAAATGTCATTACGTGGGGAAAATAGTCAATATTATGCTCTTTCAGAGCCAATACAAATTCTTTAATAGCAAGTAGCAACTCCAAAAAGTTTGTCCCATTACTTGTGATGAACTGAAATTAAGCAAACGCCTTGATATGCCAACATACTGCTCTCAACCTCTAGTGTTTTCACATACAACATTGTATCCAACTTCCAAATGAAACCAAAACAAGGTAGAGTTCTGTATTCCATACAGATACTCCACATCTTACTGCAAACATCCATGGTTATTACTTATTAGTTGCTTATTACTAGTAGTCATGCTATGAGAAGCATGGAAGTAGGATTGGAAGGATGAAATTCAAGCTTCTGTCTAAACTTCCCCAAACAAAAGGGAAAATTTTGTCTATACTACTAGAAAAATGTGTATTTTGTATGCCATTCAAAATTGGCGTTTTCTTATTTACTACTGAAATATGTATTAGTATTTTGTATTTGTCATCAGTATTTGCTCGGTTGATTAGGGATAGAAATATCATTTGCTCTATTGACCAACGGTTGATCAAATGGTAATGGTAAATATAAAATACCAGATTACGTTTCAATGGTAAATAATAAAGCTGATTTTTTAGTGGTAGATATAAAAATACACACTTTTTCAACAGTATAGACGAAATTTTCCCCAAAAGAAAAGATCATTACATATAATCCTTGTTATCCAAACTACCGGATAGTGAAACTTTCTACACAATATTCAACATTGCAAATTTCTGAAACTCCCTGAGGACTAAAACTATGGCTACAACACTACTACAATTAGACTAACAAAGCAAGTGTACCCCTCAACTTGGATGCTGGAATAACAAGTACCAATCAAATTTTCGGAACATTTGATAAAACTCCAATCATGGCCCTTCTCTTATTCATATTATTTCCTCATGACTACCATGGAGTTCATTGACATTTCCATTTGAAACTTAAAATTGTAAACATGAAATTTGATTTCAAAGTGAAAGCCAAAATTGCGTACAAATATGTGTTGAATATTCAATTTTCATAGATAGTATATCGGACCAGGGTTCGGGATCCCGTTTTGGGCCTGGTTCCCAAACATGGCAGGGAGAGCGGTTCCCGACCCAGTTTCCAGTGGTTCCAACCCACTATTGATTTTTTTTTTGGTTTTCCTTTATATTTTTGTTAAATTTTTGTATTTCTCTAATCTTACATAATCACAAATTTATACAATATTCAACCATAGCACTATGCCCCCCTATTTACAACTAGAATTATATGTCCCGATCTAGGCCAGGATGACAGGTTCCCTCCGGGAACCCGAGCCCTGTGTCAGACTACGTCCCATAGGGTTTGCAGGACCTGAAAAACCATAGAAATCTCTATAGTCCTATTTTCATAACTAAGCCCTAGGTTAGATAAAGGAATACCTTTGCAATAAGCACCGTAACTCTTAACTAGATTTATATTTTTTTAGCACTTTGGAGTTTTTTATTTCATTTTATGTATTAAGTAATTATTATTCCTGACATATGATATTCATGCATGATTTAATATTTACATTTTTAGCTATAAATTGTATAGATACAAGCCACATACATGCACTTAATAATAACTCAAGGTATAGTACCGTTGAAGTTTATTCATAAAATAATAAAAACAGAACTATTTTCTTTGATATGCTAATTTTCTCCCGTTGCAGCTACTTGAGTTAAGATGATACCAAAAAAATTGTCACAATGCATGAACATGCAGTTTGTGGCCACAAAAGAGTAAGGTAAAAGTTTTATAGCTCTAGTTTATAGTGTCTATGCTTCGCAGTCATTATAGAATTGTTATTGTATTGACGAAGATGTGATTACTATAAAAATAGATTACTCCCTTCTAAACCTAATTTTAAAATAACTTGTTCTCCTTGATATATGTGCCCCAAGTTAACCAAATAAGCATCTTACAAAAAAAATTTTGATAGGTTTGCAGGTCGTATTCATTAATTTCTGGGATAATTTGAACCTATGATTACTAAAACCTAAAAGGGGGACAATATTGAACCCACATAACATCGAGTGAGTTTTCTAACTTTTAACTTTTGGAAAAACACCAAAATTGATATTATTGTGGGCAAATGTCCATGTATACAAGACATTACAAGAGATAGAATAGAAAGGCAAAACCAATGTGGGCCCTAATCCAAATAAAGCTATATACATTAACATACCACCCAAAAAAAAATCTCAAGGTAGATCAACAGTCTTGAGTTTGAAAAGAAGAAAAGCATGTTGCTCCCTAGTCTCAGATTTGGTAAAGAAATCAGCAATCTAAAACTTTAAGAGCAAATAATGAAGAGCAATACTCTTTTGATGACATTGAGACCAAGTTAATTAAGTATCAATACCAATATGTTTAGTCAACTCATGTTTCACTAGATCGGAAACAATCTGGATAATACTAGTGTTATCACAAAACAAAGGAGTCAGTGCAGAATGCACAATACCTAGATTGGCAAGTAACCAACGAAGCCAGATGACTTAGCAATAGTAGCCGCTAGAGCTCGCAACTCAACTTCATCACTGGAACGAGAAACCATGGTCTGTTTTCTTAGATTTCCATCCAAGAAGAGATTTACCAAAAAAAATACAATAACCAATGATAGAACATCAAGATCACTTGCCCATGTAGAATCAGGATAGGCCTGTAGCTAGAGAGAACTATCACTGGAGAAGAATAAGCTGTGAGATGCCCCCTGTAGATAGTGTAACACATGAAGATAGTAAGCTGAGATGTCCCTTGTAGATTGTGTAACACACGAAGATGGGCATAATGAAAAAAGTAATAGCACCAACAAACTGACTGAGCACATGAACAACATGAGATATGTCCAATCTAGTAATAGTAAGATAGACAAGACTGCCAACAATCTGCCTGCACTGAGAGCAAGTTGTAATTGGTCGTGGGTGAAAATGAAGCTTTATGGGAGTAGCAGTGGTCTTGGTATCTGTAAGACCAGAACAAGAAAGTTTGTCCAAAGTCTACCCACTACTAAGACAAGAGAAAACCATCAGCTATGGAAGTGACCTCAATGCCCAAAAAATATCGAAGTGGTCCAAGATCAAACATCATGAACTGTTCACTCAGACGATGCTTTACAAAAGCAAGATGAGAAGGATCGTCAACATATTAGTAAGAGTATCCTACAGCTTCATGAAGTATGAATAAACAAAGCTAGATCATGCTAATTGGTGACAAAACCAACCTTAAAAAACAACTGATTTGAATCACCCAAATCAAACTCGTCGAGCTTATTTGGGAACATAAAGAGCGCGACGTAGACGACAGACATGTCCATCTGGACAGGAGAATCCTGGTGGAGGCTGTATATAAACCTCCTCCTATAAGTCGCCATGAAAAAAAACATTCACATCCATCTGTGAAATCCCCCATCAACGAGTAGCAGCCATAGCAATAAAGTGCAAACAGTAGTCATATGAGCAATAGGAGCAAGTCTCATCATAATCATGACCATATTCATACTAAAAAACACGAGCAACCAAGCAAACCTTGTAGTACTCAACAGACACATCAGAGCGAGTTTTCACTTTAAAGACCCACTTGCAAGTAATTGGAATAACATGATAGGAAAAGGGAACAATATCTCATGTGCATGTGCTCTAAGGCATGAAGCTCCTCGGTCATGACTAGCTGCCATTGAGGAATAGCCGCAGCCTCCCAGTAACTACGAGGTTCCTAAAATACCACTAACAACAGCGAAACCATAGCGACTAGGAGCAGTAATACTCTACAGTCACGAAGATCACACCGAGGTGCAAGAGGTGCAAGAGGATCATCAACAGGGACCTCCTCAAGGCTAACCGTGCCAGGGGGAGACTATTATCTAGTGAAAGAGATTGAGCATATGCAGAAACACGAGAATGACGAGTATAATGAAGAGAAAGGTGTAATAGTAGACGATGCAGATGAAGTCTCAACAAGCGAAGAAACATCAGAAGACAATTCAGATGAAGGAAGAAAAAGAAAAGACATCGTCCCACTGGAGAGGATTGTGTAGGAGATACATACAAAGGATGATCCTCAACAAAAGAAACTTCTCAAGAAAAAACGAATCCGACGAGGAGAGGGATCATAACAGCGATAACCTTCATGCTCAAAAGTATAACCAAGAAAAACACGTTCACCAGACTGAGCAGATAACTTGACTCACTCATGTGGAAGAACATAGCAAGTACGACCAAAGACACGATCATACGATGGCGAAGAGAATAGACATTCACCAACACTGCGACCTTGAAAAATATAGGAAGGTTGAAGATTAAATAAGATAAACGACAGCGGACACTGCTTCAGCCCAAAAATGTTGTGGAACATGAGGCAAGCAGAAGGGTACGAGCAGTCTTATGATGTGATGATGTTCTGTAACACTATTCTAAGCATGAGCATCTGGACATGACAACTTTGGAAGAGTCAAAAATGAAAAGCTTTAATAGAAGTGGAATATTGAGTATTGACCATGAAGATAAAAGATTTGTAGATGTGAAAAAACTCACTACGATATTTCATAAAATAAATCCATGTATGCCAATAAAAATCATTAATAAAAATGACAATATTTGTGACCCCTTTTTGAAACAAAAGAAGCAAAACCCCCATATATCAGAATAGACTAAAGCAAAACAAGTTTCAGAGTGAGACACTAGAACGATAAGAAAGTTATAGCTGCTTGCCAAACTTACAACTCATACAAGGAAAAGTATTGTCTATAGAGGCAACCTAAAACACCCTGAGAATAAGAGTGGACAAACACAAACCACATAAATGATCAAGTCGATGATACTGCAAAAAAAAGCTAATAACAGAGTGGGAAGAAGCCGAAGAGATAGCAGAAATAAAAGAAGCTGGAAGATGCAGATGATCAACCACAAAAGGCCCCGGAGGTCCCTTATGGGCAACGGCCAGCCCCAATGAGAATCCCTGATCAACGATCCCACACATAACAAGCATCCTCATCAAAACCAAGTATTTCATATCAATTAGCAGTTAGCTGACCAACAGACATGAGATTCAACAACTAGGCACATGAGCATCGTGTGGAACAATAAACTGAGAAGTGTAAAGAGTGCCATGAAGAGAAATAGGCAATAAGGTACAATCAACAACTTGAACACATGATGCTTTATTAACAAGAAAACAACACTGAAGCAAGGAGATATCTGGTGTCATACAAAAGATGCATCAGAGTCCAATATCCAAGATGAAACAACAATACCTAACTGTGAAGGAGTGGGCACAGCAGCAGCAACATATCCATAGGACTATGCTCCAAATGACGCATCATCCTAACCCAAAGAAGAACCAAGTTGTAACTGAGCAAGTGCATGAAGAAGTGCATCATCTAAGTCAGAAGTTACTTGATCAAGAGGATTAGCTGAGGCAGGGACCTCAGCAATAGCAACAAATACAGCACCAGGACGAGGTTGATGATCCCATAATGTTTAAAACACCTGTCCTGATGATAACCCAACCTATGACTGTAGCCACATTGCATCTCCCGTGATTTCCTTGATGGAGAGCATCCAAGAAGCGATGAAACTGGAGGCAGGCTGGGAATACCAACTAAAGACGGTTTCAGGGCAGCCAAAACTGTGTGAGAACACTTGAGAGAGCATAGCAAGAGAGCGAAGATAAGTCTCCACAGCAACAAAAGAAGCTAAAGCCTCCTTGGTCGGAACTGTGGTGTGACCAAGAAGCTGAACCCGAATAGATTCAAATTTAGGATGAAGCCACATCACAAACTCATACAAGGGAGTCTACTCTAGCTCAGAACAGAGAGAAGTGCAATGAGTACAAGTCGAACAAGAAGCAGATGAGATAAGAGTCCAACCGATGCCAAACAGTCAAACTGACCATAGAACTCGACAGAGGAATCCTGGTACTGAAGAGCGACAAGCTGTAGGAGTACTAAATACTCCCGGTCTGGCTTCCATATCGACACTTCAAAAACTCCCACATCTCATGTGACGAAGGTAAACCATTCCTAAAACCCAGAAGTAGACTATTCATTTGGTTGATGAGAAGTACCAGTAATATGATCCCATAACTGCATCCCATCAAAAATCATCCGAATGGTAGAGGAGCACTCCTTATAGTTCTACCCGTTTAACTAAACATCAAATGTAGACAGAAAACCGGGAGACAAGCTGGAAATCATATAATCAACTATTGAACCAGATCACAAACACTGGTCAATCACCAAGACCAGAGCATGTGCCACAAACATTGGTCAAACTGGTGGAATCAAAACTGATCTGCAATCAAGAGGCTGAACCAAAACTTGTGGAACCAAAATTAGTGGAACCAAATTTGCATCGTCTTCAATGGCGACGACAACAACTTGGTGTTAGGCGATGGCAACCAGATCTACAGTGACAGCAACGATGCAAGGAAGGCGGCAATGGGGGCCGCACAAGAAGATGACGATGGCAGCAATCAAGGAAGCGGTGGCAGCGACACAAGAAAACGGCCACTGCCAAGAACGACTCCAAGATCTACGAGGGGCGACATCAAGAACGAGACTCCCAAGATTGTCGACGTGAGCTAAGGTTCCGACTGGCATGGCTCTAATCCCATATTACGTTTTTGAAAAACACCAAAATTGATATTATTGTGGATCAAGAAGGTCTATATATACAGGGCATGTACAAGAGAAAGAATAGGACAGAGAAAACCAATGTGGGACCTAATCCTAATAGAACTATATACATTAATAGGGTGGATGCGTGTGTGCATTCGTGCTTGAAATTCGCTACCAATCATTAGGTAGTTTGGAAACATTTTTAAAGCCTACTATGACCTTCCAAACTGTAGTTTATGCACACAAAATTACATAAATAAGTCTCTCAGGCATATCATTATGTTTTCTTCAGCAATGGGCTATTATAGTGAATCTGCCTTTCCATATGAGCAATTCTACTATCTAATTTTCCAAAATTGTAGTCCCCGTCGCTATGTGCCCAGATAGAGAGTGGATGGGAATAGACCAGAAGAGAGGTAGAGGGAGGGGGATAGAGAGGATAGGAATTAACTTAAGTTCTTGCTTAAGCCTTATAAAGACAGCATTAGATAATATATACGGTCATTAGTGGCTATCCAAACAATAGAATCAAATTAACAGATATGGTAACTAATCATATCTCAACAATATGGAAACTAATCCTATCCAGACAGAAAGATAAATCATGATTTAGAAAAAGATCAATTGTAACTAATTTTGGCTGGGGCCAACCATAATGATACCAAATTGTTGTGTGCATGGATAGAGATAGAGGGGAGATAGAGAATAGACGAGAAGAGAGGTAGAGGGAGATAGTCAGAGAACTAGGAATGAACTTCATTTCTCACTTAAGCCTCACAAGGCAGTACTATATATACAGTCTTTAGTAGAAATCTAATCGACAAATATGATAGCTATTCATATCCCAACAATATGGAACTAATCATATGCTAATAGAAAAAGATAAATCATGATTTAAGAAGAGATCAATCCTACTTTAATTCAGCTGAGCCAATCCATAATATCCACACACTAAACTACGTAAATAAGCGTGTTATATCTCTATCTCTCAAGCATAACATCATGGTACTTCAGCAATCAGTTTTTATAGTGAAATGTGAATCAACTTTTTTACTAGAGAAACCCTATCAGGAAAAAGGTATATAATCTTAAAAAATACATACTTCGGCAGAGGTAGTGATGAAAAAAGCTATCAAAAGAGTTAAACAGGATTGGGAATAGTTAAGCTCAGCACTCACTTCATTATATATACTTCCTGTGCAAACTCACGCAGCATATCGACGCTAACCCGTTCAGGCTTGAGTACTTTGACTGCTACATCTTGGCTACAATATGTCCCACGGTACCTGATGGTCAACAGAAAATTGAGTTATATACAAAACGCAATTACTGCCTGACTTTTAGTGTTTACAGAACATACAGATCACCAAATGAACCAGATGCTAATTTCCGTTCAAAATTGAGAAGCATTGGATCAACTTCCCAAACATCAGTTCCATCAGCTGGTATCTGAAAAAAATCAGCTGAAGGAGAATCCTCAAATAGCTGGTGATCCATCCTGACAGGCATTGACTGAGCCACTGGCCGTGCCCTGTACTGCATTAACATTTTAAAACTTAGAAGTTGAGCAAATGTACAACAGAAAGAATGCTCGAATCACAAATTGAAATTGACATAGCACACCGCAAGGGTGGAGGGGGACCCTAAATTTTCGTATAATATAATACTGTATCTTGTTATCAAGTCATTTTTCATGTTTAGTCAAACACCAAATCCACTTAAACAACAAAATCTGAACCCTCAACTAATTACTAACTGCAAAAAAAAACTAAGTTATTTTACTTAATCTATTCTAATAGTTGGAACCTATAAGTGAAAACACTCAATTTCACTCCAGTAAAATAATTGATTGTTTTACCTTTATTTTTTCGACTCCTCTCTTCAATGCATTTTGTAGAACATCAACCTTGAAAATTTCCAAAAAAAAAAAAAACAAAGGAGTTAGCAAATTGCAGAAAGTATGCAAACAAATGTATTGTCACAAAAAAATTGAAGTAACCATTATAATTATGACATTGCTACAGTTGAGAATCCTTTTTACATGCCACAATCATGACCAAGACATGTTGATTTGTTATAATACACTAGAGGGCCCAAAGCATTACATGTAACTTAATAGGCCAACTTTATTTTCACTTCATGCCTTCGTGTGTGGTGTCACATACTCACATATAAACTACAACATAGATACCTGGTGGTAGGATATTTGGAAACATTAACAAAAGAACAATAAAAAATATTCTAGGTTAGCTTGAAGCCTTGAACCATTAGGGCTATTATGGTGGAATTCAGCTCAAATAGTAGCTAAAGTCATATTTGTATCCATTTTTTCAGATTCAAATTCACTTGCAATACTGTTCATATTCACAGTTTCCCAAACAAATTGAACAATAGTTAAACAAATATGGAGCATTTAGTAGAATTTGGAACATGTTGAAATTTGGATTACAATTAGCGCCTAGTTACTTCAGTGTTAACCATAATGTTTCTCAATGTATTTAACATTTTCTAATCAACTGAGAACTATTTTAAAAGGCATAGTAACAATACAAACTTGCATGATGGTTGGCGCAACTTATATTAGTACATTACTTGAAAAATGAACATAATTGAACCCACACACCACTGAAGTGTTCTAAAATTCCGCAGTCGAAAAGAAAACCTTAATCAAAAGCACTAAACAAGACTTGCTTTTTCTCAAATTTATTTTCTTCAAAAAATGGCAGAATGTCAACATAAAAAATTATAACCAAATTAAATCGACCAAAAGCTATTAAATTTATAATTTATTTCGATTTTCCAGAAAATTGTCCACATCTGCAGAATTTGTAGAACTTTATGAAACTTCATCATTTATTTATTTATTTATTTGTTTCTGAAATTTTTTAAAATTTTTAAAATTCTTTATTTTCATAGAATATTTTAATTTTTATAATATTTTACAATATTTAGAATTTTTGAAAACTGTCAGCAATTCTTATGATTTCTGAATTCTCTATATTTGTGAGATTTTATGGAACATTTGGAAATATTTTTCATAATTTTGTGATATTTTAGAATTTACCAGAATTTGCTCACACACTTTTGGATTCTTTTGGAATTTTCTAAAAGTTTTTTTTACAAATTTATGGAACTTCTAAAATTAAATAAATATATTGACTAGGTGAATTTCAATCCAATTGTAGTTTTTGTACAAAAATCCGAAAGTTCCTATTACTAGACAAATTCAAACCCTAAATATGACTGGATATTATATCTACAGAAAAACGTAGCCAAGAGCCAAATATTAACTGTATCAGTTTACACCCCTGCTGTACAATTAAATTTACTGGGCTGCCAAGAACAAAGATGATTTTATTTTGCGAGTAGAGAAAAAGTAATATCAACAAGTGTTGAATTACCTCATACTTCCAACCATCAACAACAAAGATGTCCAAGGAATAGCCATCATTCGTTGAAAATGCATGCGCTTCTTGGATATTGAGACCAAGCTCCCCAAGTAGTGAGGTTAGCTGTATGAAGCACAAGAAGTATTCATCTAAATTTAGTGTATAACTGTATAATATCCAAAAACAAAAACTAACCAAAAGTACGGCATAATTGGACTGAAGAGTTTTGAATCATGTGGAATAAGAGAACAAAACCAGCTGACAAAAAATAAAATGGAAAAAAAACACAAGTATTGAACTGTCATACATAAACAACTTTCTTTTCCTTTCTTTTATTCTTCTTCTTTCTGAAGCAGTTTTCAGAATTATTATGTACAGTGCAATAATTTGTTAATAAGTTCACATATCCAGACGAAAAGATGCATACTTTACAACAGATGCACATTACATTATAAGACAATATACGATGGTATGGTTAACAAGTTCACATCTAATCAGAGATCAGCATGCTTTAGGCACTCTGCAATCTGGTGATTAGATATAGACCTGACTTGTCCATTATACATCTGTACATCTGAACCAAGAGATTTGACCATCCATATTATATGGCCAAATAGTCAGGCTAAAGCAGATAAAACACATGAAAAACTTACTCTTGAGCCAGAAGCCAGTCCAGGTGTTATAGATTATTTATTTGTCTGCAGGGGTGATATACAAGTCAATCTCACCATCAGCTTCACTCATAAAACTAACTATACTCTCATGCATGGCCACGGCTATCCTTTTCACAGCAGGCTTTGGACCGTGCTTCTTGTCAATGTAGTGCCGAGCATACATTGGCCAGCACATGCTCAAAGAGATTAGTGCTCAGATACCATTAATGACACTACCAGAGACAGCCTATAATAACACCATTCGTGCCATATCAGGCCAAAAAAGACCATTTGGTTGCTACGATTGACTTAGATGCATCCTATATGTACAAGACCACAAATCAATCTCACTATGAACTTCCATATGTGAATGTGACTAGCCTCTTATGCCTGGAGCATTCCTTTTGTAGTATTATGCAAACCTGTCTCTAATGCCATTTGTAACTTCCAAAGCCCAATTCCTCAAGACATCACCCTAAAGCTAGTACAATTACAATAAATTAGCCCTAGAGGAGTAAATACAGGGTAATACAATCATTAATTTTCCAAATTAGACTGAAGAACTATGCTAGGAGTATCCCATTAGGATAATACCACTCTTTGTGAGTATATTGTGGCAGCAAAGCATGTGGACCATCAAAGAAAAAGGAAACAAACAAAGCTCAGGAAGCATAAGCGTGCAGAATCAAGCTGGCATGCCTACACAATACCAGCAGACCACAGGCTGACTGTAACCTATCAATGCAGGTGGCCATCTCATTACTAAGCACCCTCAGTTCACAACTGCCATGTTAATCTCCATGAAAAATTAGCTCCATAAAACTGCAAAAATATCATTTTAGTAAAATATCACTAGTTATGAAACTGACACGTGGTGCTCACACACTCAATGGTATTTTGCTAATACCCAACTTTTGTAATACTATGGATCTAACTCTCCATGCATCTAGGTTGATTGGACTTCCTACATTTGGACCTACACCTAATTGCTTATATCAGTGGCCCTATAAAGAATGTAACTTGCAAAGAAATACCACAGCATGTTAATGTGTTACCATGGGGTAATATCTAGTGAAACCACCAATTCGGTGAAAGCATTAAAATCACATTGATTTCGGCATCAAATCGGGAGACAAAAAGAAGTTTGAAGTGAACGGTAGTAAAATTTGTCTTTTTTTATTTCTTTTTAGTTTAAAATTTGTTAAACATACTGAGTGAGTTTGGACCTTAAAGCATATATGGTAATAGATCACTTTGAGGGTTAGGTCCACAACTGTTTGAAAATTTTTCATGTTGATTTGATGCCTGGACCGACATGGTTTCCACACTTGCACCAAATATGTGGTAAACACTAAATATGCCCCCATGGTACTACTATGCAAATGATAATTTTCATTTCGAATAAGAAGCCAACACTTTACCTGGCTAAGAAGCTTTGGCTTATCGTCACATGCAAATATGATTTCATGCAAAGGCCTGTAATAATATTACATATCAGAAAACATTGACCCTCAATTCATTGTTGCCACAACACTAAAGATGCCACTACAAAGTGCATTGAACAAAACCAACAACTAATAAAAACATACAAGACAGATCTTTGGTTATTTACTTTTTTGAGAAGCATGAGATAGAATATAAATAATTAATTGTACCTAAGGGGAAAACATGAGCTACATTAATCATATGAACAATGCATACTGCACAAATTTGTTAGAGGACTATACAATACTAGAGAGACCAAGGCAAAAATCACCTTTGATTTCCTGGCATAAATGTAGAGCATTGAGGATCTTGTTCCTCTTGCTTAATGGGAGGTAATGACTCAGTCTCAGTGCTTCTGTCCAGAGTAGCAACCTAAAACTAAATGTTGTTAACATAAAAACAGTAGTTTAAGTAGATGATTTAAATAACTTAAGAACAGAAGATATTATATTCTCAGAACCCATAAAAATAGTAGTTTAAGTAATTGATTTAAATAACTTAAGAACGGAAGATATTACAATATTTTTGGGAATCTACATCATCTATCAGACCATTATAAGTGGGAATGTTTATGCATCTTAGCTCCCCATGTATTTGGTCATTGGCAATGCAATAAATGAATTCCCCCGTTTGAGAAAATTTTGGTTAAAAAAATAAATGTACAAAACTAAGAAATGTACCCAAAGATAGCAACAAGTTATGATCTTTATCGTTGCATCTTTGATCAGTCAAAAAGAAAAATAGATCCAAGTACAATAGTGGCATATGATTCAGTCCAAAATAAGACATAATATAAGGTTTCTTCATCATGATACATACATGTCTAACAGATTGATTGCAGAAAAAGCTGTTTCTATGGATGGATGATGCCTTCATTAATTAAAATCAATAAGACAGACAGTTAAACAGGATGCAGGAGGGTTAAGCTTCTTTGTTGTTGCACCAATGAGATTGCACTTTAAGTAACTCAGAAAAAGTTGAACGCAACTAGAGAATGTTTCACAAAAGAATAGACTATTAGACTTTAATATTGTATTTGAGATGTGAGTAGGAGACCAATTCATGTCCTACTAAGGATGTGCTATCCGTCCTCAATGAGAATGTCTGCACAGTGCATATTTAAACACGAAAAAGGATTCTTCGAGTGATTAGAACATCCACACCTCATGCAGATTAAATTTGAAAGGCAAGACACATACTTAGAGATAGCTAGAACAACTTTCTATAGCAAAAGCAGGTACACTACATAAAATGAAAAGAACTGGATGTTAACTGGCACAGTGTGAAAGCTGCAGATATATGCTACATACAGTAAATAGAGATACGCAGGTAACATACTACTCTAAAATTAAGAATGATGCAGCAGCTAGCATCCCCAACTTGATTGTGGAAATGCTACAATCTAAGCCTAGCTAGCAGCCTGCTCTAGATTATCAGGTAGCAACATATGAACAGAAGCACATAGTCACGAACCTGAGAAAGACGAATATCAAAGACCAGCCCATTCATGGGATCCCGGGCCTGGTCAAGCAATTTCTTGTGCAACAAAACATCCTCAACCCTCTCGACATTTACATCCAACGCGTACCTGTACAATTTGCAAAGCCAAGCATGGCTGTCTTTAGATTCCAAATGACCTGACTTATTCAGTATAATGCCAGTCCTAACACCAGCACTCAAGAGCTGCAATAAGACATACATTTGCGCTGCTCGAGCACTCCAATGATCTCCGCTGGCTCGGAGATCTATACGAAATAAAGAAACAAATCCGGGAAACTAAAGGAGCAAACGTATCCTAGTAGGCACCAACATATCCAAGAAACACATCAAACAGTTTGCAAAACTTAATGCCACTGCACCATCACTAGCATAGATCTTCACATGATTTATGCAAAAAAGAAAAAAGAATAAAAATACTGCAAACTGTTTCCAAGTAGAGAGATTTATGGTTGTGCTGCCCAAGTCACAATGCGTCCATAATCCACCTGGGCCGGCATTTGTTTATTTCCATTGGCACATAAATGCGACATGTCAGCAAGAAACTACAACTTGTACCGCTCGATACTGCTTTGTACTGCTTGCAGTACGACGTGGGTAGGGCCAATTAATAAGCCTAATATATACAGGCACAGGAGTCCTGTGAGCTCTTCGCTAAGCTAATCATGATAATTAAGTCAATTGATTAGCAACAAACGAAGCAAGAGAACAGTTGTTTAACTTTAGCTTTAGCTTCAACTTCAGCCGGGTGAGTCAGGAAGCTGCTATTGGTGGACCTAGCAATAAGCATCGCAAGCACAAATGTATGTGTTTGTGTGCAGTATTCACAGACGCAATCTTATCACCGGAAAAAAGGCGTTGCAATTAGCTGACGCTTCGAATAGTGTAGCTTCAGATCAGCTCATGTATGATCCACTGGACCCCACGAACAAACACACACACAGACAACATATATGCACATCATAGCGACCAAAGCATCATGCTTTTAAGACTTTATCAAACGCGAAGCATCAAAATCCACTCGAATTCGCAAAAAATAATTAAGAAAAAAATATAGAATCAGAGACCAACAAGCTGAAGCAGCATCCAGATCGAACGAGCATACACACATACACACACACATCCACGGACCTGGCGGGGAGGCGGTGGAAGTGGGCCCAGAGCTCGTCGTCGAAGCCTGGGGGCGCGCCGCCGCGGAGGATCCGGCGGATCACCTCGCTGTACGCCTCCGCCTTCCTCCGCATCCCGCCGGCGCCGGAGGAGACGGGCCGCTGCGGGGCCCCGCGACTGCCGCAGCTCTCGGCGGCCATGGGCCCGCTAGGCTAGGATTCTAGAGTTTGGGGCGTGGAGGGAGAGGGAGAGGTGGAGGTCTCTCTCATGCGTGACTTCGTCTTGTTGGGGAAGGCGCTTTATACGAGGAGAGAGAAGAGGTGGAACTTGGTAGTGAGACGGGGAGAAGGGAAGCTGCTTGCCTGGGGCAAGTTTTGTGGTACGGCTTTTTTTCACTTTGGCCCCTGCGTGTTCTCCTATTTTTGGATCAAGGTGTCTGGGGGACTTTTACTTGTATTTTGCATTTAAATCACTGCAAAGCCGTGTTGGGCCCGCTAAGTGTATTTTACATTGTTTTTATCAATTGAGTCAAAATAAAATCATATCTTTTCTAATCTGCTTTTTTCATCATGCCTCAAATTCAAAACTCATCCTAATCCTATAAACATCAGGATGAGTCATCAAATCAGATCAATTTTGTACAAGTCTACTTACCATTACATTTTAAGCCGAGAGATGATAGTCCAATTAATATAACATCTGTGTTATTTAGATAAAAGGAAGGATTATGTTCTTGGTATTAGGTTACGTGTGAAGTTTATTGATTTTATGTTGTGGATTATTTATGAATTTTTATTCCTTCTATGATTTATTTATGAATTATATGGGATTCATGTTGTCGGTTATTTATGGATTTTCTTTAGATGAGGTTATTTATGGTTTTTAGTAGGTTTGATTTAGTGACTTGCTACCTATGTTTTAGAATAATTGCATAGATAAATAATTCTTCCCAATCTCTAAAATAACAAGTGTTTTAGAAGTTGTTTAGTTTATACGCTTGTTAAAATTACTTTATTCTTGTTCAATTATTGAAAAATCCGGATAATGTTTGGTTGGTTTGGCAAGGCAGGAAATTTGAAAATTTTACAATATGCTACTTAAAATTTGGTGATTCACTAAAAATTGAGGGTTATTCATACGACTCCATAATATGCTTCACATCATACACACTATGACACAAACTAAGATACCTCTCATATTGTAGTATTATGTTGTTATTGTAGTCCATATATGGGCAATTTAGTTTTTTGGGATCTTGATCTATAGCACCGAAGAAAATAAAAATTTAAACAATATCACTAAAATTTATGTAATTGGTTATGTATTACTAGAAAACAAAATTTCTTCTAAAAATATCACTTGACAATGTCAAAAAGTTTGACTTTGATCAAAATGACTTATATTCTTTTGAAAATTTCAAATTTTCACATACATACCAATTTCTATGTCGCCAGCTTGCCAACCACATGCTAGTGAATGCCGTCAAAACATACCTACGTGCGGTGAATGTTGTCTAGTGCAATAATAAAGTACGAGGAAAGAAGAAGAACAGGAATATCCTTGGTATTTTTGAAAAAAGTAATTGTAAAATGGCATGTACATAATCACCTTTGATTTTCAGTGGCACCAAACCAATTAGTTGATTTTTTATGATGTTTTGAAAAATGGTATGGAACAAAATATTCCATAGTTATTTTTTTAACACAGATCTAGCAGCATACATCAGCACAAATCAATTTTATGGTGGCATATCCAAAACCCTTAATTTTATAGTGATATTTCTCAAATTTCTAATGTTTCGAGTGAGATATAAGGTGTATTTGGTCGAACTAGAACTTATCAGATAAACCGATTCATGAGTTTATTGCCTAATAAACCCAAAAAGATGGTTTTCTGCCTCACTAACTCAAAAGTTTAAAGATATTTGGTAATTTTGCATCTTATTGGATTTATTGGGTGTGTATGAGAGAGTGGAGATGAAGAAATCAAAGAAACTGTCATCTAGCAAGTATGACTTAAAAAACCGAATAAGTTGAAACCACATGAAAAAATCAAATTTCCAATTAAAACTTTAATTTATCAGACAATAAATCGAAATAACTTACCAAACACGCCCATAATAATTTCTACTGCTTCAAAGTAAATGCTTTCTCTAGTAGAACGCGTGGCATCTCCAGATTTGTTTTTACAGAGAGAGCGTAGCATCTTTTGGTATATCCTTTTTGCGCGTCAATCTTCGTCTTCATGCTAGAGCTCAAAGTGAACATGGTACCTTCGTCATCCAATCCTAATGCCCACCCAAGAAACAACAATAGGATTTTCTTTTTTGAAATTATTGACACCGATATCAGTTTTCCCCTTTTTGATGAGATAGACAATAATAATGATGGTGGTGACAACAACATATCAGATTTAGAAAGATACATCTATTTCTAAGTTTAGTTTAAGATGAAAAGTTTATCAATGATGAATATTAGCGGTGGTGTGACAAGATGATAATGACACCATCGACTATAAGTGGTGTGGTGAGGGTGTTGAGACACTGATTGTTACAATCCTACGGATACGAGTGGTAGCAGGTGACACCAACCATCATGAGGGTGCTCAATGGAGAAGTGGAGTGATCGTAAGAGAATTTTCGATCTAGAATTTTTTCTACCACGTTGGAACATGATATGAAACGATCTAAAGAAAAAGTATCAAGTTGGAACATGATATATTTTCGATCTAGAATTTTTTTCTATCCGAGGATGTATGTATCGGAGAGTCCTTTTCACCCTCAAAACCTTTGTGTCCAATTATGCACAAATTAATTACTCTATCTTCCATCACACACCTAATGCTCCATCACTACTGATCACTAAGGTATGTTTGGATGCTTATATAGATTTGAGTTTGACTCGTATCACTGAGACAGACTGAATGAGATAGATTATAGAGATGTAAAAGAGTAATGTTTTATTGGTTGTATTAGATAATGTAGGTTGAGATGTGATATTATTTGGTTAGTTATATGGATAACATAATAACAAAATATATAAAGTTGAAAAAAATATTTCCAAAACTAGTAAATGTCTTATTTTACTTTAACAACTCTTATTCTATCTTAATATGCTTACTTAACACTAATTCATACTAAAAATAATTAATATACACTAATTATTTTTTAATCACACCACTAGATCATAAGATATGCTAAAAAATTATGTTTTAACTAGGTTAATTCTTGGGCGCTTTTTGTATGAGATGAGTAAAACTCAATTCTAAATACAGGCCAACTACAAGACATGTTGCATCTCTTGACATATTCGGTTGAATTATTGGATAGGACAATGTAGCATGAAGGGTTGCGGATTCATTTCTCCTTCTCGTGCGTGCATTCACACATTAAATTTGGTCGTATAGTATTACTCCTACTCGGTTAATCATAGGTGATAAGTGATTACTAGCGTTAGTTCTGATGATGATAAATAATGGCGATTTGTAGTAATGAGTGTTGATTAGTAGTATGCTTAAGGAAGTGTCGATTCGTAGTAACTAGTGGCAATTTTGGTAATTATCAATGATGATTGGTGGTAACTAGTGGGATTAGTGTGGATATTAAGTTGCCATTTGTATTAAAAAAATCTTTTTTATATAATAAAACATGTGCAATGGGAGATATCGCATTCACAATGACATATATAAATTCTCAAATTAATCAATAAAAATTTATATTATATGTTTGATAGACTCAAATTATAATAATATAGATCAATTAGATATGACATATTTACATATATTTTTATCACACTTTAATTTAGACATAGTCGCACACAAAAAAAAAACCCATGACTTAACGCAGAATGCAGCAATATCACGGATAGGACAGTATCTAAGCTAATGTGTGATAGTTTCATAGTTTGTGGTTAAATTTATATTTTGAATGGATGGAGTTGCAAATATGATGTTTTGATGGGTGAACAATTAATTCTAAATTCCTCCAAACAAAAAGAGCAAAAGGTCAAAACAGTAAAACTGCAAATTAGACTTTCCGAGGGATGAAACTGCAAAAAGTACTCTACACGTGCTCACGTGCTCTGTCATGTTCTGTGCGTGTCTGCTTTCCTATCCTGTCACTCTTTTTTTCATCAATGCCTGTGACCTTTGTTTTATCTCTTGTACAACTTTTCAGTAATACGAGTCAAATTAATTTTTTTATTTTTAAATCCGGCTCAATTTTCAGTCTCCCGTTTATATTTTTAACATAAAATAGTATATAATAATGATAAGATATGATACAAAACTGATTCACTAATATATGGAGTGGATTAGTACCAGTTAATCTCTCTCCACTCCCTTTATTTGGCATCTCTCCTTTTTCAGTCTTTTCCTTTCTCGTTTTATGTCTTTACACTTTCCGTTTATATTTTCCATGTGAAATTAGCTTAGCTTTTTATACTTATATGGTGCTAATTTAGTTCTATATGGCGCTTCATCATTATTAATCATCATTTTCTGTCTAAAATGTATTGAAGAGATCAAAATGATTCGATCTTAAAAGTAATAGAACTAATTTGATCTATTTTAAAATAGAAGGACTAAAATGAATTACAGTAGAAAATAGAGGTGGAAAATAGAGAAATCAAGAGTGTATTTTTACCCTAATAAAAATAAAAAATAAGTTTGCTAAAATGAAATAAGCATAATAGGAGGAGAAAATATTTACAGATTTAGAAGATATTTTAGAATATTTTGCATGTTTACAATTTTATATATGAATAAAGTGATGTTTTACACCATTACTTGTGGGTTTTTTTTTTGAGAATTCCATTACTTGCAGGTTGTGATTTTGCTTGGTTGTCCAATGTCCATCATCTATTTTGCTTCAACATTCATATTAATCGGAATCATTAATGTTAGAGGTACATTGTGCTAGTGCTGTAGGGGCCTAGGGGATCAGGTGAGGAAAGGAAGGTGTCAATGCATATGGCATAATAGTCTAATCATAGGTAATTAACAACTAAGATAATCTTTAGGGCGGTATGCTATCTATTTTGCGTCAAGATTCATACTATTGGGATTATTAATATCAGAGGTATAAAATATCTGTGGGGAGGTGTGGGAAAGGGAGGCTAATTCAATGATAGGAAGGGGTTGATCCAACCATCTAGACATGGAAATCAGAAAATTAGATTAGTGAAACACACATTGTATTGGAGGCCTATTAATAGATCCACCGATTTAGTTGTTTTTTGTTAGATTAGATAATTGGATTGACCTTTTTACCCTCTCTAGAATTGGGAATTTTTGTTTATAGAGAGGGTTTCAACAGGGTCATGAATGGCAAGAGATGGGTAGGGAAGTCAGACTTTAGGGGTAAGTTTGGAGGGAAAAAAATTGGGGGGTGGGGGGTGGGGGTTGGGGGATGGGGGGAGGCGACGTAGGATTGCTTGTTATTGTAATTATTAGGTTTTTATATAAGGAGAAAAGAGATAAGATCTTTTAGAATTTATTTGTTTAGCCTTAGCTATATTTTATTTGTGAAATAAGGTGTAATTATAGTTAGATAAAAAAAACATTTAGTGGCACTTACGTTTTGTTTGGAATTGTCTTGCATTTTAGAAAATTTGGCATAACAATCATTTCGGATATTTCGCAATATATTAACTACACTTTTAGAAGTATAATAATAATAATATTTTAGAACATTATCTATCCACTCTCACTTTTATTAGCATTTTCTCTTTACACTTTCACAATTTTTTTACTCCATCGCACAAAATAATATATTACTGTAATTACAAAGATACATATAAAATGTATCCTTTTGACAAAGAATAAAAAGAAATGCCTAAACAAGTACTACTCCACTACGGATATTGAGTGGAAAGAGAAAAATAAAAATGCTGCCATTGCACTAAGCCACTAATCAAGTTCTAATTAATTGATGTTTTTTCCCCCAAGGAAAGCGTGGGGTTCATTATACTACGTGGATAAGATCTACGAGTTTGTCGTTTAGCTGGTTCATAGAGGTGGTTGGCGAGCGCCCAATGTCCTATTCTAATGTGGAATATGTTTCCATCCTGGTGGAATATTCTAAACTATGGACTCGTATTGTACTATAGTTTGTTCACGTATAAAAATAGACTAACTAACCATGTCGCCCGGGTCTTATCCGCAACGATGTTATTTTCCATTTTACACCTCCGAATATTTATTCGTCTCCAGTACATCACAAAATTGTTGTTTTCAAGGACATCTCTTCGAGTAGTTGTGTCACAGGTTGGGCAAGCACCCGACGCAGAGGGCTGCTGCATGTGGTTCCCGCCGTTGGTCCATTCATAGAGTTGGCTCCGTGGCTCATTGGAGATGACACGGTGCGGTACAATATAGTTTGTGAAACCCACGTACTCTCCGAATACATACATGAGTTGTCAACGAGCAGACATATTTATTGACATATCTATCAATGAGAAGTGCAGGCTGACAACTGCACAACATGAGCAGGTAGGCCTCGAGGAAGTGGAGCCCACCTATTAGTGACAGCAGGTTGAGAGTGGATTTTTCTGAGATTTTTTCAAGTTTAAAAAAAAGATAATTGAAAGTGGTGTGTTATTTAGATAATATAGTGAATTATCTCTCCCCTAGAGTTTTTATTGTTAGAGAAAAGATATTCTTCGGAGACTGTAAGGTTCTGTTGATTCAGTTTTTTGAGAAGTAATTGATGTGTGACTTGAGTTTTTATGTATATGAGTGGTTTGGATTTAAATTATAAGTTGTTGTGAAAATTGAGTGTTTAGAGGTGTTTAGGCTTAAAACTGAGATAAATCTAAGTTAAACCCCAAACTGGGCCTAAGAGGACATGCTCTCTCTTGTTTTAGAGTCCCAACTATGAGAGAGAGGCCCTATACATGTTTATAAACAGTTTAATAGTGGAACTATGAGCTTGAAAAGGCAAATAGACAAACAAACAACATCCAAAACATCGTTACGAGACAAAGGGACACACCTGATGAGAAAATTCACTACTACAGAAATGACCTCTATTATCAGTTCAAAATGTAATTCAGTAACAGTTAATCGTACCATTAGAGATGAACACGATACTAAAGATATATGACTCTTATAATGGTTCATAGTCGATAGAAGATATGTACCTTTTCTATAGGTTTTTACAAAAGAACCAATAGAAGAAATACCACTTTTATGTCGGTTGTTACAAAGAAACAAATAGAATATACAAATCTTTTCTATCAGTTCCAGAAAAACAACTAATAGAAGATATACCAGTTTTCTTTCGGTTGCTATGTAGGTTCTGATAGAACATATTAGACTTTTCTATCGGTTGCTCTCACATAACCAATAGAAGATAGTAATATTTTTTTATCGATTTGCTCACACAGAATTGATAGTAGTTCTTAAAGTTTTTATTGGTCGTGTACGACTAATCCGAAAGAAGATTTTACGATTTTCTGTCAGTCTGCAGTTAGAAACCCATAGAATATTGCACCTTTTCTATCGGTTGGTGATAACCGATATAAAATTATGAACTTTTCTATTAGTTGCTCGATAGTAATCGATACAGAAGGTTAATCTCTATCGGTTCTTTATTAGCAACTGACAGAAATAGTGAAGATCTAATTGGTACTGTATAGAATAAAAGCACTTATACAGTTAACTGAAAACATACTATATTAATCTTCTCAGTACAAATATTTACAGTACAATTCATTCAAACTATATATCATAACTCCAAATTATATATTGAAGGAAATGCTGTACATTGACCTTATTTTCTTGATGACTTGTGTATTATATTTTTTAGTAGGCATGGTTTTCAGCATCCATACATATGAATATATCAAGAATTAGTAAGTAGTTAGTTTGGAAGTTAAGATGAAATGCTCAAGTACGAGTTAAGAACAACGCATATATGGGGAAATTGGGTGAAACTTGAGCTGATCAGGTCGTACATGAAAGCCATCACGTAAAAGCCACATTCCCAAGAGTCCGACTGTTTATGGCACTGAGACAATAGTATTTTTTAAGGCATTAGCTCAAACCCTTGTAAGAACTTATAAAAAAACAAATATATTGACGGGCTAATTACTAGGTATGGTGTGAAAATGACCTTATCGCCCTTGTTGGCATCATGTCTCCCACCTTTCCATACATATTCTTTGAAACCCCTGAGTTACATGCAACATTGTCTGTTATGATATATCATTATAAATATAAGGTTACAACTATTAGTTACACTTACATGTCAAGACCCTGAAAAGAGTTAAATTGGTAGTGTTTTTACCCTATGTTTGTTAGTGAAAACGTGCTGAAAACTCTTTTGATGCGACATTTTTTGTAACTTTTTGTATCATTTTTATAATATGCTTTCACGGTTGTGTTCGATATGTTCCAGGGATCATGTCTACAAAATTTGGGAGCATTTCGAGTTCGTTTGGACTAGTTTCGACAAAAGACATAAAAATCGGACGAAAAAAGACCTTGGACCGAGCCCAGCACAATCCGTGCCCGGCTCAATTTGTTTTGCTCGGCACGAGCACGACTAGGCTCGGTCTCTATCATTTTGCTTAATTCAACCACAAGCACGACCATGTTGGTTGAAGGATGTCGACTAGAGGGAATATGAGATATTAAAAAATATAAACACAAATGACAGTTTCAAATTCGATCACAAATATCGAACACAGTTGACTGATTTGAATACAAATACTGAAAACAAGAGTGCTGTTCGAAAATCGAATAGCATGATAAGTGCTAACTTGGTAGCATTTTTACCCTAGGTTTAATATTGAGAACATGCAACATCATGTTTAAAACTTCTTTGATGCGACATTTTATGTGCAAAATTTGATTATTTTCAGAAATTGCTTTCACGGTTGTGTTCATCATGTTTCAGGGATCAAACCACCAAATTACATTTGAGCCTCACACGACCAAGAAACTTAACTGGACAAGCAAAAGACATGGTCGAGTACTCCACAATCGAAAACTCTTACTCGAAGAAGATTTGGCGGGAAAAATCCTTATCCGTATGAATCTGGGGGAAAAAGGACTTGTACTCGAAAAAGACTCTTGCTCAAAAAACATATCTAGGTCGAATACAATGTGGCTGAAACTCGGTTTCGGTTACAATAAGTGTCTGACCGTAATTGCGCCACGTGTCCCACTCATGTTCGATTCGGTTTCGATCACGATGCGTGTGTGGCCGCGATTGTGCCACGTGTCCCGCTCGTGTTCGAATTGGATTCCTCGGCTTTTTGCTGGTCGGTTTTGATCGTAATTGATCAAAACTGGTCATTTTTTGGTCGGATTTGACCAGGACTAGTCGTATTTGAGCCGTTTTGATCTAGTTTTGACCAGAACTGGTCGGGTTTGGTTGGTTTTAGCCAAATTTGGTTGGTTTTAGTCGTATTGGATCAGACACTACTACAGAATTCATTATTACAGTCGGGTCAAAACAGTCATCACAGATGGTTCTGACCCGTCAGTGATAATCGAGTACTATCACTGACGGTTTTGAACTGTCTGTGATTTTTTCCTTCACAGACTGTTACAAGATCAAAACCGTCTGTGGTACTCATACTACACAGACTGTTACAACATCAAAATCGTCTGTGATACTCTTACTACACAGACTGTTATAAGATCAAAGCTGTCTGTGATACTCATACTACACAGACTGTTATAACATCAAAACCGTCTGTGATACTCTTACTACACAGACTGTTATGAGATCAAAGTCGTCTGTGATACTCATATTACCACAGACGGTTATAAGCTCAGAACCGTCAGTAATAGTATGAGTATCGCAGACGGTTTTGAGGTCAAAACCATCTGGCATAGTGTCATTATCGGCGACGGGTTATAAACTCAGAACCGTCTGTGATAGTGTGAGTATCACAGACAATTTTTATCTTATAACAGTTTGTGATACTCATACTATCACAGACGGTTATAATGTCAGAACCGTCAGTGATAGTATGAGTATCGCAGATGGTTTTGAGGTCAAAACCATCTGGGATAGTGTCATTATTGGCGACGGTTATTATCTCAGAACCGTCTGTGATAGTGTGAGTATCACAGACGATTTTAATCTTATAACAGTCTGTGATACTCATACTATGACAGACGGTTATAATGTCAGAACCGTCAGTGATAGTATGAGAATCGCAGATAATTTTGAGGTCAAAACCATCTGAGATAGTGTCATTATCGGCGACGGTTATAATGTCAGAATCGTCTGTGATAGTATGAGTATCACAGATGGTTTTGATCTTTTAAAAGTCTGTGATACTCATAGTATCACAGACGGTTTTCAGGTCAAAACCATCTAGAATAGTTTCATTATCGGAGACAGTTATTAGCTCAGAACAGTCTGTGATACGTACATAGTTCGATCTACCATAGACGGTTTATAAGATCAAAACCGTCTGTGCATATTAATATTTTTTTAAAAAAAATTTCTTTTTTTTTTGTGGCTAGCCTCAGGAATCATGCTAGCCATGCCCTCTGTACAATAGCATTTCATATATACAGTTCATTTCATACATGCACATTACTCAAATATATACAATTCATCTCATACATGCACAGAACTTAGAAATATGTACAATAGCATGCATTTCATATATACAGCACAGAACTCAGAAATATGTACAATTGAGATTGAACAAATAAATCTAATAGACAATTAAAGTCAGTATGTTAGATGTACTATACTATCTGTACCTATTTCTCAGTTAGATGCCCTTCAGATAGTCTCAATTAGTAAGGCCGCACTAATACGAACCTTGCGCGTCCCTAAACTTTCCCTTGGTTGATATGACCTCCATAAGGAAAAACTCAGCGAGCATCCCTTGGACCATACCAATCTGCCAAGGGTCAAAGCTTTCCGAAGGGAAGTCGACCCCTTGTAGCAAGAGTTGGTACAAAAAAATTAGCTCAATGCAGTTGTAAATTCTGCCAAATCGATACAAAGGGGAGCAGTTGTATACCTCGGGGAAATCTGGTCGGCGAGGGGTGATGATCAGGTCATACATGTGGCACATCACGTAGAACCCACATTGATCCGGGAGGATCTCAGGTCGAGTTCGCAATGGATTTGCGACCACGAAAAGGTTTGCGACCTTGGGAAGGATTCAAACTCTTCGAGCCTTCAATGCTGGATAATGAGCCAGATACTATAGTACCATCTGTTGAAGACTTGGTCTATCAACGAGACGAACTTCTACGCGAAGATGTGATTTTGAAGAAGAAGGTGACTACCACCCGCAGTGCCACAAAGGAGACTTTTCGCATCGGTCGGAAAGGTCAACGAGTACGTGCGGTAAAGTGGTACACCAAAGAACATGATCCGGGAGGATCTTCAAGTCCTGATCGCATATGGATTCGCGACCAAGTCCTGATCGCATACGGATTCACGACCATGTCCTGATCGCATACGGATTCGCGACCATGTCCTGATCGCATACAGATTCGCGACCAAGTCTTGATCGCATACGGCTTCGCGACTTTAACCGTGTTCGGAAAGGTTTCGCGACCATGGATTGGTTCGCGACCATGAAAAGGAATTTGTTCTCTGTTCGGAATTGTAATCCGATCCGAATATATTTAACTAAGCTTCTCTGTTTAGGATTAGTTAGTTAGTTATATGGGTCTAATACGTTTAGGTTATTAAGTCTGATACGTACTCATACGATTGGACTATAAATACCTTGTAATAGGTCTAGTTTAGATCATCGAAAAAGTCATAGAACTTATTTGAGTTTTAAACAGTTATAGTCCCTTCGACGTAGGCAAGTGTGCCTAACGTTCGACGTATAAGCCCTCTTTGAAATAAAGAGTTGTGCAATTACTTTGGGTTTCGGTATTTCTGAATAAGATCCCGTTATTCCGCATATTAGAATCTGGGCGAGGCTAGTGTGAAAACCAAGGCTAGGTCTCAAACGGATCACACATGTATTGTCGTCCGGCTGCTGATGGCACTGCTAATTTACAGACCGAGAGTTAGCTGGGGACACGTTATAAAGTAAACAAGATGCCAGTTGAAATTTGTACCGAAAATTGTAACCACTGAAACTTATCGGCTCGCCGCTCGTGTTGTCGCCCTCCCTTGGCAAAATAGTTCGTGAAAGCCCTGCAGATAGTCAAAATTGACAGTTTGAGGATAGTCGAAATTGACAATTTGAGGACAGTAAATCTAGATGCAAGACAGATCTACATGAATATCATAACCTCTCGAATACATCTCGTGTGCCGCAATACTAGTACCCTTTCCTCTGCAATGAATCAAGGTAGAACACCTTGTTTGTTTTTGGAATAAGCACTAGCAGGATCCAGTGGTAGCTACATGTTACACGTAAAGAATTAATAATTTAATCTAAGTTTGGGGGTGTGCATATGGAGACACTAATCTACGAGTGAAGTACTGATGAAAGCACTCACCTCTGATTGTAGGGTACAAGTATGTGCTCCTTGTCGACCTGAGCAAGCAACCCTTTTTTGATGTAGTCGACAACGAAGTCCACGTTGGTCCTAAACATCACCACGGCGACCATCTGGGGGTCCAAGAAACCGACAGGTTTGCCCTTAGCTTTGGCATATCTGATTATGCAGTTGCACGGAAGTAACCAATTAATAAATGACATATATCCGTATATGCATGAACAGGCGTAGGATAGTAGGATACTTACAGCACCCAAGACCGTAGGATTGACAAGTCGAGCGCATCTTTGTTGAGTAAATTGTGCAGGTCTTCGAAGGTCACCGAGTAGGTCCCGACGTCGTTATGGAACTCTACCACGGTGTACTTGACCATGATGTGCGTCGGACGTTACGTCCTAGTCTTGTTTGTCCTCTTCATGTACCATCCATGCAGGTTCTGGCATGCTAACCCCATGCTAGAAATTGCGGCATCGGAGGCCATGGGCATCCCCAGAGCGAACGGCATGAGAGCTGGCGCACTCTTCTCACTCTCCTTCGCCGAGCTCTTCTTTGCTTTTCCCCTACTAGCCAGCTTCTTGAATGGTTGCCTCCTAGTCGGAGTCAGCTTCGTCATCGGACCCGTTGGTTGGCTTCTCGGAGGGGTCGACTGGCTAGTAGGCTGAGTGTCGGTGTCCGTCTGTGATGTAAGAACCTACGTATAGTAATGGGCACTAACTCCAAGGGCTATTATTACAGTACGAATTATGAAACTGGTGGAGGAATTACCTCATCCAGGACGATGTCTTTCTTGGGCCATTGCACGAACGTGTGCACCGCATCCCCGAGAGTGATAATCTCGTTGTTCGGCGGCTTGTCCAACGGAAAACCCTTATAATGGTCGGAGACACTGTCCACCTGGACCTGTGCAAAACCCTTAGATAGAGGGACACCGTGGATTGTGGCCCCCCGCCGTGCATGGTTGCGCCATCCCACGGCCAGCCTCGATCGGGAAGAGACTGGCCAGCACCATAAGCTTGCAGGAAGCGGGTTCCTACAAACAGTGTGCATTAACATATTGAATTTCACCGCTTTTCACTTTTGAATGAAGTAACATAGAAAAACGGTCATTACCTGCAGAAAGTCCACCGGATACTTTGGAGAGGGCTCCGTTTGCAAAGACCTCTGCGCGGACGCGCAGCTACTACGGTGGCCAAGAATGGGGCTCGGTAATTCCGTTGCTACAAGGGGGGGTGCCCTGGGCCGCCTATTTTAGCTCGTCATACATGGCCCGCATCTCCGACAACTGCTGCAGGAGTGCTTTGTCCCGAGCAGCGAACTCCGATCACATCTCCTCCTTGAGCCGTTCATCGCGGGCTTTGTGGGATCTCTTTCTCCTCTTAGCCGCCTCCTTATCATCAGGGAAACCATCCCTCTAAGCACAGTGGCATCGAGGCCGCGCACGCGGCCTCGATGCTCCTTGTTTCCTAGCGTCGTCGTGAGGGTATCCTTGTCCCTCCTCGGGTTGAACTCTCCAAATGCCACCTGCGCACTCAGCGTCACTTGCAACAGGAGAACTTAGCAATACAACCCATTGCATGCATGTTACGAGGATAGTATGTGATCATACAATCTTACCAGCCGGTCGATCACTTCCCTGTCCGCAGGGTTATTCACAGAGACGCTTCCGGAGGAGGTCATCGTCGATCTTGCTCGGCACCAATTGCGGGCGCGCACGTCCGTTATGCCTGCATAAGGAGTATCGGCCGAAGACTGGGAAGTCTCCTTGTCCTGCTTCCTCCAGAACCCCTTCTTCCCCACATACCCTCCGGTGCCTAGTCTGTGTGGGTGGGTATTCTTGGCCTAGTTAGCTTGGCTCTTCACACTAAGCTCCTGGAACTCAGGCTTGCCCTTCATCTCCACGAACTGCTACCATGCCTCGAGAGTCACGAAAGAGTAGTCATTGAAGGGGGTCTTTGACTCCTTCACATAGTGCCTGACAAGGTGGCTCTTGAAGTTCCTCCACGCCTTGTTTATTGACATCAGTGTCGTCCGGCGGACGGTGAACTGGCAATTCTCGGGAATGTGAAACGCCGCCTGCATTTCTTCCCACAGCGCATCCTTGCACTCTGGGGGCACTTGACCCCAGTCAGAGGTGGTGATGGGCACCCTCTCTCTTGCCACTTTGCCGCATAGTGAGCGGTACTGACCGACAAGTTTTTCTGGAGCTTCCGGCACACCATTGTCGTCGAACTGTACGTGCTGCTTTTCCCGCTTGTCGAGACGCACGCATGTCGTCCGGCCTCGCCTCTTTCTCTTCTGTGACTGGGTCACGGTGGATGCGGCGACCTCCGACCCAGGCTTCTCATCGCCAGCGTGGTAACTCTGACTCTCCGAGTGGTTCATTTCGTCACTAGACATATCAGTTCCTAACATAAGTGAAAGAGAGAACAGTTTAAGTAATTCTGAAGCTAATAATTCTATAACAAAACCCATATACTTATAATTAACCAAGAATGGCAGAAACGGTGGGGAGGCGACGGAGGTGATCACGCTGGAAGGTGGGAGGGCAATGGAGGTGATCGCACTTGACGGTGGAAAGGCGATGGAGGTGATCGCGACGGACGGTGGGGAGGAGATGGAGGTGATCGCGCTGGACTGTGGGGATGCGATGGAGGTGATCGCGCCGGATGGTGCGAGGGCAGAGAGAGCTAGGGCAAGTGAACAGTCGCGAAGTCTGGAAATGAGCGGGACAAAGCCCGTCTTGAACTATGTACCATGTAGAGAGATTATCACAGTCGGTCCTAACTTCATAACCGTCTGTGATAATATTATCATAGTCGATCTTAACTTCATAACCGTCTGTGATAATCTCTCTAGTGATAATCTCTAGAGAGATTATCACAGACGGTTTTGACTTCAGAACCAACTGTGAGTGCACGAATGCACATTAAGGACTCGAAGCGTCGGACACTGTTGGAAATATCACAGTCAGTCCTAACTTCATAACCGTCTGTGAGAGATTATCACAGACGGTTTTGACTTCAGACCTGATTGTGACTGCACGAATGCACGTAACTTCAGAACCTTAACTCTGAACGTCTTCTACACAATATGTAGAGTTTTACAACCAAAAACTCTATAGATCTGCAACTCTGAATGCTCGAAAACTTGTTTTAAACTGATAAGTATTTTTAGGTACAGACCAGAAAAGAGTAATCTGATCAAAATGAGTTGTATTTTCAGCCACAACTAGTTGAGGCAATTCGACCAAGACCAGATGCGGTGATTTGACCAAGGCCAGAAGATTTTTGTGGTGTACAGAAGATTTGAAGTGAAGCATTTCCACCAAGTCTCAAGTCAATCAGAAGTCCCGAAGATATATTTTGATCAGAGCTAAGTTCTAGCCTGATATGCGGGAGATGATCGATTATAACTTCTCATCTAGAAGTCCGATCAGCCCAAACTTTTATGGAGAACAGTAGGCTCATGGTGAAGTAACTCCTCCAAGTTTCACCTCAACCAAAGTCAAGAACAGTTCCAAAAGACCAATGCAAACAAGTTTTGTCTCACTGAATTCCAGCTTGACGTACGAACATTGCATTGAAGCTAGCTTTCAATTCGATGATCTGATTGATCTCAAATTTTGATGACCAATCAAAGAACTGTCCAGAAGCTATGCTACCAAGTTTCATGTCGATCAGAGGCCAAAAAGGTACCCATCCAGTCAGGCAAAGGGGAGCCTATGCTCTAATCATGTTGGAAGTTGTAAAGACATGCCAAGTTATTTCTAAGCCATTGATGAATACTCCAATGTACTTCCTATCATGCAATGTGCATTTCCTGAAGCTAAGGAAGTCAAATGTGTTATCACAGTATTTCCATCCATATTTTTCATGTCATTGGGTACTGATGAGGGGAAGGCGACATTTTTGTTCAAGTACCGACAAGGCCAAACAACCCTTTTCCGTGACTGATGAAGCCGAACTCCATTCATGCTGGGTACTGATGAGGCGAAGGCATCCATTTATTCGCAATCGATGAGGCCGAGCAACCCCCTGGCTGGACATTGGTGGATATTTCAATGTTCGCCACATTTATTTGTGATAGCACCATGGAATGAAGAAGCTATGTGTTTGCATATTTGCATGCATGGGCATTTGCATTGCTTTTATTTATCAAGGGAAAAGTTATTTTGAGGCTTGAAGACGACGACTATCAGCACAGTTTAATCAGAGGTGTTCTGCAGACTTGTTCTGTGGATGTAATTAACCAGGAGCTTTTCAAAAACCCTGAGGAACCATGAACCATGCAATCTCCTGAAGTCAAAATGTAGTTTCCTTTGGCGCAGTGAGAATATGTAAATGCTAAGGGGATTTGTAACTTGTAATTCATTTGGAAATTAATAAAGTACATGTTTCTCTAAAATTATGTGTTCTCTTTGTTCTTTTATTTGTATACTTATGTATATTGGCACACCCACAACACGAAAATGGGTCAATTTCCCGGAAAAGATATCTTCTCGGTGAAATAACGATACAATGAGTATATTTATAAAACAACCCTTAGGAATTTTTTTAAAGAAATTGGCTGACTAATTAACTTTTATGGAATAAATCTCAATCAAACTAATATGTCCAATTTCTAAACCCAACTCCAGAATAAAAAGATTCACGTAGTTTAGTTAGTTCCAAATTCATTTCAACTAGCTAAGAAATGAATCTAATTATACTTTTGGAATCTTGAGCTTAAATCACTTTAGTTTCAACTCGCATTTCCACTCAACTAATCTCCTCATAAATTCAAACTCTAATTTATATCCTCTACTTTTCTAAATTCTATCTCCGATAATAGGTTGATCCTATTCATCAAATTTGATCATTCAATTGGATCTATCTCATCTCACCCATTCAATTCCATCGTCTAACTTGATCCAATTCGTCCTACCCAAGTTAATCTCAAAATCCATCTTGTTCACTCAATCGCAACTATCGACTAGCTTCCACGCATACATGTATGATTATATATAACTAATTTTTTTATGGACATACGTCCACATTATTTGTCTTTAGATTAGGCCTCAAGCCCCACAAGTTCTCCATTTTAGCAACTTCAACTGAACATCACACCAAGCAAGGTAAGTCACTACTTCTTGACCATATTGAACCCATATGTTACAAAAACTAATGTATGTTGTTTTTGATAAGTACAAGTATATGCATGTGAATGAACAATCGCAGGTAGCTGAAAGTAAAATACTTGTTAAGTAACCCAAACCTGTCACAGCAGTAAAGATCGAAGCCACATTGAGTGGAAATCTTTACCAAACAAACTAAGCTCGCTACAACGGTATGGATATAAGCCACCTAGGGTCTCATTTCAACTGCTCTTTCAATCAAATTTAGCATGTACTCATACAAGAGAATGCCTGACTAAGTATATTTAACCTGTTGATATCTATTTGAAAAACCAATGAATGTTAGTGGTGAGGATGGTAGGACTAGTGGGAGAAAACTGCATAAGTAGGACAGTGGTTGGATGTCTCACCCTAACAAATAGGGACTAAGCAATTGTGCTATACATCTAGTGGCATAAAAAGGTACCACCATAAGCATGGTATGGGACAGACATGACCTAGTAACCTTACTAAATAATTAAACCAGCTCTACATGGAGGAGTGGGACATATTGATGAGAGATCAATTGATTACGTGATTGCCGGTTAGGGAAAATCCCTTCCGTGATTTGGCCCTTACTGGGAAGATCCCTACCGCGGACCATTATTGGGAAAGAGTCAGGGTGGAGCGTTTAGCCCGCCACAATGGTATTAAGGCTACCAATCTGGTAGTATACCTTATACTGGGTAGAGCCAAGATTATTATAATGCAGGGTGAACAACGTGTTATCCTCAGCTTAGTCACATGCAGAACTGTGGCATGTAAATGATCTGACAATAATTAGTTGAGAAATCTTGTGGGTAAAGTGGTACACCTCTTCAGAGTTTTAAAGAAGTATTCGAGTACTTCGTGCTCCCAGGTTCTTGAGGCATGCTGCGATCAATGATTTTAAATCATGTTGTGTGGCAAAAATAGTGTTGTGAAATTTTAAATAATTATCATGTGTTGAATCAGTATTTAACCATCAAGAATTTGAACAATTCCCTTATTAAACTATATATACAAAGATTCATTTTGAAAACATACTAAATGGTTTTGTAAATTCATATATATATGTATGTATGTATGTATGTAGAGTTGACCAGTGAATATATATATATATATATATATATATATATATGAATATGCAATTGTTATACTGTGACTTGCTGAGTACTCTGTACTCAGTCTTGCTGATCATCTTATCAGTGAAAAAAAGTTGGTGAAATCTTCAGAAGACCAAGATACATTTGGGGTCATGTGCCAAGTCAAGTATGACCTGTGAAGGATCCTAGACCACACTTGTATCTCTCAAAAAGAAGCAAATCAACTTCTTATTTTGGTCCTGTCATCTCCTCTAATGTAATTATGGTACTATATCCATAAGTAGTAACAGTTGCAATTTTTTGTGCTACTATTACTATTATACTATAAACAGGAACTGAGATCTACAAATGTGAGAGTAATTGTATCCTAGGCAGTTGTGATGTCAGGACTCATTGAACAGGTGGGCCCCTTCCCTCACAATGTAGAACATTTTATGGATATTTCATTCCATCCAATGAATGTGTTTCCTCAGATTTGTTGTGATCCATAGGTAGCAGGAGGCAACTTTAAGGTCTATAGAATCTGAGCAACAATATGTTTTTTTTACTAATATAGATTGTTGTCATTTTACCTACAAAAAATTTATTAAATAGAATGTAAGTTAAATTAGTCTAAATGCTTATAAGGGTTGTACGTAATGCAAAAGCTTTAATGTCTACATGCAGATAAAAAACTTATTTTCAGGCATTATATATATGTCATTTTGGAAGAGATCTTTGAAAGGTAAACATAAAAGTCCTGCATATATTATCCCAATTTCCTTTGTCCAGCAACTCTGGAAAGCTAAAAAGAAAGCAAAAAAGAGAGAAATTATTTTGAGTTTAGAGGATACAAAAGGTCATTTAGAAGAGTTTAGAGGATACAAAAGATAGAACACTAAACAGGAAATATCCACAGTATTGGTTTACTACTTTTTTGTTAATATATCATGTATTTTTTCAAATACATCATTACCATCAGTGATGTTGTTTTGTTTCAACCTAATAATTGTTATAGTATAACAGCGAAATCATGGGAGTATTTTGAGGATCAGTGCTAAACTGACTAATTCCAAAACATTGGATACAAAATTCATGCTAAAACAGACAATGCATTAAAAAAATATGACGATATGAAAATGCTCATGCAATATTGCTTATCTCATGAATCCTAATCCAAAAGAAAAATAACTTTGAAGTGGTATTGATTCTTAGGAAATTTTATATTAGATTTACCTTTTATAAAGCGCCCGAGATGAATGATTTGATTGCCTACAATAAAACACCCAAGTCGGAAATTAAAGAATCTCAAAAACAAAATGTGGACGAAGGAAAGGATTACCTGAGGGAGGGACGGGATGGATATGCAAGTATGGTTGAGGCTTAGTACTATTTATAATGGTTGAGATTGCATGTCTTCAAGTTCATGAAGGAAAGTATTATTACCTCTCCAAATTTTTTTGCGTTGGAATTTTGTTTTAATGTTGCTTAATTGGTAGTTGAATGGATAAATATTTCAGGTGATTTGTTAGTATAGAAGATTTTGTTTGTTTAGTAGTTGTTTTGCTATTGCTGTTTCATTTGTGGTGTTGGAATTTTGTTTTTTTTGTTTGCTTAGTTGGCGAAATGGATATCCCAGCACTTTGCTATTGCTGTTGTTTAGTTCTCTTGCTATTGCTGTTCCATTTTTGGCGTTGAAATTTTTTTTTTGCTTAGTTGGTTGAATGGATATCCCAACGTTTTGTTGTTACTGATGCTTAGTTGTTTTGCTGTTGATGGTCCATTTTTGGTGTTGTAATTCTGTTTTTTTTTGGTTTAGTTGGCAGAGTTTGATTTTTTTCTTTTGGTGTAGTAATTTTTTGTTTTGCTATTGCTTAGGTGGTAGAGACTGTGTAAATATCATCTTTGTAGTCAAATTATACGTGTAAATATTTTTATTTTGTATCTTGGCTGTTCATTTATGTGTGTAATATTTTTATTTTGTAGCCAGAATGTAAACATAGATATTTTTGTGAGCAGGTTATGCTTTTTGTCATTTATGTGTGTAAATATTATATTTTGTAGTCAGACTGTGTAAATATTATTTTTGTAAGCAGGTTTTTTTTGTAATTTATGTGTGTAAATATTTCTATTTTGTAGGCAGACTGTGTGAATATCATTTTTGTGAGTAGTTTATGATATTTTGTTATTTATATGTTTAAATATTTATATTTTATCACCATAATGTAAATATCATTTATTGTTATACTTCTTTATCATTTATTGTGTGTACGTATAATTTATTTTGTAGATGAAATCGTGTCCAACAGTGTAGATATGTATTGAGCGATTTTGCTTTTGAATGAATGGCATATGTGTAAATAGTCATTGCCATTGAGGGCATCCAGTGTAATTATAAAGGATGGATATACTCGATATCGTCTTGTGTGTGAGTACTTCAACGAGGAGTAGGGGAGACTGACAAAGTTTCTGAGGCCTCAGAAAAAAATTCTTCGTGTCTCTTTTGGCTTATTTTTTGCACTCCAAAATTTAATATTGTTTAGATTGAGATTTTATTGTTCTTGTATGTCACCCTAGGAATGCAAAACTAAAATTGTTTACTTGTGCTTTGCTTTGTAAAACTAATTTTATTTCTTTCTTCCAAAAAAGCATATTTGTGCAAATCATATTTTTTTCTTTCTTCCACGGCACCGAACTGCTTTTGTATGTACTGCAGCCAGTTACTTACTTGAATGGGGGTGCCGGATCCATCAAACGTATCTAGCTTCAGCCTCATCCAGTCCCGAAGTGTCATCTCCCTCTTCTCCTCCCTTCCTAGGCAAATGCATAGACTCTACCTCCTCGTGGTACAACTCACGAGGAACTAGAATAGGCCTTAATACACGTCTAGCGAGGCCACAGGGGTGGTAGTCGCCTGAGGTGGCAAGCACTATAGAATTGCCTGCAAGATATCTCGTAGCTCACCCAAGCCATATGCTCGAGATTGGATCGATTGGGGAGTGGATTCTCTATTATGGCTATGAGTAGCCAACACTGACACTGCAGGCTGAGGATCACACCTGAACTTAGGGTAGACATCGTCATCATGACAATTGGCCTCTACATGGCCGTCGTCGTCATGATGACTGGCCTCCTCAACAAAAGCCTGCATGGCGGCATGATTCCTTGTTGTAGGTGGCATATCTACAAGTTAATCATCAACATGTTCATTAGCGGGTAACTAGACCCAGATAAGAAACTCATGACAGTAAGTAACTATAGCATCACAAACATTCCACCCATGGGCAACATATACATGAACATCTAAATACTCACACAACCCCCTTTCTTTAGAGGCCCTTCAAGACCACCACAACTGTCGCATTCAAGGAGTTAACATAGAAGACAAGTAAATCGTCTACTTCCATCATATACAAACATAACATGCAACTGTGCAATTGAAATGCAATCCCATAGCCCTCCTATTTCTGTGTGTGCGTCCATTTTAAAGTCCTAGAACCTAAAGCCTAGGCTCTAATTCTAACTGTAACACCCCAATCTCCTGGCTGCGGCAAGGTGTTACTATACCGTATCACAACCTAAATCACTCGCCTAACATGACAAGATTTTTGCAAGAATAATTATCTATTAAACAATACACAACACCATAACAATTCACAATTTGTCAAGTTCTCGATGGCGAGAAGTTCACAACCTACACGTAAGCAAGTTTCTAATGATCTTTATCATAAATTTGTGTTTCCATTCACCGCACCAGAAAAAGGGAACCTACACATGCACCAATCATCTACGTGTTATCTGAATTAAGGTTCATCGGTGTGGAAGTACCACAATCCAAACAAAACATCATGCCTATCATGAGGCATCAAGTATTAAGTATTTGGTCACGTGTATGTGAGTGCGTGTGACAAGAGCTAACAAATTGTGACTGTGGTTAACTATGTGAAATGTTCTATAGGAGCCCTCCCCATGCATGCTCAAGCCTCCTCGATCCTAACATGAAAACACAAATAAAAAAAATGAATGAGATCCAACATCTCAGTAAGTGACATAAGTTAATACTACCATGAACATAACTATAAGTTTAATAATTAAAGATCATTTTTGTAGTCAAATTATGCATGTAAATATTTTTATTTTGTATCTTGGCAGTTCATTTATGTGTGTAAATATTTTTATTTTGTAGCCAGAATGTAAATATAGATATTTTTGTGAGCTGGTTATGTTTGTTTGTCACTTATGTGTGTAAATATTTATATTTTGTAGCCATATTATGTAAATATTATTTTTGTAAGCAAGTTTTTTTTTGTAATTTATGTGTGTAAATATTTTTATTTTGTAGCAGACTGTGTAAATATTATTTTTGTGAGCAGTTTATGTTTTTTTTTGTCATTTATGTGTTTAAATATTTATATTTTGTAGTCACATTGTAAATATCATTTATTGTGTGTAAGTATAATTTATTTGTAGCTAAAATTGCGTCCAACTGTGTAGATATGTATTGAACGATTTTGCTTTTAAATGAATGACATATGTGTAAATAGTCATTGCCATCGAGGGCATTCAGTGTAATTATAAAGAATGGATACACTTGATATCGTCTATTAGATTATAATCTAACACAACAGATAGTTAGCTTGTAAATATTTTTTTAATTTTTAAATTATAAAATAGTTTGTTACATAGTGCTAAGAGACAATCAAATGAGAGTATTTAGGGAAAAATAAAGAGGAGGTTATCTAACTATAACTTACTCTTTATTAAATAGTATAGATGTTGTGTATGTTATGCAACCATATAAATTATAAGTAAAACATGTGTGCCATACGAATTTAAATGACTATGTAAATGATGTGCAAACTATGTGTGCGATATACTCACCATGGCATGGGCGGGAAATGATCTAATTAACCGTCTACCTTATTTTTTAAGTTGGTAGTTGACCCACAATTCTAGAATCTGGCTCAGTACCACCTAATCTGAAACCATCTGATTTACAGAAATGAATGGCTATTCTCATTCCAAAGCATTGTGGAGTATGTCTTCTATTGTATATATAAAGGAAACAGGCAAGTTGCTAGGCATGCATAGACACAAGATGCACTGTTAGGCTAAGACTCATATGTTTGCTTTTAGTGTGATCATTTGTATTTGCTAGCAATGTGTAGAGATGGATAGAACACAGAAGTATTGGAAAGGAAGTTTCACTCTGCTCGAAAGAAAAATGGTCTGTATTGAACCATGATTTGAATTTCTTTCTTATTAGTTTCCAAGTGAAAAATATTCATCGCCTTGATCAGAGCCTTTAAGAGGCGAGCATTTTCTGAATCATTCACTATATATAGGGGAGCACATACAAAATGTAAAAGTCTCTCTCCTATCGTGCAAAATGGTGGCTCCATGGGCTCCTGATTGCTTATAAACTTCACTTTAGTCTTTGTTGTTGTGAGCTGACCACGAAGTGTCGTTTTATAGTCCCTTTATTTTCTTTCTTTTGATAAGACCATTTATTATATGTAGTAAACCCCATCTAGGGAAGTTTGTAGTACAAAACACCTGATTGGTAAAATGAGCTTCTGCTGATTGAGCTAACAAACAGCAAAACTCCAATTCCAAGGGAAACAGCAAAATTAACAAACATGTTATCTTTTATCTGGCCTTATGTTCACATTTAATGCATGCTGACACCATGAATCATCACATCTCAAAAGGTTATATATCAATTCAATATTTGAAGAACCATGAAAGATGAAAGAATGTTAGCTTTATTCTAAAAGAATGGGTCTATATGCAGACCCGACAGGTACACGAGAGATGTAACCAGAGAGAGTATTGTACTAATCCTAACGCATAACCTAATGTGTATAACTAAACAAGTCTCTTAAGACAGAACAAAGAAATGAACTAAGCGATACTTCAGCAAGTGGCCTGAATAGTCAACACACTGGAGCCCGAGCCGTCGTCACAGCTGCAGTCTTTGCCCGTGAAGATGTGGTTATATTTCAGGGTGCATGATTCTTTTCCGACACAAGCCTTCGACAAAATGTTGTAGGCTGTCTTGGACTCACAGCCGCCCTTGTATGCGCCGCACTTGCCTCGGGTCAAACCAAAGCTGGCAAAGTCGATGCTTGAGATGGACCTGCCGTTCTCGCACGACAGGGCGATGGTGTCGCCCTTTTCAGCGTTAAGGCACACTTTTCCAACTGCCACCGTCTTGAAGTTAACCTGCGATGGGTCACCTCCAGCTTCCTCAAACAAGACTAGGGTGTTGGGCTCCCCAGGCTTTAGGAAAGAACGAGGAACATGGTACCTATGCAACCAAAAAAACCAAAATTCAGCCTTGTACTTTTGATCAGGAACTTAGTCAGCGTGTGTAGTGTATGACAACGTACCATCTCTGGGCAGGCTCTCCACAACCAGTTAGACACTTCTCTTTGTTATCCCATGTTACATAGGGTCCTCTGTAGTCACACCGGTGGCATCCACCCATGTCATTAGCAATGTAGGTAGGCCAGTAGCGTCCCAGGTTGTTGCCGTTCACCCATGCCATCCCCTTGTTAAGGCCAAGCAAGTCCACCACGACACCCTCCGACCCAACAGGAGCTTGGAACGTGGTCTTCAGAGAGGGAGGGAAACTTAGATGATAGAGTTGTACGTAGTGTTAATAGTGAGTAGCATATGGATTGCCAAATACCTTGTACCAAGTGAAGGGCCTCTCAATGGGGAGGGTTCCATTTTGCCATTTAAGGCCGTGCCTGTCAAGATGGATTTGTTTGAGCTCACCCCATAGGCCAGTCTGAAACCAACAAATCAAAGCAACATCATGATGGTTACATAGACAAGCTGCCAAAAGCACGATGGAGATATTCTATACCTTGTAAGACCAAGTGCTGTGCGAGAGATCAATGGCCGCACCATTTGCTCTGACCAGCTTAACTGGTCCCCCAACAATACCAGCAGGCATTAACTCATAATAAGCTCCATAGTTCTGTTTGAGAAGAAAACTTCTTTCAGATAATTCAAACAAAGAATGAAAAGAATATTTATTTTTAGCTTGATGTGAAATTCAATACCTTAGTGCCAACAGTGGCACTAAGTAGAGAAATGTAGTTCTTTCCAGCGCGCAACTTCACTGGTGCCTCGAGCTGGAAAATAAATGGCCAATTCGGGGAATGATTGAACCCTGTCAGAACATAATTTGAGAACATTAGTATTACCATGACACAACATATGCTCTCTAACAAAAAAATCATAAGACAATATTGAATAGTACTAACCAACAAGCACTCCATTCACAAACGCATAGAGTTCATGACCGGTTGTATTCACAAACAATGTGAATTTTTCTTCTTTATCATGGTCCAGACTGCATTTCATGAGAGAAACAAATTTAGTGTTTGTTCAAATTTAGTTTCGGAAGTGTTCATGTTTTTCCCTTCTTTCCTTCTGGTTTACCTTGTCCTGTACCACAAGTAGTCACTTCGACCAGCTGCTGTAACAATTTGTTCCAAGAGATGGTTTGATTTAAAGGAACCAAGTTCATCAGTCAAGAAGGGCTTCAGGTCCTCAGGCATCCAAGACCATTGCAAGGCTTCTGGCTCTCGCTCTACTATGCTAGGCTTCTTCACCATGACAGATGTCTGTACCTTGACCTAATTATAAAATCATAGTGCCATGAAAAAAATCAATCTGTCAATACTTTCATCATCCAGTTAGAGCAAATAAATAGTGGCAGAGGAAACTACCTTCGCACTGTTGTATGCTACAGTAGTGCAGTCAGGCATAATGCTGACAGACCATGCAGGAACATGGTAAACAGATCCCTCAAAGGTCACATTGACATCTTTATTGTCATATCCGTTACCGATAAAGCAAGCAGAAGAACCATCCAAGGTGTACTTTGTGGTCTACATTGATCAGAAGAGAATACCATAAGATAATAATAAACTCAAACGTCATGCAGTAACCAAAATAAAGTTTTTGCATTGTAAAACATACTGTAATTTTGCCGTGGCGGGATTCGCTGTGATTTCCATAGACAAGGTGTTTCTCAATGGACTTTATTACGGCATGAAGCTGCTTCAAGTGGCCCCACTTGGGTTGCCTAATGTTACCTGATGGTCACAAAGGCAAAATAGATTAGACCTACATACTGCAACAGCAGCAGGTATCTCTTAGCTTACCAAACTCATCTAATGGCGCATCATAGTCATAGCTTGTTGTAATGTATGGACCCCCAGTACTGCGGCCAAAGTTGGTTCCACCATGATACTAACGAAAAAGGCAATGAAAAATTAGACTATAATCATGGGTAAAACAAATCAAGCAAGCCCTTAACAAAAAAAAAAAAAAATACCATGTAGTAATTTTGGAGCACCCCACGGTTCTGGAAGAAGTGGGCAACAGCAAAAGCTAGATCCTCAGTAGGCCTATGAAAATCTGGCTTGTCCCATGCTTTGAACCTAATAGTGTCCACCAAGTATAAAATATATGCCCAAGTTAACAAAGTAAACCAAACACAATTAGATGAGAAAGTAAATACCATCCAGTCCAGTTCTCTGTCCACATTTTTGGGATATTCCTCTTCGGATACCAGTCGTGGCAATAAAATCCATTGCAAGTGTTGAGCTAGCAATCCAAAACATCCATGTAGTTGGTGATTTCATCAAACAATTAAAAATCTATGTATATGACATGTAAGAAGTAATCCATACCACATTCGATGGTGTATGCTGATCTTGCTGGCACATGATCCACGGAACATCAACCTTCAAACTGTTCGCCATGTCCGCACACCATTGAATATATTTTGTAGCAGATTCCACATCATCACCTTGAAATCCACCCATGACATTACCATATTCGTTCTCAATCTACAGATAGTAAGCATTAACATTGAGTTATAGGATAGTACAAGAATCTAATTAACATGCTATCACCAAGTTGGATGTTCCTTAAGATCAGTAATGTATACCTGAGCGAGAATGATAGGCCCTCCTTGTTTAGCAAAAAGGTTTGCTTCCTTCATCTTGTTAACTATAAGAGTGGTGAAATTTTGCATCTCGCGCTGCTCATATATAATAAAATGTATTTAATTCCATCACATATATATAGTTGTAAAATTCAAAATTAGAGATGTTGTATAAAGAAGTGAAATTCAATACCTCAAACGGTTGGTTGTGCAATCTAAACTTCATGCCAGGAATGTCACGCAACCAAGCAGGAAGACCTCTAGATATAGGGAAAAACACGATTAGTTTCATGTTGTGTTGTCAAGTTTCTCAATTTCTCAAAATGTATCAATATCAACATACCCATAGTCCCACTCAGCACAAACATATGGGCCAATGCGAAGAATAGCATACATGCCAGCATTTTGGATCTCCTTAAAGAACCTTACTATATCATAATTTCCCTCAAAATTGTACTAAAGATAAGAGGAAAAAGAAATAAAAGGAAATTAGTGATAAATTGCCAACTTCTTGATTGGATTGGGACGACATCTTATAACAGAATTCTATACAAACCTCACGAGGACGAGGCTCATGACCATTCCAAAAGACATAGGTCTCAATGGTATCAAGACCTCCTTCCTTTGACTTCCTAATCAAATCAGGCCACATCTGTATGCAGGAAGATCAATTTAGTTTCAACACGATGTACTATAAGTTTGAAGCAGGCATATAGACACGAGAGGACAAAGATGTGTGATGTGCAATGGATCACGTATCCGCTATGAACAGTATACAAGAGGTGCTAGTCTCATAACAAGTGAGGAGGTAGGCTAACTTCCAAAACGTGAAGTATTATGGCAACTGCATATCTTTAAGCGCTACAAAACAATAATAAGTTTGAAACAAGGCTAGAGAACTGCATGCAAGTCACCTCAGGTGTGCTCCTTGGATAGTGGATAGATCCAGATATGATGATTCGGCGCTTGCCATCAATTACAACCGCACGATTGTCGGTCCCAACAGAGGTCGACCTCACAGAAACCAGAATTGAAACTAGAACGACTAATCCTAAGAAGAAGCATCTGCTAGACTTGCTAGACAGCTCCATTTTAGGAGGCAATATAGACAGAAGAAGAAGGCTTTCGAAGTTGATGGCAGCCTTTGGGGATGCGGTACATATTTATAGGCAGAAGCAGCATCTCCTACGAGGGAGCTTCACAACTGAATTTGTTAGCCACGGGATTTTCTTGATCAACAAAAGGATAAGTGTCTATCTAATCAACTAATTCTTGATAAAATTAGAATCAAAACTTCAGACATGCAACAAACAGCTACGTCGCTCTTTTCGTATTGGATAACTCATACATCATCACGTACATCTCGTTACGTCTCAGATATGTTTCTTTTCGTTCTTAAAGCCCCGAAACAATTGCGACTTATGTCTGTTTAAAGCCTTCAACAACCAAAATCTTTCACTCCTTAACCAAAATCTTTCCCCGCACATTCTGTTACAGCTCCAACAAAAGATAAAGATACCAGATTGCTTCGATACACACCTCTAACACAAATCAGCGTCGACAGCAATATTGTTCCTCCCGAACAAAATGACATCAAATTTAATTCGATCTCAATGCAAAAGCATGCAGCTCCCATCAACAATTGAATTTCAACTTAAATATTTTAATTTTTATCTTTTGTATTTTTAATTATGAACTTCATTTTGTTTTAGAAATTATATGATTGAATTCAAGAATTGCTTGGTATGAAGTCTCACGATTGTCACGTGTTGATGACAAATGTTTTTTGTTGCTATCCGGAGTATTTTGCCGCATAAGGTTAGAGAGACGATCGCAGACAATGCAATTTCTTGCAAGGTCATTGATCCCGAGGGACTAGATTATCTGCAGAGCGAGGTGGTTTGAACTCTCTATCAGGTTGAGATGTATTTTTCTCCGTCGTTTTTTGATATCGTGGTCCATCTCACTGTCCACCTTGTCAGAGAAATCAAGATATGTGGACCCATGTTCCTACGTTATATGTATCCGTTCGAGAGGTACATGGGTTTACTTAAGGCTTACGTGAGGAATCGCTCTCGGTCCAAGGACAGCATTGTCGAAGGTTATGCAGCGAAAGAGATTGTTGAGTTCTGCGTCGATTACATGGCCGAGGTAAAAGCAATACGAGTTCCTATGTCTCATCATGAGAGGAGGCTTGATGGCGTTAGAACTATTGGACGGAGAGCAATCACTCCTGATTTTCGATATGTACTCGAAAGCACATTTTTGATTCTTGCAACACATGACGGAGGTGTCTCCGTACATCGACGAGCACAAGGAGATGGTACGACAAGACAATCCTCGCCGATCCGAGGTTTGGATCACGAGAGAACATAACAGTTGATTCAACGCGTGAATGAAAGTGCGAATCACCAGGGAGTCCGCAAGTGAGAATCTTAAATGGTTTGAAAAAGGGCCAACATTTACTGTACAGACATGGCATGGATATGACATCAATGGGTACACATTTTACACTAAAACTCAAGATCAAAAAAGTACTATGCAAAATAGTGGAGTGAGCGTAGAAACTTTTTATGAGGAGTTCAGCGAGACAGGCCCAACAAGGGTAGTATGTGGATTGAACTCATACTACAGGTTCATAGAAGAAATTTGGGAGCTCGATTACGTACTATTCAAGATTCCCCTGTTTCGATGCCAATGGATCCAAATCCCACAGGGTGTGAAGGTTGACAGTTACGGTTTCACTTTAGTGGATTTTGATCGAGTTGCTTATAAAGGTGAGTCATTCATACTTTCAAAGCAAGTCATTCAGGTCATTTATGTTACTGACTTGGCCAATAAGAAGTGGCACATCGTCCTTCATGATAAGAGAAGGATTGTTGGAGTTAAAAATATCGTAGACGAGTAAGAATACAATCAATTCAATGAGATGCCTCCATTTGGAGATGGTGTACATATCGATACCGAAGACACCGACGAAACCAGTTACATGCGTATAGATCACCAGGAAGGGTTGTACTTCAAAGGTAATCAACTGTCCTTATCTCTCTGTTTCCATCGGTATTACTTATCCTCTAATTTTCTCCTTTGCAGGGCAGCGACAAGTGGAAAGTTGAGGAGTGTACATACGTAGGTGCAAATTGTTGGTCAAAGTCCCCATTTGTATGTAAAGTTTATGCAACAGAGTTTTACCACATGGGACTCCTAAGGTTGTAACCTATTTTCGGAGCATTTGAACTTCATTTGCAATATCTGAGTGTTCAAGTGCCTCTCTCCCAATACTATGAAACCTACAACACAAAATTGCTTCCAACTTCAAATTTCATCACCAAAATATTTCAAACTTGATTTTGCTATGCTCAAAATATGTCTATTGAGGTTTATCGGACGATTTTGGAGCATTTGGACATCATTCGCAAAGATTTGAGGATTTTTGGATATTGAAATTTCAGTATTCAGAGTTGCAGAGTTTCAGATTGTAAAGTACTATCATAGATGATTCTGAGGTAAGAACCGTCTAATAGACAATTATCACAAACGGTTCTGAGTTAAGAACCGTCTGATAGACAACTATCACAGACGGTTCTGAGTTAAGAACCGTCTGTTATAGTTGTATATCACAGATGGTTATGATCGAAGAACCGTCTGTGATAGACAAATATGACAGAAAGTTCTTAACTTAGAACCGTTTTTCGGTCATAACCGTCTGTGATATACAACTATGATAGACGGTTCTTAACTCAGAACCGTATGTGATAGATGTCTATCAGACGGTTTTTACCTCAGAACCGTCTGTGATAGTGCTTTACAATCTGAACCACGCTCATTTGAGATGGTTCTGTACTCATAACCGTCTATGATAATCTCCCTACAAACTTTAAGACGGGCTTCGTCCTGCTCATTTCCACACTTTGCGTCTTTTCAGTTCACTTGCCCTAACTCTCCGGCAGCTTCACGCACTGCCTCTCTTCGGCCTCCCACCGTCAGGCGTGAGCACCTTCGGCTACTCCACCTGACCTCTAGCGCCTCCTCCCGGCCACCCCTGACCGTCTCCTCCTCTGACGTCTCAGGTGCCCCTCCTCCCTCTCCCTCTCCTTCATCATGTAATACCTAACTGAGTGCTTCAATATAAAAATGGTTGCTCCTCCTAGATTGTGTTAGCAGATTGATCTTTGTATATTTTTGAACACAAGATTGTCTATTTTTTTCTGATAATTCAAGTTTTTGTAGGTAAATTGATTGACACATGAAACTCAACAATATAAAGTATTAAGAAATATCATTGAAAAGGCATGCTTAGATTAGGATCAACTGTTTGGTTTATCTATGTCACTATGCCCATACTGACCATTAGGCATGTCTGAGAGGATTGGACAATATGCCTAATGATATCATATACTTGATTTTGAACACCTAGATATGTGTAAAGTAGAGAAGAACTGAGGCACATTAAGACCACTAAGTAAAGAATGCTTGCAAGCCCACCTTTTTGGACTTTGGATGAATGAATGCATGCAAAGTGGAGGCTTTCACCTTCCTTTCTCCTTGTATTGATGAATTCAATCTTCTCTCTTTCACTTATGTTAGCAACTGATATGTCCGGTGATGAAATGAACCGGTCGGGGAGTCAGAGCAAACTCTCTAGCGATGAGATGACTGGGTCGGATGACGCCTTGTCCACCGTGGCCTAGCCGCAGAAGAGAAAGGGGCGAGGCTGGACAACATGCGCGTGTCTCGACAGGCGGGAAAAGTAGCACATATAGTTCGACGACAACGGAGTTCTGGAAGATCCAGAGAAACTAGTCGGTTAGTACCGCTCACTATGCGGCAAAGTGGCAAGGGAGCGGGTGCCCATCACCACCTCTAAGTGGCATGAAGTGCCCCAAGTGTGTAAGGACGAGCTGTGGGAAGAAGTGCAGGCTGCATTTCACATTCCCGAGGGTCGTCAGCTCACCATCCGCCGGACGGCACTGATGGAAATAAATAAGGCATAGAGGACCATCAAGAGCCATATTGTCAACAACCACTATATGAAGGAGTCGAAGACCCCCTTTAAGGACTACCCTTTTGTGACTCATGAGGCATGGCAATAGTTCATGGAGATGAAGGGCACGCCCGAGTTCCAGGCGCTCAGTGACGAGGATTGTCACCCGGGTCACTTCTAATAAACTTTTGGTTCAAGACAGGTTCAAACCAGACATGTATCTGGCGATGCCAACTCAAGCTATTCTGAGGGGCATCACCATGAGGTCGCAAGCTTTACGCGATCAGGTCGCGGGTTTCGTGCGATCAGGCCGACAGCCTTGTGCAGTCAGAAGTTCGTATGCTATACACGAACTGGATATCTGGGATGTTGCGCGGTCAGCCCACATTCCGCGGTCAGAACATTCTCGACCAGGGTGCTTGGAGTTTATTCGGTTATCCTTATATCAAGATATTCCAAGCATCCCGAAAATTCATCCACGTTGAAGACCAACCGTCAGAGGTTATTATGTGCGGTTATTCATGATTAACACGTGTTAATGACCTCCGTGGAAGTTAACAGCGGTTCTCCAGCAACCGCATCTAACCGTTTGATGCAGTTTTCTTCATATGGCACCTTTTCGACCAGTATAAAAAGGTGGCAAAGTACATCAAACGGGGGATCCAAGACATTTGGAAGAACAAGACCCCTAATACAAGTGAGATACAACGTATCTCAATCACTCAAACAGCCAAGTCTACGGCTTAGATTAGACAATATTCACAAGTCTCCTAGAGCTTCTTTTTTGTACACTTATATAGGAAAAACTTTCGCCTATGAAGATTTCTTCCCGCTATTTTGTAAACCTTTATCACATATAGTGAAATTCCAACAGGACGTAGGGCTTTTACTCCCACCATCTAGGGCCCGAACCTGTATAAATCTCCCTGTGCTCCTGTTCACCATTGTTCTACATACCTTCCCGGAGGGTCATCTTGAAAGGTCTCACAATCACAAATTTTGCATAAGTTCGGCTAAGGACCCCGAGTCCGAATCGTCGACAGCTGGCGCCCACCGTGGGGCCTTTCTCAAGGCGTCCTAATTGAAATCCGGAGGTTCGCCGAAACATGGCTGGAGCATATGATTCCGAGAACGATTTCGATCTCGAGGATTATGCCCATATATCAATGCCTTCCCCAAGCAATCCTGTTCCGATGGAGGAGGTCGAAGGCCAGAATCTTCCACAGGTTGAATCGTCTCTCCAGGTCATGTCAATCGACCAGGGAGCAACTGGCGCAAGGTCAGAACCCACGGAGGTTCTTAATGTGCTAGGCGATGAATCCGGCCCGTCATACGACCCCGCTGAGGGAAAATATGATGATGACCCGGAAATTAATTAGCCTAGGAAGGTTCGACCCTGATAACCTTCACCGTCTCTTTGATTTCGAATCCGACTCGGAACAAACCGGGATGTTTTCCCCATCGGCAACTTCTCTCCCTAGGCAGTTCGCTGCCCTGTTGGAAGAAACTCCCGATCAGCAGGCTGCCAGGGAAGAACAAGATCGCAAACAGAAGGAGGATCAAGATCTCGAGCAACAAAACAACGAATTGCGCAGAACTGCCCTAGAGGCTCTTCAAGATGCGCAGGCTCGTTACGATGCTGCTCCGAGTTCTTCTCGACGGTCGCATGGTCGAAAACGTGACCAGACCCCTTCTTTGCCACCGGAGCGTTTCCCAGTGGACGAAGAAACAATAACACCTGGTGCCCCTAGGAGAAGTACCCATGGTCGACTGCGATCTATCGCAGAAGTCATGCGTAATTTTCCTCCTATGGTCACGGATGCGCAGAAACCGGCCTTTTTTAGGATCCTGGCGGAGAGACTGGATGAGGTCGCGTCCGAGGCGACCCCAACGGCCTCCTCCCGCTCGGTAACGCATTCCCGTGAGTGGGATGGTCCTCATTCTGGCTCCAGCCGGCGGAGTTACCCGCCGCCCGTACCATCCCGACAGGACAAATACCGGCGAATGCAGGATTATCGTAGTAGGGATCGAGTTCCTGTTCACTCTCGTTTGGGACCACGAGTAACCTTGCCATTGCGTGAGGTCGCTCGAGACCCAACCGAGAGTCACAGGGCGATTCACGGTCCTTACGTTGGTTGCAAAGCTTTTTCGCCTGGCCTACGAGCAGTCGTTTGGCCTGATAAGTTTCGACCAGGGGCCATTGAGAGGTTTGATGGAACTCAGAACCCATCCGAGTTCCTTCAGATTTATATTACTGCCGTCCAAGCAGCGGGAGGCGATGACAAGGTCATGGCCAACTACCTGCCTACAGTCCTCGTAGGACCGGCTAGAACCTGGTTGTTTAATCAACCCGAGGGTTCCATCTACCATTGGGAAATGCTGTGCGATGCCATCCTCAGCAATTTCCAAAATTGTTACCAAAAGCCGGGTAAGGAGGACGACCTGCATAGGCTGCGGCAAACTTCAACCGAAACACTTCGGCAGTTTGTCAAGAGGTTTGTCGGGGTGAGGAATACCATCCCGAACATATCTGATGGCTCCGTAATCAGGGCATTTAAGCATGTCGTTCGATACCAGAGATTCACTGAAGACTTGCTTATCCACCCTCCTCGATCAGTGGCCGATCTGTTCGACATGGCTGATCGATATTCCGATGCAGCCGAAGCGGTCGAATGGAACCGAATGGTCGACAAGGGGGACCTACCACCCCAACCAGGCTTCAAGGACGCCAGGAAAGAAGATTCAAGCAAAAAGCCGGAGTCTTCACCGGGTGGGAAGTCAAAGAAGTCGAAGAGGAACCGCTCTAGACAGTACCGCGAGGTCACAGTCGCAGAGAAGCCACCTTCGACCAAAGGTAATAAGTCTTCTTTTAAAAGTAAAACTGCCTCTGGTGGTCGGGATTCCGACCAGCCAGAAAAATCAACTAATCCGCAGGAGGGCAAGAAATGGTGTCCACTCCACAACTCCGCAGGCCACGACCTCAAAAACTGCAGGAGTTGGTTGAAACAACTGGACGATTTCTACCAAGGAGTTGGGCCAATGCCAACCTTACCGCCTAAAGAGCAGGCGTGCGGGATTAGAGACGTCGACGGAGACGAAGAAATGGCTTACCAGGTACCTCAAAATCATGTTAATGTCATTTTCGGAGATTCTTCCTCTTTCGTTTCCAAAAGGCAGTTTAAAACCTTCTGCCGAGAGGTTAACCAAACCGAGACATCCCTTGGTGAACCTTAATACCCCCGTTGGTCGGATATGCCTTTGACGTTCGATCGCGCTGATTGTCCTGTGGGGCTAACCCGACCATTGAGGCTACCTCTGGTCATTACCCCAATCATCAGTAACGCGAGAGTCGAAAGGGTCCTGATTGACGGGGGAAGTTCCCTTGATCTTTTATTGGTCAAGGCACTCGACGAGATGCAAATTCCTCGTTCGAAGATCAAGCCCATAATCCATCCGTTTTATGGGATAATCCCAGACCCCTCCATGATGCCATTGGGACAAGTGGTCCTCCCGGTCACTCTGGGAGAACCAGACAACTTCCGGACAGAATTGGTTACTTTTGATGTAATCGATTGTGACTCAGCTTATAATGCAATCTTTGGCAGGCCGACTATTGCTAAGTTCATGATGGCAACGCACTATGCTTATCAGTGCGGGAAATTGCCTGGCCCCAAAGGTGTCATCTCAGTCCGAGGCAGTCGCAACGTGGCACTCACGTGCGACCGGCTATCTTTGGAGATGGTCGATCAACTTCCCCTCCGGGACGCTCAGGTCGCCACCGTCGCCGCCGATGCGATCAAGGCTGCTCTTCGACCAGATGAAAAACTCAAACAAGTTCCTTTGTACCCAGATGACCCATCCAAGACAATTCGGGTTGGATCAGCCCTGGATGACAAATAGGAACTCGACCTCGTTGCTTTCCTCCGGGCTAACGCAGACGTGTTTGCGTGGAAACCATCCGACATGCCCGGTGTCCCAAGGGAAGTAATTGAGCACAGGTTAGCAATTCGACCTGGACAACGACCAATAAAGAAAAACCTCAGGCGTTTTGCCGCTGACCGACAGGAAGCCATCCGAGAGGAGTTGGACAAACTCTTACAAGCCGGGTTTATCCGTGAAGTGGATCACCCGGAATGGCTCGCCAATCCGGTCATGGTCCGCAAGTCAAATGGCAAGTGGCGCATGTGCGTCGACTACACTAGCCTCAACGCTGCTTGTCCGAAGGATGACTTTCCCCTTCCCCGCATCGACCAGCTGGTCGACTCGACTGCGGATTGCGAACTGATGAGTTTTTTGGACGCTTACTCAGGATATCATTAAATTAGCATGGTAGAAGACGATGAAGAGAAGACTGCGTTCATCACCCCGTTCGGCACATACTGCTACGTCAGAATGCCGTTCGGTCTCAAGAACGCAGGTTCCACGTACCAGCGCTTGATGCAAAAGACCTTTCTTTCCCAGATAGGGCGTAATCTCGAAGCATATGTAGACGATTTGGTTGTAAAAAGTACCAAGAGATTGTCTCATTTGGACGATCTCGCTGAAACCTTCTGTAATTTGAATCGCTTTGGAATAAAATTAAACCCGGAGAAATGCTCTTTCGGGGTTTCTTCAGGAAAACTCCTTGGTTTCCTTGTGTGTTCCAGGGGCATTGAAGTTAATCCTGAGAAAATCAGGGCCATTGAACAAATGAGGTCGCTCTCGACCATGAAGGATGTTCAACGCCTGGCTAGTCGCATGGCGGTTTTAAGTCGCTTCATATCGCGATTAGGCGAAAGGGGATTGCCTTTCTTCAAAGCCTTGCGGAAGCATCATAACTTTACATGGTCGGATGAGGCCGAAAAAGTGTTTCAGGAGGTAACGACATATCTATCCAGTCCGCCAGTATTGGTGTCTCCCGACAAAGGAGAACCGTTGCTTCTTTACCTAGCGGCCACACCGCACGCGGTCAGCGCCGTTCTGATCGCGGATAGGGAAGAAATACATAGACCCGTCTACTATGTGAGCGAAGTACTTCATGGTCCTAAGGAGCGCTACCCTGAGGTCCAGAAGATACTTTACGCGCTACTGATGGCTTCCCGTAAGCTACGACATTACTTTCAAGCGCACAAGATCACAGTACCCTCCTCTTTTCCTTTGGGGGATATTGTCCGAAACCCAAAGAAATCTGGTCGAATCGCCAAATGGGCGATCGAACTCGGCGCCTTCGAGATCCATTTCACACCCCGCACGGCGGTTAAGTCTCAGGTTTTGGCCGACTTTGTGGTCGAATGGATCAACCCTGAGCCACCCGTGCAGTTGGCAGAGGAACTGGAGTGCCCCGATTACTGGACAATGTACTTTGACGGCTCCCGTAGTTTTCAACACTCGGGGGCTGGAGTGGTCTTAGTTACGCCCCAGGGCGAACAGCTTAAGTATGTCATTCAACTGCACTTTGTTGCGACCAACAATGCAGCAGAGTATGAAGGTCTTCTTGCAGGGCTCCGGGCAGCAAAATTCCTCTGAGTCCGTCGATTAGTGGTGAGGGGAGACTCACAGCTGGTCGTAAACCAGGTAAACAAGGAGTACAGCACCTCCGATGAGACAATGGCTCATTACCTGGGGGAAGTGAGGAGATTGGAAAAACACTTCAGTCATTTCGAAGTCCAATACATCCCGCGAAAGGACAACATTCTCGCAGACCAATTATCCAAAATTGGGTCCTCACGCTCATCCGCTCCGGCAGGAGTGTTCATTGAACAGTTGGACCGTCCTTCGATCATGACTTCGGTCGAGGATGATCCGGTAATAGTCTTCGTTACCAACCTCGGTCAGGAACAAGATTGGACTCATCCATTGAGGGTCTATCTTGAACATGGGACCCTACCCGAGGACGAAACCGAAAGTGATCGGTTAATTCGAAAAGCGCGTCTGTACAAACTCATAGATAGGATTTTATACAGAAAGGGTACTCAAGGAGTATTCATGCGTTGTATATCTCAGGAGGAAGGAAAATCCCTCTTGAAAGAAATACATGACGGTGTATGCGGTGCGCACGCGTCATATCGGACTCTGGTCGGAAAGGCTTTTCGACAAGGATTCTACTGGCCTTCGGCACTTGATGATGCCAAACATATGGTCAAGACGTGTCCCCAGTGTCAGTTCCACGCAAGACAAGTTCATCAACCTGCCTATGCGTTGCAAACCATTCCTCTCGCATGGCCATTCGCGGTCTGGGGGATGGATATCGTCGGTCATATGCCACAAGCGGTCAATGGGTACAAGTTTCTGTTCGTAGCCATTGACACATTTACAAAGTGGATTGAAGCCGAACCAGTACGAAATATTACCGCATCAGCCGCACAAAAGTTCTTCCATAAGAACATTGTGGCACGATTTGGTGTTTCAAACCGTCTCATCACAGACAATGGTTCTCAGTTCGCCAGCGGTCTTTTCCTGGACTACTGCGATCAGGTTGGGACCAAGGTGTGCTTTGCTTCTATGGCACATCTACAAAGCAATGGTGCCGTAGAACGGGCCAATGGGCAAATACTTCAAGGCATTAAAAAGCGCGTCTTTGATCGCCTTAAGACCCGCTCGGGGGCTTGGGCAGATGAGCTCTATACCGTTCTATGGGCATTACGGACTACTTCTAGTCGAGCCACCGGTGAGACGCCCTTCCATTTGGTCTATGGGGTCGAGGCGGTATTGCCTATGGAAGTAAGTATTGGTTCTGTTCGGACAGATCAGTTCGAACAGATTAATCAGTCCAAACAACGGGCACAAGATCTCATCCTCTTAGAAGAACGGCGTGATCGCACCCTGGTTAAATCCGTGGCGTACTTGCAAGCTTTACGCAGGTATCACAGTAAAAAGGTGCGGCCACGTGATCTCAACGTGGGCGACTTGGTTTTACGAAAAACTCAAGACCAGTCTAATCGCAACAAATTCTCCCCAAAATGGGAAGGTCCTTATACTGTTGTCTCAGTGCCGCGAACAGGATCTGCGCGGTTAGCTATGGAGGATGGTCGGATTTTGTCCAATACTTGGAACATCGATCAACTTTGCAAGTTTTACATGTAAGTATTCCAATCACTTTTTTCCTGTTCAATTAGCATCTTTTCATAACATAAAATATGTTTTGCTTTCATACAATGAGTTTTTCTCTTTAAGCCCGTATCATATGCATTCGACCTGGGGGCTGACCGCCGGCGATCAGATCATTACAACAATCTAATCGGATTCGCTGGTCGATCTCATGACCACTTCCAGATAAGTCACTCCTAAATAAGCTGTTTCTCTGCGCATACGGGGCTATCTAGTAAGTCCTTGGTCATCTGAGTGACTACCAGTTCGCAATAAGATTAGACGTTACATTGATCCTGATCGTTGGTTTAAAACGCACACCCCTGGTCGTTACGCTTATGTTTTCTCCTCTGCTTATAACACTAAGGCTTCAGTATTCATAAGCAGAGGCGGGGGCTAGGGGGGATGTGCTTATAGTATGGAACTCATATTATAAAAATGCAAAATATGTACTTCCTGTCAAAAATGATTTTTTACATACATTGCATTATACACAATTGTCTAGATACAAAAATAAGGATCATTCGATCCCCAGCTCAGTCAGGAGTCTATCTACTAAGGGCTTGACCTCCTCCATGACTGCATCGAGCAGCTCTTCACTCTCTACCTCAACCGGACCCACCAGTGCGCTCAGATCTGCATCTGAGCCATGGTGAAGTCGAACCCGGCTGAGTACGGCTACTGCGGCTGATCGAACCCTGGTTCTGATCACCTCTTCGCGTCGCCGTGTATCTCCAGGGAGATACTCAAGCAGTGAATCTGCCTGGGCAGTGAGCAGCGATGTCCAGTCACTTACGCTGAGGTTGTCTTTCTTCGGTTCTACCACATCGGTCTTCAAAAGATCAGCCACGGCCTTCAGTTTTTTGAAGATCAGGAGGCTCAGCTCTTTGATCGCCCGATCGGTGTGGCGAATCGAGGATTCAAGAATCCCCTTGTCCCGACTAAGCTGTGTAATTCGACCTGCTTGCGCTGTACAGAGAGAGGAGATTATTTACATATTATGGATTCAAGTCTTCTTAATCAGGAATCGGCTTACCAGCATTTTCTGATCGAAGTTTGTTGATTTCAGTCTCTTGTTTCTTAAACATTGAGACTGAACTGAGCCTCAATTTGGCCACCTCTTTCTTCAAAAATGTAACCTCTCTGCAGCGAAATCAAAGCAGTCACAACCGAAATGCACCCATACTAACCAAAGGGTAATGATCCTCACCTGCGCAAGCTGTCGCGTTCTTTCTGAATGGCTTCTGTACTGGCCATCACAACATGCGACTGGCCAGTTAGCCAGGATAATCCCTGTGATGCAAAGGAAAAGGATCAAAGGTGTCCTAAGTACAATTCAGGCACGAGAGCGGAGGTTTATTATACCTTCATAAATTTTTGTAAGACAGCATCATCCAATCCAGCGGGGATCCTCGCTAGAGCCCCGGATGTGCTTACTACAGGGACAGTTGGTGGGAGTGCCGGCTGGGCGCTACCCCCAGTAGTCATCGGTTGTGACTGGGTCCCTGCATTTATTCCTTCCCCTGCGGTCTAGACGACTTCCTGAACCACAGGGGTGGAGCGTTCTTCGCTAGAAGCTCCTGTACCAGCTGCGGCTTCAACCCCTCCGGAGACGGTTGAAGAGCTGGGCGCCGTCTTTCTTTGCCTGACAAGAAAGACAATTTGAGCAGTTTTTTAAGATTATTGCCAGTTTAAGGTTCTTACCTTATTTGAAATCCCATTCGCTCCTGAGATTTCTGGGAAGGTTCCCCTTGGGAAGGAGAACCATCATTGGTTCTTGCCTTCCTCATGGCAAACAAGGTAGCTCCCACCTGGATGTGTTCAGCTATGAGCATATTTCTAAGAAAAAGATAGAGACAAAAAGCAAGGTCTTTACCTGGGCTACCGTACTGGCTGGTGGGGCTACATCCGAAGGTCTTGACAACTCCTGGGTCGCTGGAGCCGCCGCAACCGGCCTTTGCTCAACTACCTCCTCCTCTGTCCGCGGAGGAGGAGGATTTTCCTCCCTAGGACTCGCGGTAGTCGCAGGGAGAAGCTCTTCTCCCTGTATAAACATTGACTCGTCAAAATATACAGAGGGAATTGAAGAAAGTATGACTGTAAGAAATCCTTACCGGGGTCGTCCTTTCGACCAGGGAAGCAGAGACAATTAACCCTGAAGCCTCGGGGGCTTCAGGAACTTGGAGGTCATCCGCGACCCCAAGATTTTCCGCGATGGCAGGATCTGCCACGACCACCTCTTCGGTAACAGTGGTCTCTGCGGGGCAGCTTGGGGCATCGCCGGATGGGAGATCCGCGATCTTCCTCCTCCGAAGGACCAGAGGAACGTCATCCTCTTCCTCCTCGCTCCCCTCTCCCTGTACGACGAAGAAGTGATTCCAATCTGCGCCTGGTAAAACAGAAGGGATGTGATATCTTACCGCCGTCTTTCTTGCGGTAGGAGGAACGCTCCGTGAAGACCCCTCCCCGGGATTTGGCCTGGCCTTCTTCGGGGCAGGACTCTTTGTCTTGGGTCTTTGGGGGACCTTCTTCACGTTCTTTACCGTTGGCTTCCCAAGGGAGCCGACGTTCTCACTTGGGAAAGTCGTCTCGGCAAACCTTCCTAGGAGCTGATTCACATTTTTGATGGAAATGTTTAACGCTGGACATGCATAAGATCTAAAAAACGGAGGCCAGATAGAGAATGTACCTTTCGGCGCTCCTGTTTAAGGTCGTCGCCGGCGTGAATCAGACTCTGTGGACGAGGCGATCCCTTAAGGCCCTCTACATCGGCGTTGTAGGCCCTAAGGAGGGAGTTGGTCCGCCTTGCAATTTCAGATGAAGGCAGGACTGTTCCCAAATTCGAGTCAGAATTCGCACAATTCAAGAATGGGAAAGCTAAGCGCCAAAGAAATAAATACCTTTACTGTAGTCCAGGGTGCTATCCGCCATAGACCTAATCTCCCATGCCGGATGAGCCCTTTCACGCAGAGGACTCACCCGGTTCTTCACGAAGTCTCGAATAATGTCTCGAGCCGTCAATCCTTGATTGACCAAATGAAGGATCACCTCGGCATGCTTCGAAAGCTCCAAGTTCATCGCCGGGGGAACATCTAACTCGCTCGACTTCTCTGGTCGTGAGTTTTCAAACCATAGACTGCTTTCAGATGGTGGAGAGCAGTAAAACCACCTGTGGTGCCACCCGTGCACAGAGTCTCGCAGGGGTGGGGAGGGATACTCCTTTTTGTCCCTCAGCCGGAAGTAGATGCATCCGGCGGCGTTGGTGCTCTTCGACCACGCCGAAAAGTAGAATCGCCGGAAAAGATCCACGCTGGAATAGATTCCGACGAACGCTTCACAGAGATGCTGGAATACCGCAAGGATCAGCATCGCGTTAGGGTGGAGGTTAATCAGTTCCCACCCATAGTGCTCAAGGAAATCCTTGAGGAACCGACTCTGAGGGAATCGGAACCCGCAGCGTAGGTACTCCTCAAAAACCACCAACTCGCCCTCTTGGACGGTTGGGGTTTCTTGGTCCTTCTCCGCGGGCCACCAGTTGATGAGCAACCGCGGAGGAAGGATCTCCTCCTTCTCTAACGCCACTAGGCTCTCCTCAGAATGGTGAATGGATCGGCTCCAGGAGGCCATCCTTGGTGGAGAATCAAAGGAAAAGTTGGCGATTTTGGGAAGACGAAGGCTGAAGAAAATGAGGGTTTTGTGCGGCGGGAATGATGAGGGTTTTTGGCTGTGTGGCTTCTTTGAGAAGACATCTGCTCTTTTTATAGACCCAAGGCGGCGCATTAATGTGAGTAAACGTTTCATTTCAAATGTTCCATTGAATGCTTTATTCATTTCCCATAATGGATACTGCCTCTGGCGGATCCGATAAAGTGTTCAGGTATCGGATCTGGAACAAAAAGACTTCTTTGTTTCAGAAACTGAAAGTGCAAAAGGACTGAAAAATTTTCAGTACTTTTCAGAAGACGTTTTTCCTTTGTATGCTTTGAACATTTTTTATGGAAATGCTTTGCAACTCAATTTTTAACGTACTGGAATGTTTCTAATTGGGTTATGGTTTGATCGAAACCGTGTTTTAGACTAAAACTTCGATTCTAACCGGAGTGACAGTCTGACCGAGTTTCGACTCTGGTCGCAATTTAGTTTTGACCGCGGCCCTGAAACTGATCGCGGTATCAGGGCAGGTCGCGGTGCTTTTTTCTTAAGCGCGATTCTGATCGCAGAACTAAAATTTCCTGTGTATGAATGGTCGCGAACATAAAGTTTATGGCTATATTTTTGCACAGAAGATGTGAAGAATATTCATGAGAAATAAGAAACTTTTATTTCTTACATTCTTTACATACAAAAGGGATACAGTCGATCAAAACGTCGACTTGCTCCGAAAGAAGTTTACAAAGTTCCCCAAGGGACATGTTGTTGTCAGTAGGATCTACACTGGCAACCCCCAGGGAACTAGCAACTACCCTAAGTCTATCTACATCGTCCCTAACAACAGACGCACTATTGTCCCTAATCAAGTCAGAGAGTTCTCGCTGTTGCTGAGCGTAGTCCCTCTCTCGACGGAAATGGTGCGCCTCTTCCCGGGATCGATCAAGACATTCTGCTAAACGCAGAATCTTCGAGGCCATCTCCTCGGTCTTCTTCTCCAGGGCATTCTTCTCCTCCAGAAGAGTCTGTCCGGAAGGAAGAGATGGAGCAGCAAAAGGCTGATCGCTGGAGCCTCCAACCTTCTGCATTTTGCAAAAGTTAGTCGTACTAACTATAATTATAAGCAAAAGGGGAGAAGGATTGATACCTGTCCCGGTGCATAACCCGTTGATATACCCATCTTGGGAGGAGGATCATCAGATGATGGAAGTGCAACCTTCCCATCAGAAGATTGCTTCGCCAACCCAATATGGCAATCATCTGATCAAGAGATAGTCACCGCTTGCCGACCAGAATGTTGATCACCCAAAAGGATGGGAGAATTGGATGTGATGGGATCTTTCTCCAAGGACAAAGGCCTAACTTGCCAAGAGGCATGAACGGGGAGGGTCAAAGGAACTGAAGGAAGAAAGAAACTTGCTACATTCTTCACCTTTGTTCCACTGGAAGATCCTTCGTCAACCTTGGGTTTCTTCCTTAAGGGAGACAGGACTTCAATCATTTGAGGCCCTTGTTCGACAACTTCCTCTTCATCACTCTCAATCTCGATGATATCGTGATCTGCCATTGGGAGGAGTATGTGAAAAGGAAGAAGGCAGGATAACAAGAAAAGGACTTAGGCGTGGAGGGAAATTGTGGAGTTTTTACAAATCCAGGAACCTGGTATTTATAGCCGCCTGGGTGACGGTTTGCATTCCAGACGCCTCGGGTTTCGTCAAAGCATTTACAATTTTACCTCGAGATAAAAACAGTTCTACGGCACTATCATTGCCCGTCACATAATGTCAGAACCCGTCTTGGGAAACCAACCGTTTTCACTTAGTGCGCCACTAAGTGGAAAAATTGAAGAGTCGGGTTAAAAATCCAATGCATGGTTTTAAAATTCGAAATAAACACGTCTCTTCGTTTTCTTCGAATTTGGGGGCTAGCTGACGAGGATTGTCACCCGGGTCACTTCTAATAAACTTTTGGTTCAAGACAGGTTCAAACCAGACATGTATCTGGCGATGCGAACTCAAGCTATTCTGAGGGGCATCACCATGAGGTCGCAAGCTTTACGCGATCAGGTCGCGGGTTTCGTACGATCAGGCCGACAGCCTTGTGCAGTCAGAAGTTCGTATGCTATACGCGAACTGGATATCTGAGATGTTGCGCGGTCAGCCCATATTCCGCGGTCAGAACATTCTCGACCAGGGTGCTTGGAGTTTATTCGGTTATCCTTATATCAAGATATTCCAAGCATCCCGAAAATTCCTCCACGTTGAAGACCAACCGTCAGAGGTTATTATGTGCGGTTATTCATGATTAACACGTGTTAATGATCTCCGTGGAAGTTAACAGCGGTTCTCCAGCAACCGCATCTAACCGTTTGATGCAGTTTTCTTGATATGGCACCTTTTCGACCAGTATAAAAGAGTGGCAAAGTACATCAAACGGGGGATCCAAGACATTTGGAAGAACAAGACCCCTAATACAAGTGAGATACAACGTATCTCAATCACTCAAACAGCCAAGTCTACGGCTTAGATTAGACAATATTCACAAGTCTCCTAGAGCTTCTTTTTTGTACACTTATATAGGAAAAACTTTCGCCTGTGAAGGTTTCTTCCCGCTATTTTGTAAACCTTTATCACATATAGTGAAATTCCAACAGGACGTAGGGCTTTTACTCCCATCATCGAGGGCCCGAACCTGTATAAATCTCCCTGTGCTCCTGTTCACCATTGTTCTACATACCTTCCCGGAGGGTCATCTTGAAAGGTCTCACAATCACAAATTTTGCATAAGTTCGGCTGAGGACCCCGAGTCCGAATCGTCTACACTCAGTGAGAAGGGCAAGGCTAACCAGGCCAAGAATACCCACCCACACAGACTAGGCACCGGTGGGTATGTAGGGAAGAAGGCGCTGTGTGGAAGCAGGATGAGGAGGCTTCCCAGTCTTCGGCCTCTGCTCCTTATGCGGGGATAACGGATGTGCGCGCCCGCAATTGGTGCCAAGCAAGATCGACGATGACCTCCTCCGGAAGCGTCTCGGTGAATAACCCTGCGGACAGGGAAGTGATTGACCGGTTGGTAAGATGTCTTACTTACTATCCTCGTAACACGCATGCAATGGGTTGTATTGCTAAATTCTCCTGTTGCAGGTGGCGCTGAGTGCATAGGCGTCATCTGGATCTTTCACCCCTAGTAGGGAGAGAGATATCCTAACGACGGCGCTAGGAAAGAAGGTGCATCTGGGGCGTATGCGCGGCCTAGGAGCCACTGTGCCTTGGAGGGAAGGTTTTGCTGATGATGAGGAGGCCACTAAGAGGAGAAAGAGATCTTTCAAAGCCCGCGACGAATGGATCAAAGAGGAGCTTTGATCGGAGTTTTACCAACGGGACACAGAACTAAGGAAACAGTTGGCGGAGATGCGGGCAATGTATGAGGAGCTAAGACAGTCCCAAGGCATGCCCCCTACAACAGCGGACTTACAGATCCCCGTTCTTGGCCGCCGTAGCAGCTGCGCATCCGCGCCGGGGACTTCACATCCGGAGTCCCCTTGACAGTATCTAGTGGACTTTCTAAAGGTAATGACCACTTTTCTTCGTTAATTCATTCGAGAGTGAAATTCAATACGTACCCTGATGTCATCTTAATGTGTCCTGTTTGTAGGAACCCGCCTTCTGCAATCTTATGGTGCGGGCCAGTCTCTTCCTGATCGAGGCTGGTTGTGGGATGGCGCAACCATACACAGTGGGGACGATGATCCATGGTGTCCCTCTATTTGAGGGTTTTACATGGGTCAAGGTGGACATCGTCTTCGAGTATTTCAAGGGATTTCCATTAGACAAACTGTCAAACGACAAGATTACCACTCTCGGGGCTACGATGCACACGTTCGTGTAATGGCCCAAACTAAACATTGTCATGGATGAGGTAATTCCCCCACCGGTTTCATAATTTTGTACTGTAATAATAGCCCTCGTAGTTAGTGACCATTACTATACGTAGGTTCTTACCCCTACGCACATCGACACTTAGCCTACTAGCTAGCCGACCCCTCCTCTGACTAGGAGGCAAGGCATCAAGAAGCTGGCTTCCAGGGGAAATGCAAAGAAGAGTACGATGAAGGAGAGTGAGAAGAGCACGCCGTCTCCCATGTCGTTTGTTCTGGAGATGCCCATGGCCCCCGATACGACAATTCGGAGCATGGGTCTCGCATGCCAGAGCCTGCATGGATGGTACATGAAGAAGACAAATGAGACCAGGACGCAGCGTCAGACGCATTTCATGGTCAAGTACACCATGGCAGAGTTCCACCAAGACGCCGGGACCTATCCGGTGAACTTCGAAGACCTGCACAATTTATTCAATAGAGACGCGCTCGACGTGTCCATCATACGTTCTTGGGTGTTGTAAGTATATACTATCCTACGCCGGTTCATGCACATGGGGATATATGTCATTTATTAATTGGTTAGTTCCGTGCAGCTGCATGACCACATATGCCAAATCTAAACAGGAACCTGTCGATTTCCTGGACCCCCTGCTGGTCGCCGAGGTGATGATTTAGAGCGAGGCGGACTTCGTTGTCGACTACATCAAAAAAGGGTTACTTGCTCAAGTCGACAAGGAGTACATACTTGTACCCTACAACCAAAGGTGAATGATTTCATCAGTACTTTACCCATATATTAGTGTCTCCATATGCACACCCCAGACTTAGAATAAATTATAAATTCTTTACGCGTAACATGTAGGTATCACTGGATTCTCTGGTGCTTATTTCAAAATGGAACAAGGTGTTCTACCTTGATTCACTGTAGAGGAAAGGATACGATTATGGTGGTGCGTGAGATATAGTCGATAGGTTAACATGTTTTGTGATATTCATGTGGACCCGTGTTGCATCTAGATTTACAGTCCTTAAAGTGTCAATTTCAACTATGTGCAGGGCTTTCACGAACTACTTTGCCAAGGGAGGGCAACAGAACAAGCGGCGAGCCGATAAGTTGTAGTGGATACAATTTCCGGTACAGATTTCAACTGGCATCTATTTTACTTTATACGTCTCCCCAGCTAACTCTCAATCTATATGTTGGTAGTGCCATCAACAGCCAGACGGCAATACATGTGGGTTCTACGTGATGCACCACATGTACGACCTCATCACCCCTCACCGGCCGAATTTCCCCGAGGTATACAACTGCCGCCCTTTGTATCGATTTGGCAAAGTTAATAGCTGCATTGCGCTAATTTTTCTGTAGCAACTCTTGCTGCAGGGCGTCGACTTCCTTTCGGAAAGGTTTGACCTTGCGCAGATTGGATTAGTCCGAGGGATGCTTGGTTCGTTTTTCATGGGGGATGTCATATCGCCTAAGGGGCAGTTTAGGGACCCGCTCGGTTTGTATTAGTGCGGTCCTTACTAACTGAGACTAGTACAACATTACATATCTAACATGCTGACTTTAATTATTGATTACTTTTATTTGTTCACTCTCAATTGTACATATTTCTGAAATGTTGCATGAAACTTACAATTGTACATATTTCCAATCTCAATCTCAATTGTACATATTCCGTGTATGTGTCCGAAATGCCGAGATTGTGTATGTGTCTGAAATGCCGAAATGCTGAGTTCTGTGTATGTATGAAATGAAATGCTGAGTTGTATATATGAAATTCTATTGTACAGAGGGCATGGCTAGCATGATTCATGAGGCTAGCCACAAAAACAGAACAATCTTTAGAAAAAATTAATATGCATAGACGGTTTTGAGCTAAAAATCGTCTGTGATAACTCATACTATCACAGACGGTTTAAATTTAAACAACGTTTATGATACTTATACTATCACAGACGGTTTTGAGTTAAAAATCGTCTGTGATAACTCATACTATCATCGACGGTTTTGAGTTAAACAACGTCTGTGATACTCATACTATCACAGATGGTTTTGAGTTAAAAATCGCCTGTGATAACTCATACTATCATCGACGGTTGAGTTAAACAACGTCTGTGATACTCATGCTATCACAGACGATTTTGAGTTAAAAATCATCTGTTATGACTCATACTATCATCGACTGTTTTGAGTTAAACAACGTCTGTGATACTCATACTATCACAGACGGTTTTGAGTTAAAAATAGTCTGTGATAGCTCATACTATCACTGACGGTTTTGAGTTAAACAACATCTGTGATACTCATACTATCACATACGGTGTTGAGTTAAAAATCGTCTGTGATACTCATACTATCACAGATGTTATAAACTAAAAACCGTCTATGATAAATCGTCTAGGATGGTATGAGTATCACAGATGGTTTTGAGCTTAAAATCGACTGTGATAGTATGAGTATCATAAACAGTTTTGAAATCAAAGCCGACTATGTTAGGAAAATCACAGATGGTTCAGAACCGTCAGTTATAGTACTCGAATATCACTGATGGTTTAGAACCGTCTGTGATGACTGTTTTGAATAGACTGTGATAATGTGACCTGTAGTAGTGAATGTTTATAAAAACTGCTCAAAAGTGTTTATAAAAACTGCTCAAAAGTGTGTATAAAAACTGCTCAAAAATATATACAAAAACTGCTCAAAAGTATACAAAAACTTCTCAAAAGAGTATAGAAAAATTGCTCAAGGTGTATATGAGAATGGAGCTTTAAGATGGATGAAAATACTGCTCAAAACACATATTTATAGCCCATACCTCTCAGCTTGCCGTTATGGTTGAGTAAGGAAAGAAATCAGTACATCTAACAGACAGCTTTCTACCTCTAATGGCTAAAAAGTAGCCGTTGGAATATTTGGTCAAATGAACAGTGTTTGAGTGACCTCTGGTCGAGTGAATAGTGCTCGAATGACCTCTGGTCAAATGAACAGTGCTCAAATGACCAATTTCAGTCCCTCATTAAAATTTATATATTTTTCTCAGATTTGACCAAAATTGTGAAAGAAAATGAATGCAACATATGACCTAAGAGTTTATCAATTTTTGCTAGAACAAAAAGAGATTTCGCAACCCCTCTTAATAATACGATTAAAACTAAAAAAAATTTCTATAAATCCTGTCAATACTCCAAACACCGAGACCAATAAAATCTAAAACAATCACTACTACAGAAATGCAATCCACTAACCCATATCTTCTAACGGTTATAAGCAATCTGAGAAAAATCCGATAGAATAGGACGACAGCGGCGGAGAAGAGGCTTTTTACTATCGGTTATATATTGGTACACCGTTAGTGAAATGCAAACATTTTTTACTATCGGCCATTACTGTACCAACCAATATAATAGATGAAATAGTACTATCGGTTTTTCTTTCGTAACTGATAGTGAAATTACGGACTTTATACTATCGGTTCGTACTGTACCAACTGATATAATAAATGAAATAGTACTATCGGTTTTTCTTTCGTAACTAATACTGAAATTACGGACTTTTTACTATCGGTTACTACTGTACAAACCAATATAATAGAGTAAAGTTTACTATCAGTTATATAAAACAAACTGATAGTAAAATGATGTCATATAAACTAATGTTTATAATAGTGGGGACCTTATTTTACTATCGGTTATGTTTTTGAACCGATAGTAAAATTGTACAACTTAGGTCGACCCCTACTCTGCACTCTACATCCTCGATTCATTTCTACCGTACGTTCATCCACGCTCCAAGTTAGAGTGGTCTGGAGAAGCTAGCTGAGAGGTTGATAATTCGATCCCTCTCGGTATTGTCATCTTCTCATCACCTCTCTCTCTCTCTCGATCATTCTTTCACACTCTCCCTCTCTCTCTACTTGCAATTCATTAAACTAGATACATGTAGCTCCAAACTAGCTAGAAGGCTAGGTTGGCTAGCTAGCTATAGCTTGCTGAAGTTAAGCAGCTACTAGCTGGCTCTTTCAATTAATGCATCAAGTTAATTAGGGTTTCATACATATTCATTTAATGTAATTAAGCAGCTGTACACACATATGGCCTAGCTAATTGATGATGTTTCATGCATGCATGCCCTGAGTCATTAATTATTTATTTCAATTTATCAATTTTGTGAAATAATTGTAGATGGACTGAGAATATTGGATGTATGGAATAAAACGTACTACTGTTGAGTATTTGGAGGGTGTGAATGGGTTTATTAAATTTGCTGAGCAAGAAAAGGCGAAGAAGGGAGAGAAAGATATGCATTGTCCTTGTATAGATTGTATGAGCTTAAAAAGGTTCGTCAACTCTGATCAGATTAGGAGTCATTTGATTCGTCGTGGTTTTAACGCACGCTATACCCGTTGGATATGGCATGGTGAAGATCTTGAGGAAACGAGCACCGCTACCACTCAGTAGCACCCGGAAGTGGATTGCAGTAATGATGATCATGATTAGAACATTGGTAATGTTCATTCGGAAGTCCATGTAGATGACGGCAATTTAGATGAAATGTTATGTGATGTAGAAGAAGATTACAGCGAAAACGATTTAGCTAAATTTGAGAAATTAATTGTTGATTCTGAGAAGCCTTTGTTCCCCGGATGTGCAAAATTTACAAAGTTGTCTTCTGTGTTGAGATTATATAACTTGAAGGCAAGCAACGGTTGGAGCGATAAGAGTTTCACGGCGCTATTGGATCTGTTAGCGGACATGCTTCCAGAGGGAAATGAGTTGCCAAGATTGGTTTACCAGGCCAAAAAACTATTGTGTCCGTTGAGAATGGAAATCGAAAGAATACATGCATACCAAAATGATTGTGTTCTGTACCGTAACGAGTACGAGGATTTGCATGTTTGTCCAAGATGCGATGCATCGCGGTATAAGCATGGGGACATAATTTATCACATTGGATGTGATGAGGTAAAGAAAGGGCCTCGGGCCAAAACTGTCTGGTATTTGCCTGTGATTCCTAGATTGAAACGGCTGTTTGCAAATCCGAAAGATGCGTAGTACTTGCGTTGGCATGTTGAAGGTCGGAAACAAGACGGAAAACTAAGACATCCAGCTGATTCTATTCAATGGAGAAACATTAACAGAACATTCGGTGAGTTTGGCGGCGAAGTGAGGAATATAAGGTTTGGGTTGAGTACGGATGGTATGAATCCACACGGAAATATGAGCAATCGGCATAGCACTTGGCCGGTTCTTTTATGCATCTACAATCTTCCTCCTTGGTTATGTATGAAGGGAAAGTATATCATGATGTCGTTATTAATTTTAGGACCCAGACAACCTGGGAATAATATTGACGTGTTTCTATCACCGTTAGTCGAGGACTTACATAAATTGTGGAGCGAAGGGGTGCGGGTGTGGGATGCACATAAGCAAGAGAATTTCATGTTGCGGGCCATGATATTTTGCACCATAAATGATTTCTCGGCCTATGAAAATTTGTCGGGGTACAGTACGAAAGGAGGCAAGGCTTGTCCTATTTGCCTGGATGAAACTGAAAACATGTGGTTATCGAACTGCAGAAAAACAGTGTACATGGGTCACCGCAGATTCCTTCCGATGCATCATGCCTACCGTAAGAAGAGGAAGTCATTTAATGGGAGCCTGAGAAAGGATCAGCCCCAGTGTTTGTGACTGGTAAGGAGCTTTACTTGCGCGTGAAGGACATCAAAGTTGAGTTCGGTAAATGTTCTAAACCTCCAGGAAAAAATGTTTGGAAGAAGAGATCGATTCTTTGGGATCTACTATATTGGGAGCACTGACAAGTTCGACATTGCATTGATGTCATGCACGTAGAGAAAAATGTTTGTGATAGTTTGATTGGTTTGTTGTTGAACATTCCAGGAAAGACGAAAGATGGCATCAACGTTCGCCGTGACATGCTCGACATGGGCATAAGGACTGAGCTTGCACCGTTGGAGAAGGGAAAGCGGACATACCTCCCCCCGGCCTGCTATACTTTGTCAAAAAGTGAAAAAACAGAACTCTGTCAGTGCCTATATGGTGTCAAAGTTCCATGCGGGTATTCTGCGAACTTGAAAAAACTTGTGTCCATGAAATACTTGAAACTGGTTGGTATGAAGTCCCATGATTGCCATGTACTGATGTCACAAATGCTTCCCATTGCTATCAAAGGCATTCTCCCAGTCAAAGTCAGAGAGACAATTACAAAGCTATGTTATTTCTTCAACACAATATCTGGCAAGGTAAGCGTGTACTCCTAGCAAGTTAATTAGCTCCATTCGTGGAACTTGTCAGATTTTTTGGATCTGAATATTTGCTGCAACTGTGTCCTTGCAGGTAATTGATCTGGATGGACTGGACGATTTGCAACGCGATGTGACTACAACTCTTTGTCAGCTGGAGATGTATTTCCCTCCATCTTTTTTTGATGTTATGGTTCATCTAATTGTTCACCTTGTCAGAGAAATTAAGTTTTTTTGACCCGTGTTCCTGCGCTACATGTATATATCCATTTGAGAGATTAATGGGTATCTTGAGGGGATATGTAAGGAATCGACATCGGCCTGAGGGCAGTATCATTGAAGGTTATGCCGCCGAGGAGGTATCGAATTTTGCACCAACTATATGGCTGAGGTTGACCCAATTGGCGTTCCTACATCCCGGCATGAGGGCAGGCTTCAGGGCATTGGAACGATTGGATTTAAAGCAGTCGTCCCCTCTAGTGATCTGTATGCAAAAGCTCATTTTTGGGTCTTACAGCACATGACGGGGGTGGATCCATACATACACGAGCACAAGGAAATGTTACGGAAACAGAATCCTTCGAAGCTAGAGATTTGGGTCACCAGAGAACATAACAGGAAGTTCGCTGGGTGGATCGAAAATAGAGTCCTGCAAGCTTCTGAGGGCGACGTAGATGAAGTTGTTACATGGTTGGCCAGAGGGCCTAGATTTACTGTAGGGACTTGGCAGGGGTATGACATTAACGGCTATTCATTTTACACAAGAACTCAGGACGAGAATAGTACTATGCAATGTAGTGGAGTGACACTACTTGCTATTTCGGAGGATGCCAGGGCAGTAAGGGCACTCGACTCATATTACGGTGTTATTGAGGAAATATGGGAGCTCGATTATGTATTACTTAAGATTCCTCTGTTTCGATGCCAATGGGTCGAAATCCCTCGAGGTGTTAAAGTCGACAATTATGGGTTTACTCTCGTCGATCTCAGTAGAGTCGTACACCAAGATGATCCATTTATACTTGCTGAGTGAGCCACACAGGTGTTCTACATCGTTGACCCGGCCAACCCAAAGTTGCACGTTGTCCTTCACAGTAAGAGACGTATTGTTAGGGTCGAAGACGTTGTGGATGAAGAAGAGTATGATCAGTTTGACGAACTACTTCCATTTTTAGATGGAATTCTTCAATCTGTCCCTACCGAAGATATTGACGAAATAAGTTACCTGCGAGACGACCACGAAGAAGGATTATGGGTGGACAACCATTCTTGACTAATTTGCAATATGTAAGTGACGTATATTGCTTGGATCTTTAATCGAAGAATTCTTCAAATCAATTTTCAAAAATTCTTTGGGAAAACATACGTGATGCATTGAGAATCATTTATGCAAATTTTCATTTCAATTGGAGTACTTGATTTGAGCAATAATTGATTCTTTTCACAAATCAATATGAAAACTGCAAATTTTCATTCCATGATTGGTCTTTACTGTTAATTTATTTCAAAATTATTGGAAGTCATTTGCATGGTGTTTCAGGTGTCTTTACAAGTGCAAAATGATGTACTGAGACCCATCTGTAATTGTTCTCAGGAAAACCCTTTAGGGTCAATAACACTGTATTCTACTATCGGTTTCAATTTCCAAACCGATATGAAATTAATCTCTACTATCAGTTTATTGTTCATAACCGATAGTATTTCATTTTGTATTATGAGACCATGTTCTACATTTGGTTTGCTATTGTACAGTGGATTAATTTACTATCGGTTAATAATCATAAAATCGATAGTGAAATACAATGTAAAATGATGTACTGAGACCCATCTGTAATTGTTCTCAGGGAAATCCTTTAGGGTCAATAACATTGTATTGTACTATCGGTTTCAATTTCCAAACCGATATGAAATTAAACTCTACTATCGGTTTATTGTTCATAACCGATAGTGATTTATATTGTGTTATGAGACCCTGTTCTTAATTTACTATCAGTTAGTAATAATAAAACCGATAGTGAACAATGCCAACACTCCAAACCTTAACTTACATTGTATTTACTACCGGTTTGGTGGTTATGAACCGATAGTAAAGATTCATATATTAGGTTATAACCTCGCACGATTTTCCCTCCAGTGCAACTGATCACATTCCAAATACTCGCGCGCGGAAAACCCTAGCCTCCCCGATGTTCGCTTTTTCACTCCTCTGCGCCACCATTGCCGATCGCAATTGGGTTCTCCACCGCCTCCAGCCACTCCACGAAGGACTGTAAGTGTTCTTGACCAAACCGCTCGCGTCAATTGCTTAAATTTATATGCAATAGTTCATATGTGATTCAATGGATTACAAATATAAAACTATATGAAAATTCATGAACTACAAACTTGATAGCTATGAGAATTACAGACTTGATGAAATCACTAGCAATTTGTCGTACAGTGTAGTCCACTATCGGTTCTTATTTAGAACCAATAGTAAAGACTATAATCTGAATTAAGACTAACATAGTTAATTACTATCGGTTTTAATTATCAAACCAATAGGAAATAGAGTATGTCATATCGGTTTATTATTGTCAACCGATAGTACATTGAAAAGTCTGAATTTTGCAGAGTTCATATTTCATTTGTGAAAAGAATCAACTATTACTCAAATCAAATACATTTGAAATGAAAATTTAAAGAAATGATTTTCATTGCATGAAATATATTTTTGTAATGAAAATTTTCAAATAGGATTAATTTTATAATCAAGAGTTATCAAATGATCTTTATGTTAAGCAAGAAGATATCAGTTCGACAACCCTTTGCAAATTGAGTTTACAAATCCATTTTAAATCTATTTTGAAGACCATGTTGATAGGAATTGATGATTTTTGGCCTTTTGAATGAAAATTTGACATTTTAACAAAAAGAGGTGGTTCATCATTGCCATTCCATTTTAGTTATGAACTTTGTCATGTACCTTTCTTCATATCAATTGATGGTCTGTTCATGGAATTTTAGGTAAAGCCATGTCGGCATCTTCCTCGGTTGATAGTAGTGATTCGGCAAGGGCGAACGTAGATGACACTGCCTCGTCCCAGCGCAAGAGGAAGGCGCGAGGCGCGACGATGTTGGGACGTTTGGCCAAACGCGCGGATCTTTCATGTGAGTTCAACCAGTTCGGGAGACCGATCGGGAAGAACGCCGGCCACTATGCTGCCTATGTTGGTTTGTTGGCGAAGGAAAGGGTGAAGATCACCGTCCAGAGCTGAAAGGACGTTAAGGCCGACGAGAGGGATAGGTTGTGGGCGGAAATGAAGGTAAAATTAATCAAAATCACTGAACTCTTGAGTAATCACATTCCCTTGGTTTATCCCAGAGATTAGGTAAGTCCTGCTTATATGCACCATTTGAAACAGGCCAAGTGGAACATCCCCGACGATGGTCCCAAGATAGCTTGCTTGAAGGACATGAACAACACGTGGAAAACCTTCAAGAGCGTCCTCGTCAATACCTTCCTCGCTAAAGGCAAATCTCCATGCGAGAAGTACCCTTTCATAACGGATGAGGTATGGGAGCAATTCACCCAACAGAAGGGGATTCCTGAGTTCAAGGAATGTATGGTTCTTTTGCTTGGTTACACTATTGTATGCAGTAACCAGTGGTGCATTAATTTTCTTGTTTCTGGTACGAAGGCCCTCAGTGAGAAGAACAAGGCAATCCAGAGGAGGAACGACCACCCACACCGGCTCGGCTCTCGTGGCTATGCGGGGAAGGAGGAGCAGTGGAAGAATGCTGAAGACAAGGCGTCTAATTTCGTCGACTCCCCTGACCTACAACTCTCTGAGATCCGCGATGCAAGCGCTGGTGGCTGGCCAGAGGGACCATGTCGACCACGGGGACTGTGGAGTTCCCAAACCCCAGGGACGTCGAGGTCGTGCAGTAACTCGTAAGTTAGCTAACTTCCCGGTTGGAATCATAGAGTGTGGTAGAAAAAACTATGATCACTAGTGTGCGCACAAGTTTGTATATATTTTTTCCTCGCAATGGAGAGCTTTGAATGTAACTGATCTCTTGCTCGAAGGAGGCGACCGAGGGATTGTTCACTCCCCATAGGGAGAACGACATCCTTACCCGGGCTCTAGGGAACAAGGAGCATCCAGGACAGACGCGAACCGTGGGGGGTGTGGTGCCATAGAAGGAAGGCTTCTCGGAGCCTGGGCAAAAGGCGAAGAAGGCTCGCAGTTGGAAGGAAAGGGAATTGGAGCTGTCAGAAGATACGGTCAGATGTGACTGCACAATTCACGGACATGTTCGCTCAAATGAACGAGAAGTATGAACGCCTCAACCGAGTTGTGCAGTCCAAGGGTTTAGATCCAGCTGCCGAGGTCGACGCTGCCAGGCCGAGTACTTGCGGCTCGAAGGTTCACGTGGATCCGGTGGACCTGATTGAGGTATTGCAACTCTTGAGCTATATATGCAGTTCGGTTGATGCCACTCCCGTTACGTTAGAACTGTTTCGCTAACCTGTTATAATTGTTGCAAATTGCAGAAGCCGGAGAGCTGTAGCCTATTGATCAACATAGGCGACAAACCTATAGTGGTTACAAACGGGGTCGTATATCAGTCTGGGGAGGATGTCCGGATACACTGCGTACCTTTGGAGCCTGGATTCGCAAAGGTATAGGTGGACATGGCCCTCCCAGGCTACAGCTCTTTTCCGTTGCCCGTCCCAACGGACGAAATGCGGACAATTGGCGAGGCATTGAGCTCGTACATACAGTGGCCCAAGAAGGGTGTTAAACTACAGGAGGTAAACCCTAGCCATTCTAGCTTACAACTCAGTTAATATACTCAATTTGCAAAATCTAACTTATGTGTTCGTACTTAAAGTGGACGATGGATACCAGCTCACTTCCTGAGGACACCACCCCCGGCACAACGCATGACCGAGCTCCTTCGGCCCCCATGCCTCCTCCGATGGCCTCAAACCCTTCGCCATAAAATGAGGCCGGCGGCACCGCGCCCCAACCACCTCCTACGCATGACCGAGCTTGATATGTCCATCATACGGACTGGAGTCCTATGAGTTTGCTGTTGTCTGAAGTTATCACAGTTCATTTCATAAATCTAATCACTTTGTATGCACTACTTACTAATGTCTACTTTGCATCCAGGTGCATGTATAGGCTGGCATCGATGAGGGCATGTGACAAGGTGGGTTTCCTCGACCCAGAGAAAATAAGCCTCACGATGCTAGAGCACGACCAAGCACATATAGAGGAATACATATCAAGGGCACTACTAGCGTAGCAGGATCGAGAGTTCATCCTTGCGCCGTACCACCAAAGGTTAGTACATTTCCTACTAATTTAACTCATTCTTGTATGTTACGCCTAATATATGTATGAAACGGTTCGCTTATATATGCAATGTAGGGGCCACTGGGTCCTTGCCATCATTTGCCCATGGATGAATGAGATCTATTACCTCGATTCGATGAGTGACAGGGTGGCGCATGTTTTCACCCTCACGTGGCACATAGACGCTTAAGTAACACAGTTGTTTTAAATTTTTCTCTGACTAGCTAATTAATGATAACATATTAACTGGCAATGCTAAATTAAATACAGAGCTTTCAAAAATTATGTTAGTGCTGGAGGGAGGCATGACGCGTCGAAGGGCACAACAATTTCTTGGAAAGAATATGAGGTAATTAATACGGATGGAAGTACTCATGATGAGTCTTTTAATTTAACCTTAATTAGTTCTTTCGAGTTAATGTGGGTTTATGTCTTTGCATATGCAATTATCCCAGTGCCATCAGCAGCCACAATCGTGGGAATGTGGCTTCTATGTCATGAGATTTATGTATGACCTGATCAGGAGAAACTTTGCTCAATTCCCTAAGGTAACCATTTTTCCTGACTCAAAGTCGAACATTAATTGGATGTAACGTACGTTCCTAACTTCATACACGCATATATGCAGAGCGCCATGTTGAAAGGCCAATATGAGTTGCCTCAATTGAAGGAGTTGCGAACAATTTGGGCTCAATATGTCATGGAAGAAGTGGCTATCAACGATCGATTGTAACTGACTTGTGTAATATATATTGAATGTGTTGATTGCTGTATTTGTGAATAAACTCAATATGTGAATAGATTCATTGATGTATTTGTGAATAAACTCGATCAATATGTGAATAAATTCAATCTGTCCAATGCATGTGTATATTACTGTATTAGTGTATTTGTGAACAAATTCAATATGTGAATATTGGTGTATTTGTAAATATTGGTGTATTTGTGAATGATCCAATGTATCTCTGTATTTCTGTATGTATTTGTGAAATATTCCAGTACTAACCGTGTCGAGTACATAACCGATAGGAAAAACTACACAGTACTATCAGTTATATACTACAACCGATAGAATAAATTTTCCAGTACTATCGGTTCATATACTACAATCGATAGAATAAAGTTTCCAGTACTAACTGTGTCGAGTATCTAACCGATAGAAAAAACCTACACAATACTATCGGTTTAGATCTGAGCTGATAGAAGAAATAGTCATTAGCGATTAGTGAACGTTGGGAATGTAAATGTTTTACTAACGGTTTTCAACAGATAGAAGTGTGCTACGTTTCTTCTATCGTGCCGATCACTATCGGTAAGAGAACCGATAGTAGAGTGGATTTTAAACTGATAGTGAAAAGCATTTCTGTAGTAGTGAATTTACCTTAGTCTTTTCAACTTCCTGTTTTGTGACTCCCATTTGGCATTTCATCTTTTCACCTACTCGAAGGATCATACTCAAAACAAAATAGATTAGTCCAAAACACTTGTTATCATTTATCATCAAAATCAAGATTAAGACCCTGTTTGGAAAAAAAGTTTTTTAGAGTTTTTGTCTAATACTGTGGTTTTAAAAGAAACTATGGTATCAAAAACCAAAGCCCTGTTTGATTACAAAGTATTTTATGGTTTTTGAAACCATGGTTTTTTTGGAGTTTTGCAAACTTGGCTTTGGTACAAAGTTTTTATCAAAACTTTGACCACTAGCTCGCTCTCTCTCTCTTTATTCACAGTACTCTCTTTCTCTTCGACGAAGCCCCAACCGCCGGATCCCCTCCTCGGCGCCTCAGGCCGTGCCGTGCTCCCCTCGACGTTGTGCCTGGCCGCCGAATCACCCCTCCCCGCCTCAGGCTATGCCGCCTCACCTCACCTCCTGACGCCCCCGGCCACTGAATCCCCTCCTCGCCCTTCAAACCATGCTCCCAGCGCCGCCGTGCCCTGTCGCCGAATCACCCCTCCCCGCCTTAGGTCGTGCCGCCTTACCTCGCCTCCCGATGCCCCCGGCCGCCGAATCCCCTCCTCGCCCCTCAGGCCGTGCTCCCCTCGCCGCCGTGCCGCACCACCAAATCCCTCAGGCTATGCCGCCTCACCGGGCCCACACTTCCTCAGGCCGTGCTCCCCTCACCGTCATGCCCCCTGATCAAATCGGATTCGAGCGCTGGCACTAGAAACGGCGGTTGTGCAAGCGACTATGGCGCATTGCGATCGGGGACGGCTCAAGCGCGCAGTGCTATGCGTCGGCGTGAGTGGGTGGCGTGGGACTGGACAGCGGCGGCTTGGATCTAGTGCAAGCGAAGCTGAGGCGGTGGGCTCTAAGCAGCGGCTACGAGGGGAGGTTGCCGCGGTGGAGGGAACGGCGATGGGCGAGATCTAAACGGTGGCGGCATGGTGGACGGGGGTGAGGAAGGATCGGGGGAGAGGCGTTTTTGTGATTTTGGCATTTTTGTGATTTACAACAAAAGAAAGCCAAGTTAGTCAAGCAGGATCAAACATTGATAAAAAAAGTTTGGGGCCACAAGCTAAACAGACAAAATTATTTGAATAAAATATTATACTAAAAACTATGATATCCAAACACCTGCAGAAATTGTCCAACAGCTAGTTTTTTTAAACTCATAACAACTAGTTCACTTAAACATCAAACTGAAAACTTTGAAAAAAACTGTATTCAAACACCTTAAAAAACTGTAGTTTTCTCAAAAACTGTGGTTTTGAAATACAACAGAATACTGTGATTTTGGTTGCACAACAATTCCAAAGCCATGGTTTTCAAATACTGTGGTTTTCAAATGCTTTGTTTCCAAACGGGGCCTAAGGGTCTAGATGCAACAGGGCCCACAGCATTTGCCTCGTGAATTGAAGAAATTTTGCACTCAATCGCTGACATGCGGGCCGTTGAGATTGTGTCCCCACCTGTCAGTCCTTGACTTGGGTTGTGAAGTGTCTATTTGGTCGGAACTTCGTGGGCCCCATGAAACATGTACGCGCGCACCTTCGACCAGCTCCAATAGAGCTGCTTCGACCGACGCGCGCTCGTTGGGGCCCGCCATTTCAACCGCGCTCTGTGACCGCTTGCTCGAGCGCTCTCAGTGTGGTCGTGCGTCACTTGTGCCGCTCGACCAGCTACTTTGACTGCCATGCGCCTCTCAAAGCCACCGCGTTGGAGACAGCCTTAGTGTAGCTTGTCTTGTTTTAGATTGACTTTGGTGGTGGTGGAATTGTTTAGGGATGTTTCTCAAAGCTGAGAAGATGATGTGTTTGGCACAACTTGGAAAGCTTTGTTTCAAAACTTTACATAATTTTTGGTGGTGGATTGTTAGGTGAAATCAGGTGATAGATTTAAGGGAATATGCTAAATTGACACAATTATCGAGGCGAAGTTTAGATTTTGTGCAGTTATTTGTTTTGGTTGGATTGGTAGAAGTTGTTTTCAAGGTGGTAGATTAGGGTATGCTGAGTTGATGTACTCTGTTGGGGAAGTTTAGTTCAGGATTCTCCCATAATTTGTGGTGGTAGTGGCTAGAAGTTGCTAAAATGGTCATAAATCGAGCTCACATACGGAATTGGTATAATTTTCGGAAGGATAATATGGAATTTTGCAACGATTTTGTTGTAGACATGGTGGGAAAATTGTTGTACATTATCACTTAAGAGTTGAAAGACTGTCACTACCTCCCCTGAATTGCCGATCTCTGAACTATAGGATCCGCGATGCAAGCATTGGTGGATGGCCAGAGGAACCATGTCTCCACTGGTTCGGTAGAATTCTCGAATCCCAAAGACGTCAAGGTCATCGAAAAAATGGTAAGAACGATGCCAAAGATGATCAATTATATGCATAGGCATGTAATTGTACTATTCTGTAACAATGTTTTTTATAATAGATCTCGATAGAGAAGAAGATAACTGATGGGGCATTCACTCCTCAAAGGGAAGATGACGTTCTTAGTCATGCCCTCGGCAACAAAGAGCATCCTGGGCGAATGCAAACGATCGATGCGATCATACCGTGGAAGGATGCCTTTGAGGGAAGGGAAAAATTAAGGAAGAGGAGCCAAAACTAGAAGGCGAGGGAGGAGGAGATTGCCGAGGAGATTAGGGGGGATGTAACCTTGCAATTCAAGGCCAAGTTCGTTGAGATGAACGAGAAGTTGTTGAGGCTATCCTCCCTCGTGCAGTCAAAGGGTTCTAACCCTACTACTCCCATCGGTTCCCCATTAGGCGGCCCTACTAGCTACTCTTTAAAGTTCATTACATCTCCAATGGATGCACTCGAGGTATGGATTACTTAAACCGAATCATATTAATGCTTTATGTATCATCAAAATGTTGTAATTGCTAATGTCTGTTTTTTGTTCCAAAATTCAAAGGGGCCGGAGTCTTGCAGCCTTGTTGTTAAAGTAGGTGAAGCCTCTATCGTGGTTGTACACGGCTTCGTGTATCCGTCGGGGGAGGATGTCCGGGTCCACTGCTCTACTCTAAGGAAGGGCTACATAAAGGTGTAGGTTGACATGGTCGAATCGAACCATGGGGCATTCCTGGTGCCTGTCCCAACAGAAGGCATCTAGCTTTTGCGGGATGCCATAACTTCTTTCATACAGTGGACGAAGGACTGCATTGTGCACCAAGAGGTAAATCTGACGCATTGAACCTCACATTATTAATTTCCAACAACTAAGTAATGTCTTCGTATGTTGCAGAAGGCTTCAAATACGATCCTTGATGAACCCGATCGTAGCACTGAGAAGTACACGATAGCCATTGAAGGCCTGCTAACCCCACCCCTATCAAAGAAGAGAGTCCCCGTGGCCCCACCCCCACAGAACACATATCGTCGCTCGCCAGCAAAAAAAGGGGGGCAAAGCAAAGGGGAAACAAGTGCTGAACTTCAAAAACGAGTATCCACTCGTGTCGCAGGGCAGCCTTCAAAATATGGACGATGTGTGTCAACGGTTGCACGAGTGGTACCTCCACCAATCTAGGCGAAATTCAAGATTTATAGTGCCATACAGCACGGCCCACTTCCATCACAAGGCCAGCGTAATTCATGTCGACCACGAGAATCTCTTCGACCTATTCTAGTTCAAGATGTTGGATATGTGCATCATCCGTACATCGATCCTATGAGTTTATTTACTCTTTTTGCCTATCGTAGTTTATTGAACATTACTATAACTCATCATTTACATACAGTTGCATGTACAAAATGACATCATTCACTGGGTGTGATGTGGTGGGTTTCATGGATCCGGAGAAAGTAGCCCACACGATGCTCGACAAACAGTTAGACCATGCGGTAACCTACATGACGAAGCATTGTTGGCTTAGCAGGATAGAGAATACATACTAGCCCCATACCATTAGGAGTAAGTGCAGTCATGCGTACTTAATTCCTTAATGTATTTCATGCCTGATATTACGGTCTTAATGGTTGTCCTCGCTAAACAATGTAGCTCCCACTGGCTGCTTATCATCATCCGTCCTGCGACGAACGAGGTCTTCTAGTCGATTCATCGGCAAAAACTAAAAGGAAAATTATTTTCTTATGGGGTCTTGATATCTATGTATAACTAATAGCGGTTACTTTATATTTATAATGGTATATCATAACCGATAATGCTGCGTGTAACTCAGGGCTTTCAAAGAGTACATGCGGAAAGGTAGGAGACATGATGCCAACAAGAGCGAAAAGGTCACTTCCGCACCATACCTGGTAATTAGCTCGTCAATATATTTATTTTTTGTACGTAAGTTCTTACAAGACTGAGGGTTTTTACTAATGTCTTGAAAAATACTATTGTCTCAGTGTCATCAACAGTTTGGCTCTTCGGAGTGCGGCTTTTACTTAATGGCTTTCATGTATGAGCTTATCAGCTCAAGCTTCGCCCAATTCCCCCAGGTGTACTCTGTTTCTAACTCGTACTTGAGCATTTTATTTTAACTTCCAAAATAACTGCTTATTAATTCTTGATATATTCATATGTATGCTTGCAAAAAATCATGCCTACTCAAAAATATGATACACAAGTTGTCAAGAAAATAAGGCCAATTTGGGCAGCATATGTGATGGATGAGGTGGTGATCAACTAGAAATGAAATTTTGTAATTTTTAGATTGATCTATATAGTATTCTATTCAATATATGATTTAGACTTAAGATGTATAGCTTGAATGAATTGTGCTGTAAATATTTATACTGAGCATATTAATATAGTATGTTTTCAGTTGACTATATAAGCGATTTTATACTGTACAGTACTAATTAGATGTTAACTATTTCTGTCGGTTGCCGATAAAGAACCGATAGAGATTAACCTTCTATATCAGTTATTGTCGAGGAACTGATAGAAAAATTCGTAATCTTATATCGGTTATCACTAACTGATAGAAAAGGTATATTTCTTCTATCGGTTCCTAAGTGCAAACTGACAGAAAATCATAAGATCTTTCGGATTAGTCCTACATGAACAATACAAAACTTGAACAAATTCTATCGATTCTGTGTGAGAAAATCGATAGAAAAGGTTACTATCTTCTATCAGTTCTATGTAAGCAACCGAAAGAAATGTTTAATTTGTTCTATCAGATCCTACATAGCAACCGAAACAAAATTGGAATATCTTCTATCGGTTGTTTTTCTGGAACTGATAGAAAAGGTTGGTATCTTCTATCTATTTCTTTGTAGAAAATGACATAAAAGTGGTATATATTCTATCAGTTCTTTTCTGAAAATCGATAGAAAAGGTGTGTATCTTCTATCGATTATGAACCGTTACAAGAGTCATCCATCTTTACTATTGTGTTTCATCTCTAGTGATATGATTAAGCATTATTGAATTGTATTTTAAATCGATAGTAGAGGTTATTTCTGTAGTAGTGAAGAAGGGTGCCAAGAACATCATCATCGATCACCTTTTGTGATTCCACACTGACACAGCCGACGTTCCAATCAATGACGCCCCACCTAACTAGCACCTTTACCACTTCTGACAAAAGAACCATGGTATGTTGATATTGCAAATTACTTTTTTAACCATACTCTTCCTCCAAGTTTGACCTACCAACAATGCAAACGCTTCCTCTACTATGTTCGATGATATTACTAGGATGATTCACATTTGTTCAAGAAAGGTGTCGACAACCACGAGATCGAGAGTGTTCTGTGACATTGTCACTCTTTATTTGTGCGAAGGACATGTCGGAGCTTCAAAAACTACGGCAAAGGTATGGCAATTGAGAGTGTTCAAATATACACATCATTTTGTCCAAACTTGCGATAGTTGCCAACAATCTGAAAATTTGAGATAGCGTCATGATATGCACTTAACCAATATTCTTGAAATTGAACTCTTTGATATTTGGGAGTGTTGATTACATGGGTCCTTTTCCATCTTCTCTGGACAACACATATTTTGCGATCGCAGTCAATTTTGTTTCAAAATGTGTAGAGACTATTGCTACACCAACTAATGATTCGAAACATGTGATTAAGATTTTTAAAATAGTCATCTTCCCTATGTTTAGTGTGCCGCATGAGGTGATTAGTGATGAAGATGCACATTTCACTAATTACCAATTCTAGACTTCGTTAATGAAATACAGTGTTAATCATAAAGTTTCTCTAGCTTATCACCCTCAGACAAGTGGACAAGTAGAAGTCTCGAACCGCGAAATCAAATCCATTTTGCAGAAGGTGGTTACACTATCACGGAAGGACTGGACATTCAAACTCTCTGATGCACTCTGGGCATATCGAACTACTTTCAAAACTCCACTAAGTATGACACCATATAAGCTTGTGTATTGCAAAAACTTTCACTTACCTATCGAATTATGCCACAGCACACTTTGGGCACTCAAGGAAATAAATTGGAAGTACGACGATGTGGGCCGACAACGTATCCTTGACTTGCACAAGCTCAAAGAACTACGGAACAACTCCTACAAAAGCACCATCATCTACAAGGACAATACGAAGTAGTGGCATGACAAGCAGGTCCTAAACCATGACTTTCGAGAAGGTGATTTAGTGTTATTATTTAATTCAGGAGTGAAACTCTTCCCAGGAAAGCTGAAATTGCGATGGTCTGGACCAATTGAGGTCAAAACAATCTTCCCATATGGCTGCATCGAACTTCGAGTCAAAAACAAGGCCACATTCAATGTAAACACGCACCACATTAAGCCCTACCATGTGGGAGAATTGGTAAGTGCGCTTGACTCAGTCGGATTCATCAATTTTGTATTTTTTTTTAGTGGCCGAGAACAATTCATTGAGTGGAACATTAAACCAACGCTAGTCGGGAGGCAAACCGGTGCCTTAACATCTAATATTTTCTCTCATGATCGTAGCTAGAAAAAATTGCATAATTCCGATGTCGTTTGATGATTCAAAACCTAATTTCCCCTCATTGTACATAAAATAATGAAAATTTTCATAAACTCAGAAAAAAATAAAAAAATTTTGAACTAACCCAAGACTAGCACGAATTCTGGCATGCCCATGCCCAGGACTGAGCACAGGGCGTGCCCATGCCTTGCAAGCCTTTGTTTCCCTGTGTTGGTTCCTTTTTTCTCTCCCTGTTTTGTCCTTTCATTGTCCTTTTTATTCCTTTCCTTTTTCTTCATTTGCCCCATTCTCCATTGTTCTTCTCTTCCTTCTCCACAAAAGCTCCACAAAATCCTCAGTTGATCTCCCAATCTAGGCATCAAATCTTCCATCCGACACTAGATTCTGCCTCCTCACGCTCCAACACCTGTAGATCTGCTTCCTCGCCGACAATGATGACACCTCGCCACAACATTAAGCAAACAGCCAAGCATCACTGTGGTACATCCCCTAATATTTACTCCAATCTTGAATTCCCACATATATTTTTTACAAATCCTGATCATTTGATGAGATTTTTTCAAATCAAGAAGCGTCCTCTTTGGCCTACTCATTTTTTTGATGCAAATGCAATTAGCACCTTAGGGATAGAGGACGATGACCCTAGATTGATTCATAATGTTGGACAGGAGACACTGGTAGCTGTGCCTGCTCCTACCTTTCACGAGGTTGTTTGAGAGATTCTAGCCTCATTTGAACAGTACACTATCTGCATACCCCACGACCAGAGCAAGGGTGTGAAGTTTAGGTTCGGCAATGAGGACTACCAGACCTCGACCAGCCGCTAGCCTATGATTTTGCTACCTTGTATGCTTCCGTAGGGTCTTTGGGCACCAGTTTCTCCAACTTTCAGTCATATTTTGCATACTACAGGGCATCAATGGATAGCCAGATGAATGACCTCACGGCCCGCATTGACCACCTCTACAACTACCACGTGCAAGCCGGCCACATCCTTCCATATAGTACTTTTCCAAGTGCATCTTCCCACCACGATGATCCTTCTCACACCACTGATCTTTCTCATACCGCCGCACCTTCGTACCCTCCAACGTACCCCTACTACCCTCCGCACTACTACTACCCCCGACCTCCACCTTCTTCGATGTCTAATCCAAGAGGTACGTGAGTTTTGTTATTTTTCTTTTCCTTTTTGTTTCTTTTTATTTTCTTTTTAAGTTTTTACTTGTGGGCCTTTGGATCTCTCACCTTCCGTCAAGCTAACCACAACACCCCGTCAGCTAATCTATGTCATTATCAATAAAATTTAGCTTGGCGGATAGCCTTTTTCCTATCACTTCATCATCTCATAATTATTCTACTCAGATGTCAATTCAGGATGCCTAGTTTTGGAAAAGACATATAGTTGAAGAAATGATTTAATCTGGTATATCAGTAAATATGTTTAATTGAATTTAGCCTTTTAAAATCTCAAATGCGTGTGTTTAGTCTTTAGACTTATATGTAATTTCACTATTTTGAAGAGTTTGTTTGCAAAGTTTTCCCACAGGATCCTATGCAATTTCCACCTCTATGTAGGCGTGTACATTCGGTTTTTTCGGTTCGGTTTTTTGGTATTTTTAGAATTTTGGTATTGCACAATGAATATCATATTTACCAAAAAATATTTCAGTTTTATTTCAGTAAATACCAAATTAATTCGGTTTGATTTCAATAAATATCAAATTATCGAAAACCTACATCACATCTTTAGCTCTTTCTTTACTTTATGATTTAAAATACCCCATAATAGCATAGTATTGAAGGTTCAAAGTGACCAACAAGTAAAATTAAACATCAAATAACATTAAGTCAAACTCTATAACCTACATAACATAACTAGGTTAGTTAGGTTTCCCAATTCAGGAAGTATTGCCTCATTTATGTTGTTGATATAAAGCTCCCTGTTGCAAAAAGAATAAGAATCAGCTTTAAAATGTACAGAACGAGAGCTCCAAATGATGAAATGTATATTGTATAATTAATAAACATTAGTAGGTACATAACAAAAAGAAAATTATGACATTTGAATCATTCATGTCTTAAATTTAAAATATTCGAGCATGCATCTTGTTGCATGAATCTAACATATTCATGTGTGTCTGATAGTCAACACAAATGCATGTGGTAGCAAATCCAGAAACGTGGAACATAGAGAAATTCTGAACATAGTACTAATACAAATCAAGGTAATGAGAGTTTGCTACTTTGCATCCTACGATCAAATTTCAAGACCAGTGAATTTAAAAAACAAAGCACTTATGTTGCAGCTTCATATAGGAATTTGCACACTAGCACTGACTGCAATTATAATTGACAGAATTCTCAAAGACATGTATTATAGAACTTACAAATACTGGAGATTTTTCAACTGCCCAAGTTGGGGCACCAATAAACCAAATAAGCTGCTACAAATTGAAAACAGTTGGGGGTGGTGCGGCCTCGTGGGTCGTGGGGAGGCTTTGAGAGAGGGAGCTAGGGGGCAACATGGCTACATGGGCACGGTGTCGGTCTACCGAATGGGGAGGAGGGAGGTGGCACGGGGAGGACCAGAGGAGGGAGGTAACGGAGGAGCCAACACGGGGAGGAGGGAGGCGGAGGACGAGGCAGCATGGCCGCACGGTGAGGAGGGAGACAGCGGAGGAGGATCTCACTTGAGGAGGCAATGTCGACTTGTGATCTTGCGAAGGAGGAGGTGGCACGAGGACTCGGCCACTCTAGGAGGAGGGAGGTGACGGACAATGGGAGGAGGCTGTGTGGGGAGGAGGCAGCGCGGTCGCACGGAGGACGAGACACCGGAGAGTTAGAGTTAGGGTTAGGTGTGGAGGACGGAACACGGGAGAGTTATGGTTAGGTGTGGAGCACTGGAGACTCAAGATATAGAACTCAGTTTTTTTTGGTTTTTTGGGTAAAAAACCAAATCGTACCGAATACTAAAATTGATTAAATCTTCATACCGAACCGAATACCGTATACCACATAAACCGTTATTTTTAGTTCTGTTCAGTTTAGATCTGCACAACCCTACCTCTATGTGCAGTGATAATTAATTTGGAAAGGGAAAATGGAGTTTAGCATGTAGTCGGAGCTTGGACCGTCTTCTTACGGTGATACCAAATGCCTCTGTCATGTCTAGATCTTCAGGCCTCGTGCCGGCCGGCAACTCCCAGTCAAAATAGTAAAGAAGACTCGCAAGTGCCAACTCCATGTTCGCCAAACCAAGCATCATACCAGGGCATATCCTTCGACCAGCACCAAAGGGGAGAAACTCAAAATTAGCACCCCTGAAATCAACATCACTTGTCTCGAACCTCTCTGGCTTGAACACATCGGCATCCTCCCAGTACCTATGGTCTCTTCCTATCGCCCAGACATTCACAAGCACCTTCGCGCCCTTAGGTACGTCATAGCCCATGACTCGGCATGGCTCTCGACACTCTCGTGGGAGTAGGAACGGAGCTGGAGCGTGCAGCCTCAGGGTTTCCTTGATCACTAGGTGCAGGTAGCTTAGCTCGCAGATATCGTCCTCGGTTATTTTGTGTTTTCCTCTAAACGCCTCTCTCACCTCTGACTGGGTCTTCGCCAAGACCCGTGGATTCCGAATTAACTCTGACATGGCCCATTCTAGTGTTGTCGACGACGTCTCACTCCCCGCAGCAAAAATTTCCTGAATTTAAGTTAGTTGCAAAATTACTGAAGTGAATAATTACACAGAAAATTTGTGCATCGCGTAATAATTTTATACCCTATTTGTTTCTCTGAAGAGTTGATATTTAGTGCAAAATAGTGATAATATATTTGAGAAAGCTTTTAAGAAGTTAGGAATTGAGTTCATTTGGCCAAAATTAATGCGGTAAATTATTCTGGAAAAATAGAAAAAAAAGGAAAATTATAAGAGAGAATAACAAAAGTAAATTTTGTCTTTTTTCCCTTTTCTAGTTATTATGAACTTTTGATAAATTGTAGCACCTCCCAAATTAACTTTAATATTTAAAATTTTTTTATTTCTTATCAATACTTTAAATAAATTTATATGTTGCGATCCTTTGCTATATTTCTGTAGGTATTTAACCATTATAAAACTCTTTCAGCCTTTTGTATTTTTAGATAGGACGAATTTTGCTTAATTTGTTTTTCTAAAACAGCCCAGATTAAGAATTGGAATTTAAATGGCTCCTATTTGATAGGAAAAGAAGACTAATTAAGAACCGCTTAGTCCAAATTTTAACTTAAATTTATGAATCTGTAATTTAAAACTTGGCCTTCCTAAGCTAGAAAACCCAATAAAAATAAGAATAGGTAGAAGAAAACTTATTAGGTTTAAAAACTAACAACTCAATTTATTAGAAAAATTTAAACTTGCTTATTTGGATGTACAGTTTTTGTCAATTTCTAAAAAAATTTTGAAGACTAGATTTGGATTCTAATTTAATTAATATAAAATCATCAGACGGTATCTCTTTTCTCTAGCAAAATTTCCTTGTATGCAGGGCCTAAGTGGGAAATGTTGAAATACGCAATTTTCTAAAAAAAAATTTGCATACCATAACGACGGTGGTGATGATCTCGGTGGTGAGGGGACACTGCAATCCACCGTCCTTCTGGAACCTGAGCATAACACCGAGCAAGTCCTCCTCCCCGTGGGCGTCGCCGCCGATGGGGTGCTCTCGCACGATGGCGCCCAGGATACGCCGCAAGTTCCCATTGCACCGCTCGGTGCCCCGAACGGCCGTGCTGAGCCGGCGCGCCAGCCTCGACTCCGGCCACAGGTCGGCCACGTTGAACCCACCGCACAGCCTCACCGCCTCTTCCAGCTCCCGCAAGAACTCGTCACGCTGCTCGCACCTCGCGCCGATCGCCGCCCGCGCCACCATGTCGTTCGTCATTCGGCAGATCTTTTCGGTGAGGTGGACTAGCCCGCTGGAGGCGTCGGCGGCGACGGAGCGGAGCAGGCGCGCGGCCTCATCCTCCCGGAGTGTGCGGAAGGACTGAACGCGCCGCGCGCTGAAGAGCTCGAGCACGCAGACCTTGCGGAGCTGGCGCCAGAGCTCTCCGTATGGCGAGAACAGGATACCCCGGCCCCCACAACTGAAGATGGCGAGCGTGGCGCTCAGGTGGCGGCTGGCGAAGGCGGCGTCGTGGGTCTGCATGACCTCCCGCGCGGCCTCCGGCGACGAGACCACCAGCGTGGGTACGGCGCCGAGGCGGAGGAGCATGAGGGGCCCGTGCTTGCGGGACAGGTCCCGCATGGCCTGGTGCGGCAGGCCGGGGCGCGTGAGGAGGAGGTGGTGGAGGCTGCCGATGAGCGGAAGCCGCCATGGCCCCGGCGGGGGCCGCAAGGCCGGTTCCTTGCAGAAACTGACGAGCTTGGCCAAAACGACGATGGCGACGAGGAGGACGACGGCGAGGAGTGGAAGAGTGAGGTGGTGTTCCATCGGCGAGGAGAAAAGCGGCATGTGTATTTAGAGCCAATATTAATTGAAGCGAGTGGTCTATGCGTGTGTCTCGCTGGTACTTATCTTTTTGCTTGTTTAGGCGGAGTGGGCGCCCGATCCAGCGCATGCCATAAAAAATTATTTTTCTATTAGACCATCTCCAACGGTGGTGCTTCCAAGATTTGTCAGCGGGTCCCACTAATAAAATATTATTTTTCCAATGGAGAGAGAAGGCATGCGACGCTTTAGCGGTGAAGAATTTCGGTCTGCAGGTGGGCTCGTCTCAGATTTCGTGCAATCAAATTATATATATTCTTTATTTCTTAATTTATGATTAATCTAGTTCAAATTAGATATTGATTATATTGAGAAAGTTGTAGATGTTTAAATTATCTTTATATAGAGACCAAATATGGCATATATTTGATTTTTAAATTAAAAGTTATTGATGTTTTACTCGTGGTATATTTTGAATTTACTCGTGGGCCCGTATGAAGCGTCTCGCGAAGCGCCGATGGGTTGCAGAAGGGTGGTGCTTCAGATGGTGCTTCGCATACGTGGCACAGAATATGCTGAAGAATATTCTGTTGAAACGTCAAGCGAAGCGCCGGTGGGTTGAAGATAGCCTTAGCGGAAAGAGAGGACGTCTTCAGAGTCTGCAGTATCAATCAAGCAAGTCCACCAAGCAAGTGAGCTTGTTTCAGATTCAGATTTGTATGTTAGCTTTCTACTTTTTTTTTTTTCAGTTTTTATTACTATAGTTGGTGAGTTCATGTAATCTATATAAGTGATACGATCGACATATTATAAATAGAGGAACACAGAAAGAGATTTATATTGTCTATTTTTGATAATAAAATGTAGAGGATGTATTTTCTAGAATCAACAGTCTAATTGCAATTTAAATAGTGTAGATTAGTATGGAAGAGATTTCGATTAGGCTACTAATGTTATGAGAAATTTTAAATTTCTTACACATTTTTATTTGGATTATTAATTTTTGATTTAATAATATAAATTAAGAAAAAATTCTGTATTTTGTTCTTGAAAATAAAAGATATAAACATTGATTGGCTCTGGTGCCAAGCGACCAGCTGAGATGTTGTACGGCAATTATAGCCACCATGCATTTTTCTTTTTACTTTTACCCACTAATTAAAACATTGTTTCATGGATATCGGAGAACTTTAAATATAACCATCCATGAATATTGACCTCTCTCTTTCTGGTAATTATTGTAAACAGTTTTCTACACGACCCTAGAGGTTGCCATCAACACTAGATATGTTTATATGTCTAGGCCATCGTATAAGACAACAAAAGAATATAGAGTCGTTAATTATTTGTATAGTTCACCACAAAAAATCAAATTTGATAAGATAAGAACGGCAAATTATAGCTTAAATCCTGTAATTTTTTCAATGCTTCAGCGGTGACGAATTTCGGTCTGCAGGTGGGCTCGTCTCGGATTTCGTGTAATCAAATTATATATATTCTTTATTTCTTAATTTATGGTTAATCTAGTTCAAATTAAATATTGATTATATTGAGAAAGTTGTAGATGTTTAAATTATCTTCATATAGAGACCAAATATGACATATATTTGATTTTTAAATTAAAAGTTATTGATGTTTTACTCGTGGTATATTTTGAATTTACTCGTAGACCCGTATGAAGCGTCTCGCGAAGCGCCGATGGGTTGGAGAAGGGTGTTGCTTCAGATAGTGTTTCGCATACGTGGCACAGATTATGCTGAAGAATATTCTGTTGAAACGCCACGCGAAGCGCCAGTGGGTTGAAAATAGCCTTAGCGGAAAGAGAGGACGTCTTCAGAGTCTGCAGTATCAATCAAGCAAGTCCACCAAGCAAGTGAGCTTGTTTCAGATTCAGATTTGTATGTTAGCTTTCTACTTTTTTTTCAGTTTTTATTACTATAGTTGGTGAGTTCATGTAATCTATATAAGTGATACGATCAACATATTATAAATAGAGGAACACAGACAGAGATTTATATTGTCTATTTTTGATAATAAAATGTAGAGGATGTATTTTCTAGAATCAACAGTCTAATTGCAATTTAAATAGTGTAGATTAGTATGGAAGAGATTTCGATGCGGCTACTAATGTTATGAGAAATTTTAAATTTCTTACACATTTTTATTTGGATTATTAATTTTTGATTTAATAATATAAATTAAGAAAAAATTCTGTATTTTGTTCTTGAAAATAAAAGATATAAACATTGATTGGCTCTGGATGCCAAGCGACCAGCTGAGATGTTGTACGGCAATTATAGCCACCATGCATTTTTCTTTTTACTTTTTCCCACTAATTAAAACACTGTTTCATGGATATCGGAGAACTTTAAATATAACCATCCATGAATATTGACCTCTCTCTTTCTGGTAATTATTGTAAACAGTTTTCTACACGCCCCTAGAGGTTGCCATCAACACTAGATATGTTTATATGTCTAGCCCATCGTATAAGACAACAAAAGAATATAGAGTCGTTAATTATTTGTATAGTTCACCACAAAAAATCAAATTTGATAAGATAAGAACGGCAAATTATAGCTTAAATCCTGTAATTTTTTCAATGCAAAATTTAACCAATCCTCACTCATACAATGGCTATTTTATATCCAACATAATAGCTGTTAGATGGAGCGATCAAAGCCATCCGATGTGGTTGGGGGTGGCAGTGGGATGAAGGGAATTGTGCACCATATAGGGTCTTCTAAGCCTTCCCTTTCTCTCCACTTTTCCAATAATTAGGTGGGTTCTCGTGTATTATCGTGGGTATTGAGAAAATAAATTTGTAAATGATAAGATATTGTATCTAAAACTGAATGATTATGTCCAGGTGATGCGCTAATACGACCAGTTTTTAACTAATTCGACTAGTTTGTGCGGAACGACTACAAACAGAAGCTTGTTTTTTTACTGGTCGAGTTCGATCAGGTACTTGGGACGACACAACCAGTTTTGAAATGGACTACCACGACCATAACTGTTACCATACGACCATTTTTTGAGCTGGATGATCATGACTAGTATTTGTACTTACACAACCAATTTTGAATAGAACGACTAGTTTTATTTTGGTCGACTGTACAAAACAGTGTGGAGTCAAGACAGCAAATATATTGGTCATAAAATTGGGCCCGCCAGCATAAATCTTGGTCAAGATATGTAAACAGTGGACATCACTATAAAATCTCGGGTTGATAAATCTGCCGTGAAGGAATACATTAATTTTTTTGGTCGCATTTTTTTGGTCGAATCAGCAGGCTTGACCATGGTCGAATGTGATGCCTCTTCGAAGCGACTGTTTTCTCTTATTTTATGTTGGTCGTTTTTTTTGGTTTCCTGGTCGATTTTTCCATGTTCGAATGAAAAACTTGTTTTTTGTTGTTCGAATCAAACACAGTGGTCGCATTTTTACTTGGTCGAATCATCAGGCATGGCTTGTAGTCGTTTGTGGCACATAGATCGATAGCACGAAAAAGTATGGTCGACACTAGAAAAATGGTCGTAAGGGTAGGAAAAACAATAAATTTGGTCTACGCAATTAAAACAGTAGTCGTAGCTCAAAAACTTTGGTCGATTTTGTGTCTGGTTGAATCAATGGTCGAAAACATTGTGTCATCGATTTTGTTCCACTGGTCAAATTGGATTTTGGCCGAATGTGGAAAATAGCTGGCGGTTTTGGTCGATTGTGAGGAACAGCTGGGCAATGGGAGCACGTTCGACGGTTTAGATGAAACAAGCTCGCTGATTCAACAGCCACAAATAAATGATGATGTGGCTCAACATGGACTAAGTATTCGAACCGTAAGGCACAAACTTGGTGGCGACGTGGATGGCTCGGATGAAGCGAAGACACCGATCGAACGGCCAGGAACACTGCGTCGGCAGATGAAGCAAGCTCGCTGATCCAACGGGCACAAATGAATGATGATATGGCTCAACATGGACCTGTAAGGCACAAACTTAGTAGTGACGTTGACGACTCGGATGAAACGAAGACGCCAATCGAACAGTCAAAAACGCTGCACCGACGTGGTCACGCGTGGAAGCGAATTAATGTTTGGATTGTTTATAACTTTACATGATATATCATGTGTCTTGTTTTCTCTCTCCCGTTTACAAGCATGAATTGCCATTTATTACTGCAATAATGTACTAGTACATCAACACTATTGATGGGGAATGATATCGTCTGTGTTATATTTTTTTCTATTTGAATCCTTATATCAGAAATTAGCACTCGAGATCTAGTTAGAATAAAACTTTACAATTTCTCATAAGATTAATAACTATCTTAATTTTTTATATTGATTTAGATCATTTAAATTTTACATAAATAGTTAGATTTTTTAAAATACACCTCTTTCCTTTTTTTCCAAAGTAAGGCATAGATACCAAAATAGTAAAGTAGCTCACTTAGCCTATGTCCAATGCGGGTGCCTCAGTCGGTGCCCACAAAAAAATATTATTTTTTTGTATGCAGCAGAGAGAAAACATTTCGCAAGGCGTCCGGACGCCTGGGAATTTTTTATTTTTTGTTTCGGTTTAATGTGATCAAATTGTATATAATTTTTATTTTTTGATTTATGCATTAATCTAATTCAAATTAGATCTTGATTATATTAAGAAAATTGTAGATCTTTTAATTATCTTCATATAGAAACCAAATATTGCATATATTCGATTTTGAAATTAAAAGTTATTGATCATGTTTACTAAAATCACCTAAATTCTAATAAATATTTAATTTACTCGTGGGTCCATATGAAACGTCTCGCGAAGTGCCTTTGCATTGGAGTAGGAATACTTCGAGTGGTACTTTGTATACGTGGCACAGAATATACTGAGAATATTGTATTGAAGTGACTTATGAAGCACAACTTGAGAGGGTTGTACGGCAACTATAGCTACCATGTATTTTTGTATTATTTTAGTGATCACACCATTCTTTTATAGGGGATGGGAAACTCAAGGATCTCCAACATATTCTGTGCTACATGTGTGAAGCATCACCCCGAAGCACCCCCTTCTCCAGTGCAAAGGCGCTTCGTGAGGTATTTCGTACGGGCCTACGAGCAAATTAAATTAGGTAATTTTAGTAAAACATCAATAACTTTTAATTTAAAAATCGAATATATGCGATATTTGGTCTCTATATGAAGATAATTTAAAGATCTACAACTTTCTTAATATAATCAACATCTAATTTGAACTATATTAATGCATAAATCAAGAAAGAAAATTGTATACAATTGATTGCACGAAAAACGAGACAAAAAACAGCCAGGCCCGCATGCAGACCCTGGCTTTTGACGCCTCCACAAGCGCCTCCTCTCTCCTTATTTGTTTAGTCGTGGGACCCACGTGCAGTCCGTAGTGACGGCAGGGATGGAGACGGCCTAATTAACTCTTTGTCGACATAAGGCCAGTGGTTTGCCATCAACAAAATTTTGCAGGATCGATGACGAAGGAATCCTGTAGGATAGTGAAAGAATTGTACAAATTTTTACTAACATGAAATGACCATTAAATTAATTATATTAAAATGTGATCAAGTGTGATAGTTATTGGACTTTAAAAATTAGAATTACGAATGTAAAATCCCTCTTCTCTCTTTGAATTAATGTCATTGTAAGGCTAAGTCCAACCCCGGCGCTCTAGCGCTCTGACAGATGGGCCCCACGGGGAAAAAATATTAAAAAACGCGCGCGAGGAGAGAGAGAACGCCACGGCTGGCGTCGCAAAACCGGGGTCTGACAGGTGGGGCCCACCGACGCCTCGCACGCGTGGCGCCCGCGTTGGAGCACACACGGCGCCCCGGGACGAGGTTTGTGGGCCCCACCGTTGTCCCCAGCGTGCGCTCCTTACTCGCGTGGCGCGTGCACTGACATGTGGGCCCAAATGCGCGTCACGGCCCACATGTCAGTGATGGGGTGCGCGGTGCGTGCGTGCGCCACGCGTTTTGGTGGGGCCCACAAAACACGTGGTGGCAGTGCACGCGCTGGCTTCGTGCACACGCATGTGTACGCGCTTTGCCCACTGGTTTGTGGGCCCGGTTGCCTGTGGGTCCCACCTGTCAGTGTGATGAGGGTTTTGTATACGCGGGAAACTAGCCGTTGGTTCATTTTCTCCCCTGTCCCACCTGTCAGCGAGACAAAAAACAGCCGTTTTATATATTTTATTCATTTTTGAGCCTAGAAATTCATAAAAAATACCAAAAATTCACAAAAAATCACCAAAAAATTCTGAAAAATTGTGTGCTCCCCTGGCTATAAATAGGAGCAAGGTTCAACACTATTGATGGCTAAAGGGTTGCTTAACTTTTAGTTAGTTATTGATAAAAGGACACGACCTTTGGAGACAACCCTTGGCGAAAAGACATGTGTCTTGGAGGCATCCTTTAACGCATTATATAGGGTACTATCAGTATATTTAAAAAGACCAACAAAAATAAAAAATACATAAATAAAAGGCACAAAAACACACATAAACGTGTTTGTTAATGATTGTTCGCTCATGCAAATATTTTATATAAATAATCCATTTAAAAGAAAATGCAAATCTAACCCGTGTTTGAAAAATTTACAAAAATGACTATGTTGAACTGTGCGGTTAAAGTACGTAGGAGATGACATGTGGCTATCGAGTGTGCCAGTGAGTTCTCTACTGCACATGGGGTATGTGGCAGAGAAATTGAGTTAGCCGCACACCCTATGTGCGGCTGAGTGTGTGCGGCAAACAAAATGATTGGCGGCAGACCGATGTGATGTACGGCAGTAGATGTGATGTGCGATAGTGGAGTTGACGTGCGGCAGATGGAGTTGAAGTGCGGCAGAGGGAGGCATTGTGCTGCACAAGGAGATTCGGATTTGTGAGCTGCCCGTGAAACAAAAGCAAAACAAAGGAACATGTGCGGCAGAGAATCTCTGATGTTTTTGCAGGAAATTCGTGTTGGAACCTTGACTCCCTCTATATACATAATACTCGCATTTGCATTGAAGCAAAGTAAAATAAGCAAAATAAAAACCAAAGAAACTGAAGAGGAGAACATAAGAGGGCAAAGGAGAAGAGAAATTTGAGACAGCTTTGAACTTTTACAGTTCAAAATTTCAGATTTTTCAAGAAGATCAAGTCGAAGAGTAGCAAGATATCTACAACATTAAGTAAGTTTTCGAAATCGCACTATTATAAAGTTAATGACATATGATTAGTATTTGATTTTGATATGTTGCATTGGTGTACTGCTGTTAATGACAATATTTGAATTTGTAGCAGACATTTATATTTATTAGATAATTATTTAGATGCAAGTGTAGATTATTATGACATTTTTTTAATGTAATTAAAATTTATCAATATAAAAAATTGCACTCAGTTAAATTTCTATAAGACAATATAGTAATTATTAGGCAGAGAAAGAGATCGGCCTGAAGATCGGCTCGTTTGTGGAATGGCTCGAGCAATAAACGAGTCAAAGTTGGCTTGGCTCGAATTTTCAATTTGTTTTGTACACATTTGATCAGTCGATCCAAACTGAGGTCTAGTCGAGGCCTTTCAAGCCCATAAGAAATACAAATTTTAACGGCATTCATTTGATGTGGAGCCTTTCTAAGCCCAGGTGGAGCTAAGTCAAGATAGCTTGAAGGCAAGCCAAATAATGGCTCATAACTTTTGAATGTTGTGTAGACGAGCTTGAGCTTGAGCTAAGTCTAGCTAGATTAGAGCCAACCAAATTAGTGGCTCAGAACTTGTGAATGTTGCTAAGGCGAGCTTGAGCTCAATCGATCTAGTTTTGAGCCAAGCCAAATCATAGCTCAAAGCCTGTGAATGTTGTCGAGGCTCAGTCGAGCTAACTTCAAGCTAAGCTAAACCATGGCTCAAAACTTGTGAATGTTGTAGAGGCAAACTCGAGCCGAGCTAAATAATCTCTCAAGGCAGATGGCTCAATTGAGCTCGCCTAGTTTCCAGCCCTAACAATAATGTTGTAAAATCATAAACAATCAGACCTTACATCACATAATAATAACTATTGTGTAACAAAAGAAGAGAATGACATGGTAACAAGTTCGACATAAAATTTTTTTTGTATGAAATAATAGGACAGTCCAAAATAACAAAATGATACAATCTAAAACAAATGACAACTTAAAATAAGAAAATGGGACAATATAAAATAATGAAACATGTCAATTTAAAATTAAAAAGTTGGACAACATGAAATTACAAAATGTGTGAACAGAGTAAAAATACGAGAGAACCAACAAAAAGTTACATAAAATAATGCGTTGAATGAGTTTTCTTCGTCCGCTTTGGTTTGTATTGAAACGATGTCAAAATGCATCAAAATTTGGGACGTTTGATCTACAAAACATTACGAGTATATTGATGAAAGTGGATTGTAAAAATGTTTGAAAAATTCACGTAAAATAATGAGTACCCATGACACTCGCGGTCAAAACGATCTTCCCATATGGCTCCATCGAACTTCAAGTCGAAAACAGGGCCACATTCAGGTAAACACGCACCACATTAAGCTCTACCATGAGGGCGAACCGGTAAGTGCACTTGACTTGGTTGAATTCATTGATTCTGTATTTTTGAGTGGTCGAGAACACTTTGTTCAGTGGAATATTAAACCAACGCTAGTCAGGAGGCAAACTGGTGCACTAACATCTAATATTTTCTCTCAGGATCACAGCCAGGAAAAAGTCACATAATTCCGACACCGTTTGATGCTTCAAAACCTAATTTTCCCTCATTGTACATAAAATAATGAAATTTTCATAAAATCCGAAAAAAAATTTCGAACAAACCTGAGGCTAGCACGGTTTCTAGCATGCCCATGTATGGTATCCATAAATTGCTTGCTGAAATTACGAATGCACTTTTCTAGTGTATGTGATAAGTGCTAAATTGGTAGCATTTTTACCCTAAGTTTGCCATTGAAAATATGTAAAATCACACTAAAAACTTCTTTGATGCGACATTTTATCCATAATTTTGTATTATTTTTTCAAAGTTCTTTAACGACTGTGTTTGCCAAGTTTCAGGGACCAAACTTAGCAAATTTAAGAGAAATTCGACTTCGTTTGGGCCCAATTCGACCAAGAAACCAAAACTGGACTGCAAAAGGGCCCTGATCGAATATTCCTCGGACAAAATAACCTAGTCGAACACACTTAGGGGAGAAGGAACCATATTCGAACATGATTGGATGAAAAAGAGCCATGGTCGAAGACGAAGACAACTGCTCGAACAAGTCTTGATCGAACACGAATAGTTGGTCAAAGAGAGTCCCGATCAAACACTAACACTTGATCGAAAAGAATCCCGATTGACCACGACTACAGCTTGGCCGGTTGTTTACGCGACATGTGTTTGGTCAAGAGCATGCCACGTGTCCTTGGTCATACTCGACTCGGTTTCGGAGACTTTTACTGGTTAGATTTGGTCGGTTTTGACCGGGTTTGATCAGGACTGGTCGGATTTGGTCGGTTGTAGTCGGGTTTGATCGGTTTTGGTCAGATTTGATCAGAACTGTTTGGATCTGGTCGATTTTAACTCAAAGTCATCTGTTCTCGTGCTGTTTGAAGCCAGACTTTATCGCCTACATGTCAAGGAGTTATTTTTGATCATGTTTATCCATTTATCATAAATAGAGAAGTTTTGACTCAATTAGTATGCTTTTTCGTAGGCTTTAGAAGCCTTTAGGGCTTAGTAGTAGTAGGTAGTTTTATATACGTTTTTTAGAAGAGTCCCCTTCTCTATTTTTCTTACTTTTGTAAGCCGGTAAGGATGGCAAACTCAATTTTCAAGCAATCAAGTAAGTTTTCATTTAATTCTTCTTATTATTTCTGCATTATTATGGCTTCTAGCGAGTAGTTCATTTCTAGGGTTAGGAATGACCTAATCTAGAAGGCATGATTCTTCCTCGGTCTTGATCTCAAGTTTTGGAGTTATTTCATGATGTTTTCTTCCTCCAAACCCTAAATTCTCATTTCGGCAATAGACATAATAGTTGAGTCTTAGCAAGAATTTGAGAAGCTCTTGAGTCCTACGTGTTTTGACGAGGGATCCTGAACAGGAGAGAGGCTCTCGCCAAACGTAACAACGGAAGCAATCATTTGATCGTTGTATCAGTGACCGTATTGGCAACTTAATCTGTCTTGGAAAACAATTAAAATTAACTTGTTTTCCTCGGACCTTGGATAGAATTGAGCCAGATGGTTATGGAACTCCTGAAACCTTAGGTTTTTCATTCTTGCTTAACGAACCCTAGATTTCATATTTGCTCTTTACTGTTTTAAACCCTAGATTGATAGATTTAGTTGTAGATTTAGCTATACACAAAAAAACACCCAACTCGTTCAAACTTAATCAGTGATCCATTAAGCTAGAAAGACGAATACGCTTGTTCCTCATGGAATTCAACCCTTAAGTCCTCAACATTCAACCGTCCACTTGCAGTTATTACACAATCACACCGTTTTAGGTGCATCAGTATCTAGATTCCTCCTTTTGTCAGTTACGTAATCAGTTATTACACAATCACACCGTTTTAGGTGCATCAGTATCTAGATTCCTCCTTTTGTTAGTTACGTAATCACTAGCATCACACATCAATTTAAAAGATCCATTCCAATTTAGAGGTTGGATGATGAGAGCAGTGGTTAAAGTATGTTTCAATTGATTCAAAGCATCAAGACATTTGGCATCGAAATCAAATAGCGCATCTTTACCAAGCAACTGGGTGAGAGGTTTAGCAATTTTTGAAAAATCTTGAATGAAATGACGATAAAAACAGCGTGTCCCAAGAAACTGCATATATGCCCTTCACATTGGTCGGTAGTAGAACACTCCCGATGACATCGATCTTTGCCTTGTCGACTTCAATCCCTCGTTCGAAAATTATGTGGCCAAGCACCACTCCTTCTTGAACCATAAATTGGCACTTCTCGCAGTTGAGTACTACGTTCACTTCTTCGCACCTGCAAAAGACTTGAGAAAGATTATGTAGATAGGCATCGAAAGAGGAACCACAAACGCTGAAATCATCCATAAAATCTTCCATTATTTGTTCAACTAAATCAGAAAAGATAGCTATCATATATCTTTGAAAGGTTGCAGGCAGGTTACATAACCCAAACGACATTCGGCGATACTCAAAAGTACCGACTGGACATGTAAACGTCGTCTTTTCTTGGTCATCGAGATGAATTGGGATTTGAAAGAACCCCGAATACCCATCAAGAAAGTAAAAATGTGAATGTTTGGCTAATCTTTACAAAATTTGATCGATAAAGGGTAATGAAAAGTGATCCTTCCTAGTGGCGCTATTTAATTTGCCATAATCAATACACACGCGCCTTCCAGTGACTAGCCTAATAGGGACCAATTCATTGTTTGCATTCTTAACCACAGTCATACCCCCTTTTCTTTGAAACCATATGAACAAGACTAATTCAATTACTATCAGAAATAGGATATATGATAACCGCATCAATAGTTTAGAAATTTCAGCTTTAAAGGTTTCATTCAAATTAGGGTTTAGTCTACGTTGGTGTTCAATGGAGATTTTTGTTTCATCAACTAGAGAGATTCTATGCATACAAATTTTAGGGTTAATTCCTTTGATATCATCAATTGAATAACCTAGAGCTTTGTGATGCACGCGGAGTAAAGAAATCAATTTTTCTAGTTGTGAATCGATCATGTTTACATTAACAATTATGGGTTGCATCCATGCGTTGTAGTTCATACCTCTATAGAACGTTTGAACCACACGGTAGTTTTCTAGTCCGTGATGCGAACATTTTATCAGTGTAGGATCAACGATGCCGACTAGAGGAGGGGTGAATAGGAGGCTTTAAAAACTTTAAGTAAAAATAAATTTTGCAAAGAGAAGAACCAAATTGCAATTCAATAAATTAAAAAGAAAAGATAGAGAGAACGAACACAAGATTTTTCCCGAGGTCTCGGAGACACGCCCGGTCTCCCCTAATCCTCATTGAAGCATTCAAGTAAATTGAGTCTTGCTTCAATATCCACGAAGGATATTTCTCACTAATGGTTGCTCCTTGTCCACTCTGGAAAGGCGAGCACCGATGCCTTTTACAAACAGGCCGAGCCTCTCCGACAATCTCCGAACGAGAGAGATCAACGGCCACACCACCAAACCGTCTAGGGGAGGGTGTTCACCAAGAGTAATAAGCTACAAGGTCTCTTCTAGACCTCTAACAATCACCGAGAAACTCTAAGTATGCAAGAATGATGCGAACAGAAAACTCGGTGGATCTCAGAAACACTTGACTTGATCAACAGATCAAGATTTTGTGTAAAGAACTAAAACTCAAGAGTGTATAAGAATGTGAGGCTGCTGGATGTGCAAAACAATAGCTCAAAGTCTCTATTTATAGCCTCAAAGATCAAAAGAACCGTTGGAGCTCGAGCTGAAAATCAGCAGCACAAACTGACAGTCAGTTTGGGAAACTGACAGTCAGTTTCAAACACAACGGTTGACAAAATTTACGGATAAAAAATTACTAGCCGTTTGTGGTCGTATATGGAAACTGATACCCCAAAATGACAGTCAGTTTCGACCAAAACATCGACCAGTTAAAACAGAAACTCAAATAAATCAGCTTGAGGTCGAAATGCAAACTGACAATCATTTTATCAAACTGACAGTCAGTTTAAGTCAAAAATTTTTGGCTCAAAAAACAACCTCTCTGGACAACTGTCAGTTAACAAAACTGACAATCCAAACTGACAGTCAGTTTAGCAAACTGACAGTCAACATAGATAAAAATAGTTATAACTTTTAATCCAAAGATCCGATTTAAGAGTTTAATAGCTCGTTTGAAAGATATTTTAAAGAGCTATCTTTTTGTCAACAGAAGAAAAAGTCAGACCTACCTAGATCTTTCTATAAAAATAAAAAAGTCTTCTATTGTAAAAAACGCAACTGAAAATCCGAATCTTTCAAAAACAGATCCAACAGAAAAAGATGCAATGCAGTGACCTAGTAATTTCTCGGTTTATGCTGGAAATGTAGAGAAGACTTGCAACTCCTCTTTATAGTACAGTTAAAACTAAGAAATAATTTCTAAACCGATCAACCTCCAAACGCCGAGATCGGTAAAATAAAAACAATATTACCTTAGGTCCTTTGCATCTTCATGTTTGCAATTTACGTCTCGTTTTTTGCTCTTTGCGACTTGTGCTTTTATTTATTTCATGTCAGGTTCATCCTGAACATCTTACATGTCTTTCCAACAAAGCTCTTAAGTCTTTTGTAGTTTCATTCTTGGCGACCTTGCGCTTGCGACCATAGCTCGCGACCTTGGACTTGCAACCTTGGACGACACTCAACCTTGTGCTTGCGACTTGCAAATCCTCTAGATAGCTTAGGTCTCTGCGGCTTTATTCTTGTCAACCTTGTGCTTGCGACTTTGGCAATATTGCGACCTTAGGCGACATAGTTCTTAGGTCTCTGCATACATATAGCTCAAAGACATGATTAGATCAAAAACAATTAATGTCATCAATAATCAAAATCCACAATAATAGGGGCCTAGATGCAACAATCAGCAAGTCTTTGTATCGTTCCCAAGCATTGTTGAGTGATTCTCCTACCTGCTGAGAAAAATATGCAATCTGGTTAAATAAGAACAATTTTAGTAGGAGGAAAAAACTTACTAAGGAAGGCGCGTGAGGGTTCATCCCATGTGGTGATCGACACAAGAGGAAAAGCATACAGCCATGCACTGGCCTTCTCCTGCAATGAGAAAGGAAAGAGTCTCAAGCGAAGTGCGTCTTGTGTTACTCCATGAATTTTGAAAATGTCACAATACTCAAGAAACATATGTAAATGCATAGACCACTGAGTTGATTTTGTTGTACCAGGTTTAGAAGTGCAGGTTTTATTTCAAAATTGTTCGATTCAATTGCTAGCATAAGAATACCTAACTGCAACCCTATGCTGAGCGGGATTGCATAATTCTTCAATCTCTTTTGGTCCTCCATTATTGGCAACATCTTCTCCTTCTGAATGGTTGATTTAGCAAGAGTGAGTACAAAGTACTTAGCAAGTCATAGACAACTAATGCTATCATGTACTTACACACATATTCATGCGAGGTTGACAAATGAAATAGTAAATAAGTTCATTTTTGTTGTTCTATCCCTAAGGCGCTAATGGCATTTGCATCAAAAAAATGAGTAGGCCAAAGAGGACACTTCTTGATATCCAAAACTCTCGTCAAATGATCAGGATTTGTAAAGAATATATGTGGGAATTTAGGATTGGACTAAAGATTAGGGGACATACCACAGTGATTCTAGGACGTTTGTTTGACGTTGTGGCGAGGTGTCATCATTGTCAGCGAGGACGCAGATCTGCAGGTGTTGGAGCATGAGGAGGTAGAATCTGGTGTCAAATCGAAGATTTGATGTCTAGATTGGGAGATCAATTGAGGGTTTAGTGGAGCTTTTGTGGAGAAGTAAGAGAAGAACAATGGAGAATGGGGGCTAATGAAGAAGAAATGAGAAAAGGAAAACAAAGCACATATTGATGAGGACATCACTAGTTCGGATATGAGCAAGGTTCCATCCACTCTTTCCACTACTTCCTCGCCGTCATGAGAAAATCAAGGAGAATGGCGAGTCGGCATGAATCCATGTGCCGAGCCATTCACAACGCCCACACCGGAGGATCAGCGAGCTACATCAAAAGGTGGAGCAACCCACGACGCATCAAGCCCAGCCCAAGATCAAGCCCAACTCGTCCGCGAGTCCAGCTCGACCATCCAGCAGCAGTCCAACTACAAACGGATGCTCAGGCCACGTACGGAGTCCATTTGGGGCAACTGAGTACTTCACAGAGAAGCCCACGACAACACCTTTCCAATGGGATTGGTCCCACAGCCAAATTCCTTCTGGATCATCCACAATAAATAAAACAATCCATGGACAGAACTTGCCGGGTGCCACCTCACCTCCACCTTGGGCATGTACCCCTAGGGTTTCACGTCCGCCTCCTTGGCCGCCACCCTTGTTACATATGGCCATCACCCTTCCCGTTCTTCCTCAGGTTTTGTTTAGATTGGTTTTCCCTATGTGTGAAACTTCATCCTTGTGTTCTTGTGTCGGCTAGATCAACAACTACAAGTTACTCAACCTCAAATTTATCGTGTGCTTCATCCATATTTCAGATTGCTTTTATCTTGTTCTTACTTATTCTTCGGTTGCTTGAAGGAATCGATCCTTGTGATCAGGTCAGCCGCATCTTGGCACGGTTGATAACGACTCGTGAGTGTGGTTTGGCGATTGCCAGGGCGTCCAGTCTTGTTTGGTTGGTAGCCGGATGGCCAAGGTCACTCTCCATCAAATCAAAGTTATCCCTCTGACCAGAAGATCGGGATACGTGTCTTCATCAGTTGGTATCAGAGCTTTAGGTTGACTGGTGAGAATTTATCTATCTTAGTTTAGTAGATTGATTTTATATTTAGAGTCCAGAAAATTACCCTATAAAAAGATTTATTTTCCGCTATCTAAACCATCGTCATTAGCCTTGCATCATTCTCGTCAGTTTGCATCTTTGAATTTTTATCCATCTTTGTTGAGTGCTAGTTCTTAGTTTTAGTCTTGTATCTCATCGCAGAGTCGAATTCCACGTCGATCTCCTCGTCATCGCGTCCAATTGTTTTCATCATATTTTCTTCATATGAACTCGGATTTTCACATTCTTATACTTTGTGGAAACCTCAGATTGTGTTCTACAACTTTTTTGTTGAGTTCAAAGTTAGATTCGGCTTCCATCTATGATATATTGGGCCGTTAATGTCAACGACGTATAGTTTGAATCTAATAGATCTGTTTCGGTATTTTCATTATAATTCTTTCATCCGAATTCGGATTGGGATAAATTTATACTTTCTAGAATCGTTGCAAGAAATCTCACAAAAAGTTAGTTGGAGTAATCTTCAAATTCGGGCGTTTTTGTCACGCTAAAATTTGGGCAAATTCTAGTCCAATTCGGATTCAAATTGCTCAATCTGAGACAGCTTCAGTAAAATTATCATATCTTTTGATTTCCAATACTACATTCTTATACTTTTTGGGAAGATAAAATGATCCTCTACAACTTTGGTGTTGACCAGATCCTCTAATTAAGAGTTCTTGGGGCACAAAATTGCTAAATAACATTTCTGTCCTAGTTGTGTAGCCGAAAAGAAAAAGGCAAAGTGCAACAAAAGCCGTACTGTTTATAATAAGAAAAGAAGTAAGAAAAAGACAAATGCAAAAAAAAAGAGCCGTACAGAAAAAAAGAAAAAAAAATCAGAGAAGAAAAATATGTGTAGCAAAAGAGGGGAATTTTCTGTGGTGCATCTTTTGGTTCTAATTTTTTGTGTTGCTAATTGCTTACTTGAGTTAGGTCTGAGTCTAGGTTAGTTTCAGTACATTGACTATTACTTTGGACTAATTTTCAATCTTGCATTATTGATCTTGAATTGTTGCTACACATATAATAGCCTATCCAAGCTCCACCATCTACTAACCATATAGGTACGGCACCTTACAATCGCTTTGCTCACACTCGAGTTTAAGTTATCACGAACCAGCCACCGGTTGCAACGCCCGCCTGTTTGCTTCAGTAAGAACTTATAAGAGCTAGGTAAGAAGCTTGAGCAAGAGTGACTTTTGTTTCTTGTCCGCCACCTAGTAGTTGATAGGGAAATATACTCTTGTGTGTTTCTTGTTTTCTACTAATAATGACAGGTGATGAATTTAAGAAGGAGATTGAAACACAAATTGATATGTTCCGCCACAAGGATAGATTGCAAGAGAGCCACACCACCATTGCTGCATCTTTCCCCACGACTAAGGGTAAAATCATTCCAACCCATCTTTCTTATAACGGATTTTGTTCTAATGCATATATTGATTGGGAAATAGTGGTAGATAAAATTTTTGCTCGATATAAAATCTGTGATAAACAAAAAAATAGGAGTGCCGCTAGTGTTTTAACTATTTTTGCATCAATTTGGTGGAAGAATTTGTATGCATGTAATAAGTTACCTCAAACTTGAAAAGACATGAAAAGACTTATGAGAGATAGATTTGTCAATAAACCCTATGCTGAATTTTTGTTTAAGAAATTACAACATGTAAAAGAGGGTAATAACACTGTAAAAGGATACTACCAAGAATTAGAAACATGCTTGTTGCATTGTAGTTTAGAGGAAACCGAGGAAGCTAAGGAGATTAGATTCATAGGTGGGCTTGATAAGGAGATTTAGGACATTCTTGTTGGTAAGGAATATAATTCTTTGTCTTAATTGTTTAATCTTGTTTGTGAGGCTGAAAATCAAATTGAACATGAAAGACATATATCTGAAATTAATGTCTATAATTGCAAGGGTGACAAATTTTCTTTAGAAAAACGGCCTCTTGTCGTGTCTCCACTTGTGACTAATCTTTTGCATAAAAATGATAACAAGCAAGAGGAGGAGGATGAGATGTGGAGAGAAGTACTTGTTGTTCCATGTGTAACTCAAGATCCAACAATGGATAAAGCACGTACATCAGCTGAAGAGGAATTAGAAGGTATTGAGAATGGTGCTACACTTACTCATGGTGAGAATAATTTTGATGTGTTGAAACTTTTCACCAATTATGCTATTGTAGAGCAATCATTAATGGAACTCATTGATGATTTTCCTTTGTCACAAGATGATTTGCTTGCTATTTCTTGTGATAAAGAAGAGTTGTGTGATAATGCTTCAGTTATTTCCATGCCAACCCTAGTGAATGAACATGTTATTTCTGTTTTTGAACCAAACATTTGTGCTGCAAATAGACATGTTCTTCACATTGCTAGTGAAAAAGATGAGATGAAATTGTTGTCTTTTTTAAATACTTTGGGTTATATTGAATTTGATGTTTTGTGTGATCTAAATAGTTTAGAGGAGAGACTTTTTGTCCATTCTGATTTGCCATGGTTATCTACAAATAATTTTCATGTCAGTGGCAAACTTAGTGATAAAGGAGAGTACATGGTGCATCGAGTTTACATATGTTCAAATCTGAAACCTCCTTTTGTTGTGCAACAATGTGATCAACTAGAGGATTGCAATAGCACTAATCATTTCACGTCAAGTTCCTCTAGTTTTCCTTTGAACCTACAGGATAGTTTTCAAGAAGGGGAGTATATGCATGTTGCTTTGCCTCGTGTTGGTACTAACCTTTTGCAGGAGATTATGCTTGAGTCGAGAACGACTCAAATTCAAAAAGGGGAGAATGATGAGGACATCACTAGCTCGGATATGAGCAAGGCTCCATTCACTCCTTCCACTACTTCTACTACTTCCTCGCCGCCACAAGAAAATCAAGGAGAACGGCGAGTCGGCATGAATCCATGTGCCGAGCCATTCACTACACCCACACTGGAGGATCAGCGAGCTACATCAAAGGTAGAGCAACCCACGACGCATCAACCCAGCCCAAGATAAAGCCCAACTTATCCACGAGTCCAGTTCGGCCATCCAGCAGTAGTCCAACTTCAAACGGATTCCCAGACCACGTACGGAGTCCGTTTGGGGCAAAGGAATATTTCACGGAGAAACCCACGACGACACCTTTCCAATGGGATTGGTTCCACAGCCAAATTCCTTCTGGATCATCTGCAATCAATAAAACAATCCACGGACAGAACCTGCCAAGTGCCACCTCACCTCCACCTTGGGCCCGTACCTCTAGGGTTTCACGTCCACCTCCTTGGCCGCCACCCTTGTTACATATGGCCGTCACCCTTCCCGTTCTTCCTTAGGTTTTTTTTAAATTAGTTTTCCCCATGTGTGAAACTTCATCCTTGTATTCTTGTGTCGGCTAGACCAACAACTACAAGTTACACAACCTCAAATTTATCATGTGCTTCATCCATATTTGCAATTTCAGATTGCTTTTATCTTGTTCTTGCTTGTTCTTCGGTTGCTTGTAGGAATCGATCCTCGTGATCAGGTCAGCCACGTCTTGGCACAGTTAATAACGACTCGTGAGTATGGTTTAGCGATTGCTAGGGCATCCAGTCTTGTTTGGTTGGTAGCCGGATCGCCAAGGTCATTCTTCATCAAATCGAAATTATCCCTCTCACCAGAAGATCGGGCATACGTGTCTTCACCACATATATTTGGACTTCATGCCACCAGCTAATTGTGTAACTTAATCACATGTTTTGATTCATTTTTGGTGTCATAACAGCATCTACCCACTTCGAAACATAATCAATCGTGACCAAGATGTAGGAGTTACCATAGAAGAAAGAAAAGGTTCTATATAATCTACACCCCATACATCAAAAAGTTCAATTTCTAGAATGTTTGTTAAGGGCATTTCTTTTCTTTTGCTCAAATTTCCTAACGTTGACAAGGATCGCATTTTTGCACGAAGTTGTAAGCATATTTAAATAAAGAGGGCCAAAACAAACTTGACTGCAATACCTTTGCTGCTGTTTTTGAAGCTCCGTCGTGTGTGCCACATGGAAATGAATGATAGTGCTCAAGAATGCTTTGAATCTCGTGGTCAAGCACACATCTTTGATAAATGTTGTCAACTCCTTTCTTGAAATGGTTCTTATTGTCCTAATAGTAGTGTCAGATGTCATGGAGGAAGCATTTGCGTTGTCTGTACGACAGTCCTGGAGGAAGTTCATGGTTAAATAAATAATTTGCATAGTCAACATACCATGGTTATTTTTGAATTAAATAAAGGTGCCCATTAGACAGGGCATCATTGATGTGAACGTCGATGGTGTCAGTGAAGAGTAGTGAAAGATGATTAGCGATGATGTTCTGAGCACTTTTCTTGTCTTTTATTTCCAAATTGAACTCCTGTAGTAAAAGGATTCATTGTGCGAGTCGTGGCTTTATTTCTGCCTTGGTCAAAAGATACTTAAGAGTAGCATGATCAGTATCACAATAACTTTTGAACCAATCAAATACGGTTGAAATTTGTCTAGGGCATATACTAGGTTTTTTGGCCTAATAACCCATTAAAAAAATCAAATTCAAAAACTAACTCAAAACTTTAAAAAATTGCAAAACTAACCTTCAACTGCGAGATGAGCTGGGCGACTGAGCTTAGCGACTGAAGACGTGGCACGGCCCAATACACTGTTGGCCCAACTCACGTACCACGCTTTTAGTCGCTAGCCCAGCTAGCGACTAAAAAGTGCACAAATATTTGTGGGGAGCGGGATTCAAACCGTGATCTCTCTGGAGAGAGAGAGCCTCTTAACCAATTAGACTACAACCGGTTTTTGTAACTTATTGCTGTGGCATTGTTTTGTATCTTTTCAGTCACTAGCCCAGCTAGCGACTGAAAGCAGACGTGGCATGCGAGCTGGGCCAGTGGTGTATTGGGCCATACGACGTCTTCAGTCGCTATCCCAGTTAGCGACTGAAGATCAATCGCGCGGCCATCTCGCGACTGAAGGTTAGTTTTGCAATTTTTTAAAGTTTTGGGTTAATTTTCAAATTTGATTTTTTAATGAGTTATTAGGCAAAAAACTTCCATATACTACAACAAGCAATTCTTTTTCAGTTTTGGTGTAATTGCATCATCCAATGTATTTGTTACATAGTATATAGCATGTAAAACTTTATTCGTTCATTGTCCTAGAACAGCATCAATCACATAATCACTAGCATCACACATCAATTCAAAAGGTTCATTCTAATTTGGAGGTTAGATGAAGGGACCAGTGGTTAAAGCATGTTTGAATTGATTGAAAACATCAAGACATTTTTATCAAAATCAAATAACGCATCTTTACCAAGCAATTGGGTGAGAGATTTAGCAGTTTTTGAAAAACCTTGAATGAAACGATGGTAAAAACCTGTGTATCCTAAGAAATTGCGTATGCCCTTCACATTGGTCGGTGGTAGAAGACTCGCGATGATGTCGATCTTTGCCTTGTCGCCTTTAATCCCTCGTTGAGAAATTACGTGGTCATGCACCACGCCTTCTTGAACCACAAATTGACACTTTTCCTAGTTGAGCTCAAGGTTCACTTCTGCGCACATACACAAGACTCGAGAAAGATTATGTAGACATGCATTAAAAGAGGAACCATAAACGCTGAAATTATCCACAAAAAAATTCATTATTTCCTCAATTAAATATGAAAAGATAGCCATCATGCATCATTAAAAGGTTGCATGCGTGTTACATAGCCCAAACGATATTCGGTGATATGCAAAAGTACTGAACAAACATATGTAAACATTGTCTTGTCTTGATCGTTGGGATGAATTGGGATTTGAAAGAATCCCGAATACCCATCAAAAAAGGAAAAATATGAATGTTTGTATAATCTTTCCAACATTTGATCAATGAAGGGTAATAGAAAGTGATCCTCCCTAATTGTGCTATTCAATTTATGATAATCAATGCATATACGCCATCAAGTGATAAATCTAGTAGGGATCAATTTATTGTTTGCATTCTTAACGACAGTCATATCCCCTTTATTTGGAACCATATGAACATGACTAACCCAACTACTATGAGAAATAGAATATATAATACCCGCATCTAATAGTTTAGAAAATTCAGTTTTAATAGTTTCCTTCAAATTAGAGTTTAGTTTATGTTGGTGTTCATTGGAGGTTTTTGTTTTATCAACTAGAGAGATTCTATAAATACAAATTTCAGAGCTAATTCTTTGATATCATCAATTGAATAACCTAGGGCTTTGCGATGCACACGAAGTAAAGAAATCAAATTTTCTAATTGTAAACCAATCAAGTTGGCATTAACAATTACATGTTGTATCGCATCATCATCCAAAAACACATATTTCAGCGAGAAAAAAAGAATTTTAAGTGTGGTTTTACATAACCCTGGAACATAACGAATACAATCGTGAAAGTGGATTGTAAAAATGACACAGAAATTTACATAAAATGTTGTATCGAAGGAGTTTTTAACATGTTTTTACTAGTAAACCTAGAATAAAAATGTTACCAATTAAGCACTTATCAGTGTTGATCTGGCTACTTCTAGTTGGTTACTGCTCGATGTTCTTGCAATAGAAGCTGGTAGATGCTTCCTCGAGCAGTTGTCCCTCCGGTGTCCAGATTGCGCACACTGGTAGCATATGATTTGGGGTACTTGATTACGTAGAGTACTATTGGGTGGCACTAGGTGAAGCTCTATTACCCTACGAAGATTCACCTCTACCGGAGGGGCCTCTTCTTCTGAAGACTCATAGTCTTCCAAAGCGGTGACATGAGTCTGAAGTGACTGATGCTGCACAAGAAGGGGTTGTATGATCTGCCCTAGTTGTTGGGTGTGGGCTGCTTGCATCTCTCGTAAGAGCAGTGGCTGTGTAATCAGAGCATCTTGGCGGCTTTGCTCAATCCAAATTAAGATGTCCATTACACTTACCGGGACTGTCGGGGGAGCGTTGGAGCTTCTTGTGGGTCCCGCTATGTTAGTTCCACGCTGCCCTACTTCACGAATGTTATACCCTATGGGGGTTTGTTGACTTCCGATCGGGGCTGGAACTTTGTTGCCATTGCCCATGAGGCTTGCATTCCTGGCATATTGAGACTGGAATTCCCAACGTAATGGAGATTAGGTTTTGGTTCACGGCGAGAAGGGAAAGAACGAATCAATAGTTAAAGGTCAAGGACTGAATGATGAACGTTAAGGAGAAATAGTTGGAAGAAGCATGAAAAAGGAACTTTTTAACTAAATAACACATTACCCACATGTCAGGTATTCAGTGTTACCTCGATTTTGATAAATACTGGCAAGAACGGGGATTTAGAACTTGACATGTAATGCAATGGAAATTTACAATATCATAGTTTTTCTGCCGTATAATGGCTACATTATCAATCAATCACTCAATGTTTTGTAAATTCTATCGGTGACTTGTTCCTTTGTTCTGTAGCCACTCGTATCTCACCAAGGATGAATTGCAAATTAGCTTGCGGAATAAACATTGAGTGGTTCGTTTGAGCAGCCACCCTTTGACGTCGTCGTCTAGTGGTGCTATGGCGCGGATGGCTAAGCCGGCGAAGTAGGATAGGAGTGGGGATGCGAAGTAGGAGGATAAGGGGTAAGAGATATGGTTTTTCTTGCTTTATATAAAAGAAAAGTTGTAAGATTTTGTGGTTTGCGTGTAATATGAGTTAGATTTATCAAACAATCTAGTCAAGTAAGATTACAAGATAATTTATATTAATATTTGAATATTGAAAAAACTCTAAGAGTAAATATTACAAAAATTTAAAAAATTTGGAATAAAAATTATTAAAATTTTGAAATCTTAAGTAACACAAACTCTAAGATTAAATATATATTTTTTGTAAATCATTAAAGATATATTGTTCTTTCATAATGATATGAAATATTGTTATGATAATTATTATTTACAACTCGATCATCCAAACAACATCTCTTAAAATTAAAGATCATTTGTCTACTAACATCATCATTATAAATATCAATCAAAATTAACAATATTTTCTAAAAAATTTCTTGCTGGCTGATAACCAGCTATAGCCTCTTTTGTTGTCGGCCTGTCACCACTGCCTCCTCCACACCGAAGCCGTGCACACGGGCCCGCTGCTTTGTGCCATAGCTAATCTAGGCTGCTGCCATCTCATTGCCAACCGGCCCACGACGCCGCCCGAAGTGGCTCAGCCCTAGCTGCCGGCCCAAAGCAACCGCAAGATACACTGCCAGATCTGCGGCCCGCCGCCGCCACATGAGACCATGCGCCATCAACGAACTCGTCGGCTGCCATCACCTCCTCCGTTGCAGGCCCAAAGCCGCGCACGGCGGCCAGTAGCCACACCGCTCCCCACATCACCCATACGACGACGCCCCGTGCATCCGACTTGAAGTTGTAGCGGCCTCACAGTCGATCGTTGCTACACGCGCCGACACGCCATCGCGCATCGTCCGAGATCCTGCCACCCGAAGCAGCACCATTATTACAACACATCACCCACCGCGTCGTATCGCCTCTCGCCGCCCGAGCCACGACCTCGTCGCGTGTGCACATTGCCGTCCGAAGCGGCCGCATCACATGCTCTCCGCCACCGTGCGCACTCATTGTGCCGCTCGCAACAGCCAACTTCCCGCAGCCGTTGCCCGCATTGACCACCATCATCGATGCCGCCGGCGCCGCCGCCGCCACGTCGGCGGCCCAAACCCTAGCCGCCCTTGGGTTTTTGGGCCAAAGGCCATACGGCCCACCAAGGCTCACCGACGAAAAAAAAAAATAAAAAGTTGCTAGGTCAGGTTTTCAACTTTTTGCCAAAAAGCCCTTCCAGTTTTCTCAATTTTACGAGAAAATCATTCGGTTGGAAATTTTTCGATTTGGCCCCCAATTTTTCTTGATTTTGTGGACAAATGAAATTAATCGAGAAATTTGCAATTTAACCCTCAGACTTTCGAGAATTTCCGGTAAACAATGTCTTGGCTAGAAAATTTTGCAAATCAGCGCATAACTTTCAGAAGTTCGAAAGTAGGCTGCTGGCTTATGAAATTTTGCAAATTAGCCTATAAACTTTCCAGATATTACAAAAATGAGCTTCTACATCCTGAAATTTTTCTTTGAGGCCCCTGTCTTTTATTTTTATGATTTTAGGTCACTGGTATTCAAATTTTCAGTTATTTACTTTCTAGCTATTACAGTACTTTATTATAGGCACAAAATTGCAAAATACCACATAAAAAATTCATAATTGATTTAAATTCAATATTTCTATTTATGCATTTACTGAAATTGTAAATTTTGTTTCTGTCTTGTTTATAATTCAAAAAAATCCATAAAAAACTCAAAAAAATTTAGGAAAATGCAGAAAATTGGCAGAATTTGCATGAAAATTCGCAGAAATTGCAGGAAAAATGCAGAAAATCAGCAAATTTTTCCTTACCTGGATTTCATTTTTTATGATGTTTTCATGGTTATTCCATAGCTTAATATTTTACATGTAGTTAATTTATTATTTTTCAAGAATTAAAATATTGTAGAAGCATGTGTGATATCACCAAAAGAGACTTTGCTGAGATTGCTCTCAATGGAAACAATTATCTGACATGGACTCTTGATGTTGAGATCCACCTAGTCTCATATGATCTTAGTTAGATTATTATTTAGAAGAATCAGTTCACTAACACCTAGAAGACATCATATAAACAAAGACATCAAGAATGAATATCACACTGATATTTCTCAGTGAGGAATAATATTTTTATTTATATTTTCTATTTGATTGAATTTTTATGTTTCCATGTTTTAGAAATAACAAAGAGAACTGAAATTATTACTTTATTAAGTTATTTTTTATTAAGAATTATTTTGAAGTTTAGCTAAATTCAACTTGTGCCAAAGAATCTAGTGAGTTTTACTATTTGACACTTCCTACCAGAAGTTGGAAATTGCTGATTGGATTCTTATGCAAAGAGAACTGTAAGCTCGAAGCAGCTCATTGAATAGGCATATAGTGATTGTATCACAACCTTTATTAATTCTACTTAGTAGGCGCACGTTCCTTGTATGTTAATGAAAATATTTGTTACATAGAAGCACTATCCATTGTTCCCCCAACATTATATAAAATAATAGCTATTTCATGCTTGCATGGGTAAAAAAAATCTAATGATGAGAATACAAATATATGTAGAGACTACTAGATTCTTATATAAGACTATGTTATGACATTTAGCTCAGAAGGCTAATGAAGTGGTGTAGTGTGTGCATGAACTAATTGATCATAATACTCGATCTTGGAGAAGTGAATTTGCTAGTGGCTTGGACAGATTTAATGATGCAGATATACAGATGTTCTTCAGATAAAGCTTTGACAAAAACATACAAAAACACTTTTCTAGCTTGGCATTTCAATAATAGTGAAGTATGGTTATATGTTCCTCGCACATTAATAAAAAATTTTATATAGAAACATTATTTTATTGGTCAAAGTTAGAAAAGTTAGACTATGTTCAATCAAAAAATGACAATCTTTTAGACTGGAGGGAGTACTTTACAAGTTTGCTCACATACATAATAAATAATTTTATATTATTCCAATTGATAATTTGAAATCTTTTTTTATTTGAAGGGGACACAAATGTGCATTACACATTATTTTTGACTAGACTACCATCACACATATTTACACAATTTTGTATACAAGGAGTTAGAGTGAAAATTACATGGACAACACTACAAATTTTGGAGTTTGCTAGAGAACTTTGAGATTGAACATTAATATCCTGTTAGTAAACCTAAATTTAGATGAGAACTAAACTAATATTTTAAATCATAACAATTTTTTCAAGATGTGCGAGGAACGTGCACGTGCTTTCTAGTTTATCTAATTACTAATTTTAAGTAAATTTAAGCTCCCACATTTATAAAAAAAATCAAGAAATTCCCACATTAATCGAAAAAAGAAAAATACTTAACCATCTATCTCAAGCATTCACAAACTGAACAATTATCTAATTTTTCCATACAATCAATATGTGCAGAAGTAATAAAAAATTGATGATTAGACATAAATTTCAAAAAATATATAATTTACAAGTTAATTGAGAGTGTATTGTCCCGTATATACAAGGTAAAATTTTAAATTCATAGATTGTTTAGATTTTCTAATATTATAATTCATATTGTTCAAGTTTTTTTTTCTTTGGAGCAAATAGCTTTTATGTTTTATTCCTAATGTAGTTTAGATTAATGTGGATCATAATTTTGTGTTACTAATCCAATTAAGATTGTTAATTTTAAAAACTAGCCCGTGCAAGTACACTAGTTGATATAATAAATTCTGATTATATTGGAAGCACTACATTAATTTTGGCCCCACATAAAAATATTCAAAATTCCCACATTAATCCTAGAAAAGAAAAAATTGATAGAAAATCCCACATTAATCGGAAAAAACAAAAAAAATCTATTTCATTCATTATATTAATAACAGTATAAATTCATTATCTGAAAAATCATATCTAGAAGCAACTCTATCTCTACTATGAATATAAATTCATGTGTAAAATTGTATCCACAACAAACTCTATCTCTATTATAGTATTAAAAAAAGACATCTCTTTATAAAACATAGATAGAATTTTAAATCATATAAAGACTAGCTTGCATGGGATTTCAACTATTTATACTACCTAATAAAGAGTGGTAGATAACCTCCGCTCTATTGTTTTCCTTAAATACCCTAATTTGATTGCCTCTTAGCACTATGTAACAAACTATTCTATAATTTAAAAATTAATAACAATATTTACAAACTAATTATCCGATGTGTTGGATTATAATCTAATAGACGGTATTGAGTGTATCCATATTTTATAATTACACTGGATGCTCTCGATGGCAACGACTATTTACACATATGCCATTCATTCAAAAACAAAATCACTCAATACATATCTACACAGTTGGACATGATTTTAGCTACAAAATTAATTATACACACACAATAAATGATAAAGAAGCATAACAATAAATGTTATTTACACTCTAACTACAAACTATAAATATTTATACACATAAATGAAAAAAAAACATAAGCTGCGCACAAAAATGATATTTACATAGTCTAGCTAAATGAAAATATTTACATACATAAATGAAAAAGAACAACATATCTACACAGTTGGTCTTGTGGCATTTCAGCTACAAAATAAATTATACATACCCACAATAAACGATAAAGAAGCATAACAATAAATGATATTTATAGTTTGACTACAAAATATTAATATTTACACACATAAATGACAAAAAAGTATAACCTGCTCACAAAAATGATATTTACACAATCTGGCTACAAAATGAAAATATTTAGACACATAAATAACAAAAAAATCCAACGCCAAAAAAAACAAACTCTGCCAACTAAGCAATAGCAATACAAAAAATTCCTACACCAAAAAAGAAAGCAAACTCTGCTACCAAGCAAAAAAAAAATTCCAACGCTAAAAAATGAAACAGCAATAGCAAAACGGGATATCCATTCAACTACTAACTAAGCAACAACAAAACAAAATTCCTAAACCATGTTACTAACCTGGAGATATCCATCCTAGAGAACACAAAAAAATCTTGAGAGGTAATCCTTTCTTTTTTGATCCTGAAGACATGCAACTAAACAACTATTAAAAACAAAAAATTCTAATGCAAAAAAAAAAAGAGCAAAGTCTGCCAACTAAGCAAAAAAAAAAAAAAACAAACAAAATTCCAATGCCAAAAAATTAACAACTAACAAGGCTACTAACAAAAACTAAACAAACAAAATCTTCTATATATACTAACAAATCACCTAAGACATTTGTCCATTCAACCACCAACTAAGAAACAGCAAAACAAAATTCCAACGCCATGCTACTAACATTGAGATATCCATTCTGGAGGCCGCAAATAGCGCCAAGAAAGCCATGCGTCGGGGATATACATCCTGGAGGTCACAAAAAATCTGGAGAGGTAATCCTTTCCTTCCTGAACCTACAGACATGCAATCTCAACCATTATAAATAGGACTAAACCTCAACCATACTTGCATATCCATCCTGTCCCTCCTTCAGGTAATCCTTTCCTTCATCCACATTTTATTTTTGAGATTCTTGTTGAGATGAGATAATGATTTCTGACTTGGGTGTTTTATTGTAGACAATCAAATCATTCATCTCGGCTCTTTATAAAAGGAAAATATAATATAAAATTTCCTAATAATCAATAACACTTCAAAGTTATTTTTCTTTTGGATTAATCCTTCACATGTGTGTCTGTGTGAATTCATGAGATAAGCGATGTTGTAATAGCATTTTCATGTCCTCCAACTTTTTAATGTATTGTTTGTTTTAGCATGAATTTTGTATCCAATATTTTGGAATTAGTCAGTCTAGCATTGATTCTTAAAATACTCCCATGATTTTGCTATTATATAGTAACAATTATTAGGTTGAAAAAAAATAGTAGCATTGATGGTGTTGATGTATTTGAAAAAATACATGATATATTAACTAACAAGTAGCAAACCAGTACTGTGGATATTTCCTGTTTAGTGTTCTATCTTTTGTATCCTCTAAACTCTTCTAAATGATTTTTTTTATTTTATGTGAATAGGGTTCTATTCTCCTATTTCCTCGAAATAATTCTCTTTTTCCCTTTTTTTTTAGCTTGTTTAGAGTTGTTGGATAAAGGAAATTGGGATAGATATATGCAAGACTTTTATGTTTACCTTTCAAAGATCTCTTCCAAAACGACATATATATAATGCCTTAAAATTAATTTTTTATATGCATGTAGACAATAGAGCTTTTGCATTTTGTACAACCGTTATAAGCATTTAGACTAATTTAACTTACATTCTATTTAATAAATTTTTTGTAAGTAAAATGACAACAAACTATATGAGTAGAAAACATATTGTTGCTCAGATTCTAGAGGTCTTAAAGTTGCCTCCCGCTATCTATGGATCACAGCAAATATAAGGAAACAGATTCATTGGATGGATTGAAATATCCAAAAATGTTCTACATCCTCTCATTTACTGATCAAACAAAAGTTATATGGGATTCCTTCCACAACGTCATAGTTTGCTAAGGATAAGGCGGTTGAGTATGCCATTTCATTCATCAAACGTAAAATGGATATTGAAATTGATGACTTCAATTATCTAGAGAAATGGTCCATCAAGTCAAATAACTTCTACCTCTCAGAAGAATGTGAAAGCCTGAAAGCTCAAAGTATAAAGCTAAATGCTACTGTGCGCTAGATGAAGAGGACATTTCAAAGAGCTATAGCAGACATAGATAATCTACATGGTCATTGTAGTTCTATTACTGCTAATAATGAAGAATTAGAATATGCTTTTGTAAGGATATGTGATGTAGTACATATGACTTGATGTGGACATCCAAAGCTTACCAAATGATAATGCACTTTCTAAAAGTAACTCACATACAAGCTACCAAGGACCTACCACTAGAAGCATGTTCAAACTTATGGAAGATCAGGTCAAAACTACACTTATGTCCATTCAGTTTGATTATAGTGATCTTGTTGAACTACCCATTGCTTGTTCTCTTCTTGAACTCAGGTATGTTGCTACTAAAACAATGGATTTGCAAAGTGATGAGCTACAACAAGCTTAAAACAACTCTCGTGACATGTTGTACTGGCTTGAACAATCCAAATCAAGTATACATACATATGGACCAGTTGTTTACAAGTCCTAAATGAAGCTTATATTAAGTAGAGATGGCCCATAATTGCGTGAGTATGATGCTGGCCGAATTTTGTTTGAAGAGATGCATTTACTTTGAGTTCACACTATAATTAGTTCTGTTTTTAAATGAGTTCTCTTATCTAGGAGATGCATCGACCTTATGTTCACACCTCTAAAGGGTGCAACTCTTTTCGATTTCACACCTAACTAGAAGGGTTGTTTCTAGTATAAATAACCATCTAAGGGATTGGATGTAAACAACTTTTGTTCATTATTGAAAACAGCCATTTCTACTTGCGAGTTATCTCGTGTTCTAAGAGTGGATTCTCTTAACCTTTGTTCTTGTGGATTCTCTGGAGTTTGCAACGAGATGAAAGATTTATCTTTCACCCAACTCGTACAACCTAGACTTGTTCTTGGTTTGTGTGGATTAGCCTTAAGTTGTGGTTGGATAATTGTTCGGTTGCAGGTCCTGTGCGATTAACACAGGATTGGCTTCCTCTTTTATTAGGTCATCAACCAAGTTATCTTAGCTATCTTAGGGATTATAACTCCTTGAAGATCGGGCCACAAAAAGGATCCAATTGTTAAAGCTGCTACGCAACTTCCTTGATTGGATTTTGCGTCAGTTGGTATCAGAGCATAAGTTGCCACGGTAGGATCATATTCCCTAGTTATCTTATTCTGTCCTAGAGTCCACAAGCTGAAATCTTTCAAAAAAAAAAAAACCTTTTGTGTTTCAATCTGTTCTTTTACTTTGCCTTGTCAAGTTTTCATCCGTCAAGTCTTGTTTTAGTTGCTAGTCAAGTCTTTTCTTATTTTCTTTGAGCTGTTGAATAGTCTCAATAGTGTTCTTTCATTTTGAGTCTAGAAATCAGAAAAGAAACCCAAAAAAAAGAGAAACAAAGTTCTATTCACGAAAAGAAGTAAAATTAATATCTTGTTTTGTTACTGGAAGAAAGTTTCTGAAAGTGTTCAGTTTCACTTTGTCTCAATTTTTTTTTCAAGACTTGTTCTATCAACAACATAGACCTTGATTTTTCTGGATGATAATTTGACTTTGCATCTGTTTGAGTTTTAGATTTTCTTTCCTTGCTACAAAATCCCACCAAGCTACACTTCAAAACCCGTGTTTTCACACATCCTGCACTTTATAATTGCTTGATTCATCATCCTGAATACTGCCACCTTTCCAATCTAGTCGACAGCCACTTTGCAAACTTATTTAGATTGCATAAGAAGAGGTGATCCTACCACTATATGATTAGTTTTGCAACCGTAAACATTATTGCCGAGGGTTATTACTCGAGTTAAAACGTTCATATCATTCCATGGTCGCGTACAACACCCCATGATCGCACATGCCTTTCTATGGTCACAGAAGACCAAGGGAAGAGATAATGGGATAGTCCAAAGTTATTCTGGACATAGCCATCAAGGATATTTAATTCCCATAATTTTAGCTAAGGAACTTTGTAGGTCTCAACACTTATCATTACCAATTCCGTGGTCTCATGTTATACCTACAAGTATTATGGTTGCAGAGACATTTGCCTACGATCATACCTAGTCGCAGAGACAAAACCTGATACCCATACATGGTTGCTGACGATGCACAACCATGGTGTTAAAGATTTATACTATAATATGAAGATTATGTATTATAAGTCACCACTCACAATAATCGTTTCTTGATCCTTATGATTACTCCCGGAATAATCATAAGTCCCTGACAAGGTAACCGTTGAAGAAGATAAAGATAAAGGAGCAGTTTCTATAATGTCGGGTCAAAGAAGCTGCTAAACAGTAACCAACCACGACTTACGACAACCACCATGTAACCATGACTCGCAGCAACCGCCATGGAGCAGTTATAGGCGATCATAAGGCACGTCTTCAATAGAACAACCGACGATCTCTTCAACAAGTATAAAAAGACCTTTAGGGGAAGGATTAGAGAGAGGAAGAAAAAGAAAGGAAAAGAGGAGAGGGTGATAGGGGAGTAGACAATACATTCTCTTTGTAATCATTTTACTTACTCATAGTGATAAATCAACAGGAGTAGAGTTATTACTCAACCACGAGGGCCCGAACCTGGATAAATCTCCGTGTCATTAGGTCCATAGATAATTTGAATTCCTTGGTAATTGTTTGAATTGTCTCCCTTTCAAAACCCAATCAAATCTGCATAAGTTCGATGAAGGACCCTCAAGTCCCAATCGTCAATAGTTGCCGCTGTCCGTGGGAATATTCAAGACATTTTTTGATTTACCAAGGTTCACTGTATTCATGGATCCTTTCCCTTATTTACATGATTCCGAGAATGAATTCGATCTCGAGGATCATGTAGATGTCATGGATGAGGATAACGTCCCCATCAATGGTGACGATATTACCCTCAAGATTTTGCCGGGGAAGCATCATCTTCAGTTCCGGTCACCTTTGTCGAATAGGAACCCGAAGAAGCAATTCGCTTACCCTCTGTGAGTTTTACTACATTTGAGGGCGAGTATGTGCCACAACTCATTATCACAAACGATGCGGGAGATGATGATCTTGAATTCAGTTTGGAGAATTTTGCTCCAAATAATTTAAAGTCTCTCTTTGATTTCGAGTCTGACTCAGACAAAGATGAGATGCTCTCACCGTCTGCAAACTCTGTTCCAAGGGAAGTCGCCGCACTTTTTGAGGAGACCCCTTAGCAATGTGTGGCCAGGGAAGAAGAAGAACGCAAACGGAAAGAAGACGAAGCACGCGAACAGCGAGAGGCTGAGGTCCGCAAGGTCACAGAGGATTTTCTATGTCTTGGAACAGCTCGACACGATACCTCTACTCGTGACTTTGGTCCAGGAACTTCTCGTTAGCGACATCTAGATGGTCGCAGACGTGAACACACGCTGCTCTCAGCTCTGGAGTATTCCCTGATGGCTTAGGCGACAATGTTGAAAACTCCTCTGGCACCCAGAAGGAGTACACAGGATCGTATCTGGGTGATTGCAGAGGCACTTCGCAATCCTCCTTCTGGTCTCGCAAACGATGATGGGGAAACATTCGCAAGGGTGCTTGCGGATAGCCTCTATGGAGTCACCTCAGATATAATTCCAACAGCCTCATCGCATTCGACAACTCGTTCTCGAGAGCGAGATGGTTCTTATCAAAGCCAGAAACGACGTAACTTCACACATACCTGACATGACAAAGGTAGACGAACTGGTGCATTCGCGCTTGGGACCATGTTGCAAGCTTCCACAGGCTAACTCTTTCCGTGACCATGATGATAGTCGTGACGATCAACAACCGCGTAGTTCGTACATGGGTTGTAAGAATTTTTCGCCAGGGTTACGAAACATGGTCTGGCCCGATAGGTTTAAACCCGGTACAATTGAGAGATTCGATAGAACTCAAAATCCAGTTGAATTTCTTCAGATTTATGTCACTGCCATTCAAGCGGCAGGAGGAAATGAATGGGTTATGGAAAATTATTTGCCAACGATTCTTGAGGGTCCGGCACGGACTTGGTTGTTCAATCAACCAGAAGGATCGATCTACAATTGGGAGATGTTGTGTGATGCCATCCTCAACAACTTCCAAAACTGCTATGAGAAGCCTAGCAAAGAAGATGATCTTCATCGTCTACGCCAAACTTTGACTGAGACCCTTCGGTAGTTTGTTAAGAGATTTCTAGGAGTGAGGAATACCATTCCTAATATCTCTGATACTTTGGTTATTAGGGCCTTTAAACATGGCGTTTGATACTGAAGGTTCATGGAGGATTTAAATATCCATCCCCCGCGATCAGTATCCGAGCTTTTCAACATGGCTGATCGATATTCCGATGCAGCTGAGGCTGTCGAGTGAAATAGAATGGTGGATAAGGGCAACTTACCTCCTCAACCTGGTCTCAAAACCAAAAATAAAGATGATTCAAACAAGAAATCTAAATTATCTGCGAGTGGAAAATCCAAGAAGCCTAAGAAGAATGGAGCAGGCCCATTTCGTGAGGTCGTGGTCATGGACAAGCAACCACAGGAAAAAAGGTAAGAAAGTTCCATTCAAAATTAATAAACCTCCATCTAGTGGTTGCAATGATGACTATATAGAAAAACAGACTAACTCGTAGGGAAATAAGAGATCGTGTCCATTATACAACGTTTCTAGACATGACCTCAAGAATTGTCGCACCTGGTTGAAGTGCATGGAGGACTTTTATCAAGGTAATGCACCTATGCCAACTATACCAGAACAGGGACAATCCTGTGGGATTAAGGACGCCGATGGAGACAAGGATATGCCATACCAGGTACTTAGTAATCATGTTAATATTATTTTTGGTGGGTCTTCGTCTTATTTTTCTAAGCGTCAATTTAAATCTGTTTACCAGGAGGCAAATAGCGTTGAAGCTTCTCTTGGAGAGCCTCAATTTCACCGTTGGTCAGAGACTTCCTTGAACTTTAGTCGGGAATATTGTCCTAAAGGATTGTCGCGGCCACGGCGACTTCCTTTGGTAAGTTCTCCCATTATTAGCAACACTAAAATGGGACATGTATTAGTCGATGGAGGAAGTTCTCTCGACTTGTTATTTGCAAAAGCTCTTGACGAGACGCAAATACCTCGTTCAACAACTAAACCAGTGGCTCACCCGTATTTGGGATAATTCCTGGTCCTTCGATGATGCCCATCGGACAAATTGTGTTACCAGTACCACTTGGAGGACCAAAAACTTTCGAATAGAGTTAATTACTTTTGATATCATTGATTTTGATTCAGCTTATAATGCTATCTTTGGTAGGCCTTCACTCGCCAAGTTCATGGTGGCAATGCACTATGCTTATCAGTGCGTTAAAGTACCAGGGCCAAAAGGTGTAATCACAATTAGAGGCAATCAAAATACGGCTCTTACTTGTGATCGCATATCCTTGGAATTGGTCGACCAACTTCCCCTATGGAACGTTAAACTGGCAACCAAGGAACCCGATGCAGTTAAGGTCACTCCGCGGCCAGATGAAAAGCTCAAACAGGTTTCCTTATTCCCAGATGACCCGTCTAGAACCATTCGGATTGGGTCAGCACTGGATGATAAATAAGAACTCGCACTCATTACTTTCCTCTGAGCTAACGCAGATGTGTTTGCGTGGAAACCATCCGACATGCCTGGAGTCCCAAGGGAAGTGATCTAGCACAGGCTAGTAATTCGGCCTGGGCAGCGACCAAAGCAAAAGTTCAGACGCTTTGCTCCTGATCGACAAGAAGCCATTCGTTCGGAGTTAGATAAACTCCAGGAAGCTGACTTCATTCACAAGGTTAACCATCCCGAATGGCTCGCGAACCTGGTCATGGTCCTAAAATCTAATGGTAAGTGGCACATGTGCGTCGATTACACTAGTCTTAATAATGCCTATCCGAAGGATGATTTCCCCTTTCTCGCATCGACCAGTTGGTTGATTCAATAGCTGGTTGCGAACTGATGAGCTTCTTGGATGCTTACTCAGGATACCATCAAATTAGCATAACAGAAGTAGATGAAAAGAAAATTGCCTTCATCACACCATTTGGTATTTACTGTTACGTCAGAATGCCATTTGGGCTCAAGAATGCTAGTTTCATGTATCAGCGCTTGATGTAGAAGACCTTTCTATCTCAATTAGGGTGCAATTTATAATCCTACGTCGATGATCTGGTGGTAAAGAGCTTGAAAAACTCTAATAATGTAGATGATCTCACTTTCTATAATTTGAATAAACATGGAATCAAGTTGAATCCTGAAAAGTGCTCTTTTAGAGTTTCTTCTAGTAAACTTTTAGGTTTTCTTGTTTGTTCAAGAGGCATTGAGGTTAATCCCCATAAAATCTGGGCCATTGAATAAATGCGATCTCCTTCGACAACGAAGGAGATTCAAAGCCTAACAGGTCGAATGGCGGTTTTGAGTCGTTTCATCTCGCGGTTAGGCGAACATGGATTACCATTTTTTAAGGTTTTACATAAACACAATGGTTTCTAGAGGTCGAATGAAGCCGAAAAGCTTTCCAGGAAGTCAAAGCATATTTATCAAGTGCTCTAGTGTTGGTTTCCCCAAATATGGGAGAACCTTTGCTCATTTACTTAGCCGCTACCCCTCACGCGGTCAGTGTAGTTCTGGTCGCAGAAAGGGAAGGTGTGCAGCGGCCAGTATTTTATGTAAGTGAAGTACTAAATGGACCAAAGGAGTGTTACCTCAAAGTCCAAAAACTACTCTATGCTCCCTTAATGGCTTCTCAAAAGCTGCGACATTACTTTCAAGCGCACAGGATTTTCGTGCCCTTGTCCTTTCCCTTAAGGGATATTCTCTGAAATCCGAAAGCCACTGGTTGTGTTGCGAAGTGGGCGGTAGAGCTTGAAGTATTTGATCTCTATTTCACTACTTGGGTAGCAATCAAGTCTCAAATTCTTGCAGACTTTGTGGTTGAATGGATTAATCCCGAACCACTTAAGCAAGAACCAGTAGATTTGTCAACCATAGACCATTGGACGATGTTTTTTGATGGTTCTCGTGGTTTTTCAAACTCGGGGGCTCGAGTAGTCTTAATCACACCTCAGGGAGACCAACTCCAGTATGTCATACAACTAAACTTTGTTGCTACCAATTGTAAGATTGAGGATGCCGACTAGAGGGGGGGTGATTAGGAGGCTTTTAAATTTTCTTCCCCACAAGCTATTTCAACAAGATAATTGTTTGAGTTAGATTATACAATAAGGCTTAAAATAATTCAATCAACTGATTGCATTCAACCATATGAAATATTTAACAATACATGCAACAATAGTGATATAAGCAATTGTGTCAAGATGAATATAAAGAAAATAAGAATTACGCAATTGACACAATATTTTTACCGAGGTCTCGGAGACTCGCCCGGTCTCCCCTACGCCTCGTTGAAGTGCTCGCTCGGAGCCTCGCTTCTATATCCACGAAGGATATCTCACTAGGGTTGCTACTTGTCCACACCGGATAGGCGAGCACCACACCTTTCACAATCTTTTGCCGGCCTCTCCGACAAACTTCAATTGGAGAGATCGCGACTCTCCTCCGGCACCGTCTAGGCGAAGGTGGTCGCCAAGAGTAACAAGCCGGACATGCTCACTTAAACAAATCGAGTGCTAGAAGCTCAAGAATGCAAATGAGATGCTTAACACTCTAGCACTAGCATGCAAATGGTGATTGAAGTGCACTAAGCACTATTAGCTTCACACAATTGCTCTCTCTCTCAAATCACTCAAGATTTGGGCTCAATTCTAGCCTCTAAATGCAATAACACATATGCAACTCAATTGGCTAGGTTTTCAGCTGAAGAATGAACTCTTTGAGCACCCACAAACGAAGCCAAACACGAAGTATTTATAGCCTCAACGAAAAACTAACCGTTTGCAAGAAACCGGGCCAAAAGTTGTACAGACCCGACATTGTCCAGCCATTTCGGACAATGTCCGGACAGTACGCCCAAATAGTGACCGTTAGTCACGAGTTTACGAGTGTCAGTTACCGTTTCAACAAAATTTGTGAAGGCCGGACAGATACTATTTGTCCGGACAAAAACCCCGGACAAAAGAATATGTCTCTGTTAACTCTCGCCTCAAACAGATTGTACAGGCCGGACAATGTCCGGCCATTTCGGACAAAGTCCGGCCTTCCCAGACAAAAGGCCGGACGGATGCAAATATCTCTGGTTTCATTTTGCAAAAAGGCTGAAGAAATTTGTACAAGGCAGACATTGTCCGCCCATGCCCGGACAATGTCCGGCTATTGCACACTGATAGTAAAACAAGTATAACTTTTGATCAAGAGATCCGATTGAGGTGATTTTTGGCTTGTTGGAAAGATACCTTAGAGCTCTACAATTTTGTAAACAGGAGTAAGACCTTGAAAGGTCTAGAAACTTCTAGAAAACTCAGAAACTTTCCTACTGTCAAAATGTCCAATCCAAAAATCATCTCAAATGCAATTTGGGATATTTGCACATACGGATTTGCCGTTTTCTCGCAGATGTGATTGCTGTCACTTAGCAACGACCACGATCACACAGGTCTGACATTCGATCGAAAACAGGTGGTCGATAGGGTTTGGTCGAGCGTACACAAGCGAGCCGAAGACTAGTACGACCAGTCCGAACTCCTATGACCACGCCCAAACCCTAAACAGAAAGCCGCCAAACAAGAGACACGACCACGACCACGTATCAACACTGATATGATCAGAATATGCAAATACGACCATGACCAGCTCTAGATAAATAAACTAATTCAATTAGCTGGCGATCACGACTAAGTGCAGTTTTCAAAACATTTATTCTAATGCACATGAACTACACTTAGACTCACTAGCAATGCAAGACACTAGTGCAAGATGATATGAATGCATCTGAGCTTCCGCACTAGATAAATTCAAGCTACTAGTTTCCGACCCCTCTTAATAGTACGGTCAAACTAGTAAAAAGAAACCTATCAACCCGGTCTGTCTCCAAACACCGAGACCGGTAAAACCCTAAGAAAACAATCCTTAATCTTGGATTTTATCTTAGGTGGAGTTTGACCTCGTGAAGCTCGATCGCTCGACGCTCGTCATCACAAAGCTCGATCCCGCTAAGCTTGACCACGCGAAGCTCGACCGCTTGACGCCTGTCTTCGTAAAGCTCGTCCTTGCTAAGCTTGACTTTGCTCGGGATGTCTCATATATATCGTCTTCATCCTCCTCACGTCCTTGCTCACTTTTATTCTGCAATCATTCTGAGACTACAATACGTGCACTCAATACACAATATTAGTCTCAAATATAGGTCGTCATTAATCACCACCAGAGAAACTACTCCACACAGGAGTTAGCTTGACAGTTTCTCTTTCCAGTGAAATGATGCAACCATATTCAACGAGTAGCAAATGAGTATGAGATAGAATACAATCATATAGATCGTAGATGATAAACACATACGCACACGATCTATACTACTCATGACATGAGATCAATCAAATCAAATGACCAAAGTGATGAGCTCTCCCTCAACATATGTATTGATATCAAATTCATAACTGGAGTCATCAACCTCAAGATTTAGCATATCACATCTCGATTAACCAAGTTGCACAATCTTGATGCAACCACCGAGCTCATCCTCTACATATGCATCAATATCAAACCCGCAACCGAGGAAAACATCCAATTCAGGGTTTACCGATAATCAATTCAATTTACTTGTGCTAAATCAGGATTTATCTAAGTTGTCATTTGATCAACAAAACTGACATTCTCTATATTAAATTTGATCATCATGGATTTATCGAAATCATTATTAATCATCAAAACCTAGATAGTTAGATCTACCTAGATCTAACAATCTCCCCATTTTTGATGATTGATGACAACACCATTTATAAGCTCAATAAATCCAAAAGAGATTCTTCAGCTCCCCCTCAATATATGCAAAAATATATCAGAACTGAGTACAACATCTAATCTTATGAGTTAAGAGATATACATGACAATTGAGCACAAGTTCAATCAAGTCATCTTCCAAAAACATCAACTTTTTCAATTTTTTCTAACTCAAATATCTCTTCCAAAGATTGATGTTAATGATATCAAATAATATCTCTCCCCAAATATCATTTATCAATCTCAATTTACTTCTATCATCTTTCTCAGATATCAATATCAATTCTATCAAATACTAATCTATCAAATACCAATTGTACCAATTTGATATCTATCTCTCCCCCTTTGTCAATTAACTCAAAAGATATCCATCTCTCCCAAACTCTCCTAAAGTCTCTCCCCCTAAAGCTTTCTCTAAAGCTTATCTCTAAACCATCCTCTCTCAAACACTATCAAACACTATCTCTCCCCCTTTGTCATCAAGCAGAAAAAGGAAGGGTTGAGAGCTTAAAAGTTGAGAAACAATATTTTCTAGGTCATGAGAGTTTATATGAAATGGTTTTTATGCAAAAGCATGATTTCAAGAAGGTTTGTTTAAAGAGATTTTGAAAATCACATTCAAAATATGGAGAAGACATCAAAACAATCAACATATAATGAATATATCGATGACATTTATATTTATGGCATTTGATCCATTTTTGAACATTCAAAATCTAGATGCATCTAATTTGATGTGAACATATTCGCTAGATGCATATGTGCCATATCAAGATCCAACTCTAAACCTCTTCATGCCACAAACTCTTGTATACAATGGTGTTGTACATCAATATACTTTAACCGAGAGTTTTGAATCAAATTACTCAACATTTTTACGACACTTTCAATATTTCATAAGAGTGGCATCTATTTGAAAGTAGTTGGATAATCCAATGTTTCACCCATAAGAATTTAAACACAACAACCACCGGATGTACTCTTTTGATTTTTCTTGCAAATCATAAGATCCGAATACAAATAATCAATTAAATCCAAATAATCAAATAATCCGGATCCACTAAATGCACTATTCATACTCTTTGGATATCAAGGATCTATCTAGGATTGCATTTCAATTACCTATGAATGCATTTCATGGCAATCATATGACATACCTTAGGAAATGATCAATTTCTAGTACATTTGCAATCACTAAATATGATGACGGATAAAATGCGGTAAAATAAAATGAAACTACCAATCAAAGATTGATAGGGTTTAGAATTGACCGCTTTTTCGTGTTCGTCCATGTCGAGATGTTCATTTGTAGCTATGAGAGTTGTAATAGCATCATCATCGTGCATCTCGAGGCTCTTGAGCGATTTCTTCACATGCTTGAATTTACTCTTGAACATTCTGTTCTTGAGTTGTTTGTTTTGTCGTGCATGGAAGTAACTTTGCCCTTCAATCATTTCGCTTTCCCTAAGTATCATCTTAAAAACAAATTCTTGACAGAGGGATTCATTAGTGGTAATGATAATCATGTCATCAATATGTTTGACACACAAGAGAATGATGTCTTTTGATTAAACTTATTATGATGATTATGTCAACTTTGCAATTTTGTAAATAATTTGATATAAGAAAAGATCTCAAGATTTTAAACTAAGCTCAATTGGAAACAAGAATTTCAATCCTCAAAAATTCACTTCTTTTGGCATTGAACACAAAAAGACATACAAATGAGGAATATGCCAGAAAGAGGTTTGTCGAAGCATTTTTAGGTCATCAAGATGGGAGAAAAGCATATGACCTAATTAGGAGTTCAAATTTCCAAAAAGAAACTCAAAACTAAAATTCATTTGAATATGCTCCAAAATCATGAAAATAATCTTTACTTGTTATTCAAAAACACAATTAGAAGATTTTCAAATCTCAGCAAAAAGAATCATGAAGAATTTGCAAAATATAAGGAGAAATGAAAGCAAGGATCTCACAAAACAAGGAGTAACAAGAAACAGCTGAAATTTAAGTTAAACAACCATCCAGTTTGTACCCAGGCCGGACAAAGTCTGCTAGGGCCGGACAAAGTCCGAAATGGCCAGATAGAGTCCGGCTCTGGGCGGACAATGTTCGGACAGTTCAGTTAAAACTGCTGCAACTTCTGAAATTTGTGATTTTTGCAATTTTGCTTCAAAAATTGATTCAAGTTTCATAATAGATTTGAATAACAAGTCAGGAACTTAGTTGGATACCAATTAAATGAAATTTATTTGAAGGAGATCATGAAATAAATTCTCAAAAAGTGATTTTTGGGTGAAAGGGTAAAACAAAAGTGATTTTCATGAAAAGCTTCAATTCTTGAAGAAGCTCGGATTTTTCTGAAGTTTTGGGCTTAGATGAGTTTGAAATACCATTTCAAACCAAGACATGGAAGAACGTTTAGTCCAAATAGCCAAAATCACAAAAGTGCACTTTTGGATATTTTCAGGTCGATAGCGGTTTTCGGGCGACCTAGGATATGTGATAATTTGAAAACCATAGGCCTTTTGAGAATAAGTTCAATACGAACTATCTTTGGGTGAGTGAGTTCTAAATGTTTTATGTAGAAAGTTTTGATCAAATCTCAACCCATCTTCTTTTATTGAAATGAATCATTTTGGGCTAAAACAAGATTCTGAAGACTTCAATTTTGTCGAAATTTTGTATTTTTGCTCGAAAGCCTTTTGTTTCACCTTCAAAACCTTTGAAAACATATTTAAACGTATTTGTGAAGGTTTTGTGGTAATTTTGAACATTTTGAAAGTTTTGAACTCTTTTTACCTTTTTTGCTCGAAAATGACCCTTTTTACAAAACATATACATAATTTGATATGTGTGCACAATTAGGGTATACAAGGATTCAATGACTTTGAAGTTTCTCCCCCTAAATGTGTCATCCAAGTTTGGTCATGAATAATGTGCAAGAGATGAATTTGATTTATTTGAAAATCAAGAGCTCAACAATAATCCAAAAGGACTCAAATCGAGAAAACATCCAAATAACCACCAAAACTCATGAAAAGTTTCATAGAGACAAAACACATCTGTTGCATCTAGGCCTTTATGCCTAACCCTAATTTTGATGATTAATGAAAATAAAGTGTTTAAGACTAACTGTGCTTTTGAGATTTTTGATACAGAGCTTGTTCGGGAAGAAATGTGAGATGATCAAGATGAACCCGACATAAAGTAAAATAGAAGCACAAGGTGCAGAAGAGCAAAGACAAGACGCAAACATGAAGATGCAAAGGACCCAAGGTAATCTGTAATTTTATTTTCTCCCGATCTCGGCGTTTGGAGATATATCGATTAAAGACTTTGTTGCTTAGATTTTAACCGTACTATAAAGAGGGGTTGCAAAAGTCCTCTCTACATCTCCAACATAAATCGAGAAACTTAGGTCATTGCATTGCATCCTTTTTTGTTGGATTTGATCTGAATTTGATTTGAAAGATTTGGATTTTTAGTTGAGTTTATGACAGCAGAAGAGTTTTTCAAATTCTAGAAAGATCTAAGTAGATCTGATTTTTGCTTCTGTTTACAGAAATGTAGCCCTTAAAATTATCTTTCTAACGAGCTATTAAACACCTCTTTTGGATTTCTGGATTTAAAGTTATAGCTGTTTTTGTTTAGGCTGACTGTCAGTTTGCCTAACTGACTGTCAGTTTGAATGTCAGTTTACTTAAACTGACAATTGTCCAGAGAGTGTGTATTTTGGGCTGAAAACTTTTGAACTAAACTGACTGTCAGTTTGGTATAACTGATTGTCAGTTTGATTTTCGACCTCAGTTGATTTTATTTGAGTTCCTATTTGATCTGGTCTCTTTGTGGTCGAACTGACTGTCAGTTTGTGAGACTGACTGTCAGTTGGGGGTTTCAAGTTTCCATATACGACCACAAATGGCTAGCTATTTTTTATCCGAAAATTTTGTCAGCCGTTGGTTTTGGAACTGACTGTCAGTTCCTCATACTGACTGTCAGTTTGTACTGATTTGTTTCCTTTTTCGACCGCAAACGGCTAGCATTGTTTTCTTTGAATTTTTCTTCTCTCCGATCGTGACCTAAACTGACTGTCAGTTTGAGCTGCTGATTTTCAGCTCGAGCTCCAACATCTCTTTTGAGACTTGAGGCTATAAATAGAGGGTTTGAGCATGTGTTTGACACAACAAGCAGCCTTCTAGTCATATTCACTCTTGAGTTTTAGTGTTTTATACAAAATCTTGATCTTTTGATCAAGTCGAGTGTTTTCTGATCTACCGAGCATTCCAGTTCATTGCATTTGCATACTCGTAGTTTCTCGGTACGTGTTTGGAGGTCTAGAGAAGACCTTGCTGCCTATTACTCTTGGTGAGCGCCCTCACCTAGACGGTTCGGAGGCATGGCCGTTGACCTCTCCAGTTTGGAGATTGTTGGAGAGGCTCGGCAAAGGTGTACAAGGAATCGGTGCTCGCCTTTCTGGAGTGGACAAGGAGAAATCAATAGTTGATAATATCCTTCGTGGGTATTGAGGCAAAACTCAAGTGACTTTAGTGCTTCAACGAGGATTAGTGGAGACTGAGCGAGTCTCCGATACCTCGGTAAAAATCGTCTGTGTTTGTCTTCTCCTCTTTGTTGTTCAATTGTTATTTGATTTTGCTTTTATTTTAAAGTTTTTAAAAGCCTCCTATTCACCCCCCCTCTAGTCGGCATCCTTGATCTTACACGTGGTATCAGAGCAAGGTCTCTCGATTCATTAGGCTTTACCTCCTAGAGAGAGGATGTCGTCTACTGATGGTTTCTCTCTTGGTCATACCAGTCGTACGCCTATCTTTGATGGGACAAATTATCCCTATTGGAAAGTGCGCATGTCGGTATTCCTAGAGGCCATGGGGCTAGACGTATGGGATATTGTTAAACTCGGTTTTACTCCTCCGGATGATCCGGCAAGTCACTCTGAGGACGACAGGAAAAAACTGCATTTAAATGCCCATACAAAAAATGCACTCTTTGCCGGTTTGTCTTTAAATGAGTTCAATCGTGTAAGCAATCTCACGACTGCTCACAAGGTTTGGACCACCCTCGAAGAAATTTACGAGGGCACAACTAAAGTTAAAGAGGCAAAGCTGCTTATGGTGAGGTAAAGATATGAGACATTTACCATGTTATCAACTGAGTCCGTGGACTCCATGTTCACTCGGTTGAATAATATTGTGAATGAACTCAAGGGGCTCGGAGTTGTTTTTACTGACCTTGATATTGTGAGAAAGATGCTTTGGCCCTTACCTGAAAGCTTCGACACCTTGGTCACGGTACTCACAAACTCCGATTTGTCGACCACAACACTGACCGATCTCTATGGGAACCTCATCACTACGAGATGCACAAAAAGGAGAAGAAGGAAGCAGCCGAACTCTCGGAGACGAAGAAGAAGGCTTTGGCTTTCAAACCCAACGCAAAGAACGATTCAAGTGATGGCTCCTCCGATGAAGATCTAGCACTCATGGTAAAAAATACTAAAAAACTTCTCCGCAGGTTGCACAAGAAGGGTGTCAACATTGACACACGACCAAAGGGACCAAAGCAGAACAACTTCAAGGACATCATTTTCTATGGATGTCATGAAAAGGGACACATAGCTTCAAGATGTCCAAACAAGAAAAAGGCATGGAACAAAAAGAAGAAATTCTTCAAGAAGAAGAATGAAGAAACCAAAGAAGCATGCTTTAGAGAGTGGATGTCCGGCGGAGAGAGCTCCGACTCCGACTCTGACGATAAAGGATGCTCCAAAAAGCTAGTCGAACTAGCTCTCGGCAACACTCCATCCCTTTGTCTTATGGCTAAAGGCGATGAAAACGTACATTCTAACGATCCTTCATATGATGATTTAGTTGAAATGATAACCGAATTAAATGAAGTTTTTGGAAAGACTAAAAAGAAGTATAAGACGCTTAAGGAAGAATATTCTTCTCTACGCGCTCAATACTCCGAATTGAAAGATTCATATGAAAGTTTGCTTACTAAAGACATTACTCATGCTCCATCTAAAATTGATATATCCACTTCATGTGATTTAGATGATTCTCCTTCTAGTTGTCATCATATTCCATGTGCTTCGAATGATAATATCTTGAATGAAAATAATGAACTTAAGGCACAAGTCGAAAGACTTGGAAAAGGCTTAGAAAACTGCTACAAAGGCAAAGTATCTCTTGATCTAATCCTTAGTAAACAAAAATGTTCATTTATAAAAGAAGGATTAGGATACTTCCCGAAGAAAGGAAAGAAACCAAACATTAAAACTGTTTTTGTTAAAGCATGCAACATATTTTGTTATAAATGCCATGAAGCTGGTCATTCGCATGAAGCATGTCCATTGATGACTCAAAATTATTTTGATACTTGCTACATGCTTCAAAAGTCGAAGAAAGGCTATGCTATAGCAAAGTATGTTGGCGCACCCATTCTAACTAAAAAGAAGAAATCTATTTTGGTGCCCAAAGCTTTGATTGCTAACATTGAAGGACCCAAAAAGGTTTGGGTACCTAAAAGAACTTAATTCTTTTTATGCAGGTGAACTACAAGACCGGTGGGAGGCATTGGGTGCTAGACAGCGGATGCTCCGAACACATGACCGGCAACAAGAAGTTGTTCACCTCACTAGAAGACAACTCAAGCGAGAATCAAAAGATCACCTTTGGCGACAACCGTCAACGAAATGTGGTAGGCTTGGGTAAAATTGCAATTTCAAACGATTTCTCAATTTCAAATGTTTTTCTTGTTGAATCTCTGAATTTTAATTTGCTTTCCGTTGCACAAATTTGCGATTTTGGTTTTCGATGCACGTTTTATCCCAAAGAAGTTTTTGCACGTTTTATCCCAAAGAAGTTTTAGTTGAAAGTTTGAAAGACAATTCTTTGATTTTTAAAGGCTTTCGTTTTGGAAATCTTTATTTAGTTGGTTTTCATTCAAAAGATGCATCTTTTTCAACATGTCTTGTCTCTCAAACCTCAAAGGGTTGGTTATGGCACAGAAGACTTGTACATGTTGGAATGCATCAACTTAAAAAGCTTTTAAAATGTGATTTGATTATTGGCTTAAAAGATGTGAATTTTGAAAAGGATAAACCCTGTAGCGCTTGTCAAGCTGGCAAGCCAGTAGCTACTTCATATCCTATTAAGCGCGTGCTTTCAACTTGCAAACCTTTGGAACTCTTACATATAGATTTATTTGGACCTTCTGAATTCCAAAGTATCGGGGTTAGCAATTATGGTTTTGTCATTGTTGATGATTTTACTCGATATACTTGGGTTTTCTTTATTTCGCAAAAATCTGAAACCCCCGATGTTTTCAAAAGTTTTGCAAAACGTGTTTCTATTGAATTCAAGCTATCCATCAAGAAAATCTGAAGTGATCATGGTGGAGAGTTCGTTAATTCAACTCTATTTGATTTTTGTGACTCTCTTGGAATCAAATACAAATTTTCTACTTCTTACACTCCACAGCAAAATAGAGTAGTAGAAAGGAAAAATCGAACACTTATAGAAATGGCAAGGACTATGTTAAGTGAGTATGATACTCCTACTCGCTTCTGGGTTGAAGCCGTGCATACTGCTTGCTATTCTATAAATCGACTTTATTTGCATCCTCTTCTGAATTTGACTCCTTATGAATTTCTTATTTGGCGCAAGCCAAATATTTCTTATTTCCGAGTTTTTGGATGCAAATGCTATATTCTTAAGAAAAGAAATTTTGGTGGTAAGTTTCAAAGAAAAGTAGATGAAGGCTTCTAGTCGGATACTCCACCACTAGCAAAGCTTATCGCATTTTCAACAAAAATACTAGTTGTATTGAAGAATCTTGTGATTCGAATTTGATGAAACTAATGGCTCGCAAAAGGAGCAAGTTTCTTGTGAAATTTCAGGTGAAGATCTTCAAGAAGCCGTGAAGAACATCACAATTGGAGACATCAAGCCAAGAGAAGAAGATCAAGAAGATGATGTCAACATTGAGAATGTTGATCAAAATGATTCATCTTCTCAAGTTGATCCTCCAGAACCAAGTCAGGGAGACGCCGCACAAGATGAAGCACCAAGACAGCACCAAACGATCACCAAGGATCACCCTCTAGACCAAATTTTGGGTGACGTCAGTAAGGGTGTTCAAACTCACTCTCGTATTGCTGCATTCTGTGAACATCATTCATTTGTGTCTTCTTTAGAACCTAAACATGTTAATGAAGCTTTAAATGATCCTGATTGGGTAAATGCCATGCATGAGGAACTTAATAACTTTTCTAGAAATGAAGTTTGGACTTTAGTAGAAAGACCCAAGGATCATAATGTAATTGGAACAAAATGGGTTTTCAGAAATAAGCAAGATGAAAATGGTGTAGTAATTAGAAATAAAGCTCGTCTTGTTGCTCAAGGTTTCACTCAAGTCGAAGGTTTAGACTTTGGCGAAACTTTTGCACCTGTAGCAAGACTTGAAGCTATTCGTATTCTTCTTGCTTATGCATCATGTTTCAATATTAAACTATTTCAAATGGATGTTAAAAGTGCTTTCTTAAATGGTGAAATCTCTGAACTTGTTTTTGTTGAACAACCTCATGGATTTGAAGATTCAAAATTTCCAAACTATGTATTTAAATTGTCTAAAGCTCTCTATGGTCTCAAGCAAGTTCCTCGAGCTTGGTATGAACGACTTAGAGACTTTATTTTATCAAAAGGTTTTAAAATTGGGAAGGTTGATACAACTCTATTTACAAAGAAAATTGAAAAAGACTTGTTCATTTGTCAGATATATGTTGATGATATTATTTTTGGATCTACTAATGAACATTTCTGTCATGAGTTTGGAGAGATGATGTCTAGGGAATTCAAGATGTCTATGATTGGTGAGCTGAGCTTCTTCCTTGGACTTCAAATCAAGCAACTCAAGAACGGCACGTTTGTGAGTCAAACAAAGTACGTGAATGACCTACTCAAGTGCTTTGGCATGGAAGATGCTAAGACAATCAAAACTCCCATGGTGACAAATGGACATCTGGATATGGACAAAAGCGGAAAATCGGTCAATTCTAAACTCTATAGGTCTATGATTGGTAGTTTATTATATCTCACTGCATCTAGGTCTGATATTATGTTTAGTGTGTGCTTGTGTGCTAGATTTCAATCAGATCCTAAGGAAAGTCATTTAATTGCTCTTAAAAGAATCCTTAGGTATTTAAAATGTTATCCCAGTTTAGATCTTTGGTATCCAAAAAATGCAAATTTTTAATTAATTGGATATTCGGATTCTGATTATGCTGGGTGCAAGATTGATCGTAAGAGCATATCTGGTAGTTGTCAGCTGTTGGGGAGATCATTAATATCATGGTCTTCTAGGAAACAGAACTCTATAGCTCTCTCTACAGCTGAAGCTGAATATGTGTCTGCAGGCAGTTGTTGTGCTCAATTACTATGGATGAAGCAGACATTTTTGGATTATGGAATAATGTTTGATAAAGTGCCACTCTTGTGTGATAATGAAAGTGCCATTAAAATTGCTAATAATCCTGTTCAACATTCTAGAACTAAGCATATTGAAATATGGCACCATTTTATTAGAGATCATGTGGCAAAAGGAGATATTAATATGAATTATGTCAGAATAGATATGCAACTAGCAGATATTTTTATCAAACCCTTAGATGAATCAAGATTTTGCTTTTTAAGGGGTGAGCTGAACATTATTGATATATCTAATACTAGTTGATGTGCTAAATGTATTATAATATTATTTTATTCCCTCTCTGGTCTTAATCTGCTTCTGGTCGAAATTGACCAAACTGACAGTCAGTTCATCTAACTGACAGTCAATTCAGTGCTTAGGAGCTTGTTCTTAGCCTCTGGTCGAAGTCATTGACCATGCTGACAGTCAGTCTCACAAACTGATTGTCAGTTATGTATAATTGATTTTGGTCGTAGCTCCTGGTCGTTCTCGTGTCTCAAACTGATTGTCAGTCTCATATACTGACTGTCAGTTTCAAAACTCAGTTCTGAGAACTGACTGTCAGTATGGTACACTGATTGTCAGTTCCAAGTTTCTGGTTTTGAACTGACTATCAATATATCTAACTGACTGTCAGTTTGAGTTCCGAGTTCTAAAAACCCTCGATCTGTTTTCTTTTGTCTCTTCGCCTTCTTTGTTTTCGCCGCCGCTACTCTCTCTCTCTCTTGCCGCTGGTGTTTCCTCGCCGTGTTGCGCCACTGCCTCCTCATCGTCGGTGTTCTCCTCATCGCCGGCGCCACCGCCTCGCCGCCACCACACCGTCTTCGCCCGTCTCGTCGGTCGTAGCTCCTCTGTTCGCCGGTTTTCTTCACCGGCTCCACACCACCTCATTGTGGGCCACCATTGTGTCCCTCCTCGTCGTGCTGTGTCTTTCCTTGTTGGTCGATCTGGTCGATGCAGCCGATTCGTCATCGTCGACCTCCTCTGCTCCATTCGGCTATTTTGTTCAGGTCGTTTCTCCCTCTCTGCTTTTCTTTTTAACCATGTCTGACCAGCCTGAGTCCTCCTCTCGTCGCGTTGCCCGACGGAAGAACGAGGCAAACAGCCGTCGTTCATCGGGTCAACCGACGGAGACTCTTTCCTCGCCGCCACCCGAGGGTGTCCCCGTGGATTATTCTCGGTGGCACGCGAGTCGTCTCCACACCCTTCGCTCAGTGAACCCCTATCTCTCGCCGCGTCCCACTGGTCACGACGCGTGCGACGTCCTTACTTTTTACAAAAACCTCCACCTAGACCTGTTCACTAGTGTCTACAGCCGCGCACCCATCTTTGCTCACCGCTCTCTGTCGTGGGGTACGATCGCCTCTCGCACAGGAATCGTCACCCTCGTAGACCTATTTGGCTCCGTAGGGATCCATGACCTTGTCGCCGATTCTTGTCTTCACTGGGCTGACGGGCCCATCCGTCAGTTCTACTCCACCATCTTCGTTTCTCCCCAGCGTGACTTCATCACCTTCATCACGGGCCTCCAGGTTCGCACCATCATGAAGGAGCAGATTGAGTCTCCGCTAGGACTGGTTCGTCCCACATCTGGGCGCCAGCTCCACACCCTTCCAGATCTCGAGCATTGGGAGGTGGCCATGCTTTATTCCGGTCCCTTCCAGCTCCGTCACATTGCTGGCCTGCGCCGCGATGTTGACCTAGCATTGCGAATCCTCCGTCTCACTCTTGTCCCCATGAGCGGAGACAGGGCTAGGATCACCTAGCTGGCCCTCCATGTCCTGATCTCTATCTTTCAGGAGGAGCCATTTGACATTGCTGATCTCATCATCAGTGAGATTTAGCACGTCCTTCTCTCTCCACGTCGTCAGTTGATATACGCTCCGTATATCATGGCGGTGCTCCTGCATATCCGGGCCGTCGACTCTGAGCTCCCGAGGCCCCATCATCCTCTGCTCTTCTATCCTCCGGGCCAGGCTGATCGCCGGCTCGGTGCTCGCCCTTCCGCAGCCGTTGGCCCTGATTCTCCCGCATCAGATGATGATGCTACGGGGGAGTCAGAGGACGAGGCTCCAGCTCAGGAGACTGCTCCAGCTCCGGCTGCAGGGACAGGCACCGGATCTGCTTCCTCTTCCGCTTCTCGATTCGATCAGGTGATCCAAGTGCAGCAGCTGATCCTCAGCACCCAGGCGGAGCATCATCAGATGTTGCTTCGCTTGCTTGCTCAGCAGGAGGAGATACTGCGTTGCCTGCTTGCTTCAGGTTCTCCGGTCCCTCGTAAGAGGGCCCGACCAGCTTCATCTTCTCCGAGCTCTGCATTAGCTCCAGTTGCTTCAGGACCGTCTGCTCCGGCCTCTGCAGCACCAGCACCTGCTTCTCCAATTGCAGTTGCTACTCCTACTGCGTCCCTAGTCATCGACCCGACTGCATCTCCATTAGGCTCTGAAGATACATCCATTCTAGGGATCTCTTCTGATGATGAGCATTAGGCTCTATTTTTTTGTATTGCCTCCCTTTTTGTGCTTGATGCCAAAGGGGGAGAAGTATTTTATATGTGACTCTGGATGTATGACTTTTTATGTTATGATTATGATGTTTTATGATATGATATTTTTTTCCTGTTTTTGGATTTTGGTTTATTATATATATATATATATATATATATATATATATATATATATATATATGTCTCTGTGATTCTGGATATGGATATGATGTTTTTGTTCTGTGTAGCTCTGATACCTGATGATGTATATGTGTTTCATCCGATACTTTGATATATGTGTTGGTTTTTTTTTTTGCTCTGATACATTTTGATATATGAGATGCATATACTCAGGAGGAGTTAGTTCATTTATTCTTTTTATCAAACACTTGTTGTCATCAATCATCAAAAAGGGGGAGATTGTTGCATCTAGGCCTTTATGCCTAACCCAAATTTTGATAATTAATGAAAACAAAGTGTTTAAGACTAATTGTGCTTCTAAGATTTTTGATACAGAACTTGTTCAGGAAGAAATGCAAGATGATCAAGATAAACCCGACATAAAGTAAAATAGAAGCACAAGGTGCAGAAGATCAAAGACAAGACGCAAGCATGAAGATGCAAAGGACCCAAGGTAATTTGTAATTTCATTTTCTCCCGATCTCGGCATTTAGAGATAGATCGGTTAAGGACTTTATTACTTAGATTTTAACCGTACTATAAAGAGGGGTTGCAAAAGTCCTCTCTACATCTCCAACATAAACCGAGAAACTTAGGTCATTGCATTGCATCCTTTTTGGTTGGATTTGATCTGAATTTGATTTGAAAGATTTGGATTTTCAGTTGAGTTTATGACAGTAGAAGAGTTTTTCAAATTTCTAGAAAGATCTAGGCAGATCTGATTTTTGCTTCTGTTGACAGAAATGTAGCCCTTAAAATTATCTTTCTAACGAGCTATTAAACACCTCTTTTGGATTTCTGGATTTAAAGTTATAGCTGTTTTTGTTTAGGCTGACTGTCAGTTTGCCTAACTGACTGTCAGTTTGAATGTCAGTTTAGTTAAACTGACAATTGTCCAGAGAGTGTGTATTTTGGGCTGAAAAATTTTGAACTGAACTGACTGTCAGTTTGGTATAACTGATTGTCAGTTTGATTTTCGACCTCAGTTGATTTTATTTGAGTTCCTATTTGATCTGGTCTCTTTGTGGTCGAACTGACTGTCAGTTTGTGAGACTGACTGTCAGTTGGGGGTTTCAAGTTTCCATATACGACCACAAATGGCTAGCTATTTTTTATCCGAAAATTTTGTCAGCCGTTGGTTTTGGAACTGACTGTCAGTTCCTCATACTGACTGTCAGTTTGTACTGATTTGTTTCCTTTTTCGACCGCAAATGGCTAGTACTGTTTTCTCCGGATTTTGTTCTCTCCGGTCGTGACCTAAACTGACTGTCAGTTTGGTAAACTGACTGTCAGTTTGAGCTGCTGATTTTCAGCTCAAGCTCCAACGTCTCTTTTGAGACTTGAGGCTATAAATAGAGGGTTTGAGCATGTGTTTGACACAACAAGCAGCCTTCTAGTCATATTCACTCTCGAGCTTTAGTGTTTTATACAAAATCTTGATCTTTTGATCAAGTCGAGTGTTTTCTGATCCACCGAGCATTCCAGTTCATTGTATTTGCATACTCGTAGTTTCTCGATGCGTGTTTGGAGGTCTAGAGAAGACCTTGCTGCCTATTACTCTTGGTGAGCGCCCTCACCTAGACGGTTCGGAGGCGTGGCCGTTGAACTCTCCAGTTTGGAGATTGTTGGAGAGGCTCGGCAAAGGTGTACAAGGCATCGGTGCTCGCCTTTCCGGAGTGGACAAGGAGCAACCACTAGTTGATAATATCCTTCGTGGGTATTGAGGCAAAACTCAAGTGACTTTAGTGCTTCAACGAGGATTAGTGGAGACTGGGCGAGTCTCCGATACCTCGGTAAAAATCGTCTGTGTTTGTCTTCTCCTCTTTGTTGTTCAATTGTTATTTGATTTTGCTTTTATTTTAAAGTTTTTAAAAGCCTCCTATTCACCCCCCCTCTAGTCGGCATCCTTGATCCTACAACATCAACACAAGAACTTTCCATGAAGATCCAAGATTCAAATATTTTAGTCATTTGAAAGAATTGAGAGATTAACATCCGAATAGACTAAAATTTTCTTAAACATGTTGGCTTCTTTATAATCATCAAAAAATATGTAAACAAGTTCCAAAAATTCCCAAATAAATTTTGGAGATAGATAATGCAATGAGGAACAAGATTTCCTTTAATAGTGAAGCCAAAATATGATCCAAAAATAAGATATGAAAAAGACAAATGTTGGTCAGATTTAAAGTTTCAGATTTCAGGTTTCAGAAATTCATTTTACACTTTTAAACGGACCTGAAAATCTATGCACATGACTTCCAATAATTTTGAAATAAATTATAAAGAAATACCAATCATAGGGGATAAAATTTCGTATAGAAACTTTCTTCAAATAGTCAACCAATAAAGAGATATGAAAATGACAAATCAGCCCAAAACCATGAGAAAACTGAATTTTGCATATTTCATTTTCGATTTGTGAAAAGAGTCAATTTTGCTCAAATCATGTCCAAATGATATAAAAATTTGCAGATATGATTTTCAATGCATCAAGTACATTTTCCAAAAAGAATTTTCCAAAAAGGAATTTTCAATTGAGAGTTATGGCCAAATGATGTTTGTATTAAGTAAAAGGATTGAATTTTGACAAACTTTTGTAAATAGAGTTCAAATTTGATTTTCATGATATTTTTGACATGAAAGGGCTTACATGAGTTAAACATATCATTTTGAACCAACGCTCGCAAATATGGACCATCAAAATAGCTAAACTCATGTTTTGCATATTTAGGGTATTTCGTGTCAATTCAAGTTTTTCGATGAAATTCAAATACCCATAACTTTCAAATGAGAACTCTTTTGAGAAAGTTTCCAACATCAAATTTCTTCGGGATAGTAAAATCTAAGTGTTTTGTAAAGCAAGTTTTTGCAAATTCCAAATAGATTTTGATTTGCGTTTGAAAATGATTTTATTGAAAAACTAGATACCCGAAGATTGTTTTGAGGCTAGTTTTTGATAGGAAGAACCTTTTGACATTGTTATTCAATTAAAGCCTCTAAAAACCTTTTAAATACATTTTGAAGACTATTTTGATAGGAATTGATGAATTTTGGCCTTTTGAATGAAAATTTGCCATTTTGACCAATTAAGCTCATTTTTGAAAACATATGCTTGCAATTTTGAAAAGTCTTACATATGGGATGCAATAGACACCGGAAGCATTTTAAATTATAACCCCCAAATGATGCAACACATAAGATTTAAATTTTCATATTTTTGAAAATTAGGCATATGGATTTAAAATAACCAAGAATAAAAGGAGAATATGCAATGCAAATGTTTTAGTTTAACACATCAAAAAGATTTACGCTCTTTTCGGTACCCAAACCATACGAGGCCCTCTAGCCTTATCGCATAAGTCTTTTGGTACCCAAATTGCTTTATCTTTAGGTTTTTGAAAATGACAATTTATTAGTTTTGCAATTAAACCCTTTTTAGAGTATGAAATCAAATAAGAGTCAAAAGAACCACCTCTAAGATTAGATACACTCTCATATAAATGTTGCCCTTTTAGATGACATGAGATACGTGAGGGCTTTTGGAATGAAATGGCATTAATGTAATGAGAAATATGATGCCTCTTACTAGATGAGTGTGCAATTTTTAATTTTCCCTTTTTAAATGAATTTTTATGATCTAAAGGGGTTTAGCAAGCGCAACACAACTCAAGTGACATCTAGTAGCATTTTTGCTCAATCTACTTACTTTACTCCTAAGTTCATCATTTTGAATTTTAGATGTTTGAGATGATTCCGCATTAATACAAGAATAGGAGCAAGACGGCATATCATCATAAGTAGATGAACTAAAAGGTATAGCACTAAAATGACTAGATGAGCTAGGCATATCAAATGAAGATTTACTAGAACTAATACCATGGCATAGAGATGAGTCACTAGATGAATCATGGTATGAGTTACTAGTATCATCCATACAAACATGTGAATCTATAATTAAATCATTTGACAAGTTTTCACATGAAGTACTAATGTCCACAAGTCTAGCATTTGAATCTAACCATGAATCAACAATTGAATTATTGCTAGCATGTGGAGTAGAAGTGAGTGACTCTAAAGATGGATCAATAGGGGAGTCACAAGTAACCCTAACATCTAATACACATGTTGAGCTAATAGTGTTCTTGGCAAGCAAAGAATCATAAGAATTTTTCAATTCTAGATGTTGCACTTTCAAAGATGAGTAATTATTTTTCAAAGTGCTAAATTTTTGAGTTAAATTGCCAAGCATATCTTTTAATTCTACAATTATGTCCATTAGCTCATTCTTAGAGAGGTTAGAGTTTGATACCGTCGAGTCGGATGCCCAAGGGCATATAGAATTGTTTTGAGATGAAGACTCCGACTTTGACCCTTTCTTTCTACCTTTTCTTGAGCTCTTCTTGCTCGGTTTAGCCTTCGTCTTGCTAGGGCAAACCGCATCATCTTCGATTTTGAGCTCGCTCAAAAACTCCCTATCCTCCGCATTGAGATCATCGTCCTCGATATGCTCGGAGGTGGAACACATGTCCATTTCCTTGGAAATTTCCTCATTTGACCTAAGTATGTCAATGAGCTCACTTGGTGAAGTATCAGAGAGGTCACAATTCGCAAGGATAGATGTGAGGTCTCCATAGCGATCTTCCGGCAACACTTGAAGTAATTTTCTGCAAATGTCTAGATCGGAAATATTAGCTCCAAGGGCTTTGAGCTCATTTGTGATATTGATCAAGCGATCATATATGGTGGAGAGTATATCATGCTCCAACATCACAAATGCCTCATAGTCCCGCAATAATATACGCATCTTAGCATGTTCATAGCTAGATGTGCCAACAAATAAAGACTCAAGAGTTAACCAAACATCGTGAGCGGTCGAACACTCACTAACTAGTTTTTGCACATCATGACTAAGTGAATCAAACAACACATTTTTAGCCTTTGTATATAAAAGAAGAGTATGTTTATCCGAAGATACTGAGCTATCCATACCCTTTTGCACTAATCTCCATAATTTCAAATTTAATGCCTCAAGATGAGTACTCATCATAATTTTCCAACGTGTATAATTTGAGCCATCAAATTGACGAGCAATCAATCCAAATTTCTCTAGCGAATTCATCCTTTCTCTCTAGTGGTTAAGCCGATAAATGAGAGACCTTGCTCTGATACCAATTGTAAGATCGAGGATGCCGACTAGAGGGGGTGATTAGGAGGCTTTTAAATTTTCTTCCCCACTAAGCTATTCCAACAAGATAATTGTTTGAGTTAGATTATACAATAAGGCTTAAAACAATTCAATCAACTAGTTGCATTCAACCATATGAAATATTTAACAATACATGCAACAATAGTGATATAAGCAATTGTGTCAAGATGAATATAAAGCAAATAAGAATTACGCAATTGACACAATATTTTTACCGAGGTCTCGGAGACTCGCCTGGTCTCCCCTACGCCTCGTTGAAGTGCTCGCTCGGAGCCTCGCTTCTATATCCACGAAGGATATCTCACTAGGGTTACTACTTGTCCACACCGGATAGGCGAGCACCACACCTTTCACAATCTTTTGCCGGCCTCTCCGACAAACTTCAATTGGAGAGATCGCGACTCTCCTCCGGCACCGTCTAGGCGAAGGTGGTCGCCAAGAGTAACAAGCCGGACATGCTCACTTAAACAAATCGAGTGCTAGAAGCTCAAGAATGCAAATGAGATGCTTAACACTCTAGCACTAGCACGCAAATGGTGATTGAAGTGCACTAAGCACTATTAGCTTCACACAATTGCTCTCTCTCTCTCAAATCACTCAAGATTTGGGCTCAATTCTAGTCTCTAAATGCAATAACACATATGCAACTCAATTGGCTAGGTTTTCAGCTGAAGAATGAACTCTTTGAGCACCCACAAATGAAGCCAAACACGAAGTATTTATAGCCTCAACGAAAAACTAACCGTTTGCAAGAAACCGGGCCAAAAGTTGTACAGGCCGGACATTGTCCGGCCATTTCGGACAATGTCCGGACAGTACACCCAAATGGTGACCGTTAGTCACGAGTTTACGAGTGTCAGTTACCGTTTCAACAAAATTTGTGAAGGCCGGACAGATACTATTTGTCCGGACAAAAACCCCGGACAAAAGAATATGTCTCTGTTAACTCTCGCCTCAAACAGATTGTACAGGCCGGACAATGTCCGGCCATTTCGGACAAAGTCTGGCCTTCCCGGATAAAAGGCCAGATGGATGCAAATGTCTCTGGTTTCATTTTGCACAAAGGCTGAAAAAATTTGTACAGGGTGGACATTGTCCGCCCATGCCCGGACAATGTCCGGCCACTGCACACTGACAGTAAAACAAGAATAACTTTTGATCTAGAGATCCGATTGAGGTGATTTTTAGCTTGTTTGAAAGATAACTTAGATCTCTACAATTTTGTCAACAAGAGCAAGACCTAGAAAGGTCTAAAAACTTCAAGAAAACTCAGAAACTTTCCTATTGTCAAAATGTCCAATCCAAAAATCATCTCAAATGCAATTTGGGGTATTTGCACATACGGATTTGCCGTTTTCTCACGAATGTGATTGCTGTCACTCAGCAACGACCACGACCACACAGGTCTGACATCCGATCAAAAACAGGTGGTCGATAGGGTTTGGTCGAGCGTACGCAAGCGAGCCGAAGACTGGTACGACCAGTCCGAACTCCTACGACCACGCCCAAACCCTAACAGAAAGACGCCAAACAAGCGACACGACCACGACCATGTATCAACACTGATACGATCAAAATATACAAATACGACCACGACCAGCTCTAGATAAATAAACTAATTCAAATAGCTGGCGATCACAACTAAGTGCAGTTTTCAAAACATTTACTCTAATGCACATGAACTACACTTAGACTCACTAGCAATGCAAGACACTAGTACAAGATGATATGAATGAATCTGAGCTTCCGCACTAGATAGATTCAAGCTACTAGTTTCCGACCCCTCTTAATAGTATGGTCAAACTAGTAAAAAGAAACCTATCAACCCGGTCTGTCTCCAAACACCGAGACCGATAAAACCCTAAGAAAATAATCCTTAATCTTGAATTTTACCTTAGGTGGAGTTTGACCTCGTGAAGCTCAATCGCTCGATGCTCGTCATCGCAAAGCTCAATCCCGCTAAGCTTGACGACGCAAAGCTTGACCGCTTGATGCCTGTCTTCGCAAAGCTCGTCCTTGCTAAGCTTAACCTTGCTCGGGATGTCTCATATCGTCTTCATCCTCCTCACGTCCTTGCTCACCTTTATCTTGCAATCAAACTGAGACTACAATACGTACACTCAATATACAATATTAGTCTCAAATATAGGTCATCATTAATCACCACCAGAGAAACTACTCCACACAGGAGTTAGCTCGACAGTTTCTCTTTCCAGTGAAATGACGCAACCATATTCAACGAGTAGCAAATGAGTATGAGATAGAATACAATCATATAGATCGTAGATGATAAACACATACGCACACGATCTATACTACTCATGACATAAGATCAATCAAATCAAATGACCAAAGTGATGAGCTCTCCCTCAACATATGTATCGATATCAAATTCATAACTGGAGTCATCAACCTCAGGATTTAACATATCACATCTCGATTAACCAATTTGCACAAGCTTGATGCAACCACCGAGCTCATCCTCTACATATGCATCAATATCAAACCCGCAACCGAGGAAAACATCCAATTCAGGGTTTACCGATAATCAATTCAATTTACTTGTGCTAAATCAGGATTTATCTAAGTTGTCATTTGATCAACAAAACTGACATTCTCTAGATTAAATTTGATCATCATGGATTTATCCAAATCATCATTAATCATCAAAACCTAGATACTTAGATCTACCTAGATCCAACACCAATAATGCAGCAGAGTATGAAGGTCTTCTCGCCTAGCTTCAAGTAGCCAAATCCCTTGGAGTCCATCGATTAGTGGTGAAGGGAGATTCACAGCTAGTCATAAACTAGGTAAACAAGGAGTACAACACATCCGATGAGACAATAACTCTTTACCTGGACGAAGTGAGGAAATTGGAAAAACACTTCAGAAATTTCAAAGTCCAATTCGTTCCTCGATGAGATAATATTCTCGCAGACCAATTATCAAAAATTGGTTCCTCACATGCATCCGTTCCAGCAGGAGTGTTCATTGAACACTTAAAACATCCCTCAATCATAGAGACGACAGAGGCGAAGACTAACGTCGCCGCCCTAGAGCACGAAGCAGATTGAATCCAACCATTGAGGATCTATCTCGCGCATGGGACCTTGCTCGAGGACGAAACTGAGGCTGATCAATTAGTTAGAAAAGCACGCATGTACAGACTGGTCGAAGGGACCTTGTACAGAAAAGGTGCTGAAGGAGTACTCATGTGTTGCATCCCTCAAGAAGAAGGACAAAACCTTATGAGAGATTCATGGAGGCATGTGGTGCACATACATCCTATAGGACACTGGTCGAAAAGGCTTTTCGACAAGGGTATTATTAGCCTTCGGCACTGAACGATGCCAAGCAATTGGTCAAAACATGCCCGCAGTGTCAATTTCATACTCGGTAAGTTCATCAACCGGCATATGCATTACAAACTATTCCCTTGACTTGACCATTTGTCGTATGGGGAATATATATTGTGGGCCCTATGCCTCAAGCAATCAATGGATACAGGTTTTTATTCATAGCTATTGATACATCCACTAAATGGATTGAGGCAGAACCAGTCGCAACATCACTGCTGCTATGGCAAAGAAGTTCTTTCGTAAGAACATTATAACACGATTTGGAGTTCCAAGTCGTCTTATTACTGATAATGGATCTCAATTTGTTAGTGGTCTTTTCTAGACTATTGCGACAATATTGGAACCAAAATTTGCTTTGCATCCGTTGCTCATCCACAAAACAATGGTGCAATAGAACATGCCAATGGGCAGATTCTACAAGGGGTTAAGAAACGTGTATTCGACCATCTTAAAGTACGCTCGGGGGCTTGGGTAGATGAACTCTACTCCGTTCTATGGGCACTTCGCAACACACCCAGTAGAGCTACAAGCGAAACGCCTTTCCAACTGGTTTACGGTGCAGAAGCCATTCTGCCAATTGAAATCCAACTTGGCTCTACTCGCGTAGATAACTTAAATATCACTAATCAAAGTGAGACACGTGAAGATGAAATCATTCTTCTTGAAGAAAAGCGTAGTCAAGCGTTGATTCGGTCTGCAGCATATTTATAGGCTTTGCATAAATATCATAGTAAAAGGGTGCAACCACGTAGCCTTCACGTGGGAGATTTGGTTTTAAGAAAAATCCAAAACTAATTTGGTCGCAACATATGTATTTGATCATCTCAGCCATAGTTCATTTTCAATCCTATGACCATAATACCAAGCCTTTAGTATATATGGTCACAAGAGGGCGCTAGGGAAATATAACTATAGCATTAAGTTGGAAAACTAAGTACTTAGCATTTTTTAAATCATTGAAATTTGTGCTAACTGTATGTATTTGTAAGATACAAATTCTGATAAGCAAAGTATTTTCATTTTCATTGTCAAATTCACACAAATTTACAATGAGACGGGATACATCAGGCAAGGTTGAGGTCATGTAACAATTTGTCTACTAAGGGCTTGACCTCGGCCCTAGTTGCATTCAGTTGCTCCTCGCTATCAAAAATTGCATCTCCCACCACTAGATTTAGATCTAAATTCGGACCATGGTGATGCCTAAGCTTGCAGAGGACAGCAGAGACTATGACGCCGACATCGATTTTCAGCCTCTCCTTGTACCTCATTGCAAATTCTGGGATATTGGCGACCAGCGAGTCAGCTTGAGTCGCAACCAAATTGCAAGACTCTTCAAGAGATAAGTTAACATTTTCAGGTTTAACAACATCAGCATCAAGAGAGTCCGCAACGTCCTTCAATTTTTTGAAGGAATCCCTCTCAGTGAGACTGCAACCTTTAATTATAGTATCCAAAGCATCCTTCTCTTTGTGGACAAGCTTCTCGGCTTCCTGAGCAAGCTTTTCAGTCTCTCGAGCTCTCTCGCTGGCCGCCATGTAGCGATCAACGACTTGGTGGAGAGTGTCGAGGTTGTGATATGAACACGCCGATGAAGGACGCATTCACAGAGGGTGGCCCGATCTTCACGACGTAGAATCTGGATAATTAGTATCTGAAGATACCTAGATAACTAGCATGACCTGACGAAACGAGATAGCCAACCACTTGCAGAGCAAGGACTTGCGTATCAATGAATTCGCCCAACCACAGTTTGAATTACCTATCCACACGACCACGTACGGAGTTGGCACACAAATAGGGTGATCACAAAGATTGTTCAAACAATTCTGAAGGAAATCACAAGAACAAAGGATGAAGAGATTCAACTCTTAACTAAAACTAAGGCTTCAATCTGAAATTTCAATATCAATGTCTTATATCTTGTATCTTGTATCTTGTATATTAAAAACTATGATCATGCCTCTCTTTTATAGAGGGTGGTATGTACAAAAGATAGAAGAATTAAATTAGAATTCTAATCTGAATCTAATTCAAAACGGAATAAAAATCCTAACAAACTATAAAAGATAAAAGAAGTTCGGAATAAATCTTCTCCAAGTTGGATTCGGATTCGGATGAGACTTTTTTCTTCTGTGCAGTCATTACTATTTTCAGCATCTTGGTTGCATACGATATCAAAATTTAATGATTCTTAATGTGTTGGAAAGCTCTTTCAAATACCTTTCCAACAAGTACTCACATAACCAAATTGGATATCCGTGCTGAGAATGGTGTTTGTTGAAGTTGGACTGTAATTTGGTCGGCAGATTGCAAGCTGAGCAAAATTCTTTTGGTTGTAGCGGTTGCAATCCTTGACGGAATTGAGTGATCTTGGGCTCGTTGGAAAGCTTAGGAAATCCTCTTTCCACTCATTATGTGTATGAATAGATTCAATAAAGTTATTTGGCCCATATGTGGCTATGTTCTTTCTGTTATGCTCTCCCTCTCTATTCTTGATCAATGTTAAACAAGAACTATTAGGTAGCAGCATATTCTCATCATACTTTAATTCTTTAAGCAACAAAGTCACCTGTTGATATAGTTATCTGGCCTTTGCTCAAGTTATTGATCCTCGATATTCATCGGGTCGAGTTCTAGTGCTACTTGTGCTAGAGATGTCCTCATCAGGTTGAGTCCTCGTCTGATGAACTTCTCCTCAAGGCACTCATTCTCCTCTTGGAGGAAGCTGCACAATGCAGTCTTCTCCTTCAGGGATGCCAAGGTCTCAGCCAGCTCTTAACTGAACACCTTCCTAGCTTCGTCTCCCTATATGACCATGAGATCATTCCAAGTCATATATGAAAATTTTCAAAGAGTGAGAATCCTTACCTTGGAGACAGATGCTGACTGGGCCACAGAAGAATTTGGGATATTCACTACTCCTTCTGTGACATCCACCTCCTCCTCGGCCTCAACGGAAGCGACTCTGAAGGAAGTGGTCCAGTTCATCCTATACAACCAGTTCACAATTGGATAAGTCATTCCTAACTAAATGACTCAACTTAGTTAGAGAAAAAATAGATGTTTACCTCAAGCAATGAGGAGCAGTTTGTCTGGCCGTGGATGAGGCCTGACCTACAATTACAGCTAACGCCTGTGAGGTCGCAGCCTCTTCCCTTCTGTCATAATCACTTTGTGCAGCCAGGGAAGAGGTCCTAATCAGTTTCTTTGGTGAGAATCCACTAGATGATCCAACATCATCACCGGATTGCTTAAAGCTGCTGGACATTCGAGTAACTGCAAAAACCAAAGCGCTTGGAAAATCTGTGCTCAAGAAGAAAAAACCTGAACAAATCTACCAAAAGAGAATTACCTTTTGAGATGATTCTGTGACATCAACCACACTGATCCCATGTGGTTCCAATACCTCAACATTGCCTTCTACGGCCAAACTTTCCTCTTCATCAAGTCGCTCTGGGATTGGGGATGCCATTGAAGAAAAGAAGAAGAGGGAAGGTTAGAAGACGAAGAGTCTGAAACTTAGAAAATTTGTGAAAGATTGAGAATTCTACGACGAGAGGATGGTTATTTATAGAATTTCGAAGGCGACATTTCGAGTTCCCAACCTAGGGACGCAGTGAAAATCCCTCAAGATCTCCCAAATGCCTGCTTGGCAACCACACCCCAAGGCTTCTCCTTGAGTTGTGTTGGAATTCGAAGCAATGGAGTATTGTTTTAAAATTCGAAACGACAGAGCTATTGTATTAGACTCTTTCCATTTCAAATTCAGGGGCTAGCTGACGAGGGTTTTTACTTGAGTTAAAACATCCATATCATTCCATTGTCGCGTACAACACCCCATCATCACACATAGCCCATCAAGAATATTTAATTCCTATAATTTTAGCTACGGAACTCTGTAGGTCTCAACACTTATCATCACCAATTCCGTGGTCTCATGTTATACCTACAAGTATTATGGTCGCAGAGACATTTGCCTACGATCATACCTAGTCGCAGAGATAAAACCTGATACCCATACATGGTCGCAGATGATGCACAACCATGGTGTTAAAGACTTATACTATAATATGAAGCTTATGTATTATAAGTCACCACTCACAATAATCGTTTCTTGATCCTTATGATTACACCCGAAATAATCATAAGTCCCTAACAAGGTAACCGTCGAAGAAGATAAAGATAGAGGAGCAGTTTCTATAACGCCAGGTCAAAGAAGCTGCTAAACAACAACCAACCACGGCTTACGACAACCGCCACGTAACCACGACTCGCAGCAACCGTCATGGAGCAGTTATAGGCAATCGTAAGTCTTCAATAGAAGAACCAAGGCGCGTCTTCAGACCAGTAAAATTCCATGAGGTAGAACAACTACACATGTATCACACTTGGACCATTTGTGTCCATGTGCTACTCAAGTTCCTAATTAAAAGAGACCATTTACGGTCCTAGACTATGTCTAATTTTCCTTGATGAATATGTAAGTAATAATCTATACTACTCAAAAAATAAACACATAAACTGCTTCATGTATTAATAAATAATATTTTATCAAGGCTCAAAGATGGAATCTCATGCCTCCAGTCCACAAGCAGACCACTTCAACGCAATCCTTAGACCAGGAGTAACATATATGCTCTATAAAATTATATTTGAACCATAATACAATGAATTCTGTGATATAACTAATGATTATAAAATTGTACTATCAAATACCACAACTATTTCTACACCAAACAAATATGTTGGATTTCCAATTTTTCCTCGACAATTCATGGAATTCAGTGACACATGTGTCCAACCACATGAAACTTTTGCTGCTAAGTTCACTTATGTGTGGATAAAGGTTATATATGTGTGTGTGTGTGTGTGTGTGTGTGTGCACGCTAAGTCTTTCATTATTTGTTCTATGAATTACATACATTATTGGCATTGTTCATGTAAGTGAGATACAAATCTTATCCCCGTTGTATCCCTATGCGGGATGTTACACTTATGAACAACTTGTAAGTTTACAATAAAACTTGTTCCATCCTTGTAGATTCCCAATTTTAGTCTAATATATATACTGTTAATTATAGGAATCAATTACTCTTTCTTCGTGTGGGGGACTTCCATGTTGCACATCATCTCACAAAATGAAGGATAGCCGAGGCTGAGTACCAAGTCATGGTCGTGACTATGCTAAAATTCAATCATATATTTGGTAATAATAACTAAACACATTCTTTATATTCTTACTATATGTTATAGTTTGTGTAATTCCTTATAGTGTTCATTTTTTGAGTTGATTTAGATTGTTTGGCTACCACAGATGATAGTTCATTCTATTTTTGTCCAAATGTTTGCTGCAGCACAACCACTCAAGTGTAAGTTTAACTTAAATGCTATCATTTCAATTTTCTTATGGATATGATAATAATTTTCTACCTTGCAACTTTGCGGAAGACCCTCACTGGTAACGACATAGCAATGAACATCATGCAGCCAATTCAGAGAACAAATGATGCCATTAACCATCAGCTATAAAGCAATTTAGACATCCATCATTGTTTCATGCTTGGGGATTTTATGTTACAAAATAAACAAGCCATAAGAGCCATATTTTTATATTATTATATTGATCTATTTATAGTCTCTATCTATGAGCCTCATAATTTGTATTTGACATTTGTCAGCACCTCTAATCAAGTCAAAAGCCTTAAAGTGCTTGAGTTGAAAAGTCTTATTCTATCAATTCCGCTCTACAAGATATTTGACATCTTGATCGTATTATGGATGCTATGATCCACTTGCATACCCATTGTTATTTCCTCATGGTGTGATCGGTTAGAATCTACATATACCCAGAGTAGGAGAAGATATTGAAGATACTAGAAGATTTTGGAGAAATGAGTGTATGGACGACGATGTGTTATTCATAAAAGTCAATAAAGTAATCCCTATATATACATCTATCTTTTATTTATTATAATTACTATAATTTACACAATTGAAATATTTAACACTGGTAGGTGCCAAACACAAAAAAAGAAGGATAGTATCTATGAAGGAGTACTACTCTTACAAATTTCAGATTCGGCTAGGTATAAGCAATGTAATATTGCTTGCAAGAGTTTATTTCAGTAGTTCAGTGTAGACATGTACATAAAAATGGAGATATGTAGATTGGATTACTTCGTTCAAAAAGAAAATCAAGATTGGATAAGGGCGGAGTTTTATTTAGGAATAATTGATAGTGTCATTGCCAGTGAGAGACGTAGTGACATGATTGGCAAACATGTTGTTCTACCAGCTTTATTTACTAGAGGTCCACGAGACATGCAACGTAGGCATCTCAATGTAATGGCTTTGGTTCCAAAATATGAAAAGTCAAATATCTTTTTGATGGTGAAATGCAATCCAGAATGGAAGGAAATAACAAAGGAGCTTGAACCAGGCCAACTAGCACAAGATAGACCAGATCTTGTAGCCAGGGTGTTCAGAGTGAAGCTAGAGGATCTTAAAGATCTTTTATTTAAGAAACACTTATTTGGTCCTATAGTTGCCTATGTCTATGTTATTGAATTTCAAAAGAGAGGACTACCCCATGCCCACTATCTTCTCATTTTGAAATCGGGACATAAGATAATCAGCCTTGATCGGTATGACAGTATAATATCTGTCGAGCCACCAGACGAGGACAAATACCCAGATTTATATTGGGTGGTGGTAAAGCATATGCTCCATGGGCCTTGTAGTCCTCTAAAACCAAACAACTCCTGCATGTGTGATAATGTATGCCGGTTCCATTACCTGCAGACATTCTCTGAAGCTACACTACAAGGATCGAACTCTTATCCAATATACAGGAGTAGGAAAAATGGCCATTGTGTTCATGTGAGAGGTGCCACTCTAGATAGTAGATGGGTGGTTTCGTATAACTAGCATTTACTCATGAGGTACAAATGCCACATCAACATCGAAACTTGCTCCAGCATCAAGGTTGTGAAGTATTTATTCAAGTACATTTACAAGGGTCATGACAAAGCATCTATCTGCATTGAACAATCAATGGAAGGCCAAGAAATAAATGAGGTGAAGCAGTACAGAGATGCATGGTGGGTCGGCCCATAAGAGGCAATGTGAAGCATATATGGTTTTATTCTAAGTGAGATGCATCCTTTAGTTAAACAGATGTAGGTTCATCTTCCTAACATGCATCTTTTAACTTTTAGAGAGTCCAAAAGTCTCAAAGATGTTGTTGGAAGGCCGAATGCCTCAAGGACAATGCTAACTGATTTTCTGAAGATAAACTCTAAAAATCCAGACGCAAGAAATTACCTTTACAAAGAATTTCCGAATCATTTCGTTTGGAACTCTAGCACCAAGTGCTGGACCCGCAGGAAACTAAGAATTAAAATTGGGCGATTGGTGGCTGCCCACCCATCAGAAGGGGAGATGTACTATTTTAGAGTTCTTTTAAATCGCGTGAGAGGGGCCATTTCATTTGAAGACCTACAAACTCATGAGTCAGTGGTTTGTTCAAGTTTGAAAGAAGCTGCTGAAAAACGAGGACTAATAGAAACCGATGATAGTATTTCTGAGTCATTATCAGAGGCTTCCATGTTTCAAATGCCACCATCACTCCGTCGACTGTTTGCAACTATTTTGGTGTTTAGTGAGCCAAAAAGTGTTCAAGAACTTTGGGACAAGCATCTAGAGGATATGTTTAATGATCTTCGGTGAGAAGGTCATTGCTTGTATGTAACAGCAAATGGTTCTAAAAGAGATTGATGGGTTCTTGCAATCAATGGGAAAAAATGTGATGGATTTTGATCTCCCATCGCTAGAAGAGTTTGCTAACTTGGATAACAATGTGTATAGGGAGATCGATGAGGAGATGGCTGTAGGGTTTGATACGCTTGACTTATATCTCTATGACTCCTTGAATGATGAACAAAGATTACCTTTTGATGAGATATTGTGTTGTGTGACCAATGGATCAGGAGGTGCATTCTTTATTGATGGTCCTGGTGGAACTAGAAAAATATTTCTATATTGAGCTATGTTGGCCAAAGTCCGCTTGATGGATTGCATATCTATTGCGACTACGACATCTAGTGTGGTTGCTTCCATACTACCTAGAGGTAGAACCGCCCATTCCAGATTCAAGATTCTGTTGAATGTGGTTGAGAATAATTTCTGTAATTTTTGAAAACAACTCAATTGCTTTGCAAGTCTGCCTTATTAATCTGGGATGAGTAGGGCTGGAAACGAGCCGAGCTCAAGCGAGCCCAGGCAGGCTCGGCTCGGTCTCGATAATGTACTGGGCTCAGCTCGGGCTCGGCTCGAAATGTTAACGAGCTTAGAACCAGGCTCGGGCTCAGTTCAATAGAGCTCGATAAAGCTCGATAGAGCTTGGTTAGGCTCGATACACAAATCCTAAAGGAGGTTGTGCCTACGCCGCCGCTACCCCACACCGCCGTCGCTGAGAACCCCACGTCGCCACCGTTGCTCCCCTACTATGTAGCTCTCCCGCTCTGTCGCTCCCCCACGCCCCGCCCCCGGTCGCTGAGAACTCACGCCGCCGCCACTCCCCCGCGCAGCCACTCCCCCACTGCCACCGTCGAGAACCCTACGCCGCTGCCGCCGAGAACCCCACGCCGCAGTTCTCCCGCGCCGCCGCTCCCCCACGCCCCGCCCCCCAGCCGCCGAGAACTCATGCTGCCGTGGCCCCTGCCCTGCGCGGCCGCTCCCCCACGCCGCCGCCGTCGAGAACCCCATGCCACAGATCTCCTGCGCCGCCGCTCCCCCACGCCCCGCCCCGCCCCCCGGCCGCCGCCCCTCCCCCGCACGGCCGCTCCCCCGCGCTGCTGCGGCCATGAGCCCGTGACAGATCTAGTGGATGATTTGACTTTTGAGTGAGGCTGTGAGGGCTAGCTGGCTAGGGTTGGGACTTGGGACTATGCATATGGGGATAAGGGGAATGGGTCATGGGTGTGGGCTGTGGGCTGTGGCCCATTAAAATATAAGATAAGGCTCATTGGTAATTATAATTCGAGTTTTAACGAGCCGAGGCTTGGGCTCCGCTCGAATTCTCACTCGAGCTTCACCTTAGTCTCGAGTTCGGCTCGTTAAGAGCTCGAGCCGATCTCGAACCGAGCCAATCTTCAATCCGATCCCGAATAGCTCGTGAGCTTCGATCTTTTTGTCTAGCCCTAAGGATGAGGCACCTATGACAAAGAGATAGACATTTGAGACATTGGATGGGAGCTTGCGGGACATTACAGATGGTGATATGCCGTTTGGTGGTAAAGTCATGGTTGTTGAGGGTGATTTGTGTTAGAGGTGTGTATCGAAGCAATCTGGTATCTTTATCTTTTGTTGGAGCTGTAACAGAATGTGCGGGGAAAGATTTTGGTTAAGGAGTGATATTGTCTATATCTTACTTATAGTTATCTTATATATATGTATTACCCTATCTGAATCTCATGTGAGCATCAAATCAAACAAATTCCCCCAAGTTTTTCAGTCCTTCCAGTGGTCTGACCAAACCATTTGCGGTCTGACCGAATTCATCTCCAGAGAGCATCCCAAAATCCTTGCTTCCAGCGGTCTGACCGGTCTCTTGCCCACGGTCTGACCGAATTTTCACGACCAGAAACCTTTTAGCCCGAATCTCTTGTCCTTTTTCACTTTCTTCCCCACTCCTGTCTCTTTCACGTGCGCCTCAAAACTTTGGATTCTTCTTCTCTGGTCAAACCCTAGTGACGCCCGGACAAACCGTGGTTCAAGATCACCTCCAAACCATGTCTTCTAGGTACATTTCTTGGATTCTTCTTCATTATCGAATTAGTTTCTTATTCATCTTGGGATTTAGGGCAAATGCTATGAATCAAGTCTAAATCTGTTCAAATCCTGAAATTGTCTCTTCCTCTTGATGCAATAAGTATTTTCACACGTACATTTGTCCACATTGTGCCCTAAAATCAAGTAAATCTCAGGAATCATGTCAAACCCTAACTCTACGGTTGCGCCGATCTGACCGCCCCTGTCTCGGTCTGACCGACAGCAACAGCAGAGCAATGGTTTACTGATCTGTTGTCGTATCGATTCGTTTCTTTTGTTCCTGTTTCCTAGTATCTTACCTGATGCATATCTTCCAAATCTTATAGTGATCGAGGTACTCAAGGCAATGTCTCCATCCGGACAAACAAGAAGAAATTGGCAAAACGGCCAAAAAGGGCTCTACCCTCGAGTAGTAGCGACAGTCACGATGATGACTGGGTGCCCTCGCCCGGAGATTCAGAAACAGAACAGTCGTCTCATCGTTTCGGGTCTTCGCATATGAGCATGGACATCGAGAGCGAGGACGATGAAATAAACGTCCACGCTTATCAAGGCCCGAAGAAGAATTGGACGTCAAGTGACTACATGAAGGCTAGGACCTCCTACACCTACAATCATACGAATGACGCCACGACTCCTCATTTCCACTCAATGACCCAACATGATGCATTCTATGGGCATCTGATCCACAAGAACATTTTCGAGCACAAGTGGATCGAATGGGCGTATGTGGTGAATCAGCCCATCATGGCTCCCTTGGTGCAGATCTTCAAGGACATTGGACTTTATGACTTTGTGGAGCATAAATGCCCATGGAACGCCACTGCTATCCGACAGTTTTATGCTACGATCGAGATCAGATGGGCGGACCAGAAGATCATGTGGATGACTGGGTCTAGGCGCTATGAGGCCACTTTTGAGGAGTTTGCTACGGCAAACAAAATAAATTATGAGGAAATGAAGGAGGGGATCAATTTGGAGGATGAGGATTACCTCCATGAGGATGACTGGCTCCAGTTTTATGAGCAGCCGGGAGGTGGACAGAGGATCGTACCTGGCACCGTTACAGGTCTCAAAGTCCTCCCTGCTGTGGTCAACAAAATCATACGAGCCACGATCCATCCAAAAAGTGGAAATCGAGAAGCAGTCTGAGATTACTATTGGAACTTCATCGACCACATCCTCAAGAGTCATCGGATCAACATTGTCTCATTCATCTTGAAGACAATTGAGGATGTCTCGGTAACCACTCTTCCGAACCTATACTTTGCTCCATATATCATGTCTTTGCTGCTCCAGAAGACGAAGTTCCCTCGCGGATCATGTGACATCCACTAGTACAGAAATGCAGTCTTCTATCGGTAAAAAAAACCCTTCTACTATCGGTTTTTGTACCGATAGAGATAGACACGATAGAACAAGACTGGACATTTTCTATCGGTAAATAACCGACAGAAGAAGTTCACTATTCTATCGGCATATTATGAATCTACCGATAGAAAACCCGTCGTATTCTTACGTCCAGCAGTTCGAAAAGTACCACTATTCTAACGGTTAACTACAAGATTACCGACAGAAAAAAGCTTAGTACTCTATCGGCATATTAGGAGTGTACCGATAGAAAACTCGTCGCTAGCGGATTGAAAAGTACCACTATTCTAACGGTTAACTACAAGATTACCGACAGAAAAAAGCTTAGTACTCTATCGGCATATTAGGAGTATACCGATAGAAAACTCGTCGCTAGCGGATTGAAAAGTACCACTATTCTAACGGCTAATTATAAGTTTACCGACAGGAAAACTCACACTATTCTATCAGCATATTACAAGTTTACCGATAGAAAACTCGTCAATAGCGATTGAAAAGTACCACTATTCTAACGGTTAACTACAAGATTACCGACAGAAAAAAGCTTAGTACTCTATCGGATATGTATGAGTTCACCGGCAGGAAAGGTCAAACTCTTCTAACGGTTAATTTTGATTGTACCGATAGAAAAAAGGACAGTAGTCTCTCGGTTGTTGATGAATTTACCGATAGAGCAATCACATATACAGTACTTTATTTGCATCACAATACAGTACATTCACATATACAGTACAGATGCAATACAGTATAGATTGGATACACAATACAGTACAGATGCAAGGTAAATTCACAGAACAAATTCACACATTAGGCAGTTATTCACATTTATTCACATATGTATGGACAAATACAGATTGCAATCCAATGTGGACATTTATTCACATATATATTTATTCACATGTATATGAACAGTCTATGCAGAGTACACCAAAAGGAGAAAATTGTCATGCTGGATGGTTGGGTGCTACTTCCTCCATGACATATTGTGCCCAGATTTGTCGAAGATATATAATCTTTGCATTTTCATATTGGTCTTTCGACATGGCGATCTGCAAGCATGTGTGCATACTGAGTAACTAACTTCGATCCTAATTTAGAACGTGACACCCATTTTTGAAATTTGAGTTAGCTATCGATGCTTACCTGGGGGAATCGGGAAAAGTTTGTCTGCACTAGGTCGTACATGTAGCGCAGCACATAAAACCCGCATTCCCACGATTGCGGCTGCTGATGGCAGTGAGATAATTGCATATGCGAATACATGTTAGCTATATATTGTTTCCATAAACTAATTAAGCATAAACAAAAAGTCTCGTGAGTACCTCATATTCTTTCCAAGCTAGTAGGGAGCCCTGCGGTGCGGCATGCCTCCCTCCAGCGGACACATATTTATCAAAAGCCCTGCATTTCAGTTAGTATTGCCGGTTAATGTATTATCATTAGCTAGTGAGGTCAAAATTTAAATCAAACATATAAGTTACTTACGCCCCCATATTCCCCTTGAGCACATATTCCATCGATAATCTGTCACGCATCGAATCGAGGTAGTACACCTCGTTCCTCGGCGGACAGATCACGATGAGGATCCAGTGGCCCCTGCATTGTACGTAAAAGAGGACCGCTAGCTCAAAGTACATCTCAGGTGTAACATACAAGATTGAGTTAAATTAGTACGAAATGCACTAACCTTTGGTGGTACGGCACCAGAATGAAGTCCCTGTCCTGCTGCGCCATCAGCGCGCTGGATATGTACTGCTCAGCGTGCGCGGCGTCCTGCTCTAGCATCGTGAGGCTTATTTTCTCTGGGTCGAGGAAACCCACCTTGTCACACACAGCCTCCGATGCTAGCCTGTACATGCACCTGCATGCGAAGGACGAGATTAATATTAATTTCACAGAAAGTTACTCAGTATTCAAATGAACTGCAACATTAATGCAGAGTTAGCAAACAGAGTTAGAAAACAGCAATACATAGCATCAGCAAACTCACAGGACTCCAGTCCGTATGATGGACATATCGAGCTCCCGCCAGTTGTAGAGGTCGAACAGATCCTCGTGTGCCACGGATATAGTCCCGGGCTCACGGTGGAACTGCCCAGGCCTGTAGGGAACTAAGAAGTTCAGGCTGCGCCGAGCTCGATGTAGGTACCAGTCGTGGAGGTCTCTGGTTGATCGATCCAATTTCCGCAAAGATGCCTCTGACAGGAGTGGGAGCGCGTTCGTGAACGTCCGCGGCAGTCCCTGTCGCCCTTTGCCCTTGCCTTTGCCGCCCTTGCCTTTTGCCGGGGACTGAGCGCGTACCTTCGAAGGCAAGGGCGAGGTGATGGCGGCTTTCTTCCGAGGTGGAGGCGTGGATGCGCTGGGTGGGGTCGAGGCCGTCTTTGATGTGTCCAGGTTCGCACGAGATCGGCCCTCATGCCCCGAGCTGGGGGCGCAGTCCCCTGGTAGCCCCGCGGCAGGCCACTTCAATTAATGAGCACGTATGTTAGATTATGCAAGTTGAGTGTACTGAGTAGGATGTAATCTAAAATGTGTAGGATTTACCGGTTGTATTACAAGACACTTCTTGGGCCACTGTACGTAGGAGCCCACTGCCTCGGCAAGTGTCTGCAGTTCCTCTGTTGGGACTGGCAACGGAGAATCGTTGTAGCCCGGCATGGCCATGTCCACCTGTACCTTTGCGAAACCCAACCGCAGAGGTACACAGTGGACCCGGACATCCGGCCCAGACGGATATACGAAGCCGTGTCCAACCACTTCCTGCCCGGCGCCTACGTGATTCTGTAGGATGCAGCCCTCCGGCCCCTGCAAATTTGTAACAATTAAAATAGGTTAGCGAAACAACTCTAACAGAATGGGAGTGGCATCAACTTAAGTGCACAGATGAAGGCTTGCAGTACCTCAAGTAGATCCACTGGATCCGCGAGTACCTTCGAAGCGCAACTGCTTATCCGACCCCGCGGGGTACCGTCGTCCTGGGGATCCGCATCTAAACTCTTGGCCAGCAACGTTTCTCTCAACCGTGCAAACTCTTCCCTCATTTGTGCGACCTCGGTCTGCACCTCAGACTGTACCTCAGCCCGTATCTCAGCCCGCATCTCCGCCCGTATCTCCTCCCGTACCTCAGCCCGTATCTTATCGGAGAGGTCAGCTTCCTTTTCCTTCCAGGTGCGGGCCTTCTTCCTCGGTGGAGCCGGATCTACGAAACCGGCCTTCCACGACACAATGGCTCCCACGGCCCGTGTCCGCCCGGGATGCTCCTTATTTCCTAGAGCTCGGGTGAGGATGTCGTTCTCCCTCTGCGGGGTAAACAATCCCTCCGCTGCGTCCTTCTCAAAAGAGATCTGTTACATTTGAAGGTACCTTGTGAGACAAATTGCCTTATATACACTTGTGCGCACACAGTTTACGAGGTTAGCCAACTTACCATTCGCCTCACAACGTCGGCGTCCCCAGGGGTTGCGAACTGCACAGAGCCCGTGGACGACACGGACCCCCTCCCCCTCCACCATCGCTTGCACCTCTCATCCTTGATCTCGGAGAGCGGCAACTCAGGGGTGTCCATGACAGGATTTTGTTCGTCTTCCTTCTTCCACTGTTCCTCCTTCCCCGCATAGCCCCGGGATCCGAGCCGATGCGGGTGGTCGTTCCTCTTCTGGATCGCCCTATTCTTCTCGCTAAGGGCCTTGAACTCCTCAGTCCCCTTCTGCTTGGTGAATTCCTCCCATACCTCCTCCGATATGAAGGGGTACTTCTCGCAAGGAGATTTCCCCGCAGCTAGGAAGTTACTGACGAGCCAGCTCTTAAAGGTTTTCCATGTTCCCTTCATGTCCTTCAAGCAGGCAGTCCTAGGTGTATCGTCGGGGATGTTCCACTTAGCCTGTTTCCGAAAAATGCATACAATTAATCACGAGTTAGTTAAACTTTAGTATAAGCCAAGAGAACGTGATTACGAAAGAGTTCAGCGATTTCAGTTCATTTAACCTTCACTTCCGCCCACAACCTATCCCTCTCGTCCGCCGTCACGTCCTTCCAGCTCTGGACGGTGATCTTCACCCTTTCTTTCGCCAACAGCCCAACGTAGGCCGCGTACCTCCCAGCATTTTTTCCAATCGGCCTCCCAAATTGGTTGAACTCACAAGAAAGATCAGTGCGTTTGGCCAAACGCCCCAACGTCGTCGCGCCTCGCCCCACCCTCTTGCGCTGGGATGTAACAGCCCCATCTTCAGTAGTTACGATGGGGTTGGCCCTAGTCGAACCACTAGTACCATCCGATGAAGACGACGACATGTCTTCCCCTACAAAACCTTCAACAAACCATATATATGGCAATTAATTCGCCTTGGACTTCCATAACTCAGCCCAGGACTGGAGACTAACTAGGGCGGCAAAAGGGAAAATAATACAAAAAGAAAGACATGCATAAATTACTTACTGAACTCTTCAGAAATATTTTCTATCGATAAACACATGAGCTGCCGATAGACCATAACAATTACCTCCACACAAGACAATTTTTCTATCGGCAAACACGTGAGATACCGATAGAACATAACAATGTTCTCTACATATGGAATTTTGTTGACAAGCCACCATTCACTGTCATCACATAACATTCTCGATGATTTGCTACACTAATATTCATAGGCCAGCATTATTATTTCACACGTAAATATGCACACAAGCATCTAAGTGCTACTGTGCATAATCTTTAGCCTAGCCTGTATGTGAGTCATCAGGACTTCACAGCTATTAGGTTGGGAAAAGTCATGTATATAGGCATTTGAAACATATACATCGAAGACCCATCCACATTGCCATATATTCATACGAAGTGAGTAAAAATTCCCAACCAAACTAGTACATTGCATGGCTCATGTCCTTCCAGATCCAAATTAAGTTTTACTACTTGTGCAGAAAATTTTCTATCGGTAAACACATGAGCTGCCGATAGAATATGTGTAAGAACACCTCCAACATATAATCTGCATTACATGGCAGTTGGATACAATTGATCACACATACAGCAGTATAGAGAAGTTAAAATCTCAAAACAGGTTCATTACAGCACTGGAACATATTATGTAAACCCTAATTAAAATCAACATTGCCTGCGGAATGTACATAAGCCAACACAATAGGGAACCCTAGTGTAATTGCAAAACTCCAAGAATTAGTACGTGCAAAACACTAGGATCAAATAAAGAAGATGCTGGAAATAGAACGACGAATTAGGGTATTTACGGCGGCGATCAGTTCTGGTGATGCAGAGGCGGTGTAGAACGCAGCAGCGGCGGGCGAAGGACGAAAATAAGAACCGGTGGCAGTGACGAACCAGTGTCCAGCCGGCGATCGTCGTGTGGGAGAGAGGAAGTGAGTGCTCACGGCGGAGGTTGGGGTTTTCTTCGCTCTCGAAGAGACGCAGTGCTCTAAGGTGGAACTGTTCGAGTGGAGGGAAACTAAAGGGCCGTGTACGAGAAATAAAGTAGCGGAGGAACTTTTCTATCGGTATAACAAAATGATACCGATAGACTTATGTAATTTTCTATCGAAACAACAAAATAATACCGATAGAAAAAGTAAATTTCCCGGAAAAATATTCGAATTAGTGATTGCATTTTTCTATCGGTATAAACAATAAAATCCCGTGAGACCAATTTTCCACAGAAATTTTTTTTAAAGTGCTTGAGATTGGGTGCCATTTTTCTATCGGTAAAAACAACAAAATACCGTGAGAGTAATGAAAAGGTGCCCTTTTCTATCGGTATAAACAAAAAAATCCCGTGAGCCCAATTTTCCCCAGAAAATTTTTTTGATTAAGTGCTTGAGATTTGTGTGCCCTTTTTCTATCGGTAAAAACAATAAAATACCGTCAGAGTTATGAAAAGGTACACAATTTAACATCAAACAAACCGTGGTTGAAAGCTGCAGAATGTTAAAGAAAGAGGGAAGATAGCCGGAAAATTGGAAAATTGACATAAAAAGAAATTGTTCATTCATTGTTGTTTTATCACTTACATAAAAAATAAAACCCAAAATGCTAGGTCAAGGGGTGGTCTTAGCCCTGGCTGCATGTAGAATAGAGTCAGTTAGACTTGCAGCCAGGACGCAGGACTCCTCTAGCGACAAGTTGTCCCTAGGATCAACTACTACCGCGTCAAGAAGGCCTGCGACCTCCGTCAGCTTCTCTATGGTATCCTTCATAGTCAAACCGCAGCCAGCAATGGTCATATCCGCGGCTTTCTTCTCCTCGCGAAGACGCCTCGTCCTCGCCCTAGCATTGTCACCATCCGTCTTCATGCGCTTAATGCGCTGGAAGAGATCGTCAAGGTCAAGCCGTAGCTGAGTGTGCTTGTCTGTAAGGAGCTTGTGCTCCTCCTGGAGGGCCCTCAGGTCAGCCTTCACTTTGGCAGTGTCTTCCACGGCTACCATTCCCTGTGCAAATCAACAGGTCAAGAATGAACTGAACATGGATTAACAATACAGGGGTAAACCGAGGAGATTTAGAGTTCTTACCGGGGAGGCCGTGGATGACGATCCCATGGAGGTTGCCATTGTGAAAGAGAAGATGAGGAGTCCAACCGTTCGAGAATTAGAAAAACAACAAAATACCGCGACGCATGGCGAGGTACTTATAGAGTTTCCAAGGCGACGCATGGCGACACGGTTGAGAATTCGAAGCGGCAGAGTATTCTTCTATCGGTAAAAACAGGAAAAAACCGTCAGACAACAAATACCGTGAGACAAATGAATTTATTCGAACGGTAAAATAGAACAATACCGATAGAAAATGTTTTGAAGTGCCTGAGAGAAGATGTCCTTCTCTATCGGTATAAATAACAAAATACCGTCAGAAAAAAGGGATTTTTGAAGAGGCTGCGATGAGATTTTTGCAAGTGCTATTTGAAGGGAAGAATTAAATATTTACAGGATAAAGGTACTGTACATGTTAGAACTCATGCTGTGGAGTAAAATTGAGATGTATTAATGCTGTGAACTAGCTTATCATTAAATTCTAAAGAAAAATGTACTGCCTGATGTATTAATGATAAGTTCCTCACCTTGCTGCAGAACTTGTGGGCTGTTTGCTTGGCATTTATCCCTGAAATAGAAATTAATCATCAATGGTTCTCAACCCATAATCCTTCTTCGTGGTCATCTCGCAGATACGTTGTTTCATCGATATCTTCAGTACGGATAGATTGAATGTCCTCTAAAAATGGAGGTATTTCATCGAATTGGTTATACTCCTCTTCGTCGACAACATCTTCGACCCCAACAATACGTCTCTTGCTGTGGAGGACAACATGCAAGTTTGGATTGGCCGGGTCAACGATGTAGAATACCTGTGTGGCTTGCTTTGCAAGTATGAATGGATCGTCTTGGTGTCCGACTCTACCAAGATTGACGAGAGTAAACCCGTAACTGTCAACTTGAACACCTCGAGGGATTTCGACCCATTGGCATCGAAACAGGGGAATCTTAAGTAATCCGTAATCGAGCTCCCATATTTCGTCAATAACACCGTAATATGAGTTCAGCGCCCTTACTGACCTGGCATCCTCGGAAATAGCAAACAGTGTCACTCCGCTACATTGCGTGCTACTCTTGGCGTCTTGAGCTCTTGTGTAAAATGAATACCCATTGATGTCGTACCCCTGCCAAGTCCCTACAGTGAATCTTGGGCCTCTAGCCAACCATGTCACAGTTTCACTTACGGAGCCCTCGGCAGCTCGCGTGACTCTTTCTTGGATCCACTCAGCAAATTTCCTGTTATGTTCTCTGCTTACCCAAACGTCTGACTTCGAAGGATTCTGTGACCATAACATTACCTTGTGCTCGTGTATGTATGGCTCGACCTCCATCATGTGTTGTAAGACCCAAAAATGTGATTTTGCGTACACATCACGAGCGGGGACGATAGCTTTGAATCCAATCGTTCCAATTCCCTCAAGCCTACCCTCGTGTCGGGACCTAGGAACACCAATTGGGTCAACCCCGGCCATATAATCTGTGCAAAATTCAATCACCTCCTCGGCGGCATAACCTTCCATGATACTCCCCTCGGGTCGACGACGAGTCCTTACGTATCCCTTCAATACACCCATAAATCTCTCAAATGGATACATGTAGCGCAGGCACACAGGTCCACAAAACTTAATTTCTCTGATAAGGTGAACAATCAGATGGACCATAACATCAAAAAAGGATGGAGGGAAATACATCTCGAGCTGACAAAGAGTTGTAACCACGTCGCGTTGCAAAGCGTCCAGTCCATCGGGATCAATTACCTACGAGGACACAGTTGCGCCAAATATTCATATCAGAAAAATCTTCTCATTAAGCTCCACAAATGGAGGTAGTGAACTTATAGTACGAGTGCACGTACTTACCTTGGAAGATATTGCGTTGAAGAAATAACATAGGTTTGTGATTGTCTCTCTGACTTTAACTGGGAGAATGCCTCTGATAGCAATGGGAAGCATCTGTGACATCAAGACATGACAGTCGTGGGACTTCATGCCAACCAGTCTTAGGTCCTTCATAGACACAAGTTTTTTCAAGTTCGCGGAGTACCCACATGGAACTTTAACACCGTGCAGGCACCGACAGAGTTCTGTTTTTTCGCTCTTGGACAACGTGTAGCAGGCCGGGGGGAGGTATGTACGCTTTCCATTCTCTAAAGGTGCAAGCTCAGTCCTTATCCCCATTTCCACCATGTCACGACGAGCTTTCACACCACCTTTGTCTTTCCCGGAATGTTCAACAACAAACCAATCAAACTGTCACAGACATTTTTCTCTACATGCATGACGTCAATGCAATGTCGAACTTGTAAGTGCTCCCAGTACGGTAGATCCCAGAGAATCGATCTCTTCTTCCAAACATTTTTTTCTCGAGGTTTAGAATGCTTACCGAACTCAACTTTGATGTCGTTCACGCGTGAGTAAATCTCCTTACCGGTCAGAAACACTGGAGCTGATCCCTTCTCAGGCTTCCCGTTAAATGATTTCCTCTTCTTACGGTACGTGTGATGCACCGGAAGAAACCTGCGGTGACCCATGTACACTGTTTTCCGGCAGTTTCGCAGCCAGATGCTCTCAGTTTCATCTAGGCAAATAGGGCAAGCATTGGCTCCTTTCGTACTATACCCCGACAAATTGCCGTAGGCAGGAAAATCATTTATGGTGCAAAATATCAGGGCCCGCAAGATGAAATTCTCTTTCTTGTATGCATCCCACACCTGCACACCCTCGCTCCACAATTTCTGTAAGTCCTCGATTAAAGGTGCTAGAAACACGTCAATATCATTTCCGGGTTGTCTGGGTCCTGAGATTAGTAACGCCATCATGATGTACTTGCGCTTCATGCATAACCAAGGAGGAAGATTGTAGATGCATAAAAGAACCGGCAAGTGCTGTGCCGGCTGCTCATATTACCATGTGGGTTCATACCATCTGTACTCAGCCCGAACCTTACATTCCTAAGTTCGCCGCCGAACTCAGCAAATGTTCTGTTGATGTTTCTCCATTGAATAGAATCAGCTGGGTGTCTCAGTTTTCCGTCTTGTTTCCGGGCTTCAGCATGCCAACGCAAGTGCTTCGCGACTTTCGGATTTGCAAACAGCCGCTTCAATCTAGGTATCACAGGCAAGTACCACACAGTTTTTGCCGGGGGCCCTTTCCTTACCTCGTGACGTTCACTGTCAATCCGGTCCCTACGCGTATACCTCGATGCGCCGCATCTTGGACAAACATGCAAACTGGAGTACTCGTTACGGTACAACACACAATCATTTGGGCATGCGTGTATTCTTTCGATTTCCATTCCCAACGGACACAACAGTTTTTTGGCTTGGTAAGTAGATCTTGGCAACTCATTTCCCTCTGGAAGCATGTCCGCTAGAAGATCTAATAGTGCCGTGAAACTCTTATCACTCCAACCGTTTCCTGCCTTCAAGTTATATAATCTCAGCACAGAAGACAGTTTTGTAAATGTTGCACATCCAGGGAACAGAGGCTTCTCAGAGTCAGCAATCAGTTTCTCAAATTCACAGAAGTCATTTTCGTTGTAATCTTCCTCTACATCACGTAACATCTCATCTAGATTGTCATCATCATCATCTACGTGCACATCGGAATTAACATTACCAAAATTGGGATGATCATCGATATTATTGCAATCCACATCCGAGTCGTGCTGATTGGTAGTAGTGGTGCTTGTTTCCTCAAGATCTTCGCCATGCCATATCCAACGGGTGTATCGCGCGTTAAAACCACGATGAATCAAATGACTCTTAATTTGATCAGAGTTGCTAAACCTCTTCAAGTTCATACAATCTGTACAAGGACAGAGCATATTTTTCTCTCCCTTCCTCTCCTTTTGTTGCTCAGCAAATTTAATAAACTCATTCACACCATCCAAATATTCAAGAGTAGTACGTTTTATTCCATACATCCAATATTTCCTGTCCATCTACAATTAACAAAATTTAACGAGTAAGCCATGCATGAAACCTGCCCGATTAAGTTATGTATATGTACATGTACAGCCTCTTACAACAGATACATGTGTTGAACCCTAGCCTGACGAAATTAACACTAATTAACCTAGCTAACTACACAATACAAGCTAGTTAGCTCCTAAAACATGACGCATTTCCAGCTACCAAGCTCCCAAGCTTAGAGCTACAAACTTGGAACTACACAATACAGCTAGCTTGCAAGTAGAGAGGAAGGGAGATCTAGAGGGAGAGAGAGATAGGTGTCGACGATTAAGCATACCTTAAAGAGAGGGGCGCAATCAACTTCCCTCCAGCCTGCGCTGATCACCCTAGCAGTGTAGCTGGAACTTTCGTCACAAACAGAGGGACACAGAGTGCAACAGAACAAATTAAAGAGCAGCTCAGCAATGGTCGACTGGGGTTTTCCTTATAATGGACATTTTTCTAACGGTAAATACATGAAATAACCGTCAGACTAACTTAGGTAATTTGCCGCTCACATATTCTATCGGTAAAAACACACACATACCGTTAGAGAATATACATTACTGAGCAAATATATGTATTTTTCTATCGGTAAATATGTGCATTTACCGTTAGAATATGCATGACTAAACAAATATATGTGCTTCCTATCGGTAAATATGTGTATTTACCGTTAGAATATGCATGACTGAACAAATATATGTATTTTTCTATCGGTAAATATGTACATTTACCGTTAGAATATGCATGACTAAACAAATATATGTGTTTCCTATCGGTAAATATGTGTATTTACCGTTAGAATATGCATGACTGAACAAATATATATATTTTTCTATCGGTAAATATGTGCATTTCCGTTAGAATATGCGTGACTGAACAAATATATGTGCTTCCTATCGGTAAATATGTGTATTTACCGTTAGAATATGCATGACTGAACAAATATATATGTTTTCCTATCGGTAAATATGTGTACTTACCGTTAGAGGAGGTACTGTTACCAAACTGGGACAAACATGCACATGCCATTTCTCACATTCAAGGAATCATATCAATGTAACATCAAACAGATCTTACATCAAACGGATCTTAACTAGAAGATAAAGCAATATATTTCAAGAAATGCTAATTTGTGGATTAACTAGGAGACACAAAAATACTTTTCGCAGGTAGTTGGGACTTCATCTTGCCAAAGAAATTACACATGCCAGTTCACAAATTCAGGTACAAACATACACATGCCAGTTCACCAATACAAATTCAGGTACAAACATACACATGCCAGTTCACAAATTGAAGTGCATGTCTGAAACAGCAGTACAAATACACACCTACCTACCAATACAATTAAATACACAAATGCTCCCTGCACATTCAAGTTCATGTCCTAATTAGCAATACATGATACACAAATATACAACAATATACAAATACAACAATTCACACATTCGATGTATATTACAAAAGCCATGTCTGAAATTAACAACAGATCACGACGAGGACCCAGTGGCCCATACATGCATTTTACATAAAAGGGAACCTTTGCAGGTTGCCACAATGCAACTACCGACTACAAGTTAGACCTGATACATCACAAATCCATTCATCCAAAACAGCAAATGTCTGAACCACATTGGACTTAACCATAGGAGTTCAGTTCGAAGACGCCCGAGGAGCTGGAACTGCCGTCGACATACATTTGTACGTAATGGTGATTTCCTCGGACTCAAACTCGATCAACTCAACTCAACTCAACTCAACTCCATTAACAAAAAGAACCTACCTTCCAAGATGTTGTTCTGTGTAGTGATGGTGTAGAATGGCTGTGCAAATAACAACAATTCTTCTTCTCCAAGCAGGTAAGCATCTGGCCACAAGCTGGTGCATGCAAAAACATGTAAGATGCTTTCTATAGGTCCTGATTTGAGAAACACGCCGGGCTTAAGCATCTTCTCGACCGAGCCAACCAAGATCTCGCCCTTCACGTCCTTCCAGCTCTCGACGGTGATCTTCACCTTTTCTTTCGCCAACAAGCCAACGTAGGCAGCGTACTGCGATGAAGAACCGTGAAATACGTTGCCCCTCACGAGCATCATCCAAGGACCTGAACAGATCATAATCATATTGAAAAGAAGACACATCAAAATGAAGGATACAAAAAAAGCAGAATTATTGCCATAATCGGATTAGAATAATCTAACAATATTGCAGAAATTTTACGTACCTTCCTTGGGATGCCGACGTCTAGAGGGCGTCGATGGAGGTGCGGAGGTGCAGCGGTCCCCTGTAGAGGTGCGCCGGCCGTCCATGGAGCTTACGGGTTAGGACTACGAGCCCAGATGAACTGTGAGAATGAAAGAGACATACCCGTGTATTTATACAATTATATATTTTCTATCGGTAAGAAAACAGAATACCGTTAGTAATAAAAACATCTGTAGAAGCCGAATGGTTCTATCGGCACAACAAATATTACCGATAGGAATTTTTGTACATACTCTATCGGTCTATACGTACACTACCGATAGAATATTATTAGTGTAGAAGGCCAACAGTTCTAAGATATTTTGTGCAATATTCTACCGGTATAAACATGCATTACCGATAGAATAAAACTATTAGAAGACGAACAGTTCTAAGCAATTTTCTATATATTCTAACGGTAAAAGAATCCATTACCGATAGAATAAAAATATTTGTAGAAGGTCAACTATTCTATCGGCGAACTACATATTGCCGATAGGAACTTTTAATATATTCTGTCGGTATATTCATACAGTAGCGATAGAATAAGTCTAGTTGTTGAAGTCGACCAGTCCTATCGGCGCACAACATTCTTCCGTCAGTACTTATGCATCTCTTCTAACGGCAAATATGTTCATCACCGCTAGAGTAAATCATACTATTTATTCTATCGGTAAGTTTCTTAGAAACCGATAGGGAAAATACATCCGTCGGGCTTTTTTGCCCGCGAGGCACATTTTCTATCGGTTTTGTGCTGTTTCGCTAATAACCGATAGAAGATAGGGGTTAGTAGACTGCATTTCTGTACTAGTGATCAGACATCTCGGCTATAAGCCATTTAGTGTCAATCCGTGCGTCTTAGCTCGAGGCCATGGAGCACAGCCCCTCAGCAGCAACAGCAGCCGGCTCAGCCTATGCCTCCTCCTCCTCAGCCTCAGGCTCAGCAGCCAGCACAGTCTAGCCAAGCCCCCGCCTGGTTTACACAGTTCCAGCAGCAGTTCTATCAGCCGATGATGGATCAGTTTGCTACACTACTCCAGGGGCTTGAGCTCGCACGCTCGGACTTGGCGGCATTGAATGATCAATTCCAGACCTTCTCGTCGCGCCGGGATCAGTTCGAGCAGCGCTTCGACGCCTTCTCTGCTCACTTCTACACCAGATTCCCTCAGACTCCTCCTTTCCATCCTCCAGATGATGATGCTCCCGCCGATCCTTAGTCTTTATGGCAATTGATGCCAAAGGGGGAGAGAAGAGAGTAGGAGAGAGATGAATGATTTTTGATGATGTGATGTAAAACTCTAGATGAATGAATGATGTGATGTTTTGCTGTGATATTTTGAATATTGAATATCTTATAGTGTGATTTTTGTGCTACTTATATGAGATGTGTTTTATGTTATTTTCATATGACCCTTGTGATGTTGATATCATGTGTTGAATTGAATGTCTTATTTGTGACTTATGTGATGTTCTATGTGATGTTTTGAAAACTTTTGTGATACTTCATGATTATATAGAAAATGAATTGAGATATCATCTTATATACATGCTTGAACTCCACCAAAATGCCAAAATTCTCATATTCATACATTTAGGGGGAGTGTATCTTTCTCTACTATGCTTATTAAAAAATCCTTTTAATACTCAAAATTCAATCATCTACCCTTTATGTTGTCATCAATTACCAAAAAGGGAGAGATTGTAGCTTCTAGGCCCCTAAAGAATGTTTTGGTAATTAATGACAATTATAAATGTTGAACTAACGTTACCTGTTAAGTTGTGTCAAGATCAAACTCAAAAGACAGGATAATGAAAGGCAAAGAAAGAGCTACATGATGAAGAAAAAACATTGAGCAAAGAGGCAAAGGTACGGAATAGGGTCTTTTTCTATTTTACCGGTCTAAGGTGATTAGAGAAGAATTTTGACCGGATTTTAGGATAAATGCCGTACTATTAAGAGGAGCATATGGTGTATCATGAAATAGTTCATCTATGTGCCACAAATCATAAAATCAACTTGCATTGCATACTAGAAGGTCATATTCTTTGAAAATGCAGTGTTCCATTCATTTCAGACAAATTCAGCTCAGTCGGTCTGACCGATTGTTAGCCGGTCTGACCGAATGTTAACTCGGACTGACCGACATTATGTCAAAGTGTTTTTTATTTCTTAAAAAGGTCGGTCTATCCGTAGGAAAAACCTAGGTCAGTCTCCTGGAACTTCATGACCTATCTTTCTGAATCATATTGTGTTATGACGGTCTGACCGTTTGTTAGACTAGTCTGACCGAGAAATCGGTCTGACCGAGTTTTTGCACTACGGTCTGACCGTGTGGCCGGTCTGTTCGTAATTATCGGCCTGACCGTATAACGTGTCCAGAAACTATGTCGTCTCTGGACGGTTTCACGGTCTGACCGCAATTTGCACCGGTCTGACCGTGTGTGTGCCTGACAAGGGCAGGTGAGCATTAATTGCGCCTGTTTAATGCCGTTGCAATTGTGGCGATCTGACCGGACTTATACCTGCGGTCTGACCGCCAAGTGATCTTTTTCTCCCAACGGCCTGTAACGGCTATATTTATTGTGGAGGGTATAAATACTCCCATGCACGGCTCTGTTCATAACTTTTGACATATTTGTGAACATTGTCATCATCTTTGAGAGCTAAAGCAAGTTTCATACACTCTAGGGTTCTAATCTCGAATTTGTGAGAGTGTGCATTTGAGATCTTCTAGTGCATTGCATTTAGATCACTAAATCAATCTTGTGGCACTAGAAGAAGGTTAAGTGATCATCACCGGCTTGTTACTCTTGGAGTTTACCGGCTCCTAGACGGCTAGGAGGAAGGTTTTGGAGAGCTCTTCAAGGAAGATTATGAAGAAGCCTCAAAACACCTTGTGAAAGGGTCAAGCACGCCTTGCCGGAGCGGTAAAGTGCATCATTAGTAGAATCGAGGTTTGGATAACTCATCACACTAATCCGGCTCGAGATCTAGGTCACTTCCTGAGAGAAGGTTGACTAGATAGAGGAGCGGTTAGAGATTTGAGTTTGCCTCAACGTGGATTAGGGGTGATAGGCAAATCACCGAGACCACGGGATATATCCTTATATTAAATTGTTCATTGTTCATCTTGTTTTAGATATTTGCTCTCATTTATTATTAATTGCTTGATTAGTTGCTAATTTGTTAAAATTGTCTATTCACCCCCTCTAGTCGATATCCTAGATCCCTTTCAGTATGTACACTCCTCAAATTTCCACTTGCCGCTGCCCTGCAAAGGCGAGAATTAGAGGATAAGCTATACCGATGGAAACAGAGAGATAAGGACGGTTGATTACCTTTGAAGTACAACCCTTCCTGGTGATCCATACGCATGTAACTGATTTCGTCGGTATCTTCGGTATCGATCTGTACACCATCTCCAAATGGAGGCATCTCATTGAATTGATTGTATTCTTCCTCGTCTACGATATTTTCAACTCCAACAATCCTCCTCTTGCCATGAAGGACGATGTGCCACTTCTTATTGGCCAAGTCAGTGACATAAATGACCTGAATGGCTTGCTTTGAAAGTATGAATGACTCACCTTTATAAGCAACTCGATCGAAATCCACAAAAGTGAAACCGTAACTGTCAACCTTCACACCCTGTGGGATTTGGATTCATTGGCATCGAAACAGGGGAATCTTGAATAGTACGTAATCGAGCTCGCAAATTTCTTCTATGAACCTGTAGTATGAGTTCAATCCACGTACTACCCTTGTTGGGCCTGTCTCGCTGAACTCCTCATAAAAAGTTTCTACGCTCACTCCACTATTTTGCATAGTGCTTTTTTGATCTTGAGTTTTAGTGTAAAATGTGTACCCATTGATGTCATATCCATGCCATATCTGTACAGTAAATGTTGGCCCTTTTTCCAACCATTTAAGATTCTCACTTGCGAACTCCCTGGTGATTCGCACTTTCATTCACGCGTTGAATCAACTGTTATGTTCTCTCGTGATCCAAACCTCGGATCGGCGAGGATTGTCTTGTCGTACCATCTCCTTGTGCTCGTCGATGTACGGAGACACCTCCGTCATGTGTTGCAAGAATCAAAAATGTGCTTTCGAGTACATATCGAAAATCAGGAGTGATTGCTCTCCATCCAATAGTTCTAACGCCATCAAGCCTCCTCTCATGATGAGATATAGGAACTCGTATTGCTTTTACCTCGGCCATGTAATCGACGCAGAACTGAACAATCTCTTTCGCTGCATAACCTTCGATAATGCTGCCCTTGGACCGAGAGCGATTCCTCACGTAAGCCTTAAGTAAACCCATGTACCTCTCGAACGGATACATATAACGTAGGAACATGGGTTCACATATCTTGATTTCTCTGACAAGGTGGACAGTGAGATGGACCACGATATCAAAAAACGACGGAGAAAAATACATCTCAACCTGATAGAGAGTTCAAACCACCTCGCTCTGCAGATAATCTAGTCCCTCGGGATCAATGACCTTGCAAGAAATTGTATTGTCTGCGATCGTCTCTCTAACCTTATGCGGCAGAATACTCCGGATAGCAACAAAAAACATTTGTCATCAACACGTGACAATCGTGAGACTTCATACCAAGCAATTCTTGAATTCAATCATATAATTTCTAAAACAAAATGAAGTTCATAATTAAAAATACAAAAGATAAAAATTAAAATATTTAAGTTGAAATTCAATTGTTGATGGGAGCTGCATGCTTTTGCATTGAGATCGAATTAAATTTGATGTCATTTTGTTCGGGAGGAACAATATTGCTGTCGACGCTGATTTGTGTTAGAGGTGTGTATCGAAGCAATCTGGTATCTTTATCTTTTGTTGGAGCTGTAACAGAATGTGCGGGGAAAGATTTTGGTTAAGGAGTGAAAGATTTTGGTTGTTGAAGGCTTTAAACAGACATAAGTCGCAATTGTTTCGGGGCTTTAAGAACGAAAAGAAACATATCTGAGACGTAACGAGATGTACGTGATGATGTATGAGTTATCCAATACGAAAAGAGCGACGTAGCTGTTTGTTGCATGTCTGAAGTTTTGATTCTAATTTTATCAAGAATTAGTTGATTAGATAGACACTTATCCTTTTGTTGATCAAGAAAATCCCGTGGCTAACAAATTCAGTTGTGAAGCTCCCTCGTAGGAGATGCTGCTTCTGCCTATAAATATGTACCGCATCCCCAAAGGCTGCCATCAACTTCGAAAGCCTTCTTCTTCTGTCTATATTGCCTCCTAAAATGGAGCTGTCTAGCAAGTCTAGCAGATGCTTCTTCTTAGGATTAGTCGTTCTAGTTTCAATTCTGGTTTCTGTGAGGTCGACCTCTGTTGGGACCGACAATCGTGCGGTTGTAATTGATGGCAAGCGCCGAATCATCATATCTGGATCTATCCACTATCCAAGGAGCACACCTGAGGTGACTTGCATGCAGTTCTCTAGCCTTGTTTCAAACTTATTATTGTTTTGTAGCGCTTAAAGATATGCAGTTGCCATAATACTTCACGTTTTGGAAGTTAGCCTACCTCCTCACTTGTTATGAGACTAGCACCTCTTGTATACTGTTCATAGCGGATACGTGATCCATTGCACATCACACATCTTTGTCCTCTCGTGTCTATATGCCTGCTTCAAACTTATAGTACATCGTGTTGAAACTAAATTGATCTTCCTGCATACAGATGTGGCCTGATTTGATTAGGAAGTCAAAGGAAGGAGGTCTTGATACCATTGAGACCTATGTCTTTTGGAATGGTCATGAGCCTCGTCCTCGTGAGGTTTGTATAGAATTCTGTTATAAGATGTCGTCCCAATCCAATCAAGAAGTTGGCAATTTATCACTAATTTCCTTTTATTTCTTTTTCCTCTTATCTTTAGTACAATTTTGAGGGAAATTATGATATAGTAAGGTTCTTTAAGGAGATCCAAAATGCTGGCATGTATGCTATTCTTCGCATTGGCCCATATGTTTGTGCTGAGTGGGACTATGGGTATGTTGATATTGATACATTTTGAGAAATTGAGAAACTTGACAACACAACATGAAACTAATCGTGTTTTTCCCTATATCTAGAGGTCTTCCTGCTTGGTTGCGTGACATTCCTGGCATGAAGTTTAGATTGCACAACCAACCGTTTGAGGTATTGAATTTCACTTCTTTATACAACATCTCTAATTTTGAATTTTACAACTATATATATGTGATGGAATTAAATACATTTTATTATATATGAGCAGCGCGAGATGCAAAATTTCACCACTCTTATAGTTAACAAGATGAAGGAAGCAAACCTTTTTGCTAAACAAGGAGGGCCTATCATTCTCGCTCAGGTATACATTACTGATCTTAAGGAACATCCAACTTGGTGATAGCATGTTAATTAGATTCTTGTACTATCCTATAACTCAATGTTAATGCTTACTATCTGTAGATTGAGAACGAATATGGTAATGTCATGGGTGGATTTCAAGGTGATGATGTGGAATCTGCTACAAAATATATTCAATGGTGTGCGGACATGGCGAACAGTTTGAAGGTTGATGTTCCGTGGATCATGTGCCAGCAAGATCAGCATACACCATCGAATGTGGTATGGATTACTTCTTACATGTCATATACATAGATTTTTAATTGTTTGATGAAATCACCAACTACATGGATGTTTTGGATTGCTAGCTCAACACTTGCAATGGATTTTATTGCCACGACTGGTATCCGAAGAGGAATATCCCAAAAATGTGGACAGAGAACTGGACTGGATGGTATTTACTTTCTCATCTAATTGTGTTTGGTTTACTTTGTTAACTTGGGCATATATTTTATACTTGGTGGACACTATTAGGTTCAAAGCATGGGACAAGCCAGATTTTCATAGGCCTACTGAGGATCTAGCTTTTGCTGTTGCCCACTTCTTCCAGAACCGTGGGGTGCTCCAAAATTACTACATGGTATTTTTTTTTTTTTTTGTTAAGGGCTTGCTTGATTTGTTTTACCCATGATTATAGTCTAATTTTTCATTGCCTTTTTCGTTAGTATCATGGTGGAACCAACTTTGGCCGCAGTACTGGGGGTCCATACATTACAACAAGCTATGACTATGATGCGCCATTAGATGAGTTTGGTAAGCTAAGAGATACCTGCTGCTGTTGCAGTATGTAGGTCTAATCTATTTTGCCTTTGTGACCATCAGGTAACATTAGGCAACCCAAGTGGGGCCACTTGAAGCAGCTTCATGCCGTAATAAAGTCCATTGAGAAACACCTTGTCTATGGAAATCACAGCGAATCCCGCCACGGCAAAATTACAGTATGTTTTACAATGCAAAAACTTTATTTTGGTTACTGCATGACGTTTGAGTTTATTATTATCTTATGGTATTCTCTTCTGATCAATGTAGACCACAAAGTACACCTTGGATGGTTCTTCTGCTTGCTTTATCGGTAACGGATATGACAATAAAGATGTCAATGTGACCTTTGAGGGATCTGTTTACCATGTTCCTGCATGGTCTGTCAGCATTATGCCTGACTGCACTACTGTAGCATACAACAGTGCGAAGGTAGTTTCCTCTGCCACTATTTATTTGCTCTAACTGGATGATGAAAGTATTGACAGATTGATTTTTTTCATGGCACTATGATTTTATAATTAGGTCAAGGTACAGACATCTGTCATGGTGAAGAAGCCTAGCATAGTAGAGCGAGAGCCAGAAGCCTTGCAATGGTCTTGGATGCCTGAGGACCTGAAGCCCTTCTTGACTGATGAACTTGGTTCCTTTAAATCAAACCATCTCTTGGAACAAATTGTTACAGCAGCTGGTCGAAGTGACTACTTGTGGTACAGGACAAGGTAAACCAGAAGGAAAGAAGGGAAAAACATGAACACTTCCGAAACTAAATTTGAACAAACACTAAATTTGTTTCTCTCATGAAATGCAGTCTGGACCATGATAAAGAAGAAAAATTCACATTGTTTGTGAATACAACCGGTCATGAACTCTATGCGTTTGTGAATGGAGTGCTTGTTGGTTAGTACTATTCAATATTGTCTTATGATTTTTTTGTTAGAGAGCATATGTTGTGTCATGGTAATACTAATGTTCTCAAATTATGTTCTGACAGGGTTCAATCATTCCCCGAATTGGCCATTTATTTTCCAGCTCGAGGCACCAGTGAAGTTGCGCGCTGGAAAGAACTACATTTCTCTACTTAGTGCCACTGTTGGCACTAAGGTATTGAATTTCACATCAAGCTAAAAATAAATATTCTTTTCATTCTTTGTTTGAATTATCTGAAAGAAGTTTTCTTCTCAAACAGAACTATGGAGCTTATTATGAGTTAATGCCTGCTGGTATTGTTGGGGGACCAGTTAAGCTGGTCAGAGCAAATGGTGCGGCCATTGATCTCTCGCACAGCACTTGGTCTTACAAGGTATAGAATATCTCCATCGTGCTTTTGGCAGCTTGTCTATGTAACCATCATGATGTTGCTTTGATTTGTTGGTTTCAGACTGGCCTATGGGGTGAGCTCAAACAAATCCATCTTGACAGGCACGGCCTTAAATGGCAAAATGGAACCCTCCCCATTGAGAGGCCCTTCACTTGGTACAAGGTATTTGGCAATCCATATGCTACTCACTATTAACACTACGTACAACTCTATCATCTAAGTTTCCCTCCCTCTCTGAAGACCACGTTCCAAGCTCCTGTTGGGTCGGAGGGTGTCGTGGTGGACTTGCTTGGCCTTAACAAGGGGATGGCATGGGTGAACGGCAACAACCTGGGACGCTACTGGCCTACCTACATTGCTAATGACATGGGTGGATGCCACCGGTGTGACTACAGAGGACCCTATGTAACATGGGATAACAAAGAGAAGTGTCTAACTGGTTGTGGAGAGCCTGCCCAGAGATGGTACGTTGTCATACACTACACACGCTGACTAAGTTCCTGATCAAAAGTACAAGGCTGAATTTTGGTTTTTTTGGTTGCATAGGTACCATGTTCCTCGTTCTTTCCTAAAGCCTGGGGAGCCCAACACCCTAGTCTTGTTTGAGGAAGCTGGAGGTGACCCATCGCAGGTTAACTTCAAGACGGTGGCAGTTGGAAAAGTGTGCCTTAACGCTGAAAAGGGCGACACCATCGCCCTGTCGTGCGAGAACGGCAGGTCCATCTCAAGCATCGACTTTGCCAGCTTTGGTTTGACCCGAGGCAAGTGCGGCGCATACAAGGGCGGCTGTGAGTCCAAGACAGCCTACAACATTTTGTCGAAGGCTTGTGTCGGAAAAGAATCATGCACCCTGAAATATAACCACATCTTCACGGGCAAAGACTGCAGCTGTGACGACGGCTCGGGCTCCAGTGTGTTGACTATTCAGGCCACTTGCTGAAGTATCGCTTAGTTCATTTCTTTGTTCTGTCTTAAGAGACTTGTTTAGTTATACACATTAGGTTATGCGTTAGGATTAGTACAATACTCTCTCTGGTTACATCTCTCGTGTACCTGTCGGGTCTGCATATAGACCCATTCTTTTAGAATAAAGCTAACATTCTTTCATCTTTCATGGTTCTTCAAATATTGAATTGATATATAACCTTTTGAGATGTGATGATTCATGGTGTCAGCATGCATTAAATGTGAACATAAGGCCAGATAAAAGATAACATGTTTGTTAATTTTGCTGTTTCCCTTGGAATTGGAGTTTTGCTGTTTGTTAGCTCAATCAGCAGAAGCTCATTTTACCAATCAGGTGTTTTGTACTACAAACTTCCCTAGATGGGGTTTACTACATATAATAAATGGTCTTATCAAAAGAAAGAAAATAAAGGGACTATAAAACGACACTTCGTGGTCAGCTCACAACAACAAAGACTAAAGTGAAGTTTATAAGCAATCAGGAGCCCATGGAGCCACCATTTTGCACGATAGGAGAGAGACTTTTACATTTTGTATGTGCTCCCCTATATATAGTGAATGATTCAGAAAATGCTCGCCTCTTAAAGGCTCTGATCAAGGCGATGAATATTTTTCACTTGGAAACTAATAAGAAAGAAATTCAAATCATGGTTCAATACAGACCATTTTTCTTTCGAGCAGAGTGAAACTTCCTTTCCAATACTTCTGTGTTCTATCCATCTCTACACATTGCTAGCAAATACAAATGATCACACTAAAAGCAAACATATGAGTCTTAGCCTAACAGTGCATCTTGTGTCTATGCATGCCTAGCAACTTGCCTGTTTCCTTTATATATACAATAGAAGACATACTCCACAATGCTTTGGAATGAGAATAGCCATTCATTTCTGTAAATCAGATGGTTTCAGATTAGGTGGTACTGAGCCAGATTCTAGAATTGTGGGTCAACTACCAACTTAAAAAATAAGGTAGACGGTTAATTAGATCATTTCCCGCCCATGCCATGGTGAGTATATCGCACACATAGTTTGCACATCATTTACATAGTCATTTAAATTCGTATGGCACACATGTTTTACTTATAATTTATATGGTTGCATAACATACACAACATCTATACTATTTAATAAAGAGTAAGTTATAGTTAGATAACCTCCTCTTTATTTTTCCCTAAATACTCTCATTTGATTGTCTCTTAGCACTATGTAACAAACTATTTTATAATTTAAAAATTAAAAAAATATTTACAAGCTAACTATCTGTTGTGTTAGATTATAATCTAATAGACGATATCAAGTGTATCCATTCTTTATAATTACACTGAATGCCCTCGATGGCAATGACTATTTACACATATGTCATTCATTTAAAAGCAAAATCGTTCAATACATATCTACACAGTTGGACGCAATTTTAGCTACAAATAAATTATACTTACACACAATAAATGATATTTACAATGTGACTACAAAATATAAATATTTAAACACATAAATGACAAAAAAAAACATAAACTGCTCACAAAAATAATATTTACACAGTCTGCTACAAAATAAAAATATTTACACACATAAATTACAAAAAAAAACTTGCTTACAAAAATAATATTTACATAATATGGCTACAAAATATAAATATTTACACACATAAGTGACAAACAAACATAACCAGCTCACAAAAATATCTATATTTACATTCTGGCTACAAAATAAAAATATTTACACACATAAATGAACTGCCAAGATACAAAATAAAAATATTTACATGCATAATTTGACTACAAAAATGATCTTTAATTATTAAACTTATAGTTATGTTCATGGTAGTATTAACTTATGTCACTTACTGAGATGTTGGATCTCATTCATTTTTTTTATTTGTGTTTTCATGTTAGGATCGAGGAGGCTTGAGCATGCATGGGGAGGGCTCCTATAGAACATTTCACATAGTAACCACAGTCACAATTTGTTAGCTCTTGTCACGCGCACTCACCTACACGTGACCACATACTTAATACTTGATGCCTCATGATAGGCATGATGTTTTGTTTGGACGGTGGTACTTCCACACCGATGAACCTTAATTCAGATAACACGTAGATGATTGGTGCATGTGTAGGTTCCCTTTTTATGGTGCGGTGAATGGAAACACAAATTTATGATAAAGATCATTAGAAACTTGCTTACGTGTAGGTTGTGAACTTCTCGCCATCGAGAACTTGAAAAATTGTGAATTGTTATGGTGTTGTGTATTGTTTAATATATAATTATTCTTGCAAAAATCTTGTCATGTTAGGCAAGTGATTTAGGTTGTGATACGGTATAGTAACACCTTACCGTAGCCAGGAGATTGGGGTGTTACAGTTGGAATTAGAGCCTAGGCTTTAGGTTCTAGGACTTTAAAATGGACGCACACACACAAATAGGAGGGCTATGGGATTGCATTTCAATTGCACAGTTGCATGTTATGTTTGTATATGATGGAAGTAGATGATTTACTTGTCTTCTATGTTAACTCCTTGAATGTGACAATTGTGGTGCTCTTGAAGGGCCTCTAAAGAAAGGGGGTTGTGTGAGTATTTAGATGTTCATGTATATGTTGCCCATGGGTGGAATGTTTGTGATGCTATAGTTATTTACTGTCATGAGTTTCTTATCTGGGTCTAGTTACCCGCTAATGAACATGTTGATGATTAACTTGTAGATATGCCACCTACAACGAGGAATCATGCCGCCATGCAGGCTTTTGTTGAGGAGGCCAGTCATCATGACGACGACGGCCATGTAGAGGCCAATTGTCATGATGACGATGTCTACCCTGAGTTCAAGGGTGATCCTCAGCCTGCAGTGTTGGCTACTCATAGCCATCATAGAGAATCCACTCCCCAATCGATCCAATGTCGAGCATATATATGGCTTGGGTGAGCTACGAGATATCTTGCAGGCAATTCTGTAGTGCCTGCCACCTCAGGCGACTACCACCCCTGTGGCCTCGCTAGACCTGTATTAAGGCCTATTCTAGTTCCTCGTGAGTAGTACCACGAGGAGGTAGAGTCTATGCATTTGCCTAGGAGGGGAGGAGAAGAGGGAGATGACACTTCGGGACTGGATGAGGCTGAAGCTAGATATGTTTGATGGATCCGAGACCCCCATTCAAGTAAGTAACTGGCTGCAATACATACAAAAGCAGTTCGGTGCTGTGGAAGAAAGAAAAAAATATGATTTGCACAAATATGCTTTTTTGGAAGAAAGAAATAAAATTAGTTTTACAAAGCAAAGCACAAGTAAACAATTTTAGTTTTGCATTCCTAGGGTGACATACAAGAACAATAAAATCTCAATCTAAACAATATTAAATTTTGGAGTGCAAAAAATAAGCCAAAAGAGACACGAAGAATTTTTTTCCGAGGCCTCAGAAACTTTGCCAGTCTCCCCTACTCCTCGTTGAAGTACTCACACATGAGACGATATTGAGTGTATCCATCCTTTATAATTACACTGGATGCCCTCAATGGAAATGATTATTTACACATACGCCATTCATTCAAAAGCAAAATCGCTCAATACATATCTACACAGTTGGACGCGATTTCATCTACAAAATAAATTATACGTACACACAATAAATGATAAAGAAGTATAACAATAAATGATATTTACATTATGGCGACAAAATATAAATATTTAAACACATAAATGACAAAAAATCGTAAACTACTCGCAAAAATGATATTTACACAGTCTGCCTACAAAATAGAAATATTTACACACATAAATTACAAAAAAATCTGCTTACAAAAATAATATTTACACAGTCTAACTACAAAATATAATATTTACACACATAAATGACAAAAAGCATAACTTGCTCACAAAAATATCTATGTTTACATTCTGGCTACAAAATAAAATTATTTACACATATAAATGAACTGCCAAGATACAAAATAAAAATATTTACACACATAATTTGGCTACAAAAATGATATTTACACAGTCTTTGCCACCTAAGCAATAGCAAAACAAAAAATTACTACACCAGAAGAAAAAAATCAAACTCTGCCAACTAAACAAAAAAAATAGAATTCCAACACCAAAATGGACTAGCAACAGCAAAACAACTAAGCATCAGTAACAACAAAATGTTGGGATATCCATTCAACCAACTAAGCAAAAAAAAATTTCAACGCAAAAAATGGAACAACAACAGCAAGAGAACTAAACAACAGCAATAGCAAAGTGCTGGGGATATCCATTTCGCCAACTAAGCAAAAAAAAAACAAAATTCCAACACCACAAATGAAATAGCAATAGCAAAACAACTACTAAACAAACAAAATCTTCTATACTAACAAATCACCTGAAATATTTATCCATTCAACTACCAATTAAGCAACATTAAAAAAAAATTCCAACGCCATGCTACTAACCTCGAGATATCCATCCAGGACGCCGCAAAAAAATTTGGAGAGGTAATAATACTTTCCTTCCTGAACCTGAAGACATGCAATCTCAACCATTATAAATAGTACTAAGCCTCAACCATACTTGCATATCCATCCCGTCCCTCCTTTAGGTAATCCTTTCCTTCGTCCATATTTTTTTTTTGAGATTATTTGATTTCTGACTTGGGTGTTTTATTGTAGGCAATCAAATCATTCATCTCGGCCACTTTATAAAAGGTAAATCTAATATAAAATTTTCTAAGAATCAATACCACTTCAAAGTTATTTTTCTTTTGGATTAGGATTCATGAGATAAGCAATATTGCATGAGCATTTTCATATCGTCATATTTTTTAATGCATTGTCTGTTTTAGCATGAATTTTGTATCCAATGTTTTGGAATTAGTCAGTTTAGCATTGATCCTCAAAATACTCCCATGATTTCGCTGTTATACTATAACAATTATTAGGTTGAAACAAAACAACATCATTGATGGTAATGATGTATTTGAAAAAATACATGATATATTAACAAACAAGTAGCAAACCAGTACTGTGAATATTTCTTGTTTAATGTTCTATCTTTTGTATCCTCTAAACTCTTCTAAATGACCTTTTGTATCCTCTAAACTCAAAATAATTTTTCTCTTTTTCACTTTCTTTTTAGCTTTTCAGAGTTGCTGGACAAAGGAAATTGGGATAATATATGCAAGACTTTTATGTTTACCTTTCAAAGATCTCTTCCAAAATAACATATATAATGCCTGAAAATAAATTTTTTATATGCATGTAGACAAAAAAGGTTTTCCATTGCATACAACCCTTATAAGCATTTAGACTAATTTAACTTACATTCTATTTAATAAATTTTTTGTAGGTAAAATGACAACAATCTATATTAGTAAAAAATCATATTGTTGCTCAGATTGTAGAGACCTTAAAGTTGTCTCCTGCTACCTATGGATCACAACAAATCCGAGGAAACACATTCATTGGATGGATTGAAATATCCATAAAATGTTCTACATTGTGAGGGAAGGGGCCCACCTGTTCAGTGAGTCCTGACATCACAACTACCTAGGAAACAATTACTCTCACATTTGTAGATCTTAGTTCCTGTTTATAGTATAATAATAATAGTAGCACAAGAAATTGCAACCGTTACTGCTTATGGATATAGTACCATAATTACATTAGAGGAGATGACAGGACCAAAATAAGAAGTTGATTTTCTTCTTTTTGAGAGATACAAGTGCGGTCTAGGATCCTTCACAGGTCATACTTGACTTGGCACATGACCCCAAATATATCTTGGTCTTCTGAAGATTTCACCAACTTTCTTTCGCTGATAAGACGATCAGCAAGAGTGAGTACAGAGTACTCAGCAAGTCATAGTATAACAATTGCATATTCATATATATATATATATATATATATATATATATATATGAATTAACAAAACCATTTAGTATGTTTTCAAAATGAATCTTTGTATATATAGTTTAATAAGGGAATTGTTCAAATTCTTGATGGTTAAATACTTATTCAACACATGATAATTATTTAAAATTTCACAACACTATTTTTGCCACACAACATGATTTAAAATCATTGATCGCAACATGCGTCAAGAACCTGGGAGCACGAAGTACTCGAATACTTCTTTAAAACTCTGCAGAGGTGTACCACTTTACCCACAAGATTCCTCAACTAATTATTGTCAGGTCATTTACATGCCATAGTTCTGCATGTGACTAAGCTGAGGATAACACGTTTTTCACCCTGCATTATAATAACCTTGGCTCTACCCAGTATAAGGTATACTACCAGATTGGTAGCCTTAATACCATTGTGGCGGGCTAAACGCTCCACCCTGACTCTTTCCCAGTAATGGTCCGCGGTAGGGATCTTCCCAGTAAGGGCCAAATCATGGAAGGGATTTTCCCTAACCGGCAATCACGTAATCAATTGATCTTTCATCAATATGTCCCACTCCTCCATGTAGAGCCGGTTTAATTATTTAGCAAGGTTATTAGGTCATGTCTGTCCCATACCAGGCTTGTGGTGGTACCTTTTTATGCCACTAGTTGTATAGCACAATTGCTTAGTCCCTATTTGTTAGGGTGATCCATCCAATCACTGTCCTACTTATGCAGTTTTCGTCCACTAGTCCTACCATGCTCACCACTAACATTCATTGGTTTTTCAAATAGATAGCAATAGGTTAAATATACTTAGTCAGGCATTCTCTTGTATGAGTACATGCTAAATTTGATTGAAAGTAGCAGTTGAAATGAGACCCTAGGTGGCTTATATCCATACCGTTGTAGCGAGCTTAGTTTGTTTGGTAAAGATTTCCACTCAATGTGGCTTAGATCTTTACTATTGTGACAGGTTTGGGTTACTTAACAAGTATTTTACTTTCAGCTACTTGTGATTGTTCATTCACATGCATATACTCGTATTTATCAAAAACAACATACGTTAGTTTTTGTAACATATGGGTTCAATATGGTCAAGAAGTAGTGACTTGCCTTGCTTGGTGTGATGTTCAATTGAAGTTGCTGAAATGGCGAACTTGTGGGGCTTGAGGCCTAATCGAAAGACAAATAATGTGGACATATGTCCATAAAAAAATTAGTTATATATAATCATACATGTATGCGTGGAAGCTAGTCGATAGTTGCGATTGAGTGAACAAGATGGATTTTGAGATTAACTTGGGTAGGACGAATAGGATCAAGTTAGATGATGGCATTGAATGGGTGAGATGAGATAGATCCAATTGAATGATCAAATTAGATGAACAGGATCAACCTATTATCGGAGATAGAATTTAGAAAGGAAGAGGATGTAAATTAGAGGTTGAATTTATGAGGAGATTAGTTGAGTGGAAATGCGAGTTGAAACCAAGTCTTCTGGAGCTATTCTTGACTTTGGTTGAGGTGAAACTTGGAGGAGTTACTTCACCATGAGTCTACTGTTCTCCATAAAAGTTTGGGGTTGATCGGACTTCTGGATGAGAAGTTATAATCGATCATCTCCCGCATATCAGGCTAGAACTTAGCTCTAATCAAAATGTATCTTCGGGACTTCTGATTGACTTGAGAGTTGGTGGAAACGCTTCACTTCAAATCTTCTGTACACCACAAAAATCTTCTGGCCTTGGTCGAATCACCGCATCTGGTCTTGGTCGAATTGCCTCAACTAATTGTGGTTAAAAATACAACTCATTTTGATCAGATTGCTCTTTTCTGGTCTCTACCTGAAAATACTTATCAGTTTACAAAAAATGCAATTGATTTCGATCATATTGTTGTTTTTAAGTCTTTGCTGAAAATACTTGTCGGTTTCGACCATAAATGCAATTGATTTCGATCAAGTTGCTGTTTTCAAGTCTCTGCCCAAAAATACTTGTTGGTTTCGACCAAAAACACAATTCATTTCAATCAAGTTGCTGTTTTCAAGTCTCTTATCAAAAATACTTGTCAGTTTCGACCAGAAAAACAACTTTCTTGATCTTTGATTGAAAGTACACACATGACCTTCAGATATTTGATCGACCATGACCTTGGTGGCGTTTTGATCTTTGATCGAAAGTGAACATACTACTTTCAGATTTTTGATCGACGACGACCTTGGTGGGGTTTTGATCTCTGATCGAAAGTGAACATGCGACCTTCAGATCTTTGATTGACCGTAACCTTGGTGGCGTTTTGATCTTTTGATTGAAAGTGAACATACTTTCAGATCTTTGATCGACGGCGACCTTGGTAGGGTTTTGATCTCTGATCGAAAGTGACCATGCGACCTTCAGATCTTTGATTGACCACGACCTTGGTGGCGTTTTAATATGTGATCGAAAGTGAACATACGACTTTTTAATATTTGATTGACGACGACCTTGGTGGGATTTTGATCTCTGATCGAAAGTGAACATGCGACCTTCAGATCTTTGATCGACCATGACCTTGTTGGCCTTTTGATCTTTGGTCAAAAATGAACGCACTTTAGGTTTTTGATCGACGGCGACCTTGGCGGGATCTCTGATCGAAAGTGAACATGCGACCTTCAGATCTTTGATCAACCACGACCTTGGTGGTGTTTTGATCTCTGAGCGAAAGTGAACATGTGACCTTCAATTGTTGCTCCATGCTTCTTTTCATCTTCGTGAATGAACCAGCACGGGCACCAACGAACAAGTCTTCACTCTCTTAATGCAATGCATGATGATGTATGCTTTAAAATTGATCAATACTCACCCATGGCTACCTTTATAGTTTTCTTGGGTGGATCTACAGAGGGGAAAGAAAAAGGGGCTCTCTGGTCAAACAGAGAGGTTCCTCTTTGATCTTGCCTTCGTCTCTCAATCTTGCGTTCGCTTAGCGCCTGGTCTTCTGTCCTCCGTCCCCTACAAAAAAGTTAGCACTCCCTCTCTATTTATTGAGGCTCTAGTTGGTTGTAACCATCCAACAACCAGAGATATTCAGGGGATTTGAATTTGAATAAGAGATAAATACTGTTATTTAAATAATAAAGAGATAATCTCAGTGCTTATCCTTATCCTGTTCGAGCTCGGGCTGAATGTCAATGGGACTAGACCCAATCCTGGTCGAATTTGACCAGACCCAAGTCTGATTCGAATCTGACCAGGACTTGATTCGATCAGACCTAGTCAATTCGACCACACTCAAGTTTGATTAGAATTCGACCAGTATCTGACCCGACCAAACCTAGTTCGAGTCTGACTCGACCAAGCCTAGTCTGAGTCTGATTTTGACCAGACCAGTTTCGAGTTGAATCTGACCAGGCCAATTTTGTTCAAATTCGACCAGTGATCAATTTTGGGTTTTGACCAGTTTGACTATTTTTTTAATAGTTCAAATGTATGTGTATTTTTATTTTAGTCCTTTTGGTCAACTGGGACTTCATATAGCGAATTTATTTTGAAGGGAAGACAGTAGGCAAGAAGTCTACTGCTAAGAAATTATATTAAAAATAGAGTAAAAGAAGTAGCAAGTTACAGGAACAAAGAAAGCAAAAGGAAAACTAAAATTACAATAGATCAACCCATCTTAAGATTTGCACTCTAGTTTCTTCAGTAACTCAAAAAGCTACTAACTTCAAGTCCAAGATCAAAGCTCTTTTCCACTCGATGAGGTTCACAACCTGATGATTAAAAATCATAGAATTCCGGATTTTCCAAATGTTCCACAGAGCCAAAATGATGACCTCCATGAAAAAAAGCTTTAAAAGGCAAGTTATCTTATTTATCCTTCCAAATGATATCAAACATAGAAGAATTCACAAAATTCACTATCCAGTTAATGCCCACCAAATTCCAGCATTGCATTGCAAAGTTACATTCAAAGAAAATGTGAAGTTGAGATTCAATATGGTCTTCAGAACAAAGTTCACAATCATATGAAGGTAACACCAAATTTTTCCTATTTAACATCTCTCTGGTATTTAATCTTTCCCAAAGAAAAATCCAGAAAATTATCTTGATTTTGAGCATACAATTATTCTTCCAACACCATTTGAAAATGGGGTGCGTGAAAAAAAACACCCATCAAGCTTTTATAAACCTTACTGGTTTTATATTTTTGCAAATTTCTCTCCAAAATAATCAAGCAGTCATTTATGTTTGAGAAGTGTCTTGATGAAGTAAAAGAAGATTTTGATATTGTTTATAAGCTAACTCAGATAAAGGCAAATGAAAGATTGATTCCATCAAGTCTAAATTCCAAAACTGCTGAGTAGTTAAGGTTCTCAAAGAAAAGGAGAATAACTCAGCCCATTTTTGAGATAAAATCTTTGAATGCCAAAGATCATTCCACAAATCACAAGTATCCCCCATCCCTATCATACACTTAGAGATGCCTTCAAAAATAGTTAAAAGATGAAGAATGTCTTTCCACCAAAAAGAACCAACCAATTGAGATTCCATAGGAAGATTATGATGATAATAATGAAACCAAATCAGTTGAACCCAAGGAGACAAATCCTTGTTAAAGAATTTAAACAATAATCTCAACAGAAGAGCCAAGTTTTGAGTTTTAAGGTTGATAATCCCAAGTCCACCATTAGCTTTAGGTCTACAAACTTTATCCAAGCAATCAAACAATGACTTCCAAAACAAGTCGAATGCCCTCTCTAAAGAAAAGCTCTTCTTATTTTATCAATTCTTCCAAGGACAATTTTGAGAGTAGACATAAGAAACATCGGCAAGGAGGAAATCACCAAGTTGATAAGAGTTAATCTCCCCAGCATAGAGATAAAGGAAAAGTGCCAACCTGAAAGTCTTCTTTCAATTCGCTCGATTAACATATCAAAACATTCCAACTTTGGTTTAGAAAAACTAAGTGGAAGTCCCAGATAAGTAAAAGGAAAAGAACCCACTTGGCAGCCAAGAATGCCAGCTAAATTCATGGCTAATTCATCTTGACAATTAACAGGAACAATAAAAGATTTTTGAAAGTTTACTCTTAATCCTGTTGAGACAACAATAGAGTGAAGAAGAGCTTTTAGTAGAAAAACTTCTTTCGCGTCCGCTTTAATAATAATAAGAGTATCATCAGCATATTGAACAATCGGAAAATCCTCATTGCCCACATTTGAAACTGGAAGATTAATAAGACGCTTATCCTTTACAGAGTTTAAAATTGATTGCAAAAAATCCGCCACTAGCACAAAAAGCAAGCGTTTGCATCTAGACCTTTATGCCTGATTTTGATGATTAATGAAAACAAGCATTTCAGACTAATTGTGTTTTTGAGCTATTTGGATACATAGCTCTTTTGGCAAAATATGCAAGATGATCAAGATAGAAGTCATAAGAACCCAAAAGAGATGAAACGCAAGTCACAAGATTAAAGTTACAAAGGATCTAAGGTAAAAAGTATTTTTATTTTTACCGATCTCGATGTTTGGAGTTTGATCAGTTTATAGAAATTTTTTTTAGTTTAAACTGTACTATTAAGAGGGATTGCAAGTTCTCTCTACATTTCCAGCATAAACCGAGAAACTCTTAGGTCATTGCATTCATTCATCTCGGTTGGTTTTGTGTTTTTAAATGGTTTGGTTTTCAGATATTTTGGCAATAGGAGCTCTTTTTGAAGTTTACAGATTTATCTAGGCCGATCTGGGTCTTGTTCCTGTTGACAACAAGCTATAAAACTCTTCAATTGCATCTCTGGATCAAAAGTTATGACTATTTTTATCTACGCTGACAGTCAGCATGTGATGCCGACAGTCAGCCTAAATGTCAGTTTCTTTTACTGCTATTTGTCCAGAGAGCATGTTTTTTTGAGCTGAAACTTTTTGACTTACGCTGATTGTCAGCATGAGTTTCGACCACAAGTTATTTGCTTTCTGAGTTTTTTTTATGGACGTTTTGTGGTCGATACTGACTGTCAGCATGTTATGCTGATTGTCAATATGAGTTGTTTGCTTTCCATATACAACCACAAACGACTAGCTAAGTTTTATCCGTAATTTTTGTCAAGCCGTTGAGGTAGATGCTGGCTGTCAGCATGTGTTGCTGACTGTCAGTATGTGCTATTTTGTTTCCATTTTTGACCATAACGGCTAGCTGAGTTTTCTCTGAGATTTGCTTTTCACTGCTCGTGGTCTATGCTGACTGTCAGCATGCTATGCTAACTTTCAGCGTGTGCTGTTTCTTTCCAACTCGAGCACAACGGCTAGTTTGTTCTTTTGGGCTATAAATAGAGGCTTTGAGCAGATGTTTCTTACAACCAGCAGCCTCATTCTCTTATGCACATTTGAGCATTTGTTCTTACAGTTAAAATCTTGATCTTTTGATCAAGTCTTGAGTTTTGTGATCCATCGAGTATTTATTCGCATCATTTGCATACTTAGAGTTCCTCGGTATTTGTTGGAGGTCAAGAGAAGACCTTGCAACCTATTACTCTTGGTGAACGCCCTCACCTAGACGGTTTGGTGGCGTGGCCGTTGGTCTCTCCATTTCGGAGCTAGGTTGTTAGAGAGACTCGGCGTGATTGTAAAAGGCATCGGTGCTCGCCTTTCCTGGGTGGACAAGGAGCAACCATTAGTGAGAAATATCCTTCGTGGATATTGAAGCAAGACTCATTCACTTGAGTGCTTCAACAAGGAGTAGGGGAGACCGGGCGAGTCTTCGAAATCTTGGGATAAATCTTCGTGTTTGTCTTCTCTTCCTCATTCTTTTTAATTGTGCAATATATTATTTAATTGTTTTAGTTCTCTTTCTTTGCAAAAGTTGTTTCATTTGAAAAGTTTTAAAGCTTCCTATTCACCCCCCTCTAGTCGGCATCCTTGATCCTACAGCGACCACCAGCATTACTATCGCAGCCTCTTTGGTCAAGTACTAGGGGGCCGGGGCAGAGCGATTAGGAGCCTGGTGCCATGGAGCTTCCGGGATTTCTACGAGACCTGCCGGAGGGCACTGGAGGAACTAGTTGGGGTGTTCTACGACCGGGTGGTTGGACCTCCGAGGGCGAGGTGCCCTCACCCGGCGGACGAGGCGATCCCAGGTGCCACCTCCTCCGGGGGGATGACGACGGGCAAGTATGAGCCTCCTGCCTCCGCCCTGGATAGTCTTAGGGCATTTTTTGTTCATAGGACATTTTTCCTCCCGGTAGTTCCATAGGGGGAACCCCGGAGACTTGTAAATCATTGAACTTTAAATTAAATGAAACCTATTTTTTGCTGAGTCCTTGTGCCGTTATGAACAGGTGTCCTAGGCGGCGGTCCTGGAGGGGGGCACGAGGGGCCATTCCATTTCTGGGACTCCCTCTCCCGTAAGCCCCCCAGGGGGGCGAGCCCTGCTCAGTTGGTTGCCTGATTGGCACTTGGTGAATTTTGACAATTGCCGTGCGGAGTTGCCCAAGCCTCCTCCGAAAGTTTGGGAGGTTTTTCCATTGCGGATTCGGTCGCCCGCCGGGTATGAGTATTGGCCGGAGGACGCGTTGAACGCGGTGAGCCGGAGGATCCAGAGCTTATGCAGGGACTTGTGGAGGGAGTTCGTGGAGGAACTTGGAGGACGTTAGTTCCCCTATTGGCTACCGGAGTAGGTTATCCTCCTGATTAGACTTCCGGGGGGGGGGGGGACTTAACTCCCGGTCAAGTACACCCCCGACCTACCGGGAGAGGCTGTCTCCCGGCTTATCTTCCATCAATAAAGTTGTAGCACTTGGTGCCTTGTTTTTCCTTGGTGTAAACTTTTGAGGAACAAAACTCCGGGAGTGGTGTTGGAGGGAAGCACCTCCCCTTGCGGAGGAGGGAGAACCAGGAGTGGTACCTCCCGCTCCAGAGGAGGGATCCCCCGGACTAGAGAGGCCCTCTTTCGATAATGTCGGAGGAGGGCACCTCTTACTCTGTAGGAGGGAAAACCGAAGGTAGTGCCACCTCCTGCTCTATAGGAGGGCTCCCCCGGACTGGAGAGGCCCTCTCCCGAGAGTGCCAGAGGAGGGAAAGCCAGAGGTGGCGCCTCCTACTCCAGAGGACAGATCCCCCGGACCGGAGAGGCCCTCTCTCGAGAGTGCCAGAGGGGCACCTCTTACTCCGTAGGAGGGAAAACCAGAGGTGGCGCCACCTCCTACTCCGGAGGAGGGGTCCCCTGGACCGGAGAGGCCCTCTCCCGAGAGTGCCGGAGGAGGGCACCTCCTGCTCCAGAGGAGGGAAATCCGGGGGTGGCGCCTCCTACTCCAGAGGACGGATCCCCCAGACCGGAGAGGCCCTCTCCCGAGAGTGCCGGAGGAGGGCACCTCCTACTTCGGAGGAGGGAAATCCAGGAGTGGTGCCCCCTACTCCGAAGGACGGATCCCCCAGACTGGAGAAGCCCTCTCCTGGGAAACAACCATCCAGGAGTGTTAAAAATGTACCCGTGTCAAGTCATGAGGACCCATCATGCCTCTGGTCAAATTTTTCTCTGTCGCGGTCGAGGAATCCTGAACTTGTTGGGGTTCAACCGAGACTTGGTCGAAAGAATCCTAGATGCTTCTTAGGGCACACGAGGCCTTTCATTCATATAGTGGCCTAGTTTCCCCCTCCCCCCATAGCAGGGGGTGGCCTAGTTTAGGCAACCCATGCTGGTGCTACGAGGAAAACTCGGGCCACTCCCATCGAAGGGAAAGGTCCTGGAGGGAAATTCCAGGACCAGAGAAGACATTCTCGGGTGAGCGAGTAAAGGGGTTCAATTGGAATCCCATTGGTTAGATGTGACCTAAATCGCTCCCGGGGGAGGAAGAGCACAAAAGAGCTCTAGAGTGTATTGGTGGGGGGGACTAGTCCCCCAAAGTGACTCGTTACCTCGGTTCATTGAGAATCAGGTTGCCGCTCATGCCCTCAATCCACGAGGGGTATTGTAAACCACCCTAGGGGGGACGGGGCTCCCGCCGTCAGGACTTTAAGGAGGCTATGCCGGAGCCCGTAACATCCTCAAAACGAGGGCATCCCCGGGGGGGGGGGGCATCCTCATGGGGAGGGCATCACCTCAGGAGCGGTTAGAAAAAACATTCTGTGAAAGGAGACAGTAGAGAAAAACCATTTGCATTAATTGAAACGAATTGGTACAATGCTTTCCCCTCAGGAAGTCACGAAAAGAAGAGAAAAAGGCCCTGAGGCCATTGTTAAAACTCACCGCACCTTCCCCCTGCGAAGTCGCAAGGGAAAGGGGGGAGGTTTGGAGACTATGTGTAGAACTTGCGGAGTAAGTCCACATTCCACGTGTACTTCAGCTCTTGGTCTTTGAGAGTACAGAGCTTGTAAGCCCCCGAACCAAGGATCACGGTGATCCTGTATGGCCCCTCTGACTTTGGGCCGAGCTTTCCTTGGGCTTGAGGGTCGGTGACGCGCTTGAAGACGAGGTCCCCCAATCGAAAAGCTCTTCCCCAGACACGCTTATTGTAAGCACGCGCCATTTCGCGCTCGTATATGGCATTGCGGAGAAGGGCTTTGTCCCGCTCCTCTTTGATGAGATCTACCTCCAACCTTTTGTTTTCTTCGTTGGCCTGAAACACGGCAGCGGCCAAAACTCCCTCGAGGAATTCGACTAGCAACGATCGGAAATTGATTTCCTGGGGGGAGTACCGCCTCAGCCCTGTAGACGAGTGAGAAAGGGGTGTGTCCCGTCGCGCGACTTGGAGTCATGCGCATGGAGCCAAGAATTCTTGGGAGCTCGTCAGCCCACACTCCACGCTTGGACGCGCTTTGCTTTAGGCGGCGACGAAGCCCTTGGAGGATGACCTCGTTGACATGCTCGACCGCCCCATTGCTTTTGGGGTGAGCCACCGAAGCAAAATGGGGGGCCGTGCCCAAGTTCTGGCAGAACTTGCGGAGTTGAACTGGGTTCTGTCGTCAACGGTAATCTCCAGGAGACACCGAAGCGGCACATTATGTTCTTCCAAAAGAACCTTTGCACCGCCTGGGGCGTCATGGTGGCTAGGGGTTCCACCTCCACCCACTTGGAGAAGTAGTCCACGGTCACGACCATGACCGCATACATGTATCCCCCCGGCGCCGGGGGGAACTGGCCCAAGAGGTCCATTCCCCATCGCGCGAAGGGTCAGGAGATCGGAATGGATTGTAGCGCAGCAGAGGGCAGGTTGGAACCCTTCTCCATCTTCTGGCAAGCCTCGCATGCAGAGACAAGGTCTTTTGCATCGTGGGAGACTGTTGGCCAATAAAAGCCTTGCCGAATAGCTTTTGTAGCGATGGTCCATGGGCCAAGGTGGGAGCCACAACATCCGAGGTGGATGTCCTCGAGGAGTCTTATCCCCTCCTCCCGCGGGAGGTAGCGGAGCAACGCGGAGGCCCCTCGCTTGTATAAAGTTCCCTCCACCAAGACATACGCTCGCGCATTGGTGTAGAGGTGTTTAGCTTCGGCATCGTTCGACGGCTCCCCCTCTCCTTTGATGCAAGAGATTGGGGGGTCCATCCAGGATGTGGCCCGGACGATCTCCGTGACATGAGGGTCACAAGACCCAGAGTCCTTGTCGGGGGCCACTACGGAAGGTTTCGAGATAATCTCCAGGAAAGCCCCCTCGAAGAAGGGCCCTCGCGCGCTTTCCCCCGCGAGAGGGCGCCAGTGCGGTCGTTGTCCCTAGGTGGGATACGCCCCGCCTCGAGGCCTTCGAAGTGATTTTCCATTTTCTGGACCTCCTCGAGGTAGAGGCTCAGGTTCACGTCATGGCACAAGTAGGACTTGTCCATTTGAGAAACCACGAGCTGAAATTCCCATTAACAAGGAGGCGTCAGATGCCCAAGGAGGGGGCGAGGTGTAGCCCTAGGAGAATGGCCTCATACTCCGTGACATTGTTCATCGCAAGGAACTCAAGCCTTGCGGCGTATTCAAGGTTCTCTCCTCGGGGCTTCGGAGGACTACTCCCACGCCAGCCCCTGCCAGGCACAGGAAGTCGTCGAAGAAGAGGTTCTAGTGGTCACTGCGCGGTGGTGGCGTGGCGTGCGCTTCCTCCCCCGGTCCGGGGACCGGAGCCCATTCAGCCACAAAGTCCGCGAGGACTTGCGATTGTAGGATCGAGGGTGCAACCTAGAGGGGGGGGATGAATAGGAGACTTTAAAATTTTTTGACTAAAAACAATTTTTGCAAGGAAAAGACTAAGAGCAAATAAACTGAAATAATTTAATAATATTTTGCACTAAGAAAGAGCAAGAAAATAAAACACGGTGATTTTTCCTGAGGTCTCGGAGACTTGCCCGGTCTCCCCTACTCCTCGTTGAAGCACTCAAATGAATGAGTCTTGCTTCAATATCCACAAAGGATATTTTTCACTAAGGTTGCTCCTGCTCCACTTCGGATAGGCGAGCATCGATGCCTTTCACAAATATGCCGACCCTCTCCGACAACCTCTGTTAATGGAGAGGTCAACGGCCACGCCTCCAAACCGTCTAGGTGAGGACGTTCACCAAGAGTAACAAGTTTCAAAATCTTCTCTTGACCCCCAACAAATACCGAGAAACTTCTATGGATGCAGATGATGCAAATGAATGCTCTTAGAAGATCTCTCTCAATCACAATGAATTATACTTGATCAAAAGATCAAGATTTTAGCACTTGGGCTCAAGTGTATATCAAAAATATATCTCTTGGTTCATTACAAAAACTGCTCAAAAAATGCTTATAAATACTGATCAAAATCTACCCAAAAGTGTTTATAAAACTGATAAAAAATGTGAACAGAAACTTCTCAAAAATCTTCTTAAACACTGCTCAAAGATCTACTCAAAAGTGTTTGTAAAACTGATCAAAAATGTGCCCGAAAAGTGTTTATAAAACTGATCAAAACAGTAGAGAAATCTGCACAAAAAACTGTTAAAAACTACTCACAAATGTGAACAGAAATTGCTCAAAAATGGTTTTCAAAAAACTACTAAAAAACAGTACAGAAAATCTGCTCAAAAGTATTTTAAAAACTGCTCAAAATAGTAGCAAAAAAATGTTTTAAAAACTGCTCAAAAATAGTAGCGAAAATATGCTCAAAAGTATTCAAAACTTATTCTAAAAACTGCTCAAAAAAGTAGAGAGATGATGCTTGAAGGTGTATATGAGAATATGGCTTGAGATGGATGATAATACTGCTCAAAACACCTATATTTATAGCCCAACCTCTCAGCTAGCCATTTTGGTCGAAAAGGAAAGAAATCAGTACAGCTAACAGCCAGCTATGACCTCTAACGGCTAGTAAATAGCAGTTGGAAAGTCTGATCGAATTAACAGTGTTACTAGTCGTATGAATAGTGTCTGGTCAAATGAACAGTATTCGTGTGACCTCTGGTCGAATGAACAGTACTCAAAAGACCAGTTTTAGTCCCTCTTTGAAATCTATATATTTCTCAGATTTTGACCAAGAATATGAATGAATGCGAATGATCTAAGAGTTTCTCAATTTTTGCCGAAGCTAAAAGAGATTTCGCAACCCCTCTTAATAGTACGATTAAACTAAAAAAGAATTTCTTATAAAACCCAGTCAAACTCCAAACTCTGAGACCAGTACTATAAACAAGCACTTACCTTAGGTCTTTGCAGCTTCCTTCTTGGCAACATTGCACTTGCGACTTGGGCTCGCGTCCTCGGACTGCGACCTCGGGCGACACTGCAACCTTGCTCTTGCGACCTTGGCTCGCGTCCTTGAACTGCGACCTCGGGTGACACTGCGTACAAATAGCTCAAAGACATGATTAGTCCAAGACACTTAATGTCATCAATAATCAATATCAACCAAAAAAAGGTCTAGATGCAACAATGACTTGATTGCAGATCGTCCAGTTAGGGACAAGGAGAAATGGGCTAGCTCGGCCCCCCACTTCCCTATCCGGCCGGTGGCTTCCTCGTTTCGAGCAATTCCCCCAGGGGGAGAGAGGACGGCACCGTGATGGGGTGGCCCAAGAAGTAATGACGAAGCTTCCTTGATGCCATCAGGAGAGCGTAACAGATCTTCTCCATCTTTGTGTATCTCGTTTTGGCACCTTGGAGAGCCTCGCTCACATAGTAGATGGGGCATTGCTGCCCGTCTTCCTCCTTGAATAGGACCGCACTAACAGCAACTGGAGTGGTAGCGAGGTAAAGGAGCAGGGGCTCCCTTTGGCGCGAGCTCACGAGCATTGGAGGGCTCGTGAGGTACTTCTTTAGATCTTCGAACGCAGCCTGTGCCTTGGGGGTCTAGTGGAACCCCTCAAGTCCGCGGAGGATCTTGAAGAATTGGAGGCCGGGCTCCCCCGAGCATGAGACGAAGCGACTTAGCGCGGCCCGATGATTGGTGAGTCGTTGCACATCCTTGGTGGAATGCGGTGGAGGCATGTTGAGAAGGGCCCGAATTTTTTCGGGATTGGCTTCAATGCCCCGTTGGGACACAAGGAACCCAAGGAGTTTCCCTCCGCGAACGCCAAGTGCGCATTTTTCCAGGTTAAGCTTTAACCCGTACTAGCGGAGATTGCGAAAGGTTTCTCCTAAATCTTTGAGGTGAGCGGCCGAGAGCAGACTCTTGACAACCGCGTCGTTAGCATAGACTTCCATGTTGCGGCTGATTTGGTCCTTTAGGACTAAACACATGAGGCGTTGGAAGGTCACCCCGCGTTTTTCAACCCGAAGGACATGTGGACGTAACAGAAGGTGCAAAGGGGAGTTATGAAACTCGTCTTTTCCTTGTCCTCCACGTCCATTCGAACTTGGTGATAGCCCGAATAGGCATCCAAGAAGATCATCAACTCACATCACACAGTGGAGTCCACCAATTGGTCGATTTGCGGGAGCGGGAAGTCGTCCTTTGGGCAAGCTTTGTTGAGGTCGGTGAAGTCGACAGACATCCTCCACTTGCCGCTTGCCTTCGTAACGAGAACGGGGTTTGCTAGCCACTCTGGGTGCAAGACCTCCCGAATGAACCCCGCCTCTTGGAGTTTTTTGATTTCCATCTTGATAGCCTCTTGGCGCTCAAGAGAGAGCTTCCTCAGCTTCTTCTTCACCGGGGGGCGGCCGGGCATTATTGCGAGCTTGTGCTCGATAACATCTCTGGGGACACCCCCATGTCCGCGGGCCTCCATGCGAAAACGTCCGCATTGTCACGAAGGAAGTCTATGAGTTGTGTTATGTGCTCCTCGGGGAGGTCGGCCCCGATCTTGACAGTCTTCCCCTTGCTTCTCTTGGAGAGGGGGACTTCCCGGGGGTCCCCCTCGGGGCGAGGTTTGGGAAGGAACTTCTCTGGGAGTGCGATTGGCATGTCCAGGGTTGGGAAGGAGCTCCCTCCCCCCGGGGTTTTGATCAAGTTGACGTCCCCGATCATGGCAGTGGTGCGCTCATAGAGGGAGCGGGCCATATCCTGGTCACCCTGAACGGAGATCACCCCGCTTGGCCCGGGGATCTTCATACATAGGTAGCTTTGGTGGACCATTGCTCCTAGGCGGTTGATCGTGGTTCTCCCTATTATGGTGTTGTTGGAGGGGAGATCCACCACATTGAACCGGACCATTTCGATCCGGTAATTATCCAGGGCGCCGAACGTCATTGGGAGGTCGACTTTCCCCAAGGGGTATATAGTTTTTCCCAGGACAAAGCCTTGCAAAGGCCTCGCCACGGGTTGCATGAGCTTTTTGTCCACCTACATTTTCTTGAACGCCTTTAGATAAAGGACGTCCACGGCGCTCCCGCCATTAACCAGGATTCGGGCAAGATGGTAGTTGAATATGGTGGCGGAGACGATTAGCGCGTCGTCATATGGGAAGCGCACCCCGCGCGCGTCCTCTGTAGTTAACGTGAGTGGGATGTCTGACCATTTTGGTGGCCGAGACATGTTAACAACCCCTATTGCCTTCACTTCTCTTGCATATTCCTTGCGCTAGCATTCGGAGTCTCATCCAGAGGCGGATCCTCCCAAGATGACATTAACATGTCTCTAAGAGGTTTGGAAAGGGAGCTCATCATTCGAGCCCCTTTCTTGGCCTTGCCTCTGATGTCCTCCTGGTGGAGCGGGGAGTGCCGCTAGGGCTGGCGACGGAGGGGGTAAGGAGGTAGGGCCTCCTCCCCCTGGCCCATGCTACTAGAGAAATGTCGCGAAATGTTGAAGAAGCGCATGGCATTCTCGAGTTGCATAGGAATTGGACTTATGGAAAGTGCACCATAAGGTGGCTCCAGCCTCCTTACCCCCTGGCTTGGGGGTCTCTCACGTGCGGGAGGATTGGCCTCCCCCACCGCTTTTGGGCTTGGAGAAGGGTCGTTGCCCCCAGTTAGGATCCCAGGCGCCATCTTCACCTTCAAGGACGAAGGCATTCCGAGGCCTTGGCTCGCTACGGGGTCCTCTCCGGGGACGTTTGTGGGAGGGGTCCCTCAAGTCCCTCTCCCTAGGGGCGAAGGTCCCTTGGTTCTTCTTCCAGAGGTCGTCCTCCTCAACTCTCACGTACTTCTCAAGCACGTTAAAGAGCTCGTCAGCGGAGGATGGGCAGCTCCGGGAGAGCCTCTGGTGGAGCTCTCTCAGCAAAATCGCTTTTGCACGCTTCGATTACTGTCGAGTCGAGGATGTGAGCCACTTTGCTCTTGATTTGGATGAAGTGTTTGAAGAAACTTCGTATCGTCTCCCCTGACCGCTAATGGACGATATACAATTGCGACGAATCCAGGGGACGAATGTAGTTCCCTTGGAAATTTGCACAAAACTCGTGCTTGAGCTACAAAGGATATGATAGAGCCCTCCTTGAGAATGTAAAACCACGACTGGGCTATCCCAGAGAGGTAGAGGGGGAAGACGTTGCATTGAACGCTATCGTCCCCCTCGATTGCCGAGATGGCCGTGGAGTAAACCTGCACATATTCATAGGGGTCGGCCTCCCCATTGTAGTGCTCAATGTGCGGCGGTCGATATGGCTTCGGCCATCAGACGCATCGGAGGTGGCGGCAAAGGGGTTGATTGGCCCCTTCCACCTCCTTTGGGGAGCCCACATCGCTATCCCCCTGCACAGGGGAGGCACGCTCATTGTCCCAGTCGGGAAGGGTCTTAATGGACCGCCTACCTTTCGGTAGCGTCTCCCTTCTTCGGGGTTGGTGGAGCTAACTTCTTGCACTTCGGGGAAGTCCCCGGAGGTGACGGTGGCCTCTTGCCCTTATCTACCATGGCGCGAGAGTTACGCCTGCGCGCCGGGAGTGGTTCCAGGTGATGGTGGGATGGGACTCCCTCAGGCCTTGTCGTGCGCATACGCTCTACCTCTTCCCGGGTAAATCGGGTTTGATGCACCGGGGGAGCCCGGGGACGGGGCCCCGGGGGAGGGAGTTGATGCGCGTCGGCAACGAGCACAGGGGAGGAGTTGCGTGTCGGGGAGGTTCCGGTGATGGAGATGACCCGCGGTGTGGGAAAAATTCCCAACGGGGGGACAGCCTGCATCGGGGGGACCGCGCCGAGAACACCTCCTAGGACGAGCAAGGCTCTAGGGGCGAGAATCCCTTCCGGGGCAATAGACACTCCAGAGATTGGGTCGACACCCTGAATCGGGTGTCCTCTGGAGACTAGAGCACCTCCTGTGAGGGGGTAGCCCGATGTCCCCTGGAGAGGGGAGCATATCCCGGGGGGAGCTCCTCCCGGGGGAGGAGGATCTCCGGAGAAGGGAGCACCTCCCGGGAAGGTGTAACCCCCAGAGATGGGAGCACCTCCCGGGAAGGGGAAAGTCCCTGGCGCGAAGAAGGCCCCCGGGTGCCCCATCATGAATGACGACGGCGTTCCCATGAATGGGAATGGAGGCGGGTATGTGGGGGCCGGAGGCCACGCTATGACGCGCGACAACTCCTCAAGAGTGTGTTGTGCATGAAGTTGGCCCTCAATGAGCACCTCGAGTAGCGGATCTCCAAAGGTCGAGGGTATCGCTCGGGAGGCACTTGGTCCCCCCAACGGAGAAGTGCTGGGTTGGCTCACAGGAGCCATGCTCCTGCCGGGGCAGCAGGAGAAGGGAGTGCCACCTCCCCCGAGTGTCCCTGGGAGGAGGAGCCGCGACAACGGCCCCTTGCGTCAAGGGCACAGGGTTTCTAGAACCGGCGTCGTTGGAGATGGAGGTCAAGTGCCTCGTTCTTCTTGGAGGAGCCATGACAATTCGTCACGAGTCCCCACCGACGGCGCCATCTGCGGTGGTATTGAAAATACCCCGGCAGATTTGATGACGTGTGCAACACGTGTTCCTCAACACGAGCTGACCGTACAACGGGTCACCGCATGTTGGACAATCTTAGAGATTGACACAAGGGTTTATACAGGTTTGGGCTTCAGTGGAGGCCCTAGTCCTGTCAACATGCTCTCGATGCGAGTCGGCTGGGGGCCTCTCTCGTGGGGAGAATGCTCCTAAGCACGCATTTTAGTTTTTTTTGTATTGGATGCAAATGAATAGTTCCTGCTTTACAAGAGAAGGGTACAAGGGTATATATAGACCCCAAAAGATACAAATTACTAAACTACCCTATCCACGATCGTCTGATCGAGGGCGTTGTAGTCTTTTGGCGGGGCCTGAGGCACTAATCTTGGACACGTAGCCACCCTTGGCTTCAGTGCCCCTACTCCGGAGGACACAGGACTGGAGGAGGCGACCTTATACTCCGGAGGATGAGGGGCTGGAGGAGGCGACCTCCTACCTCAGAGGACGAAGGACTGGAGGATGAAGGGCCGGAGGAGGCGACCTCCTACTCCGAAGGACACAAAACAGGAGGAGGCGACCTTCTACTCCGGAGGACTAGGGGTCGGAGGAGGCGACCTCCTACTTTGGAGGACACAAAACTGGAGGAGGCAACCTTCTACTCTGGAGGACGACGGACCGGAGGAGGCGACCTTCTACTCCGGAGGACACAACTGGAGGAGGCAACCCTCTACTCCAGAGGATGAGGGGCCGAAGGAGGTGACCTACTCCGGAGGACACAACCGGAGGAGGCGACCCTCTACTCCGGAGGACGAGGAGGCGACCTACTTCGGAGGACACAAAACCGGGGGAGATGACCTTCCACTCCAGAGGACGAGGGGTCGGAGGAGGCGATCTCCTACTCCGGCGGACACAACTGGAGGAGGCGACCCTCTACTCCAGAGGACGAGGGGCCAAAGGAGGCGACCTACTCCAGAGGACACAAAACCGGGGGAGACGACCTTCTACTATGGAGGACGAGGGGCCGGAGGAGGTGACCTCCTACTCCGGAGGACACAAAACAGGAGGAGGCGACCTTCTACTCCGGAGGATGAGGTGCCGGAGGAGGCGACCTCCTACTCCGGAGGACACAAAACCGGAGGAGGCAACCTTCTAGTCCAGAGGACGAGGGGTCGGAGGAGGCCCATATTTTTTTCCCCAACAACACCTTTACTTTCTTTGCCTAACTTTTCTAAAGAATTTGAAATTGAATGTGATGCTTCTGGTTCAAGAATAGGAGGAGTGTTGATGCAAGAAGGTCATCTAATCGCATACTTTAGCGAGAAGTTAAGTGGAGTAGCACTCAACTATTCAACTTATGACAAGGACTTGTATGCTTTGTTTCAAACACTTGAACATGGCAGTACTACTTATTAGCAAAGGAGTTTGTTGTGCATATATATCACCAATCTTTGAAGCATTTAAAGGGGCAAAACAAGTTGAACAAAAGGCATGCAAGATGGGTCGAGTTCATTGAAACATTTCCTTATGTGATCAAGTACAAGAAGGTAAAGAAAACATCGTTGCTGATGCCTTATCACAAAGGTATGTTTTACTCTCAACTCTTGATTCGTGACTTCTTGGATTTGAGTTTTTCAAAGACTTGTATTCTTCTAATCTTGATTTTTGTGAGATATTTACTCAATGTGCTGATCGATCTTTTGGAAAGTTTTTCTTGCATGAAGGATATTTGTTTCGAGACAATAAACTTTGCATGCCACAATCTTCATTGCATGAATTGCTAGTTAAAGAGGCACATGGGGGGGGGGGTGTTAATGGGACATTTTGGAATTTCTAAAACTTCTCATTTTTTGTAAGAACATTTTTATAGGCCTCGTATGAAACATGACGTGGAAAGATTTGTGAAAGATGCATTACTTGTAAACAAGCCAAGTTAAAGTTGCAACCTCATGGTTTGTACACACCTCTTCCAATTGCAAGTGCACCTTGGGTTGACATCTCAATGGAATTTGTTTTGGGTTTGCCTAGGTCCAAGAGAGGGAAGGATTCCATTTTTGTTGTTGTGGACAGATTCTCAAAAATGGCACATTTTCATTTGATGTCATAAAACTAACGATGCTTCCAATATTGCCGATTTATTTTCCAAAGAGATAGTTCGTTTGCATGGCATATTGAGAAATATTGTCTCTGATCGTGATGTAAAGCTTTTAAGCTAATTCTGGAAAACTTTGTGGGCTAAGTTGGGAACTAAGCTTTTATTTTCTACCACTTTTCATCCACAAACCGATGGGCAAACAGAAGTTGTGAATCGAACTTTGTCAACTTTGCTATGATCTATCATTCAAAAGAATTTGAAAACTTGGGAAGATTTCTTACCTCATGTTGAGTTTGCATGTAATCGCACTATTCATTCTACAACTACGTTTTCACCATTTGAAGTTGTTTATGGTTTTAATCCTTTAACTCCATTGAATTTGACTACTTTACCTCTGAGTAAAAATGTGAGCTTAGATGGTCAGAAGAAAGCTGATTATGTCAAAAAGATTCATGAGAATACCAAGGAGAATATCGAGTGCAAAACTGAACAATATGTACAACACGCAAATAAAGGGCGCAAGAAAGTTGTCTTCGAACCAGGAGATTGGGTCTGGTTACAATTGCGAAAATAAAGGTTTCCTGAGAAGCGTCGCTCAAAGCTCAGCCCTCAAGGAGATGGACCATTTCAAGTATTGCAAGGCATCAATGATAATGCTTATAAACTTGACTTACCAAGTGAGTATGAAGTCAATGATACCTTCAATGTTTTTGACTTAACTTTGTTTGATGTAGATGATGACAAGGATGGAGATTTGAGGACAAATCCTTTTCAAGAGAGGGAGCGTGATGCAGCATCCAACTAGTGATCTATTACAGCTGCCAAGTGGACCAATTACAAGAGTTAGAACCAACCAATTCAAAGAAGTCATAAACATGTATATTCAACAAGCCAACAATGCTGCATGGAGTGATGTGGATTCCAGCTCAATTCTAGTCACTATGCTAAGTCATACGACCAAAATGAAGGCTGCCATTATTATACATCATGGCCAGGTCTTGGAAGCAATGTTACATGTGCAAAAGAATGATTAATTCACTTCTTTTATGGGCCATCAAGTGGAGTGACGAAAATTGATGATGGAAAGGTTCAAAAGATGCATCCAAACTAAGTTCACACTACATTAAGAACAGTAATAATGATCTCTTTTATCTAAGAGAAGCCATTAGTTATGTTCACATAAAAAGAGATGCATCTAGTCCTATTTCACACTTATTTAGACTTATACTAGTTCTATCAATTAGTATTCACACCACCAGAGGGTGTAACTCTTTTGTTTTCATACCTAACTAGGAGAGTTGTTCCTAGTCTATAAATACCCATCTATGGGCTACTATGGAGGCAACTTATGTTTTTTAATACAAACCGAAACCAAGTGTTTCTTTCCTTCTACCAAGTGTTTCTTTCCTTCTTGAAAGGATTCTTTGAACTTATCAAGATTTGATCTTGTGGCGTTGAACCGGCTTATCACATAGGCACATGGGTGTCTTTGTGTGGTGCCGAACTACCCATTCGAACTTGCTCTGTGAATCTTGGGATCTCCCATCTTGATCGCTGAGTTACGCACCACATTATTGTTGCGGTGTTCACATCAAGAGGTGAGTGAGTGTGTGTGTTGGTTGAAGGAAAGAGAAAGAGGCGCGCGTGTGTGTGTGTATGAATGTTTTAGAAAATTTCTATTTGCATGCATAAGCGGGCTGTGTGTGTGAGTGGTTTCAGTTGAGAAGGAGAGAGAGGTCGAGGAACAGGTAGGAAGGATTTGAGAAAGGGAAGAAAGAAGAAAAGGAGGAAAATAAATTTTCGAGGGGAAAAATTGAAAGAGAATTCCTAGAAGGGTAATTTAGAAATAATCATATATTGGGTGAATTTTAGGGTCATAATGTCACTTGGCGGTGTTGGATAGGCCGAGAAGCGATGCTACTAGGATGAGTTGAGTGGCGGTGCATTGTGCCAATGTTTGTAATACAATGAACTTCAATTTAAATTGATGAAAGTTTGCATTTTATTTTCACTATAGCATTTCGTTTGTGTTAAAGATGCAATATTTTTTGCGCATCGGATCGTCTTGTTGGTATTAAGTAAAAGATATGATACCTAAACTTTTGCTAAATTCATAAATATAAGGTCCAATGCATTTTTTTCATCTGAATACGCAATACATTCATATGATGTAGGATTTCTAAAATGGCAAGTTGGTCATTTGGTCCGGTCATTACGATGTATGGTAAAAAGAAAATTGAACTATTGTAATGGTATCAGAGCAATCTCCTGTTTTGAAGTGGTCAACCTTTACAATCGTGTATACTAAATTGGCCCTTTTTTAATAACAAGCATATACGCAGAATTCACGTTGTCAGGAAAAAAAAACTATGAGACAATAATATCTAATATTATTATCTTCAAATATGACATATATCATATTTCATACCAATCATCAAAATAGTTTGCTAAATAGAGTCATAAAAATAACTCTTAATAAAGACATAAAATAGGCCACTGAACCATGCGATAGCGGTGGGCAGGACTGTTGGGTCACCATTGTAGGGATTGACTGTAGGGGAGGGTTGAGGGAGGGAGGGGTGTTGATTAAGGGTGTGTATTTGGTTTTTTTTTTGTATTTTTTAAATTTTGGTATTGCATATTGAATATCATATTTATCAAAAAATATTTTGGTTCAGTTTCAATAAATACCAAATTAATTCTGTTCAGTTTTGGTAAATACCAAATTTACCAAATTATCACGAATCTACATAATATCTTTGCTTTACGATTTAATTGAGAACAATATATATCAAGCTTGCATGATGAAAACATAGTAGATTCTCTCACAAACTGTTATTGGCATGATGCATAAATAAACTTGCAAATTCTTTCCTTTATCTATACAGATTGCATTCGCAACACATAAACAAACAGTGAAAACCAGAACATGCCAAACTAAGACATATATAGTTTGCCTATCCTACATAAACAAATAGTCCACATGACATGCCATTTCAGATAATTTGCCTCTGAGAATCTGAGACACAAACTGGAAGACCATTGCACCAAAAATAAGCAAAACAGAATAATTATGTGATAAAATATCCACTAAAGCAATGCAATTCATGTCTAGGCTGTTATTTGAATTAAAAACATCTGCATTTGTACTCATTCAACCAACTCCAGTTAGGGTATTTCATTATTGAATATCCCTTAAAAAAAATACTCTCTCCATAGTATTAGATAAATGTTTCTCTAGAACAGTAGATGAATTGCATAGAGTGGCACATTAGCCATCACTTTAGCAAAATATAGTAGCACAAAACAGAATCAGAACCAAATACAATAATACCTTTCCAGAATCACATATCACTAAAGCAGTATTTTATTCTATGAAGTAGGTAAATAGCAAATATATGACACAATTATACACACTCTACCAATTCCTACAAACTTGATGCCAGAGTATATCCAAAAACTAGATCATTTCATAATAAGATACCAATAAATACAAATTGTCTATCAAGTAAAAGCATTGCATTTGTGCTACATTTTCACTCTCTAGAACTTCAACCATGATGAGTAAACACCACTGAAGCACACATCTCTCTACAAATAGTCCACTGAGATTTCTAATTCTGTAGTTTGTAGGATATGCATTTCTAATTTTGTAGGAATCTCAGAGATAGTCTCATCCAAATTCTTTATGCACAAAACAAATGACTGAGAGTCTGAGACTGAGGAAGAATTAGAAAATTACCTTGCACGATCTTGTGGTTGATTCCATTGTTGCTGTAAATCAAAAATAGTGGGGGCGGCAGTCTGGGAAGGAGAAGGAGGTGACGGATTCGCAGAGGAGGCAGCACGGGGAGGAGGAGGTGGCAGAGCTACCTCATGGGGAGGCGCCGACGGCATGAGGATGAGGAGAAGGTGGCGGAAGAGGCAGCATGGGGACTCGGGAAGGCACGGGGAGAAAGAGGAGGCACGGGGAGGCGCCGCCGGTCTGGGGAGGAGGAGGCAGTGGAGGAGGTGACACGGGGACTCAGGGAGGCACGGGGAGAAGGAGAAGGCATGAGGAGGCGCTGACTGTCTGGGGAGGAGGAGGTTCATGGGGAGGAGGAGGAGGCTAAAGCGGCGCTGACGGGGTCAGCACGGGAAGAGGAAGGGAGTTAGTGTTAGGGGGGGCTGCAGTTACTCAGTTAAGCTTAGCCGCTTATCCTAAAATCGGTTTTTGTCAATTTTTTCGGTACAAAACTAACTGTACCGAATACCGAAATTGGGGAAATTACTCTACCGAACCGAATATCATATACCACATAAACCACTATTTTCAGTTCAGTTCAGCTCAGATTTACACAGCACTAGTGCTAATGATTTGGGGTGGTGTGGAAAAGGTAAATATTTAATGTGGAGTTACGGGTCAGATAATATTTATTTGATATATTAAATCAATAGACAGTTAAATAGTCCGAAAAGTAAAAAATGTTAAAACTCAGAACTCATAAATTAAGGAAAAAGATCTTAATAGGTTTGTTTGCATGTGTTCCTTGAAAACTTGTTGATGTAGAAGAATCACATCATATCATTTAGAGAGATAACTATTAGACACCAACAAAAGCGCAGGTCCGGAAAATACTACCAAATTGAAACAGGTACATGTTTGCCTGACATTCCGAAACAAATATTATTTTGAAGATTTCACTCAGGTGCAAAATCACCAATATAATTATCTTAATTTATTTTCCATGGTCACCAAACACTTGCATAACTGGTGGTGCCTCATGAGGGCAATGCCTTTCGCATCTCTGCATTGTATCATAGCAGTGATCACCGTCGGTCAGGCAACAGTAATGTATTCCTTTCTCAGATTCCTCTATACTGCACCAATTTAACAGGGGAATTATGCTATCTTGTTCACTGTCACCGATACGCGCCGTATGCTTGACGACTCCACCTGTTAATCAATTAAGAACAAGACCTTATTGGATTGGTTGATCAGATATAGGTGAGTGCTGATATGTTTTATTAAGATAATTTATGAAAAACAATTGGAGAAATTATATAAAACAAATAACCTCAAAAAGTCATGGGTTTCAAATCCCCTTCAAATCAATTTGTAACACTATTATATCTATAAGTGCATAACAGTTTCAAATTTTTTTTAATATTTTTCATTTAAATTTAACAGAAAACTAACAAGAAAGTTGTTTTTGAAACCTTTATGCATTTGTAGGTATGATAGTATTGCAAATTAAATTGTAGGAGGAATCTAAAAACTTATATGCCTATTTTTATTTTTATAATTTCCAAAAAAAAAAAACGTTTAGCATACAGAGTGTTTGCGGTTGAGAATTAACCTGATTTGAAGTCCTGAATGGAGAATCGCTCCACGTGCCTGGTTCTACCTATTAATTGAGAGAAAAAATGTAAAAAAAAATTCTTCATGATAGTCCCTCATATGAGAGACTAATATGGAATTATCAAATCATGATATGACTCTGATCTGTATCACGGGATGATGTCACTCGAAGGAGCTCCACACATAAGTGAATCCTCGCAAAAATTGTTTCAATCGAAAACAATATATTCGTATGGAATTAATCGAACTTAAACAGAAATTAATAAAGTAATTACTCGATAAAAGCTAACTTGATTATTTAAAACTTACATTGTACAAGAATGGCAGAGCATCCGAGAAGCACCCAGAAAAGGATGATCACTTTGCCCCCGGCCGTCATATAATTTGCCATCACAGCTATTCAAAGAATACAGACGAGTACCTTTCGCTTGCCCCTCCTCCGTATTTATACTAGCTGGAGTGCATATGTTATTAATTCCTATTTGGAAAAAAATCGTGTGATGGTGTTTAAAACCAAATATTATGCAGATATTGTTAGTATTAAATGTGGAGATTGCGTTTGGATTCTTGATGGTAATTATAGTGCTATAACACCTCAAATCTTGTGGGTATAACCAGGTGCTATACGGGTGTACCATCATCTAATCTCCATGGTTAATATCGCATTCACCTTAACAACGATAGCAAGATATCACAGCATACAAAGGTTGGAATGGTTAACAACGCATTCACATTACCACGCTCACTACACACGACTTTTCTTTTATAAATAATCTAGATTAAAAAATTAATTACAAAAATGAACTACAGTTCCCAAATTTTATAAAAATAAAACACCACGTCAGCCTGTCACATCCTGAACACTTGATAAGGGTTTATCAAGTGTTGGGCGTTCTAGGTTAATTTGTCAAGTGCCCAGTCCTTGACAAATTCTCTAACTCCTATAACGGCTTGGTTTTGATACGACTACGACCAGATTTAACACTGATACGACCAATTACGTACTAGATACAAGCACGATCAAGTCTAGTACTGATACAAGGACGACCAGGTCTAGAACTTATACAACCAATTTTGAATTGATACGACCACAATGAGGAGTTAGAGGGCTTATCGAGTGTCGACAAGTTCTTGTCGAATCTTCAGGACTCGACAACCTGACGTGACAGTCTATTTTTGTAAAATTCAAAAATTGTAGATCATTTTTGTAATTAATTTTTTTAATCTGGGTTATATATAAAAAAAACTCGACTACACACATGCCCCCGCCCTGGCATTTCCATAATTCACAAATAGAAGTTGGAATTGTTAACAATAACACATCAGGGTTTGATTCCTGTGAAAATAAGAGATATAGGGTATGTTTGGTTTTTTTTTTTTGATAATTTTACTAAAATTTGATTATGATTAAGTTTTAGTAGTAAAAAAAAGTATTTGGTTTGTAGTTAATGTTAGTCAAATTTTAGTAAAAATATAAAAATTAGTGTTTGGATGGGTACCAAATAAGATGATCAAAATTTGGTTAGTATTTGGTTTATTGCTAAATATGATAGAGTTGAGTTGGTGCAAACAGTAAAGATGGGACTGAAATTGGCCTACCAAATTTTAGTAGTTAAAAAATTGTCCTTAATTGAAAAAAAATCAACACACGTTGAGAAAACAAGAAAAATTAATCAAACTTTGACTATTATCCAAATGACAACCAAATATTGAAGGCATTATCAAAATTTGATAAATTAAGGTATGAAAGTAAATCAGACACACTTCGAAAATTGTATTAAAAAGTTGTATAAATTAGTGATTATATAAGGTTGGAGAAATATCAAAGCATGACAAAAAGCAAACAAAGAAAAAACCAAAAAAAAAAAATAGAGTACAACAGAGTCATCGGGAAGCCGGCCTAATTTCCAACCTCCGAGCCAGATCTAAGAACCAACCTAAAAATGAGAAACTGAACCATAATCGTATCCACCACATAGATAGAGCCGCTTCAGCGTTTCCACAATAACAAATTATATACACACAACCTTCATAAACACATACGCTAGGTAATCTCATACTGGCAACATAGACTAAGACATTCATCAAGTGACAACAGAGACAAATCAAGCCTCGAGTTTAAGAGTGCAGAAGAGTGAAAGTATGCAGAAACTCTATTTAGAATAACAATGCAGGTAAGCTGTAGCAGGTTAGTCTTTTTCTCCAGAGGATGATCAAGGGAGAAGAGGGAAGAAATGTCATGCGTCTCATCATGTACTTGCAAATAGGGGTGAGCAAAACACTAAAAAACCAAACTGTACCGAACCGAATCATCCAAAATATTATTGTTCTTCAGTTGGTTTTTTCAAAATCACTTCTCGGTTCGGTCTAAAAATATGTGGAATTTGGTTTTCGTGATTCAATTCAGTTCGGTTCTACTCTTGAATAAACCAAATAGTGTCTGTGTCACTCATTCTTCCCTTTACTTTATATTAGAAGTAATGATAATATGATACATTTATATTCAAGTCGGTCAAAGTAGACTATTGTTATAATTTAGAGTGGAGATTGTATGTTTGGATATTTTATTTTAGTGTTTGTGAAGAAATTGCTTTAGTTAGTATACTGATAAACCAACCAAATTTTATTTGATTAAATAGGTTCAATTTTGATTTTTATCTTGGTTAATTCGATGCTTAAATTGTAAGACCATAATTTTTAAGTCATTTAAAAAAAATTACAAATCTGATCAAACCAACCGAATACTCACCCCTACTTACAAACAAACAAGCAACTGAACTGAAACTACAATCTCAGAAAAAAAAAATCTATACACATCAATCTAGTGGCCACGCGTACCATCTTATGCTACTAGGTCACCTAGTAAGAATTGTAACAACATAACTACAACAAATCGTAAGACAAGAGAAAGAGTTGCTCCAATATCATAACAGTGCAAAACATAAGTTACTTAAACCCAAAGAACATACTTGTCACATGAAGAAAATTCAAGCCTCCTAGCTTACTAGTGATATAGATACAGGAATAGCACATGGCACAATCTCAAGACAATCCAGTAATTATGATTACAGCAGTGAGCAAATAGAAAGAGAACGAGAAGGCTATATCACTAGATTTTTAAAATTTTCTATTTGAAAACTGTAAGTATTAGACTATGAATGAGATTGTTATCGGCAATACAAAGAAAGTTGGAGTAGCAACTAATCCAACCATATGTGCATCCAGCAATCAATGTGGTTATGGTGGGGGTGGCAGTTGAAGTTTCTTTGGATTGTTTCGAAAGCCCACCACACCTCTTTTATATAGTGGTCCACAAGTGGAGTCCTATGTTAAATTTTCAATATAATATTAAAAGTCATAACGGATTCTATCCTAACTAAGTAGTTTCAACCTGTTAACTGTGTGACCCTGTAGGTTCATACATATTTGGCCACAGCTTAGAAATACTTATTAGAACTACATGTCGATGGTGGCCTCTAGTAGGACATAACGACCACCCGACTATACATGAAGATCATATCTAAAAAATCTATATAATGCACTTATGTTGATCTCTTCACTATACGATACAAAATTAAATCCAAGGCAAGATATATGCTGTCCTTGCACAGTTCAATTTTTTCTCGATCTCATAATGAATTGATCTTTTCTTAGTTGATACTCAATCACATACAATATGACCATACACTTCTCAGTTTATTTATATCGAGGGGCCAAAAATATCTCTCCTGTTGTACAAGAGAGGCAAATTTCATCTTGACTGTTCATATTCCTTTACATGGTTCATAACATACCCGAATATTATAAAGATAACCACCCAATTAAGAGTAATGTTTAGTAACATCAAAGTATACTATTATGCATGTAAGAAACTATGACGATCTTAGATTTAAAGATCAATCATAAATATTATTTGAGACCAACTAGTGGCACTTATATGACAAATCTCAATTGTGTATCAAAGTAGGTCAATCCAACATTATTTCTTCAACATATGTCTACATGATTGATTTGATATTTCATATCAATAGTTTGTGAAAGATGGCCATCAATCAATACATATGCTGGTTCATTAAACATTAATATCTTATTTAATGAAAATAGATCAAGAACTTTACATAATAACATCACCAAACAAATTAATAGTTTAACGAACAAACCACACACTTATTGATCAAAAATAATTTATTCAAGTAACATAATAATGTACTATTTAAAGGTGTGGTATCCGCCTGTTGAACAGGCCCTAAAACTGCAACTACCCAAGATATAGTTGTTTACACAGACATGAATATGAATACCCACTCACAAATACAATAATAGTAACAACAAATAACTAACAACGACAACAAACTTAAGGGTTTGGAACCTTAGTTACATTATAGGACCGTTATGAGTTCACTGAGCTTAAGGTCATGACAAAACTGCAGTGAATCTCAAGAGTCCTTCTTAGCTGAATGCAATTTACACAACAAGGGTGAGTACCAAGTACTCAACAAGTCAAATTTACACAAATGCAATTCTATACCCGATAGGTTAATCAAGAAAGCAGGTAGTAAGTTCTAACATCATTTAAGATTATAAAAGCATATATAACCATAAATGAAATAAATGGAAGATTGACATGCCCAAAAAGGGTGCGTTTAGTAATAACCGCAAGTGAACGAGCAGAAACTCAATTTTGGATCGAAACTATTAAACTAAATCTAGCATGTGTTGTATGTTGAGGGCTAATCTTAAATTACTAAAAACTATGAAAATTGTTGGGTAAAACAAAGAGAAAATCTATGATTTTGAAAAATTCCATAACCTTGGGCACGATTTATAGCAAAGGTCAATAGATTGACAAATAATTTCCATAATTTCCAACGAGACAAATTAAGTTGTTGTCTTGGAATCCAATCAACTATCGCAAAGGATCACACCTGGTGCTCTAACTCAGCTAGACAAAAACCTCTTCCAAGCCCAAGATTTAGTGTTAAGGCACAGCGGTCATGTCTTGCCCTAATGTACGAATACTGATCATCTCGTGGAGTACAAATGATACTGTGGATGAAGCACAAATCCATGGTTTAGAGAATAAAATTTAGGAAATTAGAGATGACCAATGTTTAGACAAAATCAAAATTGAAATTGTGCCCTTTGAATTAGGTCAACTCTAACACTAGAGGAAAAAATACTCACTAAAAATCATGAAAATTAATAAATATGAAAGAAATAATGAAAATGTACCAAATTGGATTAACAATGGAAAAATGGACGTCCAAATCAGCTTACAAAATGACAAAGAATTAAAGATAAACTAAAACTAAACATAAATTAGAGAAGGGGGGGGGGGGACTAAACGTACTTTTCCTAGATTAAACTAAACCAAAAATTTCTTTATTTATGTCTTACTTCAGTGAAAACATCATAGATGTAATTTGAAAAATTTGAAGAAAGATAATTGGGGATCTTTATGGGTCTCGAAGATTAAATTTTAGATATTTATTTGGGTGAAGAGACTCTCTATGGGATAAACCTCAGAAAGAGCACTACTACAGAAATGCAATCCACTAACCCATATCTTCTAACAATTATAAGCAATCTGGAAAAATCCGATAGAATAGGACGACAGTGGCGGAGAAGAGGCTTTTTACTATCGGTTATACACTGGTACATCGTTAGTGAAATGCAAACATTTTTTACTATCGGTCATTACTGTACCAACCGATATAATAGATGAAATAGTACTATCGGTTTTTCATTCGTAACTGATAGTAAAATTACGGACTTTATACTATCGGTTCGTACTGTACCAACCGATATAATATATGAAATAGTACTATCGATTTTTCATTCGTAACTGATAGTAAAATTACGGACTTTATACTATCGGTTCGTACTGTACCACCGATATAATATATTAAATAGTACTAACGGTTGTGTTTTTGAACCGATAGTAAAATTACGTTATTTTTACTATCGGTTATTATTGTACTAACCGATAGAAGAGATAAACTTTTACTATCGGTTTATTTATTCAACCGATAGTAAAAGAAACAATGGGGACCTTTAGAAGAGAGGAAAGTTCACTAACGGTTGTGTTTTTGAACCGATAGTAAATTTACATTATTGTTACTATCGGTTATTAGTGTACGAACCGATACTAAAAGAAACAATGGGGACCTTTAGAAGAGAGGAAAGTTCACTAGCGGTTGTGTTTTTGAACCGATAGTAAATTTACGTTATTTTTACTATCGGTTATTAGTGTACGAACCGATAGAAAAGATAAACTTTTACTATCGGTTTGTTTATTCAACCGATAGTAAAAGAAACAATGGGGACCTTTAGAAAAGAGGAAAGTTCACTAACGGTTGTGTTTTTGAACCGATAGTAAAATAGTACAAGACCTCTATAATGGGTTAAACGCGCGGGAGTTTTCCCTCCAGTCCAACCAAACACATTTCCAAATAAATCTCTACTCGCGCGCGGAAAACCCTAGCCTCCCCGACGTCCCCTTTTTCGCTCCTGCACCACCATTGCCGCTCGCATTTGGGTTCTCCACCAACGCCGGTCACTGCATCACGCCATCGTAGGCCACTCCACGAACTGTAAGTGCTCTTGACCAACCCGATTAAAATTGTTCTTGCCGCTCGTGTCAGTTTCTTAAATTGATACTGAACGCGATTAGAACCAGGTAGTCTTTAGGAAAGAGTAATTGAAATGAAATCAGTTTCCTAACTTCATACAAGCATGTAGAGCGCCATGTTGAAAGACCAATACGAATTGCCTCAATTGGAGCAAATGCGACAAATTTGGGCTCAATATATGATGGATGAAGTGGCTATCAACGATCGATCGTAAATGACGTGTAATATACATTGAATGTGTTAATTGGTGTATGTGTGTACTTGTATTGGTGTATTTGTGAATAAACTTAATATGTGAATAATTAGATCCAATCTGTCCAATGCATGTGTATATCTTTGTATTAGTGTATTTGTGAATAAATTCAATCTCTGAATAATTAGATTCAATCTGTCCAATGTGTGTCTCTCTGTATTGTTGTATCTGTTAATAATCCTTTGTAATACTATCGGTTCATATCCTACAACCGATAGAAGAAAGTTTTCAGTACTAACCGTGTCGAGTAACTAACCGATAGGAAAACTATACAGTACTATCGGTTTCCAATGTAGAACCGTTACAAGAAATTTAACATCACTATCGGTTGAGTTCACTGAGCCGATAGAAGAAATTATCATTCACGATTAGTGAACGTTGGAATATAGGTATTTTACTATCGGTTTGCAACCGATAGAATTGTGCTACGTTTTTTCTATCGTGCCGATCACTAGCGGTAAGAGAACTGATAGTAGAGACGATTTTAAACCGATAGTGAAAAGCAATTCTGTAGTAGTGGAGATAACTTTCCCTTTACCATAGATTCAACAATTTTTTTTGCAACCAAAACACTTTATTTTTTGTGTTTAGGGTGAAAATAGATCTTTGGTATTTTAGAGGATTGGAGATGGAACCATCTAAAGAATCTATTTCTCTCCAAACCCTCTTAGATCATGGATTATTGCGTGTCGTTTACAGACGCTAGATCAAATACTACAATCCAATCTTGGATTTGTGGTTAAAAGGATTTGCGAAAATTTAAGTGACATTCATGGTTGCTATAAGATTATCTTTCACTCAGTACCTCCAAAGCTCAAACTGCCCTTGAAGCTGGCAAGTCATCATATTTCTGTACTTAAAGGAAGCTATGACGACTTGCTCCAAAAAGTTTACCTTTTGCCAAATGAAGAAGCAGAAATTCTAGACCAACCATATGAAAAAAAATCCATAAAACATGAAGGCATTGGATGGAAGCCTCAAAAGTGGAGCATTGCGTCAAAAACGATCCCAACTATGAAATGGTTTTCCAGAACCAAATGATGAAAATATTTGTTAACCGGAATGTTCGATTGAACAAAAAACTTCATCATGTTATAAGGCCAGAATACAATGAATACACCAATGCACTATGAAGCAATAGAACTATCATAAGATGGACAGAAAATTGGTTTCCCTCAGAAAGAGATTATCAAACCCAACCATCCGAGGTTGAAGATGAAGATCTCTTTCAAGAAGATTAAATTTCCTCAAGATGCAATAATGAAAACATGAAAGACATAAGGGTCAAAAAGACACTCTTATTTGACATAAAGAGACACAAGAGTCAAAAGACACTCTTATTTTACAAAATAAGACAAAACAAAAGATGCTTTCAAGATGCTTCATCGTCCAAGGAAAGAAATCACAAAAAGAAAAGATGCACCTCTTCTCTTTTGGAGACAAGAAGGACAAATCATGTGAAGGAAAACTATTAAAAAGGATGAGAAGGACTCCCTCTTATGCACCTCCACAATGTGTGGTTGAAATACATTCAAGAACACTATAAAAGGGAAGACTCACACAACACTTGAAACTATTCCATCTTCCACTCTACTTCACTTCCATCTTCACTCCACTCCACTCCACTTCCATCTTTCACTTCACTCCACTTCACTTGTAAATAAAATATAAGTAGTATTGTAAATAGATTTGCACTAAATTAAAACTCTTTATAGAGAGTCACAGTGTGTAAGACTTGTACTGAACTTGAACATGTATTCAACTTGAACTTGAACTTGTACGTGCTTGAAAGTAGTAGAAGGACTCGTCTTCTGCGTTTATAAGTATTATGTTCTCTTAATGAGATTGTTCCTTTTGTTACTTTCAGTTATTCATTGTTATTCTTAGTTTACTTTGTCTATCTAGTTTACTATTTTCTATGCATATTGTCTAATTACTTTGTTTATCCTTTTATGTGACTTACTATTAGCTTTATTAATGCTTATCTTCTTTCTTTTTATTGCATGTTTACTATTCATATGCTTTTTTTCATTTGCCTTGCATTATTTATAAGTTATCATTTTTGTCCTTGGTTTTGGAAAGATTCCAATACTACTCCATATTAGCATTGCTATATTAGAACCATTATATTAGCCTATATTATCAAGATAAATCCGACTTGTTGCCTGGGTCTTTTCCTGGTATATACATATATATCATTTATTTCTAGTAATGGTTACTCCTAATAGTGGTTCTACTATCTCCAAATTCTCAAAAATAATGAAAACATTACGGTATATAGAGGATGTAATGTTATGGATCTCTGCAAAATTCTATGACCCAACTCGACCACATGTGAGAGAAACAAAAAGAACAAGCTCTGTTTTGCAATTGGCAAATATGCATGTAGTTTGGATTTTTTTTTTGTTTCTCCCACTTATAGTCATATTTTGTTATGAAATTTTGTAGGGACCCATAATATGCTCTCTACTATGTTTCCTAATTTTTTTAGAATTTTCCATCACCTAGGATTTCTCAATTTTGGCAAGATTATGCACATGATGTTGCATACATTAGACAAGTAGCGTGTAGTCTTGGTAGTAGAAAGGATATGTCCTTCTTGCTAAAAGTGACCACACAAACATTTTCGTCCAAAAATTTGTAAACAATACAACAAAATAAATAATTAATTATTTGTTGAGTTAGTGAAGGGTGAGACAAAATTAGTCGCTTTTGAAATTTGAAGTTACCAATACGTGACGGTGGATGGAAAAATCTTATTATGCCAAGATAATGTAAAAGTATAGTAAAATTTAGTTATATGTAATCATATTTGAAGTAACAATATCTTATTATGGGATTCGTCCCTTCTTTAGTTACACTTGGTACTTTTGAAATAATTGGATAATACACCAAAAGGCATCACTCGTGCAATGGCTAATATTAATAAATAATTTCCTATTGCTAGTTTCGTTCCTTGTAAATCACGTTCAGTATCTTTGAAGCAGTCAAGATAATACTATAAAAGGTATCACTCATGTAATGGACAATATCAATTAATAATTTTTTGTTGTGAGCTTTGTCCTTTTTAAATTACATTTAATACATTTGAAACTATAAAAGGAACCACTTGTGCAATAACTCATATCATTTAATAATTATCTATTGTGAGTTTCATCTCTTTTTAAATCATGTCCACTACCTTTAAAGTAGTTAAAATAATTCTACAAAAAGTATCACTCATACAATGGTTAATATCAATAATAATTCCCTATTGCAAGCTTGGTCCCTTTTAAAATCACGTTCAAAACCTTTAATGCAATTAAAATAATACAACAAAATATACCACTCATGCAATGGCCAGTATCAATTAATAATTCTCTATAGTGAGTTTCGTCTTTTAAATGACATTCAATACCTTTAGAGTAGTGGGAGAATACTAGAAGGGTACCACTCAGCCAATGGCAAATTTCAATCAATAATTTCCTATTGTGATCTTTGTCTTTTTTGTACTGTCAAATAAAAGACTTATTCCTTGCAAATGTATTGCCAATAAAAGAACAATTTTTCATAAATAATACTTCCTGCATGACAATTCATAAATGTAAAAAGACGAAAAAGAAGACAAGAACATCAAATTACCACTCTTTTCAACAATCATAATACAAAGAAGAGTACCGAATCTGATCTGTTTCAAAAAAAAAAAAAGAAAGAACATCAAATCTGATTCCTCATTGACGAGAAATATACAAAAATAAGTAAAAAAATCTCATTGCATCTATGCTAGAGCTACCACCCATGCAAGTTCTCACATCTCAATTTTCAAATAACCCCTGTTAGGCTGAGTCCAACGCCAGTGCTAACAAGGTCTGACAAGCGGGCCCCACCACAAAAAATTAATAAAAAAATCACCCGAGGAGAGAGAAGACGCCAGGTAAAGCGGTGCAACGGGAGCTCTAACAGGTGGGCCCGCCGACGCCACCAAGCCGAAGCCACCCGCGTTGGACGCCACGCGACGCCTCGGGACACGCTTTGTGGGCCCCACCTGTCTCGCCCGCGCGTTTCCCGTACTCCAGCAGCACCCGCACTGACAACTAGGCCCCAATGCGCGCTCAAGCCCACATGTCGGCGGCAATGTGTGCGATAGAAAAGTACGCCACGCGTTTTGGTGGGGCCCACAAAACGCGTGGTGACGCGAAAACCAGCGCGCTTCCCGTGCTTCGTGCACCCGCTCTGGTACATCCTTTGTGCCGCTGATGAGTGGGCCTGGCCGATGCGCAGCCCCACATGTCAGCCCGAGGGAAGGTTTTCGGTGGCAAAAACTAGCCGTTGCGTCATTTTTCTCGGCTGGTCCCACACATCATAGACAAATAAATAGCCGTTAAAACTAGTTGTTTGAATTTTTTATTCATTTCTGAGCCTAAAAATTCATAAAAAATACCAAAAAATCACAAAAAATTGCAGAAAAATTGTATGCTCATATGCCTATAAATATGAGCAAATTTCAGCTCATTTGCACCAAACACAAGCACAAAGCACACATTTTTCTCCCTCTCTTTGCTCAAATTTTTTCCAGAAAATTTCCTGATAGCCAACACTCCCCCGGCAGTTATGTGAATTGGTTTGGCGAGCCCAATTTAGATGAGGAGAACTCCCAAGCACCAAGCAGTCAAAATCCGCCCAGTTTTCAGCCCCCTCCCCCACCATACCCGATGTGCTATCCACCATACGCCCCACCCCCTCCATACGGCCAACCATATCCATATGCACATCCGTACACACAACCCCCATACGGCCCTTATGGCCAGAATCCTCATTTCGTCGGAGCTCCGACCATCCCCGCGGAAATGTCGCCTCCGCAAGCACCGGCAAAGAATTCCCGCTCCACGTCTGTATCAGATACTGGCAGTCCGCATAGCACAGCCCCGGAAGTGGTCGAGGATGACAATGATGCTAACAAAGGCGAACGAACCGTTGTCTTGTTTATTTCCATTTGTGCCATTTATTAAATAAAAAATTTATAATCTATGCCATTTAAAAAATTTTTAATGTTATTTATAATTTTTGTCTTTTGTTTTGTTGTGTTCGAATTATCCGAATTTCATTTTAGCGATTTTATAATCTTTAATACATATTATATACGCGGACCCCGCACGAAGCGCCTCTCGAAGCGCCTTTGCATTGGAGTAGGAGGCGCTAGAGAAGGCGTTTCGCGAAGCACCGGTACATTGGAGAGGGGGGTGTTTCGGGTGGTGCTTCGCACACGTGACACAGAATATGCTGGAGAATATTCTGTTGAAGCGCCTCGCGAAACGCCTTTACACTGGACTCAGCCTTAGAAGAATTTTATGCTAGTTCCAAACAATGCCAAGTATTTTTGAATTTACAATCAACCTAATTTGCATGTATGTATGTATGTTTGTAACATCCCAAAAATAAAGTCTAAAAATTTCATTTTATAAAAACCCAGCCTAAAAATTTAATTTTGTCTTAACTTTAAAACTACCTTTAATTAAGAGACTTTATAAGAAATTTCAACCAAAACCTAAATTGATTTCCGACTAGTTTGAAGGTATTTTCCTTAAATATACATGTGCATATGTTGCACAAACATGTGTATGTATGCATGTGTACTTCTTTCACTAAAGTACTACTTTCGATTTTTTATATATAAAATGGTAATTGTCATCTAATAAGAAAAAATTGTGATTTCCAAATGTAAAACTACTTCTTTTAAGCAATAGTTCTAATATGATGTAGAAGCCCTAACTAGTTATAACAAAACTAAACTCTAATTTGATAAAATAGTCTACAACACTCTTTAATCTTAAATAATCCTATCCAAAAGGCTAGATTATTAAGTTTATTTTAAAACATTTACAAACTAGTCTAACCTCCTAATTTTGTTAATCGCAATTCAGTCTTTTCAGACCCAGAATCAACCAAATTCTCCTAGACAGCTCAAAATTCCAACCAATCTGAACAGATATATAGGACCTTCTACCTATCTTATACAGATTTATCTTCAGTATCCAGATCAAACTCAACTCTTAAAGCACAGAAACTAACCCAAGTTTTGTTTTCTAAAATCAAAATTCCTAATTATCCTAATTAACCTTTTCGGATTTCAGTTCGATCAGTTCCAAAATAGTTTTCTCCTGGATTTCTTTGGAATCCTAATCTTAATATGCTTGCACCAGTCCTAAAACTTCTTATTTAAATAAGTACATTTTATCACTTTTCATGATTCAGTCCAAATTTCATTGCAAATCAATCCTTTTTCAGCTCTCGAAGGCTAGAAATGGCAAAAATCTTCAAATCACCTCCAAATTCCAATCCAACTGAACAACTATGTTCTTTCTGCTATTTTATACAAGTTTCCCTTCTGCATCAAGTTCAGATTGAGCCCCAAGACTCAGCTATTCCCGTTTTTAGCCGTTTTCAGTGAAAATTACTATTCACTTTTACCTTAATACTATTTCATTTTTGTTTTCAATTTCATTCTACTTTGAACCCTTTCAAACCTATTTATCAAGTAAACTATTCTTATTGGACTAAATGCAAACTTATTTCCAGCTTTCAGATAATAGAAATTCAGTCCAATTAAAATTCCAAAATCACAATTCAGTCCTTTAGTCAAGTCCTTGTCTTCTTTTTGTTTTTCTCAGTTCCCATAGGTGGACCAGTGTATGTAGACATGTATACATATGTGGATATCAAAAGAGACACACATACATATGTGTATAGAGGTGAATACACATAGTTCTTTGTTTATACCCTCAACATCCAAATACATATACACATACATACAAAGAGCCACTCCCTCTGCTATTCTTCCTCCTTAGAGCAGCAGCAGCAAGCACAACCAACAGGCTCTTCCTTCTTTCCATGTTTTACCTCACTAACAGCACAGGTGCTGCTCACAACTACATCAATTGTTGCAACTTCATCCATACGTTCATCACCCTGCTAATTTATAGACACATACACACAATTATCTTCAGCAGCTTCAAACACTGTTCTTCTCCCTTTGGCCACCCCAGGAAGATGAAGCCACCACAAGCCACCGCATCTCCAATCAAGCCTCCAAGGAGATAAATCACTCTCACTCACTTCCCTATGCCATCGTAAGCATTCTCGTTAGCTCTGACGAATTGAGGTGCCGAAATTTTAGATTTTTATTGCCGCCGGCCGCCTTCCCTAATCCGGCCATCGGAGTTACTTCCAACCAGAATTGGTTGTCGAGCTCGAAGAGAAAAATGCTCCTCTCATCATTTGCAACACATCTGTTTAGTTAGAATTTGAGATCCTCCACGAGCCAACCCTCCCGAGTTCTTCGCATGCTGCTGTCACTAGGCGCCCGTCGCTAGCCCACACCGCTACTTCCCCGGCCAAATTAGCCACACCATTAGACTCCCCTAGTCCCCCTCTTAGTCCTGTGCCAAGGAATTGAATTCCAAAGGCCTTTACGCAGATCACCCAAAGTTAAAGTTCATCTTCTCCGATCACATCGTCGAATTCCTCGCCAGCGCCACCTCATTCAAATTGCTCTCTATCACACCACAACAACACCTCAAGGATGATATCTATGCCGTCAATTTTGGGATTAGATCACCCCATTGTCCCAGCATTGACGAGGCTGTTGTTTTGCTTCTTCTGCTCTGACACAAACTGCCGCCGCTCGTCGTTGCATCGCTTTCGCGCAAATTCATTGCACCAAAACGTGGATGACAACCCTAGTTAGCTCTCAAACAAACCAGATGCCACAGTCAAGCCCGAAAAATCAATTTGGGTACTTTTACCTCTTCTCCGACGTGCCGCCAGTGTGTCGCCACCGTCCCCATCGACGCCGCTTTGTCCATCATGCGCGCCTCAACCCCCTGAGTATTTTTCCTCACTAAGATTGTCTCCAACAGGCTTGGCTCTTGCTTGACTCTTAAACAGAATATTCCCTGCCACGTGTGCGAACAACATCCCAAAGCACCAAGCAAGCACCAAGCCTCCAACAGCTTGGCTCTTGCTTGGCTCTTAGCGTGGGCCCCACACTCCTAACCACCAACCAAACACCAAGCAAGAGCCACGCACTCCAATGACTTGGCTCTTGCTTGGCTCTATACAATTTAACAATTATATATTCAACGAATTTGTATTAATTCATTAAATTCAATATTACTAATATATTAATATATTACCTACGAAATTAAATTCGATATTTACGACAAAAAAAATAAATTCGACATTTTGAATTTAAAAATTGCACTTGAAAAAAAAATATATATTAAAATTCGAATAGCGGTACATGACATAATTGCGAAGTACAAAAAAATTAAATTTGCAAACAAATGCCTATTACAAAACAGGATCCAAATGCTACTCGTCGGTGTTTGGACCACCTTTTTGTTGGTTCGTTGCCAGTGATCCTTACAGTGTTTGGTATCTCTTCTCCGACTAGGCGGCACCGTTTCGTTGTATGCCGCTGCTACGTTGGCCCAGTACATGTCGCACTTTCTATTGTTTCCATCAATAGAATCGAGCGAATTGTTGAGCCAAGAGCTAATCTGTATGTAGTACAAAAAATTTTAATATCAAGGTTGAGCGTAAATATGTGTCTTTCATAATACTCTTGTATGAAAAATAAAATTATTACCAGTTTGACGTCGTCATTGGTACACCACGGTAAGCGCTTCGTCTTTTGGCCACCGTGCACACCAACATTAGTGTTTGGCTCATCGATGCGAACTCGGGTCGGCATATTGGCTGGAGCAGAGTCTGGAGTGCCGTTGTCGGAGACAGACGTAGAGTGCGGTTGAGGTGGGGAAAACTGGGGGCATGTTGGTGGCGTGCCGACAAAATGATAATTTTGGCTATACTGTGGCGGTGGTGGAATTGCGTGGCCGTGTGGTGGATACGGACGATAATTTTGGCTGTACTGTGGATACGGCTGGTAATTCGGTGGATACGGCTGATAATTCGGTGGATACGGCTGGTAAGTCGGTGGCTGTGAAAAACCGGGCTGCGGTTCGGTGTTTGGATTTTCGGTGTTTTCGCTGGGAGTATGGGAAGAGCCAAGCCAGTTAACGAAACCGCCTGGTGGAGTCGAATCCATGTCGAATTTGTAAAAAAATTTGCGAGGATTTCGAATAGCCTTTGTTGTGGATGGATGAAAAATTTTGTGTCAAAATAGGTCAACAACATGCCCTATATATAGGAGAGGGCAAGGGAAATTTTCTGTGAATTTTTAGAATTTTTTTGGAATTTTTTGCTATTTTTTACGAATTTTTAGCCCAAAAAACATTAAATTAATCTCTAACGGCTATTTTATAACGGCTAAAATACAACGGATATATTTTGTGCGGCTGACAGGTGGGCCACGGCCAAAAAGAATTCGCAACGGCTTCGATTTGTAAAAGCACTCACTGACATGCGGGACCATAGGAATCTGGGGCCACATGTCATGCACGGGGGTCAAAATACTACTACAGTTCACGCGGTTGCGTGTTTTTTCCAAACAAACCGACGCTTTATTGTTTTATCTCACTGACTGATGGGACCTACACATTTCTGACCCCACATGTCAGTGAGTTCAGCTGGGTTTCGTGCGCGTGAGTGACGCCAGCGAGGCTGGCGCACTCACTCGTTTTACGCGCTGGTGGGCCCCACGGCTTAATTGTTTCCACGCGTTTACCTAATACTCTGTCACTGACGTGTGGGCTCATTCTTCTTGGGGACCCACCTGTCAGTATTAAGTTCACGCGGGTTGAGTTCGTCTCCGGGTTTCTTCGTGGGGCCCGCAAAGCGCGTTTTATCGCGCCTTCGTCTTCTCCAACGCCGCTGTTTCTCTCGCCGCGCACTCGACCGGCGTTGATCTCCCTCCGTAGCACGCGTGCGTCAAATCGCGCCGGGGAAACGTCGAGCACGCGGACGCCGCCGTCGACGCGAGCCTCTCCTCGCGCTCCCGTTGGAGACAGCCTAAGTCACATCCTGGTGCCACACAAAAACACCTCCAAACCTAATGCCAAAACTTTGTCCACTGGCACGAACTCGCCATGTCAACACTATCTTCCCTGACGCCGTTCCCCATCGTCCAGCCACCTTGCCGTCCAAAATCGGTACGGTTGAGTTCATGCCATCCCCACCTACCTCCCAGACAAACTTGGCACAACCACCAAGGCCTAACACACACACACACCCACGACCTAGGTTTCAGCTATGTCTAGACCACGCCAAATCCAATGCCAGCCTACTGTCAGCCAATGGCATTAGCCCAGTTTAACCCCTTTTACATGTGCAAATTAAAATTCAATTTGTCTACCAAGTTCATAATCTTATTTTCTACACTTTCTTCAATTGCCATCTTGTGATAAAACCTTATCTTGACCTATTTTCAGCTATGTCGCCCAAGATGAATGTGATCTGTCGATGTCCAAACGTCGCCGCATTAGCGTCCAATCTGGAAGTCGACCTTGCCTTAATGTTTTAGCTGTATAACAAAGCTCTAGCCATGTTCCAGTATTTATCGACTCAAGCCTCGAAGAAAACCTCAGAAGGCCTGATCGCGTCCAATGTCATTCCCATTGGCATTCCTATATCATTCACAACCTCAGAAAGCTCAGATCGAAAATCAGTTTGTGTCACTATGTTTGTCTTGCCATCAACCTTCCAGATATGTGATCTAATTTTACATTCAAGCCCCGAATCAAAATCCTCTTTCTATCAAAGTTCATTCTTAAGTTGACTGTCTCAACGTTTGTCCGAACCCTAATTTAATTAATTTTTAATTTATCTTAATCAATTTACAATACAACATAATTGAGTTTTGGATCAAGAATCTATCAAAAATTACTTTTAAACCATAGGAACCGAAATATGAGATTTCGTACTTAAGATCCTTTACAAAATATATAATAATAATTTAATCTTGATATGAATTAACCATATTTTAATCCATAATTTGATTAAAAATTTAAATTCAATTCACAAACAAGTAGATCTCCCCAATTTCAACTTTATCCTATATAAATCTCATAGAACTTGGATCAGTGAGGGTCCAAATTAAAATCAAACTATTTTAACTAATTATTGATCTAATTCAACTAAGATTGAAGCTAAAATAGGATTGGAATTTAATTTTAATTATATATTAATAATCCATTCCTACCATAATTTAAATCTATTTTGACCTAGTTGAAATACAAAAGAACCATCCCAATTCAAGGTAATTTAAAGTTAAATTTCATGACTTTGACTCAACTCATTTGTCTTTTAATATATAGTTGTTGAATTTCCCTACACTTAAAATAACAATCTAACTAGCTAAGTTAATCTAAATTAACTAAATGATATTACTAAATCAAACTAACTACTAATTTTCGAACATATTTCTGAAATAGAGTATTTTATTGTAGAACCAAACCAACAAGTCATTTGTATTAATTTAAAAACATATTTTCTGAATATTCTACTGATCGATTCATACTTATTTCATTCCAATTGGCAAATAAAAAGTAAATCTACGTAGACTTCTAAAATCATAAAATATCACTTATATTATTTTCAACTTGCATTTCCACTCAATTAATCTCTCATAAATTTAGACCTTAATTTGTATCCTCTACTTTTCTAAAATTCTATTTTTGATACCAGGTCGATCTTGTTTATCTAAATTCATCATTCAATTGAATCTATCTCATCTCATCCGTTAATTCTATCTCCCAACTTAATTCAGTTCATCCTATCGAAATCAATCTCACAATTCATTTTATTCACTCGATCTTGGCTACCGACTAACTTCCTTGCATACATGTATAATTATGTATAACTATATTCTATTTGATGGACCTATGTCCACATTGTTTGTCGTTGGATTATGTTTATTGAATCAAGCTCCAGAAGATTGCCGTCTCGGCAACTTCAACTAAACATCACCCCAAGCATGGCATGCAAGTCACTACTTCTTGACCATATTGAACACATATGTTAGAAAATTTTACGTATGTTGTTTTTAATAAATATGAGTGCATGCATATAAATGAACAATCACATGTAGCTACTAGTAGAATTCTTACTAGGTAAACCAAACTTGTCACAACAATAAGGATTCAAACCACCTTAAGTGGAAATCTTTACCAAACAAATTAAGCTTGCCACAACGGTATGGATCTAAGCCACCTAGAATGGAAATCCATATTGGCAAGCAAAACCCCCAAAGTATATGAACAAGGTGTTGCATCTAGGCCTTCTATGCCTAACCCTAATTTTGATGATTAATGAAAACTAAGTGTTTCAGACTGACTGTGTTTTTGAGATTATTTGATACAGAGCTTCGTTGGGAAGATAGTCGAGATGAACAAGACAAACTCAACACAAAAGAAGTAAAAGCACAAGTCGCAAAGAATGAAGTCGAGACGCAAATCGCAAAAGCGCAAAAGACCTAAGGTAATATTGTCCTTATTTTTACCGATCTCGGTGTTTGGAGTTGATCAGTTTAAGAAAATTGTTTTTAGTTTTTAACCGTACTATAAAGAGGGGTGGAAAAAGTCCTCTCTACATCTCCAACATTAACCAAGAAACTTAGGTCATTGCATTGCATCTTTTTGGTTGGATTTAATCTGATATTTGATTTGAAAGATTTGGATTTTCAATTGAGTTTTTGATAGTAGAAGATTTTTTCAAATTTCTAGAAAGATCTAGGCAGATCTGGTTTTTGCTTCTGTTAACAAAAATGTAGCCCTTAAAATTATCTTTCAAACGAGCTATTAAACACCTCTTTTAGATTTCTGGATTTAAAGTTATAGCTGTTTTTTCAGGCTTACTGTCAGTTTGTTAAACTGACTGTCAGTTTGAATGTCAGTTCAGTTAAACTGGCAATTGTCCAGAGAGGGTGTATTTTTGAGCTGAAAACTTTTGAACTAAACTGACTGTCAGTTTGGTATAACTGACTGTCAGTCTGGAGTTCGACCTCAGTTGTGTTTATTTGAGTTCTTAATTGATCTGGTCGCTTTTTGGTCGAACTGACTGTCAGCTTGTGAGACTGACTGTCAGTTGGGGGTTTCAAGTTTCCATATACGACCACAAACGGCTAACTAATTTTTATCCGCAAATTTTGTCAGCCGTTAGTTCTGGAACTGACTGTCAGTTCCTCATACTGACTGTCAGTTTGTACTGATTTGTTTCCTTTTTCGACCGCAAACGGCTAGCACTGTTTTCTCCGGATTTTTCTTCTCTCTGGTTGAGACCTAAACTGACTGTCAGTTTGGCAAACTGACTGTCAGTTTGAGATGCTGATTTTCAGCTCAAGCTCCAACGTCTCTTTTGAGACTTGAGGCTATAAATAGAGGGCTTAAGCATTTGTTTTATACAACAAGCAGCCTTCTAGTCATATTCACTCTTGAGCTTTAGCGTTTTATACAAAATCTTGATCTTTTGATCAAGTTGAGTATTTTCTGATCCACCGAGCGTTTCAGTTCATTGCATACTTGTAGTTTCTCGGTGCTTGTTTGGAGGTCTTGAGAAGACCTTACTGCCTATTACTCTTGGTGAGCGCCCTCACCTAGACGGTTCGGAGGCGTGGCCGTTGACCTCTCCAGTTTGGAGATTGTTGGAGAAGCTCGGCAAAAGTGTATAAGGCATCGGTGCTCGCCTTTCCGGAGTGGACAAGGAGCAACCACTAGTTGATAATACCCTTCGTGGGTATTGAGGCAAAACTCAAGTGACTTGAGTGCTTCAACGAGGATTAGTGGAGACTGGGCAAGTCTCTGATACCTCGGTATAAATCGTCTGTGTTTGTCTTCTTCTCTTTGTTGTTCAATTGTTATTTGATTTAGCTTTTATTTTAAAGTTTTTAAAAGCCTCCTATTCACCCCCCTCTAGTCGGCATCCTTGATCCTACACGTGGTATCAGAGCTTCGTCTCTCGATTCAGTAGGCTTTACCGCCTAAAGAGAGGATGTCGTCTACTGATGGTTTCTTTCTTCGTCATACCAGCCGTGCGCCGATCTTTGATGGGACAAATTATCCCTATTGGAAAGTGCATATGTCGGTATTCCTAGAGGTCATGGGGCTTGACGTATGGGATATTGTTAAACTCGGTTTTACTCCTCCGGATGATCCGGCAAGTCACTCTGAGGACGACAGGAGAAAACTGCATTTAAATGCCCTTGCGAAAAATGCACTCTTTTCGGGTTTGTCTCTAAACGAGTTCAACCGTGTAAGCAATCTCACGACTGCTCACAAGGTTTGGACCACCCTTGAAGAAATTTACGAGGGCACAACTAAAGTCAAAGAGGCAAAGCTGCTTATGGTGAGGCAAAGATATGAGACATTCACCATGTCATCAACTGAGTCAGTGGACTCCATGTTCACTCGGTTGAATAATATTGTGAATGAACTCAAGGGGCTTGGAGTCGTTTTTACTGACCTTGATATTGTGAGAAAGATGCTTAGGGCCTTACCTGAAAGCTTCGACACCTTGGTCACAGTACTCACAAACTCGGATTTGTCGACCACAACACCGACCGATCTCTATGGGAACCTCATCACCCATGAGATACACAAAAAGGAGAAGAAGGAAGCAGCTGAACCCTCAGAGACGAAGAAGAAGGCTTTGGCTTTCAAAGCCAACGCAAAGAACGATTCAAGTGATGGCTCCTCCGATGAAGTTCTAGCACTCATGGTAAAAAATACTCAAAAATTTCTCTGCAGGTTGCACAAGAAGGGTGTCAACATTGACACACGACCAAAGGGACCAAAGCAGAACAACTTCAAGGACATCATTTGCTATGGATGTCATGAGAAGGGGCACATAGCTTCAATATGTCCAAACAAAAACAAGGCTTGGAATAAAAAGAAGAAATTCTTCAAGAAGAAGAATAAAGAAACCAAAGAAGCATGCTTTGGAGAGTGGATGTCCGGCGGAGAGAGCTCCGACTCCGACTCTGACGATGAAGGATGCTCCAAGAAGCTAGTCGGACTAGCTCTCGGCAACACACCATCCCTTTGTCTTATAGCTAAAGGCGATGAAAAGGTACACTCTAATGATCCTTCATATGATGATTTAGTTGAAATGATAACCGAATTAAATGAATTTTTTGGAAAGACTAAAAAGAAGTATAAGGCGCTTAAGGAAGAACATTCTTCTCTACGCGCTCAATACTCCGAATTGAAAGATTCATATGAAAGTTTGCTTATTAAAGACATTACTCTTGCTCCATCTAAAGTTGATGTATCCACTTCATGTGATTTAGATGATTCTCCTTCTAGTAGTCATCATATTCCATGTGCTTCGAATGATAATATCTTGAATGAAAATAATGAACTTAAAGCACAAGTCGAAAGACTTGGAAAAGGCTTAGAAAACTGTTAAAAAGGCAAAGTATCTCTTGATCTAATCCATAGTAAACAAAAATGTTCATTTAGAAAAGAAGAATTAGGATACTTTTCGAAGAAAGGAAAGAAACCAAACTCTAAAATTGTTTTTGTTAAAGCATGCAACACATTTTGTTATAATGTCATGAAACTGGTCATTCGCATGAAGCATGTCCATTGATGACTCAAAATTATTTTGATACTTGCTACATGCTTCAAAAGTCGAGGAAAGGGTATGCTATAGCAAAGTATGTTGGCGCACCATGTTAAATAAAAAGAAGAAATCTATTTGGGTGCCCAAAGCTTTGATTGCTAATATTGAAGGACCCAAAAAGGTTTAGGTACCTAAAAAAACTTAATTCTTTTTATGCAGGTGAACTACAAGACCGATGGGAGGCATTGGGTGCTAGACAGTGGATGCTCCGAACACATGACCGGCAACAAGAAGTTATTCACCTCACTTGAAGACAACTCAAGCGAGAATCAAAAGATTACCTTTGGCGACAACCATCAAGGAAATGTGGTAGACTTGGGTAAAATTGCAATTTCAAACGATCTCTCAATTTTGAATGTTTTGTTGGTTGAATCTCTGAACTTTAATTTGCTTTTCGTTGCACAAATTTGCAATTTTGGTTTTCGTTGCACATTTTATCCCAAGGAAGTTTTAGTTGAAAGTTTAAAAGACAATTCCTTGATTTTAAAAGGTTTTCATTTTGGAAATCTTTACTTGGTTGATTTTCATTCAAAAGATGCATCTCTTTCAACATGTCTTGTCTATCAAACCTCAAAATGTTGGCTATGGTATAGACGACTTGCACATGTTGGAATGCATCAATTGAGAAAACTTTTAAAACATGATTTGGTTATTGGCTTAAATGATGTGAATTTTGAAAAGGACAAACCTTGTAGCGCCTGTCAAGCTGGGAAGCAAGTAGCTACTTCACATCCAACTAAGCGCATTCTTTCGACTTGCAAACCTTTGGAACTATTGCATATGGATTTATTTGGACCTTCCAAGTTCCAAAGTATCGGGGGTAGCAATTATAGTTTTGTAATTGTTAATGGTTTTACTCGCTACACTTGGGTTTGCTTTATTTCTCAAAAATCTGAAACCCCCAATGTTTTCAAAAGTTTTGCAAAAGTGTTTCCACTGAATTCGAACTTTCCATCAAGAAAATCCGTAGTGATCATGGTGGAGAGTTCGTTAAGTCAACTCTATTTGATTTTTGTGACTCTCTTGGAATCAAACACGAATTTTCTACTTCCGACACTCCACAGCAAAATGGAGTCGTTGAAAGGAAAAATCGAACACTTATAGAAATGGCAAGAACTATGCTAAGTGAGTATAATACTCCTACTCTCTTTTGGGCTGAAGCTGTGCATACCGCTTGCTATTCTATAAATCGGCTTTATTTGCATCCTCTTCTTAATTTGACTCCTTATGAACTTCTTATTGGGCGCAAGTCAAATATCTCTTATTTTCGAGTTTTTGGATGCAAATGCTATATTCTTAAGAAAAGAAATTTTGGTGGTAAGTTTCAAAGAAGAGTAGATGAAGAATTTCTAGTCGGATACTCCACCACTAGCAAAGCTTATCGCATTTTCAACAAAAATACTGGTTGTATTGAAGAATCTTGTGATGTCAAATTTGATGAAACTAATGGCTCGCAAAAGGAGCAAGTTTCTTGTGAAATTTCAGGTGAAGATCTTCAAGAAGCCGTGAAGAGCATCACAATTGGAGACACCAAGCCAAGAGAAGAAGATCAAGAAGATGATGTCAATATTGAAAATGTTGATCAAAATAATTCATCATCTCAAGTTGACCCTCCAGAACCAAGTCAAGAAGACGCCGCACAAGATGAAGCACCAAGACAACACCAAACGATCACCAAAGATCACCCTCAAGATCAAATATTGGGTGACGTCAGTAAAGGTATTCAAACTCGCTCTCGTATTGCTGCATTTTGTGAACATCATTCATTTGTGTCTTCTTTAGAACCTAAACATGTTAATGAAGCTTTAAATGATTCTGATTGGGTTAATGCTATACATGATGAACTTAATAATTTTTCTAGAAATAAAGTTTGGACTTTAGTTGAAAGACCCAAGGATCATAATGTAATTGGAACAAAATGGGTTTTCAGAAATAAGCAAGATGAAAATAGAGTAGTAATTAGAAACAAAGTTCGTCTTGCTGCACAAGGTTTCACTCAAGTTGAAGGTTTAGACTTTGGTGAAACTTTTGCACCTATGGCAAGACTTGAAGCTATTCGTATTCTTCTTGCTTATGCATCATGTTTTAATATCAAACTATTTCAAATGGATGTTAAAAGTGCTTTCTTAAATGGTGAAATTTCTGAACTTGTATTTGTTGAACAACCTCCCGGTTTTGAAGATTCAAAATTTCCAAACCATGTATTTAAATTGTCTAAAGCTCTCTATGGTCTCAAACAAGCTCATCGGGCTTGGTATGAGCGACTTAGAGACTTTCTTTTATCAAAAAGTTTTAAAATTGGGAAGGTTGATACAACTTTGTTTACTAAGAAAATTGAAAAAAACTTATTCATTTGTCAGATATATGTAGATGATATCATATTTGGATCTACTAATGAACATGTCTGTCATGAGTTTGGAGAGATGATGTCTAGGGAATTCGAGGTGTCCATGATCGGTGAGCTAAGCTTCTTCCTTGGACTTCAAATCAAGCAACTCAAGAACGGTACATTCGTGAGTCAAACAAAGTACGTGAAGGACCTGCTCAAGCTCTTTGGGATGGAAGACGCTAAGGCAATCAAAACTCCCATGGTGACAAATGGACATCTGGACATGGACAAAAGCGGTAAATCGGTCGATTCTAAACTCTATGATTGGTAGTTCATTATATCTCACTGCATCTAGGCCTGATATCATGTTTAGTGTGTGCTTGTGTGCCAGGTTTCAATCAGATCCTAAGGAATGTCATTTAATTGCTCTTAAAAGGATCCTTAGGTATTTAAAATGCTATCCCAGTTTAGGTCTTTGGTATCCGAAAGATACAAATTTTGAGTTAATTGGGTATTCGGATTCTGATTATGCTGGGTGAAAGATTGATCGTAAAAGCACATCTGGTAGCTGTCAGCTGTTGAGGAGATCATTAGTATCATGGTCATCTAGGAAGCAAAATTCTGTAGCTCTCTCCACAGCTAAAGCTGAATACGTGTCTACAGGCAGTTGTTGTGCTCAATTACTATGGATGAAGCAGACATTTTTGGATTATGGAATTATATTTGATAAAGTGCCACTCTTGTGTGATAATGAAAGTGCCATTAAAATTGCAAATAATCCTGTTCAGCATTCTAGAACTAAGCATATTGAAGTACGGCACCATTTTATTAGAGATCATGTGGCAAAAGGAGATATTGATGTGAATTATGTCAGAACAGATATGCAACTAGCAGATATTTTCACCAAACCCTTAGATGAATCAAGATTTTCCTTTTTAAGGGGTGAACTGAATATTATTGATATATCAAATGCTAGTTGATGTGCGAAATGTGTTGAAAATGTATTATAATATTATTTTATTCCCTCTCTGGTCTTAATCTGCTTCTCGTCGAAATTGATCAAACTGACAGTCAGTTCATCTAACTGACAGTCAGTTTAGTACTTAGGAGCCTGTTCTTAGCCTCTGGTCGAAGTTGTTGTCCTAACTGACAGTCAGTTTCATAAACTGACAGTCAGTTATGAACAATTGAATTTGGTCGTAGCTCCTGTTTACTTTCGAGTCTCAAACTGACTGTCAGTCTCATACACTGACTGTCAGTTTCAAAACTCAGTTCTGTGAACTGACTGTCAGTGTGGTACACTGATTGTCAGTTCCATGTTTCTGGGTTTGGAACTGACTGTCAGTTTATTAAACTGACTGTCAATTGCGGGGTCCCGAACCCTAAATCCCCCATTCTGTTTCCTCGTCCTCTCGCCTTCTCTTCGCCGCAGTTGCTTCTTTTGTGCGCCTCCTCGCCGTCGCATTTTGCGCCACCACCTCACCGCCGTTCGCCGCCTCGCCGTCTCATCTTGCCTCGACCACTTTTGGCCGCACCGTCGTCTTGTGCTCGCCGTTGCTTTGTGCTCGTCACTGTGTCGTTCCGTGCTTCGTTCCTCTCCTCGTGGTGTGTCTTCGTGCCGCGAATAATCATCGTCGGCCTTCTCTGCTCCGTTCGGCCATTCTGTTCAGGTCCTCTGTTTTCCTCATCTCTTTTTCAATTATCTTTTCTTTATGTCGGATCAGCTGGGACCTCCTCGTCGTGTTCATCGGGTCAGACGTCCAAGACCCGGCCTTCGCCTCCGCCTGAGCGAGTGCCCGTGGATTATTCCCAGTGGCACGCGAGCCGCCTTCGCTCCCTTCGCTCAGTGAACCCTTACCTCTCGCCGCGTCCCACTAGTCGCGACGCGTGCGACGTCCTCACCTTCTACACAAACCTCCACCTAGACCTGTTCACTAGTGTTTACAGCCGCGCACCCATTTTTGCTCACCGCTCTCTATCGTGGGATACGATCGCCTCTCGCACAGGCATCGTCACCCTCGCTGATCTTTTTGGCTCCGTAGGGATCCGCAACCTTGTCGCCGATTCTTCTCTTCACTGGGCTGAGCAGCCCATTCGCCAGTTTTATTCCACCGTTTTCATTTCCCCTCAATGAGACTTCATGAATTTCATGACGGGCCTCCAGGTTCACACCGTCACGAAGGAGCAGATTGAGTCTGCGCTAGGACTGGTTCATCCCGCATCTGGGCGCCAGCTCTACACTCTTCCAGATCTTGAGCATCGGGAGGTGGCCATGCTTTATTCCGGCCCCTTCCAGCTCCGTCACATTGCTGGCCTGCGCCGCGATGTTGACCTAGCCCTGCAGATCCTCCGTCTCACACTTGTTCCCATGAGCAAAGACAGGACTAGGATCACCTATCTGGCCCTCCACGTCCTGATCTCTATCTTTCAGGAGGAGCCATTCAATGTTGCTGATCTCATCATCAGTGAGATTCAGCACGTCCTTCTCTCTCCGCGTTGTCAGTTGATATACGCTCCGTATATCATGGCGATGCTTCTTCATATCCGGGCTGTGGATTCTGAGCTCCCACGGCCCCATCATCCGCTTCTCTTCTACCCTCCTGGTCAGGCTGACCGCCGGCTCGGTGCTCGCCCTGCTGCAGCTGCTGGCCCTAATTCTCCCGCATCAGATGATAATGCTGCGGGGGAGTCAAAGGACGAGGCTCCAGCTCAGGAGAAGGCTCCAGCACCGGCTGCAGGGACTAGCACCGGATCTGCATCTTCTTCCAGCTCTAGGCTCGATCAGGTGATCCAGGTGCAGCAGCAGATCCTCAGAACCCAGGCGGAGCATCATTAGATGTTGCTTCATTTGCTTGCTCAGTAGGAGGAGATACTGCGTCGCCTGCCTGAGTCAGCTTCTTCGGTCCCTCGCAAGAGGGCGTGACCTGCATCCTCTTCACCGAGCTTCTCTTCCGGACCAGCTGCTCCAGGACTTTCTGCTCTGGCTGCTGCAGCTCCAGCACCAGCTTCTCCAGCTGCAGCTGCTACTCCTCTGGCGTCTCCAGCCATCAACCCGACTGCATCTCCAGCAGGCTCCGGAGACACCGCAGTTTTAGGGCTTTCTGATGATGAGCCTTAGGCTCTTTTGTATTTAGCTCCCTTTTTGTGCTTGATGCCAAATGGGGAGAAGTATTTTTGATTATTGGATATTGTATGTCTTTAGTTTTTATATGGATGTTATATGCTTTATGTTTTGGAGATATATTTGTGGATATTGGATATTGGTTTATATATATATCTCTTCTGGTTTATAATGATGATTTGGTTGATGATCTGATTTTGGTTTCTACATGATATGGGTTTATGCTCTGATACATATTGATATGATGTTGTGATGATTGTCTTGATGATGATATTTATGAATTTCTGAGATGCTCTGAGATATACATTGGTGTGACTTATTTTATGTATATGATGCATACACTCAGGGGGAGCTTTTCATTTCTTATTTTCTTATCGAACACTTGTTGTCATCAATCATCAAAAAGGAGGAGATTGTTGCATCCAGGCCTTCTATGCCTAACCCTAATTTTGATGAGTAATGAAAACTAAGTGTTTCAGACTGACTGTGTTTTTGAGATTGTTTGATACAGAGCTCCGTTGGGAAGATAGTCGAGATGAACAAGAAGAACTCAACACAAAAGAAGTAAAAGCACAAGTCGCAAGGAATGAAGTCAAGACGCAAATCGCAGAAGCGCAAAAGACCTAAAGTAATATTGTCTTTATTTTTACCGATCTCGGTGTTTGGAGTTGATCGGTTTAAGAAAATTGTTTTTAGTTTTTAACCGTACTATAAAGAGGGGTGGCAAAAGTCCTCTCTACATCGCCAACATTAACCGAGAAATTTAGGTCATTGCATTGCATCTTTTTGGTTGGATTTAATCTGATATTTGATTTGAAAGATTTGGATTTTTAATTGAGTTTTTGACAGCAGAAGATTTTTTCAAATTTCTAGAAAGATCTAGGCAGATCTAGTTTTTTCTTCTGTTGACAAAAATGTAGCCCTTAAAATTATCTTTCAAACAAGCTATTAAACACCTCTTTTGGATTTCTGGATTTAAAGTTATAGCTGTTTTTTAGGCTAACTGTCAGTTTGCTAAACTGACTGTCAGTTTGAATGTCAGTTCAATTAAACTGACAATTGTCCAGAGAGGGTGTATTTTTGGGCTGAAAACTTTTGAACTAAACTGACTGTCAGTTTGGTATAACTGATTGTCAGTTTGATTTTCGACCTCAGTTGATTTTATTTTAGTTCCTATTTGATCTGGTCTCTTTGTGGTCGAACTGACTGTCAGTTTGTGAGACTGACTGTCAGTTGGGGGTTTCAAGTTTTATATACGACCACAAACGGCTAGCTAATTTTTATCCGCAAATTTTGTCAGCAGTTGGTTCTAGAACTGATTGTCAGTTCCTCATACTGACTGTCAGTTTGTACAGATTTGTTTCCTTTTTCGACCACAAACGGCTAGCACTGTTTTCTCCGGATTTTTCTTCTCTCTGGTCGAGACCTAAACTGACTGTTAGTTTAGCAAACTGATTGTCAGTTTGAACTGCTGATTTTCAGCTCAAGCTCCAACGTCTCTTTTGAGACTTGAGGCTATAAATAGAGGGCTTGAGCATTTGCTTTATACAACAAGCAGCCTTCTAGTCATATTCACTCTTGAGCTTTAGCGTTTTATACAAAATCTTGATCTTTTGATCAAGTTGAGTGTTTTTTGATCCACCAAGCGTTTCAGTTCATTGCATACTTGTAGTTTCTCGGTGCTTGTTTGGAGGTTTAGAGAAGACCTTGCTGCCTATTACTCTTGGTGAGCGCCCTCACCTAGACGGTTCCGAGGCGTGGCTGTTGACCTCTCCAGTTTGGAGATTGTTGGAGAGGCTCGGTAAAAGTGTACAAGGCATCGGTGCTCGCCTTTCCGGAGTGGATAAGGAGCAACCACTAGTTGATAATACCCTTCGTGGGTATTGAGGCAAAACTCAAGTGACTTGAGTGCTTCAACGAGGATTAGTGGAGACTCGGCGAGTCTCCGATACCTCGGTAAAAATAGTCTGTGTTTGTCTTCTTCTCTTTGCTGTTCAATTGTTATTTGATTTAGCTTTTATTTTAAAGTTTTTAAAAGCCTCCTATTCACCCCCCTCTAGTCGGCATTCTTGATCCTACACAAGGATCTCATTTCAACTGCTAGTTTCAATTAAATCTAGTATTTACTCAAACAAGAGAATTTTTGACTGAGTATATTTAAACTATTAATATCTATTTGAAAAACTGAATGAATGTTAGTAGGGAGGATGGTAGGATTGGTGAGCGAAAATTGCATAAGTGGGATAGTGGCTGAATATCTCACCCTGACAGATTAGGACTAAGCAGTTGTGCTATACATCTAGTGGCACGAAAATGTACCACCACAAGCTTGGTATGGGACAGGTATGACCTAGTAACCTTGCTAAGTAATTAACCAGCTCTACATGGAGGAGGAGAATATTGTGGTGAGTATCTCATTTGATTATATGATTACCGGTTGAGATGAGACCTCTTCCGTACAGTGACCCTTACACTATACCACTACTAGACAAGGGGAAGATCCCTACCGCAAACCAGTACTGGGAAGGGGTCAAGGTGGAGGGTTTAGCCCACGAAAATGGTATTAAGACTACCAATCTAGTGGTAAACCTTATACTGGGTAGAGCCAAGGTTATTATAAGACAGGGTAAACAGCGTGTTATCATCAACTCAGTATCATGCAAAATTGTGTCATATAAATGATCTGACAATAATAAGTTGAGGAATCTTGTGGGTAGAGCAATATACCTCTGTAGAGTTTTAAAAAAGTATTCAAGTACTCCGTACCCCTAAGTTCTTGGGGCATGCCGAGGTCAATGAGTTCAAATCATGTTGTGTGGCATAAATAGTATTGTGAAGTTTTGAATAATCATGATGTGTTGAATCATTGTCCGGTCATCAAAAATTTGAACAATCCCCTCATGAAATTATCTACACAAAGACTCATTCTGAAAACGTGTTAAATGGTTTTGTCGATTCATATATGTATATTTGGCATATTTTAACCTACATATCTACTTCACTGGTCCACTCTACATGCATATAAATATGCAATTGTTATAATATGACTTACTGAGTACTCTGTACCCACTCTTGCTGATCGTGTCATCAGTAAAAGAGAATTGGTGAAAACTTCAGAAGACCAAAATATCTTGGGGTCATGTGCCAAATCAAGTATAACCTATGAAGGACTCTGGACCACGCTTGTATCTCTCAAAAAGAAACAAATCAACTTCTTAGTTTAGTCCTGTTAGCCTTTCTAATGTAATTATGATACTATATCCATAAGTAATAATAGTTGCAATTTTTTGTACTGCTACTATTATTATACTGTAAACAAGAACTGAGATCCACAGATGTGAGAACAATTGTATTCTAGGCAGTAGCGGTGTGAAGGCTCACCGAATGGGCTGATCATTCCCTGACACAAGCTAATGCAAAAGCTGTGCTTTGTTATTGCACCCTGCTCTCCGCATTGGTTGTGCACCTCCAACAACACAAAGTTGTTGATGCATGGTCTAGCTCCAGAAAGTTTAGTGGATCTAATAATCAGTTTCAAACCCATGAAACAGACAAAAAAAACCCACATGACCTAATTTGGTGACAAAGTCAAAGAAAACAAGCAAGGATAAGATGAAAAATTAAGGCCATACTAAGATTGCTCACCTATGTTCAGCAGCATTCCAAGATTTCGCAGCCATGCGTGCACTACCATTCACTATTCTTGAAATAGATTCAAAGCCACATGCTACAAGAGGAATGAGGGGTGAATATGAAATGGAAGTGTTGTGATAAGAAATATTTTAAAATTTTTGTGATGCTTTTTGGGCTGTCTCCAATGCTACAAGCTCTTCGACAGACTCTCCGGGAGAATATTTCACGTCACGCGGGTGAAGAGCCTCTCGAAGAGTTTCCCTCACTTCAATGGGAAGTTGCAGCTTGCTTGGAGAGACTCTTCATGTGGCCCACATGTGAAGAACCTCTCCAAGAGTCTCCCTCTCCAATGGCTTGACTCTTCGGGAGGCTCTTTGGTGAGTCCATCACCCAAAAAAAATTTAAAAGCGCTATTAGATAACTCAGCCAAAAAAAACAGAACTCAAACACAAAAAAAAATCAGAACATAGAGGTTGACAGGTGGGACACAACATCCATGGGACCCACTGTCAGTGATTGGGGTATGAGTGAACTGCTTGGGCAATGAATGTGAGGAAATGAAATGTTCTGGAGTGGGCCCCATCAACATCGCCTCAACACTGGTCAAAAAACCACACCACCAATTGACAAATGGGCCCGCGTAATATGGCCCCACAAGTCAGAGAGTGAGGGTGGAGTGAACCATGTGATCGCGGGACACGAGACTCACCTACAATGTGTGGGTGGTGGGCCCACCATCTTCACCTCGTTATTTGCCGTTCACCACAACCATGTCTCTGACGTATAGCCCTATTATTATTGGTCCTAATTGTTAATGAGTGGGTCTTGCGTGAAAATTTACGCGTGGAAAGCGAAACGTTCTGGCACGTTTCAGTCGTGGGACCCACCATCTCCGCCTCATGAAACGTAGATATTACCCCACAAAACGCTTACGCGCGCACCTTCGACCAGTTCCAACGGAGCCGCTTCACCGGGTGTGTGCTCAGTGGGGCCCGCAAATCAACAGTCACGTGTCGAATTGCTGGTCATTTCAACGCACTGCTTTCGCTGCTCGATTAGCTGACGTGTCCTGGGCGAGCCATTCGATGAGCCAGTGTTGAAGACAGCCTTATGTGCAAAGCTATAGGTAGATGGCTACCTATGTCATATGTTTCCTAGAACATTCAAAAGCATGGCAATAAGGTCCAAACAATATATGACACAGGTGCTACTTTTGTTGCCTTGTACCAGTGTATTGCATCACTTTGGTAGTCCACATTCCACCTCAAAAATCTATATAAATGATCAAGAAAAATTCTATAAAATTAGAGAAAGTGTATACTAGAATGACTAAATAATCCACAAAATTTGAACTCTAAACTCAATGTATATTAGGAAAAAAACAAATTTTAGTGAATTGTCTTTTATCTTTTTATTTTTGTATTTATTTTTCAACATAATTTTTATTTTTTGTTTCTTCTTGTATACATAGAATTTGAATTTGAAATTTTGTGAAATGATACATTTTTTTAATTGTGTATTAATTTTTTGATTTTTTTTTCTCTTTTTGGTTAATTTGATCTTGGAATGAGTGTTAATTAATTTAGACATTTGTTGGTGTTTTTTCTCTATAGATGGAATTATATGCAAAAGTAGCTATTTTTGTGTTTTCTCATGTTGTTGTTTAAATAATAGAGAGATGATATATATCTATATGCATCAAGTATAGGTGTACAAATACAATTACATTTGGATGCATTTCGAATAATCAGTATAGACATTTCAAATCATTTGTCCGCACATGTCAATTATCAGTGTGTAATCTTAATTTAAACATTATTATATTTTTAGTCATATGTATGTACATTTTGAATTAGCTATGCATACATTTCAATAATTTATGTGCAATTTCAATTTAGATATGTGTAAATTTTTAGTCATACGTTTGTTTATTTTAATCATCTATGGGTAGATTTCAATTATCTGTGTGTAATTTCAATTTAAAAATGTGTATATTTCAATCATATATATATGTACATTTCAAATTATTTGTGCTTATATTTGTATGAAATCTAAATAAGCTACATCAAATTCCTACAAAAGTTTCTTTCTTAAAGAAATTTAATTTTCCCAGTTAAAAAGTTTTTCTCTTAACAAGAATTTCAAATTTCATAGAGGCATATCAAACTTCAAGAGAAATGATACTCTTTCTCTTTTAGTGAGTATTTCATTTAAGTATATGTACATTATTAGTTATATGAATGTACATTCAAAATTTTCTGTGCATACATTTGTATTAGATTTTTTGTTTGCAACTTTCAAATTTAAACAAAACATATTAGATTTCATTTGAAAAGGCTTATCAAACTCTAAAAAAAGGAGTTTTTTTTACTGTTAACCCAGAATTAAAAAAAAATTCCGAAATTAACCCACAGTTGTGAAAATTTGCAAAAATGGCCTGCCACGTCAGCTTGTCGAGCTCTGGGAGCTCGACAAGCTGCTAGTCGCACGACCAAGAACTTGTCGCACTCCCCAACCACGACAACGGCTTGTCGCGGCTCCCGAGCACGACAACTTACGTGCAGTTGTCGCACCTGCAACATTCGACATGTTAAAACATTTAACTGCGGAAACGGGGATTCGAACCCGGGCCAGAGGACACAGCAACGAGCGCGCGAACCGGTTGGTCTAAGGAACTTATCTGTTATATAAACACTGGACATTTTAATATTGTGTATCATCTTGTCGAGTTTTCAGAACTCGACAAGCTGCGGTCCCCTCTTTATTCCTGGTTCTGTGGTCCAGTACACACTCACACACACACTCATCCAAAAAACACAAGAACCAGCAGCTCAGACACACACATTTGTAAAAACTCCGTCGTAGATCTAGGAAAATCCGTCCGATAAATTTATCCGGTGTAGAAGAGAAAGTTGTAGAGAATTATGAGTTCTTCGAAAAGAGGTAAATTTTTTCGAAATGCATTTAAGATTCTGTTTATTATGTTGCTAATGACGTGATTAGGGTTTATATTTATGTTTATGTGTATATAAGAGTAGGTATTATGTTGTTTTTAAGAATATATTTAGGAAATATGTGCATTTGTATGTATGTTTGTAAAATAGATTTTTTTAAATGTATGTGTGTATGTATGTTTGGAAATGAATGTGTATATGTTTGAAAATAGGGGTTTATGTTTATAAATGTATGTGTGTGTTTGAAAAATAGATTTTAGAAATATATGTGTGTATGTTTGAAAAAATAGGGTTTTAAATGTATGTTTGTATGTTTGGAAAATAGGTATGTGTGTATGTTTAGAAATATATGTGTGTATTTGAAAAAATAGGGTTTTTAAATATATGTTTGTATGTTTGGAAAATTGGTTTTTGAAATGTATGTGTGTATGTTTAGAAATATATGTGTGTGTATGTTTGGAAAAATAGGGTTTTTAAATATATGTTTGTATGTTTAGAAATATATGTGTATATGTTTGGAAAAATAGGGTTTTTAAATATATGTGTGTATGTTTGGAAAAATAGGGTTTTTAAATATATGTGTGTATGTTTGGAAAAATAGGGTTTTTAAATATATGTTTGTATGTTTAGAAATATATGTGTGTATGTTTGGAAAAATAGGTTTTTTAAATATATGTGTGTATGTTTGGAAAAATAGGGTTTTTAAATATATGTTTTTATGTTTAGAAATATATGTGTGTATGTTTGGAAAAATAGGGTTTTTAAATATATGTGTGTATGTTTGGAAAAATAGGGTTTTTAAATATATGTTTGTATGTTTAGAAATATATGTGTGTATGTTTGGAAAAATAGGGTTTTTAAATATATGTGTGTATGTTTGGAAAAATAGGGTTTTTAAATATATGTTGGTATGTTTAGAAATATATGTGTGTATGTTTGGAAAAATAGGTTTTTTAAATATATGTGTGTATGTTTGGAAAAATAGGGTTTTTAAATATATGTTTGTATGTTTAAAAATATATGTGTGTATGTTTGGAAAAATAGGGTTTTTAAATATATGTGTGTATGTTTGGAAAAATAGGGTTTTTAAATAAATGTTTGTATGTTTAGAAATATATGTGTGTATGTTTGGAAAAATAGGTTTTTTAAATATATGTGTGTATGTTTGGAAAAATAGGGTTTTTAAATATATGTTTGTATGTTTAGAAATATATGTGTGTATGTTTGGAAAAATAGGGTTTTTAAATATATGTGTGTATGTTTGGAAAAATAGGGTTTTTAAATATATGTTTGTATGTTTAGAAATATATGTGTGTATGTTTGGAAAAATAGGGTTTTTAAATATATGTTTGTATGTTTAGAAATATATGTGTGTATGTTTGGAAAAATAGGTTTTTTAAATATATGTGTGTATGTTTGGAAAAATAGGGTTTTTAAATATATGTTTGTATGTTTAGAAATATATGTGTGTATGTTTGGAAAAATAGAGTTTTTAAATATATGTGTGTATGTTTGGAAAAAAAGGGTTTTTAAATGTATGTGTATTTCGTTTTAGAAACTATGTGCACACAATAGAAAATATAAAATTAGGTTATTTTTAATTGTGCACATGCATACTGTATGTCTAAAAATTAGGTTTTGGACATATATGTGTATGTATTTAGAAATTATGAAACTAGGCTATTTTCAATTACATGCATGCATGCTCTATGTTTAGAAATTATGTTTTTTAAAATTAGGTTATTTTTAATTGTGCACATGCATACTCTATGTTTAAGAATTAGGTTTTGTAAAATATATATGTGTATGTATTTAGAAATTATGAAACTAGGTTATTTTCAATTACATGCATGTATGCATGCTCTATGTTTATAAATTATGTTTTTCAAATGTATATGTGTATGTATGGTTTTAGGATCTATGCGCATCTGTGTAATGGTGTCATGTTATTTACGCGTGAGATGAATGTGTGTAGGGAATGGATAGTCGGAACAAAATTTCCATATTTTATGGTGACGGCATAATTCGCGAGGGGCAAAGCGGGGTTGATATGAGCCGTTGCCAGTATGTGACGGGCGAGCTGAGTGTACATAGCACCTCATTTCTAGACCTGAATTTGTGGATCCTGAATATGTTCGGGAAGCGGCCTCGCGATGAAATGGCTCTAATCGAAGGGCTCATCGTTCGTGAGGTAGATAATGAGCCATACTGGATGCTGCGCGAAATTAAAGTGGACAAATCTTGGAGTTCTTTTATTCGAAGAGTGGAAGACCCCCATGGCGGACTGCTCGGCCAGTTCGCGATGTATGTGCAGTTCTGCAACGTACGAGCAGCCGGGAGTGCGGTGGAGGGTGAGCCGAGCGTCATGCCCGGTCCTGCGAGATTCAGGGCTAGCGAGTGGTCGGATGTATTCTGCCATACTCGCGTAGATGTGTGCGAGGTACTGGATTGCCTTCCATCAGTGTCCGACGAAGATGATTCGACGGACTCGGAGGCATCCGATGGCTCTGATGACGATACTCCTGGTCCCCCGCAGGAGTGGCTAGATCACTCAGCATACAGTCAAGCTGTGTTGCCAACGGATCAGGGTTCGAGGTGGTCTTTCGAGCACGGTGGCTTACAAGTAGAGCAGGAGTTTCAAAGCAAGGAAGATCTGAAGAATGCCGTGGCGAGCTGGTCCCTCGCAATTAACCGGCAATATAAGGTCGTCAAGTCAAACCCCAACCTTTTTGTCGCAGCCTGTGTAACAGCAGGCTGCCCATGGAAGATTCGTGCGATGCGGCCGAAGGACGACATCGGTTTTGTGGTGACAAGGGTTACCGCACACACATGCCTGCTCACGGAGGCGCTAGACAAACACAGGAACCTGACGTCGGCGTACGTCGGTAATATCATCCAGCCGGCTGTGCGAGAGAACATTTCGATAATGCCGAGAGAAATAATGAAGCAAGTTGCCGATAGGTGTGGGTACACTATAAGGTATGGAAAGGCCTGGAGAGCAAAACAGAAGGCAATTGAGGGCATGTTCGGCACATTCGACCACGGCTACAACAATGTGATGCGGTTGCTGCGCAACATCGCTCAGACCAACCCAGGCACATTTTTAGATTTCTTCGATCAGCCAGCTACACGTCGAGATGGTAGCCCCATACAGAACACTCGGGTACTCCGTCGATTATTCTGGTCATACCGCCAGTGCAACGAGGCATTTGCTTATTGTCGTCCAGTCATATGCGTGGATGGTACGTTCCTGACTGGAAAGTACAAGGGCTGTCTCCTCATTGCTGTTGCTGCGGATGCTAACGACCAACTGCTTCCATTGGCGTACGTCATCGTCGAGTCTGAAAACTCAGAAAGTTGGTTGTGGTTTCTGGTCAACGTGAAGCGGGCGGTTGTTGGTGATCGAGAGAAAGTGTGCATCATATCGGACCGCCACCGAGGGCTGCTCCATGCCATTGAGGTAATGCGCGGGGCCCCAGATGCTCCGTACAAATGGGAGGATGTGCGCAGCAGTTGGTGCATGCGGCACATTGCAGCAAACCTTTTCACACACTTCCGCAGTAAACAGATCATGGATCTGTTCAAGCGGCTGTGCATGCAAAATCAACCGAGGAAGTTCCAGGCTGTGTTCGACAAATTGGAGGCGCTGACAGTGAAGTACTCCACGAGGAGGGCCAGTAATGTTGCCGATGATGCGAACGTCAGCAAATTCTCCCAATGGATTCAGGACAAGGACATCGAGAAATGGTCCTTGTTGCACGACGAAGATGGCGCAAGGTTTGGGATAATGACGACGAACCTTTCAGAGGTGTGCAATTATGTGTTGAAGGGAGTCCGGTGTTTGCCAGTGACTGCTGTAGTGGAGATGACATGGTACCGCACAGCCGAGTACTTCAACAACAGAAGTGTAGCCGCCAAAACGCTAGTCGACGATCCCATGAGAACCTTGCCAGATGTTGTGCAGTCGTACTTGACTGCCCGCATAGACAAGGCCCAGCGGCACGAGGTGACAGTTATAAACAGGCTGCACCGAATCATTCAAGTCCGCCTTCGGCAGAAGAACGTGAGCGGCCAACTGAGACCTGGAGGGGTGCACGAGGTCATTCTTGGGGATGTCGCTGAGTGCTCATGTAACAAACCGAAGCTACTGCACAAGCCCTGCTCTCATGTCCTTGCTTCATGTGCGGCGCTCGGTGTGAGCCCTGCGCCTTACCTTTCGGAGTACTTCAGCCTTGACAACCTTTCAAACACGTGGAGTGGCGTGTGGAGAGTTTTTATGACGCTCGGTGACTACAGAGTTATCCCTGCTGGCGAGACTACCTGGATCCCAGATGTAAATCTAAAGCGAACGGGTCCAGGGCGACGGAAGACACGCCGAATACACAATGACATTGATGAGTCACAGGGGGGTAGCTCACGAGCTAGGAAATGCTCGATCTGTAGGCAGCCCGGACATAGCAGGAAGGATTGTTTGAATGCACCCGGACCATCGACATAGCCTTGTAATAAACTTTGTAATACGCTTATCATTTGCATCGGATTGTTGTAATCTGTTTGAAACCTTGTAATATGATTCATGTTATGTTACTTTCATGTCGTGTGCTATCCATGGGTATGATACTTTCAATAACGGTTCCCGATGTATGTTATGTTACTTTCAATAATGGTTCATGTTTTATGTTTTGACAGGCATGGCTGGCGGAGATAGAGATCTTCCAGAGCTACTGAGCAGTACATGTGATCGTGGCCATCGCGGCCGCATCTTGTCCGAGGGCGGGGACTTGGAGCCGCTGGTAGTCCGTGCTCCCTTGGAGTACTGGCCTCTGCATGAGGGCTATATCCCCATCCTGCGGGCTGCAGGTTTATTGCCGTTCGCCCGTATGCTGCAGATAGGTCAGCATCTCACACTGGACAGGTCGTTGATCACCGCATTGGTAGATCGATGGCGTCCGGAGACCCACACTTTCCACTTCCGCTGGGGGGAGATGACAGTCACGCTGGAGGATGTCAGCATGCTGCTTGGTTTACCTGCCAGTGGACATCCCATCGTCCCCCGGCCAGCACGCTCGGATTGGCGCGCACAGATGCACCTTCGATTTAACATCGTTAACCACGCCGACGAGATCCCGGCATCCAGGCGTGGTGTCCCCCACCGATTTCTGGCCCGCTACCGTGAGTGCCCCGATGATGCCCCCGCCGATGTAGTTCGCCAGCATCTCTTCGCGTACTTGCTGGTGACGCTGCAGTATATTTTGTTCCCTTCCACGCACGGTGACACTGTGTACACGTGGTTCATTCCTCTGGTCGAGAGTATCGTCGATGCCGACGCAGGGGCCATGCCGCGTTACAACTGGGCGATGGCAGTGTTGTGCGCGACGTACAGGGGCCTTTGCGAGGCATGCTGCAGGACCGCAGCTGGATCGTTGCTTTCCGCATGCCCTGTACTGCTGCAACTGTGGTCATGAGAGCACTTTCCCGTTGGTCAGCCGCGTTTACAGCGGCCCATCCATCCGTACGTTGCGCCAGCCGACTATGATGATTGGGTGGACCGGCCGACCATGGGAGCCCGTTGGCTGGGAGGTCGGCCGAGGTGGTCATCATCACAGATTCACCGCTGTTACTTGGCGTACCTGGGAGAGTTTGATCTCCTATCGGACGCGCGCGTCATATGGCGGCCATGGACACCGGAGCACATCTCGCAGGTTGCACCGCATGGCATTTCCTCGCATTGCACCGCGGGCCAGGACGCTGGCTTACACGCCGGCACATGGTGTTCTCACATGTGGTGGAGCCGTATTTTCCGGAGAGGGTGATGCGCCAATTCGGCCTACATCAGCAGATACCGCCCCCGGAAAGAAATCGACAACGCCATCTCCCGCGGCAGATTCACGTGTATGCCTCGAACATTTTCTATATCTCATGTACACACTCATATTTGTTTATTTCTTTGCTTTATGTGCATCGCGTCACCTTTTGCAGACAAACACGTAGAGGAAAACACTCTGACAACTGGCAGATCAAGAATTCCAAATGGGTCGACGAGTGGGAGAACCACGCGGCGACGGATGTTGTTGTGGAGGAGCGCCCGTATGACCCTGGGACGTCCCAGGCCTATCTTCAGTGGTACGTGCCACGCACCCGCACGCGACTCGCTCGTGCGGCCCCCCCATCGCCGACAGAACTATCACATCAAGACAGTCTTCGACTCGGCCTTGATGTTCATTTCCCAGGCCGGATACATCGCTCGGTACGTTCGTCTTCGCTGGATACTTATGTTGGTCTCTTATCTTATCTATTTTTCCATAGTTCCCATATGAGTTTCGCATGTGCAGGGTGACTTAGCGTTCGGCATCGACAGTCAAGCGGCAAACTTGTCGTCTCGTTTGGAAGGTCCTCCACGCTTCAAGGCGATGGCGCGTGCTGTCCTACATTCCATCCGTGTAGCAGCACAACGAATCTTGTTCGACGCTACTTGTGGCCGAAAGACAGATGCATCGGTTCCACACCGGAGAGGGGCCCGGCCGCCCAGCCCGATGTCAGCCCGGCCTAGCCTGGGTGGTGCTCGACAGAGCACTTCGTCAGCACGGCGCAGTCATCGTGACACATCGACGACCTGGGGAGGTGACATACCAGGGACGTCCGCCGGCCCATCTCGGCTTCATCGTTTCTCGTCAACGCACAGTGCTCGACGCAGAGATCTGCATATTGGGGGCCCGTCGACACATCGCACTCCCGATTCAGATGACTCTGATGATGACGACGGCATCCGTCGTCAACACGAGGACGACATTCGTCGTCAAGACAGGGACGATGCGAGTAGAGCGTTGGCAGAGCGGTTTGCGGCTGACGAGGATTGCGGCCAGGCTCATATTGAGCAGGCTCTCCAGGGACAGAGATACTCAGTCCCTTGGGGGTCTACTTGGGAGAGTTGGGGGGATCCCGCCCACGACCACATGCATGTGGATGACGATCGTGGGTACTACGCTCCGCAGGGGGCCGACCCCAGTGGGGTGGCACCACAGCAGGACAACCAGGAGTGGATTTCGCACATGTTCGGGTTGCACGAACCTCATGCACATCAGTACTACCAACCGGATCAGTTGACGCCTAGCGAACTCGAAGATCACCCTCCACCGACACAGCCATCTCAGGGTCATGCAGGTACTGAGCGGCATGGTCCTTCTACCGCGGCTGGACAGCGATCACATGTGCCACCTGATCCGTACTCACCATCGCCTTTTCAGAGAGATAGACATGGGCATGGGCATAAGAGGGGTCGTCCGAACCCATAGCGAACATGTACTAACACTTTTATTTTCCAGTGTGTTACATTCAAAATGAATCATGCAGTTCACTAGATTTCTTATATATTTTTATTATATGATACATACTTACGTATATTTCTATAGATATATATACATATACATATACATATACATATATATATGTGCATGTGTATATATATATATATATATATATATATATATATATATATATACAGTATGTATGTATTTATGTATGTACAATATGATGGGAAAAACTCCTAGCCCAGCTGGTGGGAACTCTCTTCTACCTCGTTGTCCACCTGGGTTCGAATCCCCACTGATCTTGATTTGGGTTCACAGAATAGATTTTGATATTTTAGGGTTTGAGATAGATTAGGGTTGAACTGATCTTGTTACTGCCAAACATAAAAGTCTTTACAAGCCAGATTCAATTCCATCTCTAAATCTCAGATCTATCAATCCTATTCTGTTTTCGAAAACAGGATTCTAATTACCCTAAATACTCATAACTCAGATTTAGCTAAATCTTGCCCTAATCCAGATCAGATTATTCTTGGATTATGATCATGGGTATGTCAATACCTTAATCCAGAAAGTTGGCAGCCAAATCGTATCATCTAAGCCGTTTTCACATATCAGTCCAAATTATATCGTAATTTAGTCCTTTATTTGATATCTAGAAACCCAAAAAGGCTAAAATCTTCAGATTAATTCCAAATTCAAAATTTCTTCAGCAAATCTTTTTCAAATGCTATTTGATACAATTTTCTCTTCTGTGCAGATTACAAAATCACATTTTAAAGACCATAATTCAAAATCGACAAAACTCAGATCTTATTTTACCATAAAGTACCCTATTTTCAGTTTATATCGAAAATCATCAAATCAACTCATATTTTATCAAATCTTTTGTTAGATAAGTATAATGTATAAGTTTATACTTATTTATGAAATCAGATTACAAATCAATCCGTAATTTAATAATTAATTTTTTTTTCTGCAGATGCTGAATTGCTGGAGCTTGTCGTGCTCCCAGAGCTCGACAAGAGACCCCACGTACGACTAGCAGCTTGTCGAGCTCCCAGAGCTCGACAAGCTGATGTGGCAGGGCAGTTTTGCAAATTTTCACAACTGTGGGTTAATTTCGGAATTTTTTTTTAATTCTGAGTTAACAGTAAAAAAAACTCCTAAAAAAAGAGCACAATCTTTTTTAATGGGCATTAATTAGTTGTATCTTTCACCGGCTATCTCTTCTCTCATTTACACCAACAAATACATGAGCTCAAATATCTAGGAAACTCCAACAACTATGATAGCGAAAGTAACTAGTATCTGCATATCTCCTTTTCGGTATTTTCATGCATCTATCTCAACAGTTCTTGTAAATGGTCATAAAAAATCTATAAAATTTAGATAAGGTGTATATTAGGTTAGTCAAATAGTCTACAAAATTTCAAATCTAAATTTGATATATATTAGGACAAATAAAAATAACAAATTTTAGTGAACAGTCACTTTTATCTTTTTATTTTTGGATTTATTTTTGAACTGAATTTATATTTTTTGTTTCTTCTTGTGTAGATTAAATTTGAATTTGAATTTTGTGAGATGGTAGGTTGATTTTATATTTACAATCTTAAATTTTTTCTAAATTTTTTATAATCATTAACATAAAGATTTTAGGAGAGATGTACTGAAATACTGAAAGAATGAGATGCACTGGATACTTCCTATATATGTGTGTGAGAGAGAGATAGTTGGACCTGTGTACAACTGTTGTTTGCGGTGTTATGTTGTTATATACACAGTGCATTAGTCGGCTGTCTGCATTTTTGTCAACTAATTAAGCATTGGAAGTGCTTTTTTTTTCTAGCAACTAGATGGCGCCTTCAAAATAGACTCTTCGATTTTACACGAAACGTGATTCTTACTTCCATATTTTTTATAATCAAATTTCTCTAATAAAATTGAAGCATATAACCGCTCTGCTACTTAAATTGACACAACCAGACCTCCCTGCATCCAATTCTTCCTTAATGCTATTAACATACTGAGTCACCGATATGCGCCCATACCAATGCAATTTTAACCTAATCCACAGTATAAGTCAATTAATTAAGGAAAAATTTCACCAGTACCATTGTAAAATTTATGTATTTTGTAATTACTCTTGCAAAATTAGAAATATCTCAACTTTTCTTACAAAACTAAAGTAATTCATACTCATACTCCTGCCTTTTGAGTTTTCTATGATTAATACAAGCTAAGCACAAAATCAAATCTCATGAACTAATTGGTAATTTGTCTTGCATTGTACAACTGATAAAGATGGTAATCAATTATCTTAATCAATAACGAGGGCACAATTATTAGGAGTTAGTGTGTTAAGAGGGTAATTGTAATCTTTCAATTTTTGCAGTGATAATATTGATACAAGAGAATATTGCAAAGGTATGTATGAAATTCCTTCTTAAATTAATTACCCTAGTCTTTCAAACACCGGGCGGACGCTGAAACTGCACCTGCCCCATGGAAACTTCTTGGCCAAGCCTGCCTTGCAAGGGTGCTGATGGCATTTGAAGCAAAATGTAGGAAGCTATTCCGAGAGCAACAGCAATGAGAGAGGAGAGGGACGCAATTGAAAATAGTCCAACTGTTTCAGGGGGGGGCTTGCATGTATATGAGGATGGAGTCTTGGATATTGGTGGCTCCTCTGAACTGCCACTATTTGAAATTCCAGCAATAAACATGCCCACTGCTATAATCACTAAAATCCTGCATATATTGAGGTACATGTTTGTTAGTAGGATATTTATATATATGGAAAATTTCTTCTCTGCTCCCGCATAAGTTCAGAAATTATGGTTAATGAAGATGAAAAAATTGGGTTCGACTCACATGTTAGTTATATATTTAATGATAAATATAAAATATTAAAATTTTATAATAGTATAAAAAAATTTTCCCCATATATAATACTATACAATTATATGCATGAAATAGGTGAATGGATACTAGCAAATTTATATCATACACTAAAGGTGTGTAGATAGTTTTTAGAGTAATATAACACCTTAAAAAATTTTAAATTTAGATTGAATCAGTGTTATTAGAAACAAAAGAGAAATTTAAACAAATAATAAAATTATAAGACTTTAAAAAATTCAGAAGTCATTACTCATTGAAAATTTTCACCCTTTTTTTTTCTTGACATCGATTGATTTTTAACTTGATATCGTAAATGGAGCTAGATCACTCTAGAATATCTACACAATTTGTTTGTGAATTATTTGTGATGGTTTGAGGCTCTAACTAGCATAGTTAGTATGTTAGAACCTACTAATTGAGGATTTGTATTAGATACATCTAATGTTTTAAACAACAATTACTGGGGCATCACAGTGATGTTTGAAAAAAAAAACTATCGCAGATCGCCAATGTTATCCTACATCGTTATTTTGTACTTCATATTTACAATTCCTTGTATTTTTAGAATTATTTTGTGGTTAATATCTTTATTCAAATGATTATATGTCAGTATATTTGCTAGACAATCAAATCACGTAACTAGTAGTAGGAGAAAAGAATGTGCATCAGAGAGAATAGTACAATTACATTTATATCTAAGAAATTTTATATAAACTGTACATGCAAAAACATTATAGTCTCTAGGATGCATATTTCTTTACACTTGACACAAATATATCTAAGTTAAATTCACTCCATTTCTTAAGCATTAAGACATCAACTATCATTTCCAACTTTGTGTGTCACAAAGCAACATAATAAAACATAGACTTAAGAGTTTATTTTACTATTGTTGAGACTAATTATGGATAAGAGAAGCCATGTTCATATCACTAGATAAAATTATGGATAATATTTAGAGTTTATGTGATATTTAATATTTATAAGAGCTAAATTTAATTAAATATAAGTATAATACATATGAATATTAAAGAAAAATACAAAGAGAAGAGGTCATATTTCAAAAGTTCAAAAACAACTAACTCATATAGCATAGCAGGTAGCTACATAGCTATTACAGTTATGCAAATCCCGGACTTCACAGCCATATAGTGCTTGTAGTTGTATTCGCAAAATTTTAGTCAATTATATAGTGTTTATATCTAAAAAGGCTATCACAGAATTACAACGGGTTATTTAAAACATTGGATCTGTCCAAGGTTATTAGGATCCTGATCCTAATTGTAAGATCCTATGACTCTCCGATCCTGTGAAATCCATCCGACCCAGACCATCGGAAGATCAAAATCCGGTACGATTAAATAAATATAATCGAGATCATAGGATCATTAGAATTATGATATTGTTCCAGTCCTATCCAATCCAAAATTTTAGTTATTTATTTAGTTTCTCATCACTCATAACATATGAATAGTTAAAAAAAAAAAAACCACAATCTTCGTCTTGTAGTGCTTGTGTGTTACTATTTGCTAACAATTTAGGGTTATTTTGGAAGACAGCAATACCACATGAATTTTAGAAGAAACCCCACATCCAATAAGAAAAATGTTCTTTTCTTCTAAAATTTCTATCAAATTTTTATGTTCCAAACACTATCTTATCTCAAACAATGTTCAAACCTAGTAAAATCTATAGTTAGTCATACTTGAATGCACATTCAATATTTGGACTCTTTACATATATTTAATGGAGCATATTCCCATATATATATGTTTTTATAATTTTGAAAGAAATATTACTAATATACATAAAACTAGAAGATATAAGAAAATATATTAGCCTTGATAAAATATATATTAATATATTAATTTACATAAAAGAGGAAGTTAATAAACCCTTGAAGTCACCTCAATTCTTAAATATTTTCTCAAATGAAATTGCAAAATACTTGTATAGTACAAGTATATTTTTTTCATTTTAAAAACACACCACCCTTTATTTTTACTATTAAAAATAACATTTTTTAATTAAAATATTATCAAAAATATAATTACTGATATATGAATTACACATATCAATGATTATAATTTTATATTCATTTTTCTCTCTCTCTAGGCCTCTCTCCTCCCCCTCCTCTTTTTCCCCCTTTTATCTCTCTCATGTCTCCCACAGAACCATGGACACTAACCCTCTTCTAGTCCTACAATTCGATCTTATTAAAAAAACAAAAAGATCGTATATAGAATCCCGATCTTGACAATTTTGGATGTATCCGTTTCCTCTTCCCTCATAAATTTATATACAGTACATCCACTACAAGAATTACGGAGGTGATGATGTTAAAATATTTATATGACTAATTCAAACAACAGTACGGTCATTAGAATTTTTTTTTCAACTAGAGAATAAACCAACTGGGAATTATCAATTGTATCCCAAAGAAAACCGAAGGATTTAAATTTCATCTTGTTCAAATCAGAACAAAGTGTTTGACAACAAAAGAATTTGTTTGCTAATCATACATGATCCTTTTATTCCTATAAAAAAATATGAAGAAGCTGTTCATAGAAAACAATTAAAAGAAAAAAATTAAGGTTATTCTGCTGCGCTCACCTACCCGTTCAATTAACAATTAGAATAAAAAGTTGATCAAGCTATAAGAATTATGTATTCTTAAAAATCTTAATCATCGATAATTTTCTCAATTACTGTCACTCTAGAAAAGGTCAAGTGGTGGCAAGAAGAGGAAGATAGTGGTGGCAGTTGACTAACACTGTGGTGGTGAGAGTCGAAAAGTGGTGGCATTGACCATGTGAAGATGCAGGGCGAAGAGATTGGCGGAAGAGAAGAGAGTTCGCGAAACTAATACTAGGATTGGAAACAAATATTTATTCAAATCTGGCCCTATCAAAGGCTCCTAGTACTAGGTGAAAAACTATTTATCTAAACAACACATACATGATATTTTCTTTCCCTTTCCTTTTTCCAGTAGTTTTGCTTTTGCTCTATGACTTTGCTGTGGCTCAGTGCCTCGTGCAGCAGTACATCTAATCTAACCAGAAACGACCAAGTACACAATTAGGTACCTCATGGTGCCACAACATCTATTGGTTAAGAAAAGATCTACATCGTATATTAATTGGGGGGCCTGAATCATAATTAATGATTGAGATCAATTTAGATGGCGTGTAAGACTCGATAATGGATACAGAGATATCCCTGCAAAAAAATTGCCATATTAATGTTCACTATTAATAAAATTATCCGTACACTTATATAGAACATTCGGATAGTTAAAAGAAAATTAAGGATATATCGGAGGAGAGCCGGGGAACAGTCATGAGTTACCATGAGAAGACAAACAATACGGCGCCGACTTTGCGCCTCTCCAACGGGGCCGGTGGCGCCGGCTGCCGCTTCTTGCAGCAGCTAGAGCAGCAGCAGCCGACGGAGACGGTGATGGCGACCTGGTTGACGAGCACAAGCAGCGCCCCCAGGATGCCGCAGCCCAGCGCCGTCGTGCTTCCATGGATGCAGTTCTCCCCATCATATGTTACAGAAGACTGCTTTGTGCATGCATGTACGTAGCCAAATCCAAAGCTAGGTTAACCATATATGCATATATATATCGCGCATGCATGTACACATGCAAACTGCTTCTGTAAGGATCCTATACCATCTTATTAGTATAGATAACATCAATTTGTGGTGAAGAAGTGGATCTTCGCATCATATCTTACAATTTACTCTTCGAAATCCAAAGCTAGGTTAATCATATATGTACTTATCGCATGTACATGTATTTTCACTTACTTTGTAAAGATGATTGTCGCATGAGAACCTACTCCTCTATTATCGAATCATTACAGAATACATCAATCAGTAGTGATGGAGTGAGTACTTGCATCAAATATTGCAGAAGATTACTCTTTGCATACATATATCTACCAAAATCCAAAACTAGATCATTATGAGAAGTACTTCAATATGTAAAAAGAATTAAACCACACAACTTTTAAAGCAAATATTAGATGCATGCATGAAAGGAAGAAGAATTAACATGCCTTGGCCGCGGCGGCGCCGGCGACAAAACCCAGCATAATTGCTATGGAGCCCAAGAAGCCAATTACTGTACAAACTAGCAAAACATCTCTCTCCATCGATGGATGCCTCTTTTGTTTTGGTGACTCGCTCAAAGTTTTATATACTAGATTAGAGGTTTGGTCTAGATGTAAAATTAATTGATACATGCACCTTGTTAGAAACACACAAGCTTAATCAGTTCATTTCGATATAGAGACAGCCGCTAGTGTGAGGCAGGTTTCTCAAAAGTAGTTTCCTGGTGATTATTGGTCGGAACCGGTACGCCAGTAATCGACTGGTTTTCCAGCAATTTACCACACAATTTATCTTTTTTTATTTATTTTTGCAAGTTTTGTGTTCTCTCTCGCTTGGATTATCTCTTGTTTTTTATTCTTTACAAATAGTACATAAGTAACAAAATTCTCAATGGTACATATTATATGGTTGGGACCGAGATTTTCTATATCCGATGATAATCGGCTGGTTACCATCAAGGAATCAAATGTTAATTTGAGGCTTCCTCTAAGACTTTTGACCGACAGGAGTGTAATAGAAGCGGATAAAAGCTGATGGCCTGTTCAACCTAATTCAATAGGATATACATCCATGTGAAATATTCTTCTAAATAATTATTTCTCTATTCCATCTGTACTTGAATCTATATCTATATCTGTATCAAATATAATTCTAATAGAATAATATATCTACATAGATAGTGATTGTCTAAATTTGCTTCATGTTCAAATTCCACTGAGATAATCTACGAATGGAAATCGAAAAATCTAGATAAATTTATTGGAACTCTTAGATTTATTAAATAGACAGAAAACTTTAATATCAGTGGTAATATCCAGTAAATCTTGAAATCCGATCTGCATATGTATTTGGTTATCATTCAATTTTTATTTGAATCCGACCACTATCCAAATTTTATCATAAATCATATTTTGAAAAAATAAATCTGACATGATCACCATCCAATCCCTAATCCTACTCACTACACCCCTAGTGACTAACTACATCAGTAAAAAACCAAAATTGTACGTCTAGTATTAGTGACGAGATTGTCGTTAAATAATAAATTTAGAAAAATTAGAAAAATTAGCTAAAAACACTATAAAAATAGGATTTTATTTGCTATACTAGTTATGAGATTGATATGTGGAGTGAGTAAGATATTAATATTTTGTAATTAAATCCAAAAGTTTTTTACAATATTATTGCGGACATTGCTCCATCAAATTTTTGTAAAGTCAAAAGTAAGGTCAGGGAAACCGCGTGTTAATTAGTATAACGTGCAAATTGGACGTAGTTTACTGCCGTCCTCTCATCACATGGATGTAACATAGAATGTAAAATAGTATCACAAATTCAAACAATTCGTTTGTACAAAAAAAAATATAATTGTGACGAAGTCTAGCTTATCCCAACTAAATCCATTCAGCAAGAAACTGTCAACTGTCTGAAGATCTTCCATTTTCGTGTCTTTGACCCCTTTGTCTATTTTTTAAGAGCGTTGGAACAATTGTTCTGTGCATATTATTTGAGACTTTTGACTAAGATGTCATGAGTACTCACACATTTATCTGGATGATTAGAGTGTACTCAGTAAAGAAGGTAATAGGTTTGATTCTTGATCCTCTCATTTTCAAGTGTGTGGCTTGTTGAGTCTTGTGTTGGTACATGCGGGACAAAAGTGAATTGAGTGTATATTGTCAATAGAGTAGATATTATCACCTAAATATAGTTTAACCAAATCTCACCAACTATTATGGTTAGGGATGTGCAAAAAAAACTTGAGGCTCGTGAGTTACTTAGGCATGGACTCAGCCAAAAAAAAGTGAACTGAGTTTCAGTCAAATTTTCAGCTCATTTTCGTTTGATGAAATTCTTTGCTCGGGCTCGACTCCAAAGAACGCAAGCTGATTGAGCCAAATCCTCACTCAGGCTTGGCTTGCTTAGGTCCTTTACAATAAGGTATTCAAAATAATTATTATTATTATGGTTAAATTATGTACTTAATAATAAGTGAAATTCTAATTTTCTTCGACGAATCTCACTCGTTAATAATACACCAAATTTTCCTATCTCACCCACCTTTATTAAATTACACGGTCACTGCTCCCTAACCAAATATTTTCCTTTTGGACGGTACAAACTAATTCCTATTTTCATATATCAGGTTCTTATTACCTAATCGCATAAAACAATATAACATGAAAGTGGCCGCTTACCCTTCCCTCCTATCTGGATGCATAACCCTACCTGCAAATTTATGCGATAATTTTTTGAGTAACGGTTGAGTCAGCTCACTCGGGGTGGCTCATGCACACGAGTGAGCTTGGCTCGTGCAGACCCCTACCTGTAGCATTGTACTTAGGACCTTTTTGCTTTGAAATTACATCACACCCAACTATGACATGCCACGGTTCCACACATATCACAAATTTTTTCATGAACCCAACAGTGGCCATAGGTAGTGAGGTGCACCACAATTTGCTTAGAAAAAGTATAGCGTCAAACCAAACAATTACTTAAACTCATAATTTGTAGGTATTAGAATTTGAATCTTAGTCTTTATTAAGACATCCGGATGTCTTATTAGATGGTCTAGTTGCGTTTGGCTTGCCGCTTTGTATATGAAGTATTTGCTTCAGTTAGTGCTATCAAATGGGTTATGCCGTGTTGACCTGACACGGGCATGTTGGGTCGATGGGCTGAAGCGTGCCATGCTGGTGCACTGAGGAAGTAAGGCACGGCCCACTAGTCCACGGGTCCACAAAAGGGCCGGGTTGACCCGGACATGGTGCGGAAAAAAAAAAATAAAAAGTCAATAAATTTGAAAAAAATTGGATTCAGAAAATAAATAGAAAAAATTGAATTATTAAAATTAAATTAACAGTGAAAATTAAATTAACTGTCTGGACTAAAATTTTAAAATTCCCTTAAACTTGAAAATCTTGTTTTGTTTTTCGTTAGCAACGTGATCATTAGCTAACTTCATGGCCTCGATTGTTGACCATCTTTGTAGTCCTCACATCCTTCCCCCGTTAGAAAATTTTCGTCATTGAAGTTTAAAATTTGTCTCACCCAAACAAATAAGAGTATCAATTCTTTAGTTCATCTTCTCTTTCCCACGTCACTTCTCTTTCTGGATGATTATTCCTCTGAACTTTGCAATATTTGATTGTCTTGTTGCAAAGTTTCTTATCTTCAGTTACTAAAATCCGTGTAGGACGCTCCTCATAAATTAGATCTGGTTGTAACAGTTCTTCTAGTTGAGTTAAGTGATTCGATGGTTCCTTCAAACACTTCTCTAGTTGGGACACATGAAATACATCATGAACTTGTGACAGCTCAGCTGGTAGTTCTAGCTGAGAAGCCACAGTCCCTTTCCGTGTGAAAATATGGTACGGTCCGATATATTGGGGACTCAACTTGCCCTTTACTTCAAATTGCTTTATACCTTTCATGGGTGACACCTTTAGGTACACTAATATTCCTTCTGTTGGATGATTAAACACTTCACTGTCTCCAATTTTCTTTCCACAATATTTATGATCCGTTTTGAGTACAAGACCCAATTGGATGAAAACGGGATTTTACTCGAAAAACCGAAACCCGGTGATTGAACACAGGTTTAAAGGAAAAGTACAACTCTCTATTTAAAAGAGAGACTTTACAGGTTGACAGTTGATCGCCTTCGATCCCCTTCTTCTCTGGATTCTATGCTTTGTCTAGCCTATTACAAGATATTTATACACAACCGCTTGAATATGTATCGGACTCAACCAAGTCTTACTCAAAGTTGATATCGTATCACACTCGATACATATTGTATTAGACTCAACCGACAAACTACAACCGACCAAGTCTATACTGTACTCGTATACAGACAACCGACCAAGTCATATTGTACTCGTATACAGACAACCGACCAAGTCTGAACCATCTAGTATTATTAACCCGAGATCGTCCAGGATCATGACTCCCCTTTTTTAAAAAAGAACCAACTCCCATTGGTGCTCATAACTGAAAATGTGGAGAACGAATGGAAGCCTTGGAACAGACACACGATGAGCAATGCAACAATCGTTTGGTTGAATGTACGGACAGGCGCTCATGGAGCTTCTCACTTCTGTCATGGATCGTGGTCTTGGCCACTCGCGGATGCCCTTCACCTTGTCAAGGTCAATACCATCACCGACCACAAAGCTAGGGTTGTGAAGGTTGGGCAGTGGTGCTGTTGAAATGAACTGCTTGTTGTTTTTGACTGGTCGTCTTGGTGATCGACCATGTACCTCTTTGAACAACGCGTTGTTTTCTTCAAGCAGGCTCGCCAAACGACCACCACTTTCCATATTCGATGGTGTTAGTGCAGTACAATCCCCTTGGTTAATCGCCTGATTTGTTTTCATCAAGTTTGTGGTGTCGATGTGGTTGTTTCTACTGATGATGAACTTTGTCCCATTCTTTGTGAGTTCGTACTTTTGAGCTCTTTGGTGGTAATGGGTGTCATGATCGTACAAGAATGGACTCCCAAAGATCACCTGGCACATATCGATGAGAATAACATCGCATTGAACCTCATCGATGTAACGAGCAGATATTCCAAACTTTAGCGTAGACTGACTCGTGATCTGCTAGCTCATGTCAGAAATGAACCATCCCAGAGGATATGGTCAAGGATGATTAGTCGTTTTCAGATCAAGTCGTCATAACAACTCGGCGGAAATCAGATTCTTTTGACTTTCGGGGTCGAAGATGGCTGCGACCACCTCGTGCTTCACCTGTATGTTAATGGTGAACAATTCCTTTGTCGGGTTGTGGTTGATTGATGAACCCGAGCCTGTCTCCTTTGGTATGGCCATCAGAGACGAGGTCATGTCTGCCTTTTTGACCGAATCCAACTGGATGATTTCCTCTAAGAGCAGAACAGAAGTAACCGTGGCTGTTTGTGTGCTTGGTTCATTCCTCCTTGTTCATTCTGATTGTAGTTTAGGATGAAGTTTATAACACTTCTCCTTTGTGTGCCCAGAAACATGGCCATGCTCACAAGTGTTATCCGTACTATGGGTACCCTCTCTGGAGCTTGTCTTTTCTTCCGATGTGGTCGAAGTCTCCCTCACGTTCTTGTCGTTGTGGGTCTTATTATTGTTCTCAATCACCAAAGCAGTTGTGCTTGTGGTCAAGATATCATAGACGCCAGATAGACTCAATTCTGCACTGATCGTCTTCTGCAGTCCAACCATGTATTTTCTGAACATCTGGGTGTCGGAAAGCGAGATGCCAAGGACCATTGCTTGTCTCCGAAATTCCGTCGTGTAGTCCTGGACGGTCTGGTCGCGCTGTTGATACAACCAGTGCCACCGATCCCATCTCTCTTCGAGATATTTGATCAGGTAGAACTCTTGTCATAGGAAATATTTGAATTGACCCTACGTGAGGTCTTTTGCTTCCCTGCTAGCGACAAGTTCCTTTCACCACATCTTGGCGTGGTCTTTCATCTTCAATGGTGAAAATTTCATCTTTTGAGCACTACTAAAACCCCGCAGGTCGAAGTAGGTCTCAAGCTGGTTGATCCATGAATCCAGCTTCTTGACATCGATCGCCCCATCGTACATGGGTATGTCGACCTTAGCTTCGACCTTGAAAGGTCCGTTAGCTAGGGATGACGTGTTGGCGTGGTCGTCGGCGTCAAGGTCATCCACGTCGTGATCTGCTGGCCTGCACAAGCTGTTCCCAATCCTCACACAAGTCATTCTTGCCTTCGAAGCATCATCTTCAGGAGGCAAGGTCATGGCCTGCTGCTTACACTAGTACAGAAATGCAGTCTACTAACCCCTATATTCTATCGGTTATTAGCGATTTAGTAGAAAACCGATAGAAAATATGCCTCGCGGTCATAAAAGGCCAACGGGTCTATTTTTCCTATCGGTTTGTAAGAAACTTACCGATAGAATAAACACTATGATTTACTCTAGCGGTGATGAATATATTTGCCGTTAGAAGAGATGCATAAGTACTGACGGGAGAATGTTGTGCACCGATAGGACTGGTCGACTTCTTCAAATAGACTTATTCTATCGGTACTATATGAGTCTACCGACAGAATATCTCAAAAATTCCTATCAGCAATATGTAGTGTGCCGATAGAACCGTTCGCCTTCTACAAATATTTTTATTCTATCGGTAATGTATTCTTGTACCGTTAGAATATGTCGAAAATTGCTTAGAACTGTTCGTCTTCAAATAGCTTTATTCTATCGGTAATGAATGTTTATACCGTTAGAATATAGCAAAAATATTTTAGAACTGTTCGCCTTCTACAACTAGTATTATTCTATCGGCAATGTACGTATATACCGACAGAGTGTGAACAAAAATTCCTATCGGTAATATGTATTGTGCCGATAGAGCCATTCGCCTTCTACAGATGTTTTTATTCTAGCGGTAATTGATTTTTGTACCGTTAGAATATATATAAAATGACTAACGGTATGCAGTTTTTGTACCAATAGAACTTATCTAGTACTATAAATACACGGGTATGTCTCTTTCATTCTCACAGTTCATCTAGGACTCGTAGTCCTAACCCCTAAGCTCCATGGACGGCCGGCACACCTCTACAGGCGACCGCTGCACCTCCGCACCTCCATCGACGCCCTCTAGACTTCGGCATCCCAAGCAAGGTACGTAAATCATTCTAATCCGATTATGGCAATTATTCTGCTTTTTTTGTATCCTTCATTTTGATGTGTCTTCTTTTCAATATGATTATGATCTTTACAGGTCCTTGGATGATGCTCATGAGGGGCAACATATTTCACGGTTCTTCATCGCAGTACGCTGCCTAAGTTGGCTTGTTGGCGAAAGAAATGGTGAAGATCACCGTCGAGAGCTGGAAGGACGTGAAGGGCGAGATCTTGGTTGCTTCGGTCGAGAAGATTCTTAAGTCCGGCGTGTTTCTCAAATCAGGACCTATAGAAAGCATCTTACATTTTTTTTGCATGCACCAGCTTGTGGCCAGATGCTTACCTGCTTGGAGAAGAAGAATTGTTGTTATTTGCACAGCCATTCTACACCATCACTACACAGAACAACATCTTGGAAGGTCGGTTCTTTTTGTTAATGGAGTTGAGTTGAGTTGAGTTGATCGAGTTTGAGTCCGAGGAAATCACCAATACGTACAAATGTAAGTCGACGGCAGTTCCAGCTCCTCGGGCGTCTTCGAACTGAACTCCTATGGTTAAGTCCAATGTGGTTCAGATATTTGCTGTTTTGGATGAATGGATTTGTGATGTATCAGGTCTAACTTGTAGTCGCTAGTTGCATTGTCGCAACCTGCAAAGGTTCTCTTTTATGTAAAATGTACGGGCCACTGGGTCCTAGTCGTGATCTGTTGTTAATTTCAAACGTGACTTTTCTAATATACATCGAATGTGTGAATTGTTGTATTTTTATATTGTTGTATATTTGTGTATCATGTATTGCTAATTGGGACATGAACTTGAATGTGTAGGGAGTATTTTTTTATTTAATTGTATTGGTAGGTAGGTATGTATTTGTACTGCTATTTCAGACATGTACCTGAATTTGTATTGGTGAACTGGCATGTGTATGTTTGTACCTGAATTTGTGAACTGGCATGTGTAATTTATTTGGCAAGATGAAGTCCCAAGTACCTAAGAAAAGTATTTTTGTGTCTCCAAGTTAATCCACAAATTAGCATTTCTTGAAATATTGCTTTATCTTCTAGTTAAGATCTGTTTGATGTTACATTAATATGATTCCTTGGATGTGAGAACTGGTGTCATGTGCGTTTGGTACAAGTACCTCCTCTAACGGTAAATACACATATTTACCGATAGAAAACACATATATTTGCTCAATCATGCATCATCTAACGGTAAATACACATATCTATCGATAGAAAAACACATATATTTGCTCAGTCATGCATCATCTAACGGTAAATACACATATTTACCGATAGAACAAGGCCTGTACTTGCTCAGTAATGTACATTCTCTAACGGTATATGTGTGTTTTTACCGATAGAATATGTGAGCGGCAAATTACCTTAGTTAGTCTAACGGTTATTTCATGTATTTACCGTTAGAAAAAGCTCCATTATAAGGAAAACCCCACTCGACCATTACTGAGCTGCTCTTTAATTTGTTCTGTTGCACTCTGTGTCCCTCTGTTTGTGATGAAAGTTCCACGCTCGCAGCTACACTGCTAGGGTGATCAGCGCAACCTGGAGGGAAGTTGATTGCGCCCCTCTCTTTAAGGTATGATTAATTGTCGACAGTTATCTCTCTCTCCCTCTAGATCTCCCTCCCTCTCTACTTGCAAGCTAGCTGTATTGTGTAGTTCCAAGTTTGTAGCTGTAACCTTGGGAGCTAGGTAGCTGGAAATGCGTCATGTTTTAGGAGCTAACTAGCTTGTATTGTGTAGTTAGCTAGGTTAATTAGTATTAATTTCGTCAGGCTAGGGTTCAACACATCTGTTGTAAGAGGCTGTACATGTACATATACATAACTTAATCGGGCAGGTTTCATGCATGCAAGGCTGACTCGTTAAATTTTGTTAATTGTAGATGGACAGGAAATATTGGATGTATGGAATAAAACGTACTACTCTTGAAAATTTGGATGGTGTGAATGAGTTTATTAAATTTGCTAAGCAACAAAAGGAGAGGAAGGGAGAGAAAAATATGCTCTGTCCTTGTACCAATTGTATGAACTTGAAGAGGTTTAGCAACTCTGATCAAATTAAGAGTCATTTGATTCGTCGTGGTTTTAACGCGCAATACACCCGTTGGATATGGCATGGTGAAGATCTTGAGGAAACAAACACCACTACTACCAATCAGCAGGACTCGGATGTGGATTGCAATAATATCAATGATCATCCGAATTGTGATAATGTTCATTCCGATGTGCACGTAGATGATGATGATGATGACAATCTAGATGAGATGTTACGTGATGTAGAGGAAGATTACAACGAAAATGACTTCTGTGAATTTGAGAAACTGATTGCTGATTCTGAGAAGCCACTGTTCCCTGGATGTGCAACATTTACAAAACTGTCTTCTGTGCTGAGATTATATAACTTGAAGACAGGCAACGGTTGGAGTGATAAGAGTTTCACGGCACTATTAGATCTTCTAGTGGACATGCTTCCAGAGGGAAATGAGTTGCCAAGATCTACTTACCAAGCCAAAAAACTGTTGTGTCCGTTGGGAATGGAAATCGAAAGAATACACGCATGCCCAAATGATTGTGTGTTGCACCGTAACGAGTACTCCAGTTTGCATATTTGTCCAAGATGCGGCGCATCGAGGTATACGCGTAGGGACCGGATTGACAGTGAACGTCACGAGGTAAAGAAAGGACCTCCGGCGAAAACTGTGTGATACTTGCCTGTGATACCTAGATTGAAGCGGCTGTTTGCAAATCCGAAAGTCGCGAAGCACTTGCGTTGGCATGCTGAAGCCCGAAAACAAGACGGAAAACTGAGACACCCAGCTGATTCTATTCAATGGAGAAACATCAACAGAACATTTGCTGACTTCGGCGGCGAACTTAGGAATATAAGGTTTGGGCTGAGTACAGATGGTATGAACCCACATGGTAATATGAGCAGTCGGCACAGCATTTGGCCGGTTCTTTTATGCATCTACAATCTTCCTCCTTGGTTATGCATGAAGCGCAAGTACATCATGATGGCGTTACTAATCTCAGGACCCAGACAACCCGGAAATGATATTGACGTGTTTCTAGCGCCTTTAATCGAAGACTTACAGAAATTGTGGAGCGAGGGGGTGCAGGTGTGGGATGCATACAAGAAAGAGAATTTCATCTTGCGGGCCCTGATATTTTGCACCATAAATGATTTTCCGGCCTACGGCAATTTGTCGGGGTATAGTACGAAAGGAGCCAAGGCTTGCCCTATTTGCCTAGATGAAACTGAGAGCATGTGGATGCAAAACTGCCAAAAACAGTGTACATGGGTCACCGCAGGTTTCTTCCGGTGCATCACACGTACCGTAAGAAGAGGAAATCATTTAATGGGAAGCCTGACAAGGGATCAGCTCCAGTGTTTCTGACCGGTAAGGAGATTTACTCACGCGTGAAGGACATCAAAGCTGAGTTCGGTAAGCATTCTAAATCTCGAGAAAAAAATATTTGGAAGAAGAGATCGATTCTCTGGGATCTACCGTACTGGGAGCACTTCCAAGTTCGACATTGCATTGACGTCATGCATGTAGAGAAAAATGTCTGTGACAGTTTGATTAGTTTGTTGTTGAACATTCCGGGAAAGACAAAGGATGGTGTGAAAGCTCGTCGTGACATGGTGGAAATGGGGATAAGGACTGAGTTTGCACCTTTAGAGAATGGAAAGCGTACATACCTCCCCCCGGCCTGCTATACGTTGTCCAAGAGCGAAAAAACAGAACTCTGTCAGTGCCTGCACGGTGTTAAAGTTCTATGTGGGTAATCCGCGAACTTGAAAAAACTTGTGTCCATGAAGGACCTAAGACTAGTTGGCACGAAATCCCACGACTGTCATGTCCTGATGTCACAAATGCTTCCCATTGCTATCAGAGGCATTCTCCCAGTTAAAGTTAGAGAGACAATCACAAACCTATGTTATTTCTTCAACGCAATATCTTGCAAGGTAAGTACGTGCACTCGTACTATAAGTTCATTACCTCCAGTTGTGGAGCTTAATTAGAAGATTTTTCTGATATGAATATTTGGCGCAACTATGTCCTCGTAGGTAATTGATCCGGATGGACTGGATGCTTTGCAACGCGACGTGGTTACAACTCTTTATCAGCTCGAGATGTATTTCCCTCCATCCTTTTTTGATGTTATGGTCCATCTGATTGTTCACCTTATCAGAGAAATTAAGTTTTGTGGACTTGTGTGCCTGCGCTACATGTATCCATTTGAGAGATTTATGGGTGTATTGAAGGGATACGTAAGGACTCGTCGTCGACCCGAGGGGAGTATCATGGAAGGTTATGCCACCGAGGAGGTGATTGAATTTTGCACATATTATATGGCCGGGGTTGACCCAATTGGCGTTCCTAGGTCCCGACACGAGAGTAGGCTTCAGGGCATCGGAATGATTGGATTCAAAGCTATCGTCCCCGCTCGTGATGTGTACGCAAAATCACATTTTTGGGTCTTACAACACATGACGGAGGTCGAGCCATACATACACGAGCACAAGGTAATGTTACGGTCACAGAATCCTTCGAAGTCAAACGTTTGGGTCAGCAGAGAACATAACAGGAAATTTTCTGAGTGGATCCAAGAAAGAGTCACGCGAGCTGCCGAGGGCTCCGTAAGTGAAACTGTGACATGGTTGGCTAGAGGCCCAAGATTCACTGTAGGGACTTGGCAGGGGTACGACATCAATGGGTATTCATTTTACACAAGAGCTCAAGACGCCAAGAGTAGCACGCAATGTAGCGGAGTGACACTGTTTGCTATTTCCGAGGATGCCAGGTCAGTAAGGGCGCTGAACTCATATTACGGTGCTATTGACGAAATATGGGAGCTCGATTACGGATTACTTAAGATTCCCCTGTTTCGATGTCAATGGGTCGAAATCCCTCGAGGTGTTCAAGTTGACAGTTACGGGTTTACTCTCGTCGATCTTGGTAGAGTCGGACACCAAGACGATCCATTCATACTTGCAAAGCAAGCCACACAGGTATTCTACATCGTTGACCCGGCCAATCCAAACTTGCATGTTGTCCTCCACAGCAAGAGACGTATTGTTGGGGTCGAAGATGTTGTCGACGAAGAGGAGTATAACCAATTCGATGAAATACCTCCATTTTTAGAGGACATTCAATCTATCCCTACTGAAGATATCGACGAAACAACGTATCTGTGAGATGACCACGAAGAAAGATTATGGGTTGAGAACCATTGATGATTAATTTCTATTTCAGGGATAAATGCCAAGCAAACAGTCCACAAGTTCTGCAGCAAGGTGAGGAACTTATCATTAATACATCAGGTAGTACATTTTTCTTTAGAACTTAATGATAAGCTAGTTCACAGCATTAATATATCTCAATTTTACTCCACAGCATGAGTTCTAACATGTACAGCACCTTTATCCTGAAATACTTAATTCTTTCCTTCAAATAGCACTTGCAAAAATCTCATTGCAGCCTCTTGCTTCTTCAAATTAAGCTCTCCAAAAATCAATTTTTCTGACGGTATTTTGTTATTTCTATCGATAGAAAAGGACATCCACTACTTTAATGTGTCTCAGGCACATTAAAAGTTTCGCTGCGAAAAGTTTACTTATTCTATCGGTATTACTATATTTTACCGTTAGAATAAATTCGTTAGTTCACGGTATTTTGTTGTCTGACGGTTTTTTGTTGTTTGTACCGATAGAAAAATACACTGGCGCTTTGAATTCTCAACCGTGTCGCCATGCATCGCCTTGGAAATTCTATAAGTACCTCGCCATGTGTCGTGGTATTTTGTTGTTTTTCTAATTCTCGAACGCTTCGACTCCTCATCTTCTCTTTCACAATGGCAACCTCCATGGGATCGTCAGCCACGCCCTCCCCGGTAAGAACTCTAAATCTCCTGGGTTTACCCCTGTATTGTTAATCCATGTTCAGTACATTCTTGACCTGTTGATTTGCACAGGGAATGGGAGCCGTGGAAGACACTGGCAAAGTGAAGGCCGACCTGAGGGCCCTCCAGGATGAGCACAAGCTCCTTACGAACAAGCACACTCAGCTACGGCTTGACCTTGACGATCTCTTCCAGCGCATTCAGCGCATGAAGACGGATGGTGACAATGCTTGGGCGAGGAAGAGGCGTCTTCGCGAGGAGAAGAAAGCCGCGGATATGACCATCGCTGGCTGCGGTTTGACTAGGAAGGATACCATAGCGAAGCGAGGGGGGTCGCAGGCCTTCTCGACGCGGTAGTAGTTGATCCTAGGGACAACTTGTCGCTAGAGGAGTCCTGCGTCCTGGCTGCAAGTCAAACTGACTCTATTCTACATGCAGCCAGGGCTAAGACCACCCCTTGACCTAGCATTTTGGGTTTTATTTTTTTTTATAAGTGATAAAACAACAATGAATGAACAATTTCTTTTTATGTCAATTTTCCAATTTTCCGGCTATCTTCCCTCTTTCTTTATCATTCTGCAGCTTTCAAGCACGATCTGTTTGATGTTAAATTGTGTGTACCTTTTCATTTTCTGACGGTATTTTGTTGTTTTTACCGATAGAAAAATGGAACCCAATACTATAATCTCAGGAACTTAATTAAAAATTTTTTCTGGGGAAAATTGGTCTCACGGGATTTTATTGTTTATACCGATAGAAAAAATGAATCCACTACTTCAAATATTTTTCTGGGAAATTTACTTGTTCTATCGGTAGTATTTTGTTGTATCGATAGAAACGGACATAATTCTATCGGTATTATTTTGTTGTACCGATAGAAAAGGTCATCCACTACTTTATTACTCGTACACGGCCCTTGAGTTTCCCTCCAGTCGAGCAGTTCCAACTTAGAGCACTGCACCTCTTCGAGAGCGAAGAAAACCACAACCTCGGCCGTGACCACTCACTTCCTCTCTCCCACACGTCGATCGCCGGCTGGACACTGGTTCGCCACTGCCACCGGTTCTTATTTTCGTCCTTCGTCGGCCGCCGCTGCGTTCTACACCGCCTCTCCATCACCACAACTGATCGCCGTAAATACCCTAATTCGTCGTTCTATTTCCAGCATCTTCCTTATTTGATCCTAGTGTTTTGTACATACTAATTCTTCGAGTTTTGCAATTACACTAGGGTTCCCTATTGTGTTGGATTATGTACATTCTGCGGGCAATGTTGATTTAAATTAGGGTTGACATAATATGTTCCAGTGCTGTAATGAACCTATTTTGATATTTTAACTTATCTATACTGCTGTATGTGTGATCAATTGTATGCAACTTCCATGTAATGCACATTATATGTTGGAGTTGTTCTTACACATATTCTATCGGTATCTCCTGTATTTGCCGATAGAAACAATTTGTCTGCTCTATCGGCAGCTCTTGTGTTTACCGATAGAAAATATTTCTGAACAAGTATTAAAACTTTGGATCTGGAAGGACATGAGGCATGCAATGTACTAGTTTTGTTGGGAATTTTTACTCACTTGGCATGAATATATGGCAATGTGGATAGGTCTTCGATGTATATGTTTCAAATGCATATACATATGACTTTTCCCAAACTAATAGATGTGATGAAGTCCTGATGACTTGCATACAGGTAATGCCAAAGATAACCAAGAGAGGGTGCTATAGACCATATTATTCCTTTTTTAGTTGTGACCTACTTTCTGTACTACTTCAATATCTTTATATTCCATTAGCATTAGGTTTGTCAGATTATGCACAGTGGCACTTAGATGCTTGTGTGCATATTTACGTGTGAAATAATAATGCTGGCCCATGAATATTAGTATAGAAAATCATTGAGAATGTTATGTGATGACAGTGAATAGTGGCTTATCAACAAAATTCCATATATAGAAAACATTGTTATTTTCTATCGGTATCTCACGTGTTTGCTGATAGAAAAATTGTTATGTTCTATCGGTAGATCATGTGTTTACCGATAGAAAATATTTCTGAACAGCTCAGGAAGTAATTTATGCATGTATTTCTTTTAGTATTATTTTCTTCGGACATCCCTTTTGCAGCCCTAATTAGTCTCCAGTCCTGGACTGAGTTATGGAACTCCAAGAAGAATTAATTGCCATATGTTGCCTGCTTCCTATATGAAAATGTGTAGACGAAAACGCTGAGAAATAGAATCTTATCTTGTATTGCATGGTAACTTTTGTGTTTACCGATGGAAAAAATATTTAAAATAGGTCCTTTTTCTTTGTAAAATGATTTGGTTTGTGTTTCCATTAAATTTTTGATGGTTTGTTGATGGTTTTGTAGGGAAAGACATGTCGTCGTCTTCATCGGATGGTACTAGTGGTTCGACTAGGGCCAACCCCAACGTAACTGAAGATGTAGCTGTTACATCCCAGCGCAAGAGGGTGGGGCGAGGCGCGACGATGTTGGGCCGTTTGGCCAAACGCACGGATCTTTCTTGTGAGTTCAACCAATTTGGGAGGCCAATTGGAAAGAATGCTGGGAAGTACGCGGCCTACGTTGGGCTGTTGGCGAAAGAAAGGGTGAAGATCACCGTGCAGAGCTGGAAGGACGTGACGGCGGACGAGAGGGATAGGTTGTGGGCGGAAGTGAAGGTTAAATTAATTGAAATAGCTGAACTCTTTCGTAATCACGTTCTCTTGGCTTATACTAAAGTTTAACTAACTCGTGATTAATTGTATGCATTTTTTGAAAACAGGCTAAGTGGAACATCCCCAAGATACACCTAGGACGGCCTGCTTGAAGGACATGAACGGAACATGGAAAACCTTTAAGAGCTGGCTCGTCAGTAACTTCCTCACTGCGGGGAAATCTCCTTGCGAGAAGTACCCCTTCATATCGGAGGAGGTATGGGAGGAATTCACCAAGCAGAAGGGAACTGAGGAGTTCAAGGCCCTTAGCGAGAAGAATAGGGCGATCCAGAAGAGGAACGACCACCCGCATCGGCTCAGATCCCGGGGCTATGCGGGGAAGGAGGAGCAGTGGAAGAAAGAAGACAAGCAAAATCCTGTCATCGACACCCCTGAGTTGCCGCTCTCCGAGATCCGGGATGAGAGGTGCAAGCGATGGTGGAGGGGGAGGGGGTCCGTGTCATCCAGGGGGTCTGTGCAGTTCGCAACCTTTGGGGACGTCGACGTTGTGAGGTGAATGGTAAGTTGGCTAACCTCGTAAACTATGTACACACAAGTGTATATAAGGCAATTTGTCTCACAAGGCACCTTTAAATGTAACAGATCTCTTTTGAGAAGGAGGCAGTGGAGGGATTGTTTACCCCACAGAGGGAGAACGACATCCTCACCCGGGCTCTAGGAAATAAGGAGCATCCCGGGCGGACACGGGCCGTGGGAGCCATTGTGTCGTGGAAGGCCGGTTTCGCAGATCCGGCTCCACCGAGGAAGAAGGCCCTCTCCTGGAAAGAAAAGGAAGCAGAGCTCTCCAATAAGATACCGGCTGAGGTACGGGTGGAGCTCTCCGATAAGATACGGGCTGAGGTGCAGTTTGAGGTGCAGTCTGAGGTCGCACAAATGAGGGAAGAGTTTGCACGGTTGAGAGATGCATTGCTGGCCAAGAGTGCAGATGCAGATCCCCAGGGCGACGGTACCCCGCGGGGTCGGATAAGCAGTTGCGCTTCGAAGGTCCTCGCGGATCCAGTGGATTTACTTGAGGTACTGCAAGCCTTCATCTGTGCACTTAAGTTGATGCCACTCCCATTCTGTTAGAGTTGTTTCACTAACCTGTTTTAATATTTACAAATTTGCAAAAGCCGGAGGGTTGCATCCTACTGAATCACCTAGGCGACAGGCAGGAAGTGGTTGGACACGGCTTTGTATATCCATCTGGGCCGGATGTCCGGGTCCATTGCGTACCTCTGCGGTGGGGGTTTGCAAAGGTACAGGTGGACATGGCCATGCCGAGCTACAACGATTCTCCGTTGGCAGTCCCAATAGAGGAATTGCAGACACTTGCTGAGGCAGTGGGCTCCTACGTACAGTGGCCCAAGAAGTGTCTTCTAATACAACCAGTAAATCCTACACATTTTAGATTACATCCTACTCAGTACACTCAACTTGCAAAATCTAACATACGTGCTCATTAATTGAAGTGGCCTGCCGCTAGGCTACCAGGGGACTGCGCCCCCAGCTCGGGGCATGAGGCCCGATCTCGTGCGACCCTGGACACATCAAAGACGGCCTCAACCCCACCCAGCGCATCCACGCCTTCACCTCAGAAGAAAGCCGCCATCACCTCGCCCTTGCCTTCAAAGGTACGCGCTCAGTCCCCGGCAAAAGGCAAGGGCAAAGGCAAGGGAAAAGGGCGACAGGGACAGCCGGAGAGGTTCAGGAACGGGTTCCCACTCATGTCGGAGGCAGCTTTGCGCAAATTGGATCGATCAACCAGAGACCTCCACGAGTGGTACCTACACCGAGCTCGGGGCAATCTGAACTTCTTAGTTCCCTACAGGCCTGGGTAGTTCCACCGTGAGCCCGGGAGTATATCCGTGGCACACGAGGATCTGTTCGAACTCTACAACTGGCGGGAGCTCGATATGTCCATCATACGGACTAGAGTCCTGTGAGTTTGCTGATGCTATGTATTGCTGTTTTCTAACTCTGTTTGCTAACTCTGCATTGTTGTAGTTCATTTGAAATGTAGTAACTTTCTGTGCAATACTAATGTCGTCCTTTGCATGCAGATGCATGTACAGGCTAGCATCGGAGGCTGCTGTGACAAGGTGGGTTTCCTTGACCCAGAGAAAATAAGCCTCACGATGCTAGAGCATGACACCGCGCACGCTGAGCAGTACATATCCAAGGCGCTGATGGCGCAGCAGGACAGGGAGTTCATTCTGGTGCCGTACCACCAAAGGTTAGTGTATTTCGTACTAATTTAACTCAATCTTGTATGTTACACCTGAGGTATACTTTGAGCTAGTGGTCCTCTTTTACATACAATGTAGGGGCCACTGGATCCTCATCGTGATCTGTCCGCTGAGGAACGAGGTGTACTACCTCGATTCGATGCGTGACAGATTATCGATCGAATATGTGGTCAAGGGGAATATGGAGGTGTAAGTAACTTATATGTTTGATTTAAATTTTAACCTCACTAGCTAATGATAATACATTAACCGGCAATACTAACTGAAATGCAGGGCTTTTGATAAATATGTGTCCGCTGGAGGGAGACATGCCGCACCGCAGGGCTCCCTACTAGCTTGGAAAGAATATGAGGTATTCACGAGACTTTTTGTTTATGCTTAATTAGTTTATGGAAACAATAGCTAACATGTCTTCGCATATGCAATTATCTCAGTGCCATCAGCAGCCGCAATGGTGGGAATGCGGGTTTTATGTGCTGCGCTACATGTACGACCTAGTGCAAACAAACTTTGCCCAATTCCCCCAGGTAAGCATCGATAGCTAACTCAAATTTGAAAATTGGGTGTCACGTTATAAATTAGGAAGTTAGTTACTCAGTATTCACACATGCTTGCAGATCGCCATATCGAAAGACCAATACGAAAATACAAAGATTAGAGATCTTCGACAAATCTGGGCTCAATATGTCATGGAGGAAGTTGCGCCCAACCATCCGCCATGACAATTTTCTCTTTTTCGTGTACTCTGTGCATAGGCTGTTTATATACATGTGAATAAATATATATGTGAATAAATGACCACATTGGATTGAAATTTGTATTTGTCCATATATATGTGAATAACTGTCTAATGTGTCAATCTGTTCTGTGAATTTACCCTTCTTTGCATCTTTACTGTATTGTGTATCCAATCTATACTATATTGCATCTATACTATATATGTGAATGTACTGTATTGTGAATGTAAATAACGTACTATATATGTGAATGTTCTATCGATAAATTCATCCACAACCGAGAGACTACTGTCGTTTTTTTTATCGATACACTCAAAATTAACCGTTAGAAGAGTGTGACTTTTCCTGCCAGTGAACTCATCCACAACCGAGAGACTACTGTCATTTTTTCTATCGGTACACTCAAAATAAACCGTTAGAAGAGTGTGACTTTTCCTGCCGGTGAACTCATACGAAAACCGAGAGAGCACAATCGTTTATTCTATCGGTAAACTCATTTCCAATCGAGAGAGTACTAAGGTTTTGTCTGTCGGTAAACTCGTAATTAACCGTTAGAAGAGTGGTACTTTCCCTGCCGCTAAACGTCAGACTACGACGGGTTTTCTATCGGTACACTCCTAAGATGCCGATAGAATAGTGTAGTTCTTCTATCGGTTATTTACCGATAGAAAATGTTTGGGCTTGTTCTATCGTGTCTATCTCTATCGGTACAGAAACCGATAGTAAAAGGGTGTTTTTTACCGATAGAAGAAAGCTTTTCTGTACTAGTGTTAATCTAAGCAAGCACAGTATCTATGTTGGCGGAGAGTTTGGCCACTTGTTCGTCCAGATCAGCTAGAGCGGAGGTTTCTTCAGACATGGTAAGAGACGGAACTATCGGTGCCGTCGAATGTTTGCCCACAGTAGTAGAAAGTTCTTGAAAAATCTCATCGAATTTTTCATAGTCCAGGCGAGTCTTCACCATCCACAGGATAGGACAATGCTCTGATACCAACTTGATCCATTTTGAGTACAAGACCCAATTGGATGAAAACGGGATTTTACTCAAAAGACCGAAACCCGATGATCAAACACAAGTTTAAAGGAAAAGCACAACTCTTTATTTAAAAGAGGGACTTTTACAGGTCGACAGTTGACCACCTTCAATCCCTGTCTATCCTTCTTCTCTGGATTCGATGCTTTGTCCAGCCTATTACAAGGTATTTATAGACAACCACTTGAAAATGTATCAGACTCAACTATATCTTGATAACCAAGTCTTAGTCGAAGTTGATATCGTATCAGACTCGATTACATATTGTATTGGACTCAACTGACCAACTACAACCAATTACAATTGACCAAGTCTATACTGGACTCGTATACAGACAACTGACCAAGTTGTATTGTACTTGTATACAGACAACCGACCAAATTTGAACCATCTAGTATTATTAACTTGACATCGTCCCGGATCATGGCATAGTCTGGTTGATCTAGCAACCTTGGCCTGACCAGTGACCATGTTTTTGTTGACCCGAGATTGTCCCAGATCAATTTAGTAAATCATCTGCATCAAGAGGTTCAACTGTGTTGAATCTTGAACCCTAGTTAGGGCTTTGGTGATCAATGACACCCAAAATACACGCAACTAACTCTTCTAATTGAGATTTAGGTAAAGGCATGGTGGAAATAGTACAAAAAGTGAAAAATGAAGACCATCAAAATCTCGATGAAACTCCGGTTGAGGGCAAAATATTGAGTAGTACACACGATTCTTTTTAAAATTTTCTAATTTTATATGGTCGTACTATTAAGAGGGGTCTTAGCACGAGTATATTGATCAAACACATTGTTTTGAAATCAAAATTGCATTTGCATATAACCAAAATTGATTTTGAGTGAAAATTTCTAAGTCTTGTTTTCGTTTTGCACAGGCCGGATATTGTCTGTGATGAGCAAACATTGTCCGGCCAGTACAAAAAGTTTTTAGCATTATGCAAAATGAAACCAGAGACAAATAGATTCGTCCGACTGCATCTGTCCGGAGATGGCCGGACATTGTTTGTGATGGCCAAACATTGTCTGACCAGTACAAAAATTTTCAAACATTGAGCAAAACAAACCAAAGACAAATGGATCCATCCGGCATGTATCAGTCCGGAGCGGAGCGGACGTTGTCCGGTATGAGTGGACATTGTCCGCCATGTACAAATCCTCTCTTACGCTAAAATTCTAAAAGTGAACCAGAGACATATACATCTGTCCGGGACTTTTTTCCGGACAAGAGACGATTTGGCCGGACTTAACAAAAGTAGCTGAACGGTAACTGACACGTTTGCAATGGTTACTATTGACTTGCATTGCCCAAACATTGTCTGACATGGCCGGACAAAGTCCGATCTGTACAAAAAATTGCCCAATTCTTGCAAACGGCTAGTTTCTTTGAGAAAGCTATATATACCTCAACTTAGCCAGCATTTCACAATTTCAACAACTCAGAAATTCTTTGCAAAAGCTAGCCAAGCCTCTTGCATTCACTCTCTTGCATCTAGAGCTAAGATTTGAGTTAAATTCTTGAGAGCAATTGAGAAGAGAAGTGATTGAGCCATTTGCACTTGCATCTTTGTGTTTTCAAGCTTTGTGTTTGTTACTCTTGGTGATTGTCGTCACTTAGACGACCCAGAAGGTCCGGCGATCTCTCCATCAATGGTGTGTGTCGGAGAGGCCCGGCGGTTTGGTGTAAAGGCTCAAAACTCACCTATCTGGAGAGGAGAAGGGCTACTCTTAGTGGAATCGAGGCAATACTTTTGTATAGAGTGTTTCAACGAGGACTAGTGGAAATCGGCAAATTTCCAACATGTCGGGATAAAATTCGATAGCTTTCGGTTATTTCTATCACTTGTTTTTCATTCCTAGAAGTTCTTGTATTGTGTTTTGTCACCCTAGGATTGCTAAACTTGATTAGTGCCATCATCTAGATTAATTAAGTATTGATATTGCAAACTAGGACTTGAGTTTGTCAAGTAATATTAAAAGTTGAAAAACCGCCTATTCACCCCTCTCTAGTCAGCATCCTTCGATCAAATAGACCGCACTAGAGAAGGTAGGCAGTATAGTTCACAGAAAATCAACTATATTAACTTCTTTCTCAAGTTCCTGGGTTGATGGTTCTGCTTGGCTCCCTTTCATAGAGATAACTAGTTGCTCGAAGAATTTATTTTGCTACTCTTGTGAATCTCATCGTAACGTTTCCATCCAGCAAAACATCTTCATCATTGTAATACGCCCTTCTGTGGTTGTCGATAGGGGTGTCATTCCCAGACTAGTGGGAATATCCTGACTCCCACTGTTGTTTCCTCCCCCTTCTCCGCCCATGATGCCGCAAAAGAAAAGGGTTCTAGTTCAATTCCAACCATGCACAACCAAGATGCGCACACACTCAAGGGTAATATGTTGAATAGAGTAACTCATAACGCAAAGAGGAAAAATATAGTTTGTCCAATATTTGTTAACATAGCTGGGTTTACTTATACCCTTAAATTTCATTAAGGTATGCAGTCAATAGGGCTCGTATAGGCCCACCTATACTTACAATAAGTAGCTAATAAAAATACGTTTATATAGGTTGAAAAGGTGTCGCCTACGTCTGTATAGTATGAACTATCCTAATACCAGTTCTTAGTCCCATCACTGTATTTTAGGATAGTCCTACCAGAGAAAAGATAAGACAAGTCTGGAAGAGTAATGGCCTTGGGGATATTATAGTCTCCTTCTAAATATAGGCAAGCGTGTTTTGGCCAAGGTCATGCTCTAATACCATTCTGACGTGACTTGGCATCCCACCCACGTGGTAGCATGCCTAGTCCATGAAATTGCCCGACAAAAACATGTTTTCCCGAACAATGTCCAATTCAGAGTAGCGAAACAGAAGCATGGATTTCAGGTTAAACAAATTATAACATCAGGGTTTGTCATAAGAAACAACCCATTTTACAAAATATTAGAATTTTCACATAAAGTATACATCTCGCTAGCAAAAATGAACCAGTCTTACGGTAGTTTTCAGAAGTCTTCATCTTCGGACCCGAAGTAGGTAGGGTCGTAATTGTAGATGTCTATCTTCGAATCTTCGAAGTCTTGAGTCAACTCCGCTCCTCCGATATCTTTTTCAGCAAATTCTACTTCGATTGAACATTCTAAGTCCACCAAGAATTTACATAGCAAGGGTGAGTACAGAAGTACTCAACAAGAATATAACAACTCATAATGCAGGATGATCTAAATTAGCTAAATTCAAGAGAATACATTTAAGCATATAATAGGTCAAGAGATATAGGTTTTACTTTTTCAGTAAAACATTTGATAAAAATAGTCTCCATTTGATTGTTTAGAAAAGTTCTACTGAGCACTTTACACCACAGAGCTGAGGCCACTTGTAGGCCTCCTTTCTTATCGCGACGCAGTTCTCGACCTGAGAACAAGGAGTGAACATTCACGTTTTTAGTCTGCAAAGATGTACCGCTTTACCCACAGAAACTCTTGATTTACATGTCGGAGACCGTCTGCATCACTCCGCATTCTCTTTAATGCGTGACCAGATCAAGAGTACAAAATTTTTCTCAAATCTATCCACTAAGCATCTCCACTCCACTAGTTTGAGCCTATAGCGTTCTGGGTACTTAATGGATGACTTCTGGAACCCATCTGGATTATTTTGAGCGATCCGTGACGCCCCTTAGGATATTCGAAGTAACCCGTGGCGCTTATATACATAATAATACGTTCACATGTGGAGATGACCTTAGTTTCTAGATAAGATACTAGACTAGGCCCGTCTGATACCAGGTCTATGGTCGATACGGGTATTATGGCGCTAGATGAAGGAGACAACTGGTTGCAGTCCTTACTAATTTTCATTCATAGCATAGATAAGGAAACCATTCTTTTGTCAACATCTCAAACTTAGAGACTTCCACTATCATGCTCAACATCTCATGTATGTCATATCATATACATATAATTCTCCATAAATCTTTTAGTCAGTTTTTGAAAAATACTCTTTTCATGCAAGTGATAAATTTTAACTAGATCTGAAACTATATTATAAGAAATTATTTCAAGCATATTCAACATGATCAAAAAGGAACTTGCCTGTGTAGACGGGATTGAAATCGGAGTTCGGCAATTTATCCTGATGTTCTTCGCTACCGTCAGTTCCTAAGAATATGTGTGTGTGTGTGTGTGTGTATGTATGTATGTGTGTGTGTGTGTGTGAGAATGCATCTATGTTTTTGTTCTCCCTGACTCGTGATCGAAGCCGATATTTTACAAAAGATCTAAGTTTATATTATCATTTGAAACGATCTGAAATTAAAATAGGACATTAATAATAAAGATGTAATACTTTAGTGCTTTTCAGAATTTAGGATTATATTAAAATTTAGTTATAACAAATATATTTATTATTTAAAATATATAAGAATATAAAATCTGTGAATTTGAAGTAACTAAATAGGGATTAGTACTAAATTAGATAAAATAAAAAAAATCTAATACTAAAGTGATTGAAATTAATGAAGCTTACAGTTTTTAATTATATTTAGATTTACAATTATATTATGAAAGTTAATTTTCAAAAAGATTATTTTATTTATTGTTAAATTAGAGAGAATACATAAAACCTAAAATTAAAATTAAAATAACAAAATTAACAAAACTTCCTATTTTACTGGGCCGGCCCACACGGTCCAATTTACTCATGCAAACACCCTCGGCCCACCTGCACACTAGCGCTCGGCCTAACAAGCACACGCACATGCAACGCACGCGCGCACAGGACCACAAACACACACTCATTCGCACACACGACTAGTCCTCTCTCGCTCTCGAGTTTTTTTTACTGTTAACCCGCATTTAAAAAATAATTACAGAACTAACCCACAGTTGTAATAATTTACAGAAATGGCCTGCCACGTCAACTTGTCGAGCTCTGGGAGCTCGACAAGCTACAAGTCGCACGGCCACCTTCTTGTCGTGGTCGGAGACAACGACCAGAGGCTTGTCGTGTCCCTCGACCACGACAAGACCTTCGCAGTGCTTGTCGAGCCTCTGGGCCACGACAAGAAGTTGTCGAGTCCCTCGACCACGACCAGACACCTTTTACTTGTCGTGCTGTGAAGACTCGATAAGTTAAAAATTTTATTGCGGGAGCGGGGATTCGAACCCGAGCCACGTGCTTTGCAAGAGAGAACTCCCACCAGTTGGGCTAAGAAACTTATTTGCTATATGACCAGTACACATTTTAATATTGTGCAGCTTGTCGAGTTTCCAGAACTCGACAAGCTGCTGCTGGTCCCCTGCTGAACTCACTCACACAGTTATTTCTTTGAAGCAGCAGCAGCAACACACACATACACACACTTCTTTATTTCTTTCCACCCTAGATCTAGCAAAATCCGTCCGATAAATTTATTTGGTGTAGAAGAGAAAGTTGTAGAGAATTGCAAGTTCTTCAAAAAGAGGTAATTTTTTTCGAAATGCATTTAAGATTCTGTTAATTATGTTGCTAATGATGTGATTAGGGTTTATATTTATGTTTATGTGTATACAAGAGTAGGTATTATGTTTTTAGGAATATGTTTAGGAAATATGTGCATCTGTATGTATGTTTGTAAAATAGATTTTTTTAAATGTATGTGTGTATGTTTGGAAATGTATGTGTATATGTTTGAAAATAGGGGTTTATAAATGTATGTGTGTGTTTGAAAAATAGATTTTTGAAATATATGTGTGTATGTTTGGAAAAATAGGGTTTTTAAATGTATGTTTGTATGTTTGGAAAATAGGTTTTTGAAATGTATGTGTGGATGTTTAGAAATATATGTGTGTATGTTTGGAAAAATAGGGTTTTTAAATATATGTTTGTATGTTTGGAAAATAGGTTTTTGAAATGTATGTGTGTATGTTTAGAAATATATGTGTGTATGTTTGGAAAAATAGGGTTTTTAAATATATGTTTGTATGTTTGGAAAATAGGTTTTTGAAATGTATGTGTGTATGTCTAGAAATAAATGTGTGTGTATGTTTGGAAAATATGTTTTTGAAATGTATGTGTGTATGTTTAGAAATATATGTTTGGAAAAATAGGGTTTTTAAATATATGTTTGTATGTTTGGAAAATAGGTTTTTGAAACGTATGTGTGTATGTTTAGAAATATATGTGTGTGTATGTTTGGAAAATATGTTTTTGAAATGTATGTGTGTATGTTTAGAAATATATGTGTGTATGTTTGGAAAAATAGGGTTTTTAAATATATGTTTGTATGTTTAGAAATATATGTGTGTATGTTTGGAAAATAGGGTTTTTAAATATATGTGTGTATGTTTGGAAATAGGTTTTTGAAATGTATGTGTGTATGTTTGGAAAATTAGGTTTTGGACATATATGTGTATGTATTTAGAAATTATGAAATTAGGCTATTTTCAATTACATGCATGCATGCTCTATGTTTAGAAATTATGTTTTTTAAATGTATATGTGTATGGTTTTAGAAACTATGTGCATGTGTGCATGTTTGTAGAAAATAAAAAATTAGGTTATTTTTAATTGTGCACATGCATACTCTATGTTTAAGAATTAGGTTTTGTAAAATATATATGTGTATGTATTTAGAAATTATGAAACTAGGTTATTTTCAATTACATGCATGTATGCATGCTCTATGTTTATAAATTATGTTTTTCAAATGTATATGTGTATGTATGGTTTTAGGAACTATGTGCATGTGTGTAATGGTGTCATGTTATTTACGCGTGAGATGAATGTGTGTAGGGAATGGAGAGTCTGAAAAAAATTTCCATATTTTATGGTGACGGCATAATTCACGAGGGGCAAAGCGGGGTTGATATGAGCCGTTGCCAGTATGTGACGGGCGAGCTGAGTGTACATAACACCTCATTTCTAGACCTGAATTTGTGGATCCTGAATATGTTCGGGAAGCGGCCTCGCGATGAAATGGCTCTAATCGAATGGCTCATCGTTCGTGAGGTAGATAATGAGCCATACTGGATGCTGCGCGAAATTAAAGGGGACAAATCTTGGAGTTCTTATATTCGAAGAGTGGAAGACCCCCATGGCGGACTGCTCGGTCAGTTCGCGATGTATGTGCAGTTCTGCAATGTACGAGCAGCCGAGTGTGCGGTGGAGGGTGAGCCAAGCGTCATGCCCGGTCCTGCGAGATTCAGGGCTAGCGAGTGGTCAAATGTATTCTGCCATACTCGCGTAGATGTGTGTGAGGTACTGGATTGCCTTCCATCAGTATCCGATGAAGATGATTCGACGGACTCGGAGGCATCCGATGGTTCTGATGACGATACTCCTGGTCCCCCGCAGGAGTGGCTAGATCACTCAGCATACAGTCAAGCTGTGTTGCCAAGGGATCAGGGCTCGAGGTGGTCTTTCGAGCACGGTGGCTTACAAGTAGAGCAGGAGTTTCAAAGCAAGGAAGATCTGAAGAATGCCGTGGCGAGCTGGTCCCTCGCAATTAACCAGCAATATAAGGTCGTCAAGTCAAACCCCAACCTTTTTGTCGCAGCCTGTGTAACAGTAGGCTGCCCATGGAAGATTCGTGCGATGCGGCCGAAGGACGACATCGGTTTTGTGGTGACAAGGGTTACCGCACACACATGCCTGCTTACGGAGGCGCTGGACAGACACAGGAACCTGACGTCGGCGTACGTCGGTAATATCATCCAGCCGGCCGTGCGAGAGAACATTTCGATAATGCCGAGAGAAATAGTGAAGCAAGTTGCCGATAGGTGTGGGTACACTATACGGTATGCAAAGGCCTGGAGAGCAAAACAGAAGGCAATTGAGGGCATTTTCGGCACATTCGACCACGCCTACAACAATGTGATGCGGTTGCTGCGCAACATCGCTCAGACCAACCCAGGCACATTTTTAGATTTCTTCGATCAGCCAGCTACACATCGAGATGGTAGCCCCATACAAAACACTCGGGTACTCCGTCGATTGTTCTGGTCATACCGCCAGTGCATCGAGGCATTTGCTTATTGTCGTCCGGTCATATGCGTGGATGGTACGTTCCTGACCGGAAAATACAAGGGCAGTCTTCTCATTGCTGTTGCTGCGGATGCTAACGACCAACTGCTTCCATTGGCGTACGCGATCGTCGAGTCTGAAAACTCAGAAAGTTGGTTGTGGTTTCTGGTCAACGTGAAGCGGGCGGTTGTTGGTGATCGAGAGAAGGTTGCATCATATCGGACCGCCACTGAGGGCTGCTCCATGCCATTGAGGTAATGCGCGGGGCCCCAGATGCTCCGTACAAATGGGAGGATGTGCGCAGCCGTTGGTGCATGCGGCACATTGCAGCAAACATTTTCACACACTTCCGCAGTAAACAGATCATGGATCTGTTCAAGCGGCTGTGCATGCAAAATCAACCGAGGAAGTTCCAGGCTGTGTTCGACAAATTGGAGGCGCTGACAGTGAAGTACTCCACGAGGAGGGCCAGAAATGCTGCCGATGATGCGAACGTCAGCAAATTCTCCCAATGGATTCAGGACAAGGACATCGAGAAATGGTCCTTGCTGCACGACGAAGACGGCGCAAGGTTTGGAATAATGACGACGAACCTTTCAGAGGTGTGCAATTATGTGTTGAAGGGAGTCCGGTGTTTGCCGGTGACTGTTGTAGTGGAGATGACATGGTACCGCACAGCCGAGTACTTCAACAACAGAAGTGTAGCCGCCAAAACGCTAGTCGACGATCCCATGAGAACCTTGCCAGATGTTGTGCAGTCCTACTTGGCTGCTCGCATAGACAAGGCGCAGCGGCACGAGGTGACAGTTATAAACAGACTGCACCAAATCATTCAAGTCCGCCTTCGGCAGAAGAACGTGAGCGGCCAACTGAGGCCTGGACGGGTGCACGAGGTCATTCTTGGGGATGTCGCTGAGTGCTCATGTAACAAACCGAAGCTACTGCACAAGCCCTGCTCTCATGTCCTTGCTTCATGTGCGGCGCTCGGTGTGAGCCCTGCGCCTTACCTTTCGGAGTACTTCAGCCTTGACAACCTTTCAAACACGTGGAGTGGCATGTGGAGAGTTTTTATGACGCTCGGTGACTACAGAGTTATCCCTGCTGGCGAGACTACCTGGATCCCAGATGTAAATCTAAAGCGAACGGGTCCAGGGCGACGGAAGACACGCCGAATACACAACGACATGGACGAGTCACAGGGGGGTAGCTCACGAGCTAGGAAATGCTCGATCTGTAGGCAGCCCGGACATAGCAGGAAGGATTGTTTGAATGCACCCGGACCATCGACATAGCCTTGTAATAAACTTTGTAATAAACTTTGTAATACGCTTATCATTTGCATTGGATTGTTGTAATCTGTATGAAACCTTGTAATATGATTCATGTTATGTTACTTTCATGTCGTGTGCTATCCATGGGTATGATACTTTCAATAACGGTTCCCGATGTATGTTATGTTACTTTCAATAATGGTTCATGTTTTATGTTTTGACAGGCATGGCTGGCCGGGATAGAGATCTTCCAGAGCTACTGAGCAGTACATGTGATCGTGGACATCGCGGCCACATCTTGTCCGAGGGCGGGGACTTGGAGCCGCGGGTAGTCCGTGCTCCCTTGGAGTACTGGCCTCTGCATGAGGGCTATATCCCCATCCTGCGGGATGCAGGTTTATTGCCGTTCGCCCGTATGCTACAGATAGGTCAGCATCTCATACTGGACAGGTCGTTGATCACCGCGTTGGTAGATCGATGGCGTCTGGAGACCCACACTTTCCACTTCCGCTGAGGGGAGATGACAGTCACACTGGAGGATGTGAGCATGCTGCTTGGTTTACCTGGCAGTAGACATCCCATCGTCCCCCGGCCAGCACGCCTAGATTGGCGCGCACAGATGCACCTTCGATTCAACATCGCTAACCACGCTGACGAGATCCCGGCATCCAGGCGTGGTGTCCCCCACCGATTTCTGGCGCGCTACCGTGAGTGCCCCGATGATACCCCCGCCGATGTAGTTTGGCAGCATCTCTTCGCCTACTTGCTGGTGACGCTGCAGTATATTTTGTTCCCTTCCACGCACGGTGACACTGTGTACACGTGGTTCATTCCTCTGGTCGAGAGTATCGTCGATGCCGATGCAGGGGCCATGCCGCGTTACAACTGGGCGATGGCAGTGTTGTGCGCGACGTACAGGGGGCTTTGCGAGGCATGTTGCAGGACCGCAGCTGGATCGTTGCTTTCCGCATGCCCTGTACTACTGCAGCTGTGGTCATGGGAGCACTTCCCCGTTGGTCGGCCGCGTTTACAGCGGCCCATCCATCCGTACGGTGCGCCAGCGGACTATGAGGATTGGGTGGATCGGCCGACCATGGGAGCCCGTTGGCTGGGAGGTCGGCCGAGGTAGTCATCGTCACAGATTCACCGTTGTTACTTGGTGTACCTGGGAGAGTTTGATCTCCTATCGGACGCGCACGTCATATGGTGACCATGGACACCGGAGCACATCTCCCAGGTTGCACCGCATGGCATTTCCTCGCATTGCACCACGGGCCAGGACTGCTGGCTTACACGCCGGCACATGGTGTTCTCACATGTGGTGGAGCCGTATTTTCTGGAGAGGGTGATGCGCCAATTCGGGCTACATCAGCAGATACCGCCCCCGGAAAGAAATCGACAACGCCATCTCCCGCGGGAGATTCACGTGTATGCCTCGAACATTTTCTATATCTCATGTACACACTCATATTTGTTTATTTCTTTGCTTTATGTGCATCGCGTCACCTTTTGCAGACAAACACGTAGAGGAAAACACTTCGACAACTGGCAGATCAAGAATTCCAAATGGGTCGACGAGTGGGAGGACCACGCCGCGACGGATGTTGTTGTGGAGGAGCGGCCGTATGACCCTGGGACGTCCCAGGCCTATCTTCAGTGGTACGTGCCGCGCACCCGCACGTGACTCGCTCGTGCGGCCCCCTCCTCGCCGACAGAACTATCACATCAAGACAGTCTTCGACTCGGCCTTGATGTTCATTTCCCAGGCCGGATACATCGCTCGGTACGTTCGTCTTCGCTGGATACTTATGTTGGTCTCTTATCTTATCTATTTTTCCATAGTTCCCATATGAGTTTCGCATGTGCAGGGTGACTTAGCGTTGGCCATCTACAGGCAGGAGGCAAACCTGTTGTCTGGCTTGGAAGGAGGACCACGCTTCAAGGCGATGGCGCGTGCTGCCCTACATTCCATCCGTGTAGCAGCACAACGAATCTTCTTCTTCGACGTTACTTGTGGCCGAAAGACAGATGCATCGGTTCCGCACCGGAGAGGGGCCCGGCCGCCTAGCTCGATGTCAGCCCGGCCTAGCCTGGGTGGTGCTCGACAGAGCACTTCATTAGCACGGCGCAGTCATCGTGACACATCGTCAACCTGGGGAGGTGACATACCAGGGACGTCCGCCGGCCCGTCTCGGCTTCATCGTTCCTCGTCAATGCACAGTGCTCGACGCAGAGATCTGCATATTGGGGGCCCGTCGAGACATCGCACTCCCGGTTCAGATGACTCTGATGATGAGGACGGCATCCGTCGTCAAGACGAGGATGACATCCGTCGTCAAGACAGGGACGATGCGAGTAGGGCGTTGGCAGAGCGACTTGCGGCTGACGAAGATTGGGGCCAGGATCATATTGAGCAGGCTGTCCAGGGATAGAGACACTCAGTCCCTGGGGGGTCTACTTGGGAGAGTTGGGGGGAGCCCGCCCACGACCACATGGATGTGGATGACGATCGTGAATACTGTGCTCCGCAGGGGGCCGAGCTTAGTTGGGTGGCACAACAGCGGGACAACGATGACTGGGTCTCGAGCATGTTAGGGTTGCACGACCCTCATGCACATCAGTACTACCAACCGGATCAGTTGGCGCCTAGCGAGCTCGAAGATCACCCTCCACTGACACAGCCATCTCAGGGTCATGCAGGTACTGAGCGGCATGATCCTTCTACCGCGGCTGGGCGGCGATCACATGTGCCACCTGATCCATACTCACCATCGCCTTTTCAGAGAGATAGACATGGGCATGGGCATAAGAGGGGTCGTCCGAACCCATAGCGAACATGTACTAACACTTTTATTTTCCAGTGTGTTACATTCAAAATGAATCATGCAGTTCACTAGATTTCTTATATATTTTTATTATATGATACATACTTACATATATTTCTATAGATATATATACATATACATATACATATATATATATATATGTGCGTGTGTATATATATATATATATATATATATATATATATATATATATATATATATATGTGCGTGTGTATATATATATATCTATACAGTATGTATGTACAGTATGATGGGAAAAACTCCTAGCCCAGCTGGTGGGAACTCTCTTCTACCTCGTTGTCCACTTGGGTTCGAATCCCCACTGATCTTGATTTGGGTTCACAGGATAGATTTTGATATTTTAGGGTTTGAGATAGATTAGGATTGAACTGATCTTGTTACTGCCAAACATAAAAGTCTTTAGAAGCCAGATTCAATTCCATCTCTAAATATCAGATCTATCAATCCTATTCTGTTTTCGAAAACAGGATTCTAATTACCCTAAATACTCAGAACTCAGATTTAGCTAAATCTTGACCTAATCCAGATCAGATTATTCTTGGATTATGATCATGGGTATGTCAATACCTTAATCCAGAAAGTTGGCAGCCAAATCATATCATCTAAGCCATTTTCACATATCAATCCAAATTATATCGTAATTTAGTCCTTTATCTGATATCTAGAAACCCAAAAAGGCTAAAATCTTCAGATTAACTCCAAATTCAAAATTTCTTCAGCAAATCTTTTTCAAATGCTATTTGATACAATTTTCTCTTCTGTGCAAATTACAAAATCACATTTTAAAGACCATAATTTAAAATCGACAAAACTCAGATCTTATTTTACCCTAAAGTACCATATTTTCAGTTTATATCGAAAATCATCAAAACAAGTCATATTTTATCAAATCTCTTGTTAGATGAGTATAACGTATAAGTTTATACTTATTTGTGAAATCAGATTACAAATCAGTCCAGAATTTAATCATAAATTCTTACTGTACACGGGTCTCTTGTCGAGTTCTGGATCCACGACATATGAGGGAGGGATATTAATTAGGCTAACGCTTCTTGTGCAGCTAAGAGTGCTAGACCAACTGGCTCGCGCGCTCGCTCCCGTGTCCTCGGCCCAGGTTCGAATCCCCGTTCCCGCAATTAATTCTTTTCTCTTGTCGAATTCTCCAGATGCGACAAGTGCTCGAGAGGTTGTCGTGGTCGAGGGACACGACAAGGCCCTAGTCGTGCCTTCCGACCACGACTAGTACGTGCCCGTGCGACTAGTAGCTTGTCGAGCTCTGGGAGCTCGACAAGCTGACGTGGCAGGCCATTTGTGTAAATTATTACAACTGTGGGTTAGTTTCGTAATTAATTTTTAAATGTGGGTTAATAGTAAAAAAACTCCTCGCTCTCATGTTCATCGCCGCCATCGCCGTGTTCTCTCCCGCGCCACCGTTAGGCTCCTCGCCGGTCGCCGTGCTTCTCCGGCGAAGTTCTTACCATCCCAATTCCCATCAAAACCACTAACTCCTAAGCCCCACCGTTTGCGCTAACCCTAGTCTCTCCGAAACCCTACCACCGCTAACCCTCACTGGCAGCTCACCTATCTCAACCACACTTCCTACGGCGCACTCATAGACGACCAACTGCAGCCCATGTCGTGTTGTCACCGCCTCTCTCAGCCCTCGGCCGCGCTTGGCCGCGCCTTAGCGGCGTGGCCGCGCTGGTAGCCTGCCGCGCGCGTGGATGCGCCGCCGGTCGACTCGCCAGCTGTCTGGCTCGTCGACGAGGTGCTCTAGGTTGGTCTTCTAATCTTTGGTGGTTGTTTTGGTCTTGATTATGGTCCTAATTTGGTTGTGTATGCTTTGGTCTTCGATTGGATTTGGGTTTTGTCCAATCCTGTGTGCTGTGATGGCTGTGAGATGGTGGATGATTGTGATCTAGTGTCCATGGCTGTATGGCTATGTGTTCTTGTGATGCCATGTGATGCTCATTTGGAAGCAATGATCTATGGTTCCTGGTGGAAATTTGGGAATGGGTATGCATGAGTTTTACTGGCTTCTACACGATTTCTTAACAGAGCACTAAATGAAATGCTGAAACTGGAATTTAGGGCTTAATTCACCTTGCTATTGGTGTTGGTTGCTTTTCTCTTGCTGCTCTACTGCTCCTGGGACTGTTCCTATGAATCAGCAAAGTAGAAAAGAAGTGAATAGTTGCTAGAGCTGGCATACTTTCTCCTCTCTTCTCCTCCTGTGCTACAAAATGCACTACTCTTACCTTAATTTCTATTGTCTAGCCTAAAATTTTAAAATTCTCTTAAACTTGAAAATTTTGTTTTGTTTTTCGTTAGTAGCGTGAGCGTGACCCTTACCCAACTTCGTGGCCTTGACTATTGACCATCTTCGTGGTCCTTACAAATTCTCTCCAAAATGCATGGAATAGGAGGGGAACAAGTCAAGATCGAGTTAAACTCAAATTTACCAAAATTTGATCAAGATTTAATGGCTTTCCACACGTTTTCTTGCCGGTTGCACAGATTCAGCCCAAATTGGATTTGGAGGAGTTTGACTTCAAATCGATTTCTTTTTATTTTTCCACTTTCTATATTTAGTTGAAACTTATTTTAGGGATATTTTTGTTAATATTCTAGTTGGATACATTTGTTTGGCGATTAAGGTCCGCCTTGCCCCCCAACAGGTAGATATATACATGTAATCTGTTCTCTAAATATAACTTTTTGTTATCAATACAATTCTTATTGTTTTGTTAGTAATTTTGTATGAGTTTATCTTGTGTTTTCTCTGGCTTTGCTCTTGTTCTTAGGTAAAATTCAAGGATGAGTTCTGTTGAATCTCTCTAATTAGTTCTTCAAGTTTTCAACTTATTGGGTTGATTAGATCCAAATTGAATTGTGGTTTAGTATATTGTGATCTATTGGTTTGTTAGATCTAATTTACACAAGTTTGCTAATCCCTCTGCTAGGTTACATCTCCATCTATCTATCTATCTTATTTTTAATCATTTTAGTTGATTCTTTGCTGTTTTTTGTTTGTGTTTGAGTAAGATCAATCTACCTTGAAAGATCAAGGACAAACTCAGAGGCTAGATTGGAGTTCATCTTCATCTAGTACCTCCCATCTATCTATCTATCTTATTTTCATCGTTTTAGTTGATTCTTTGCTATTTGGATAAGATCAATCTATTTGAAATATAAGGGACAAACTCAAAGCCTAGATTTGAGTTCATCTTCATCTAGTTTCACATCATCCGATCAACACCAAATTTGTATGTTGAATAGAAGACTCATGCTAGAATATTTCCACCAAGTTTCACTTTGATCAGAGGTTGGGAAGACCTCCAGAAAATTGTGGCAAATAAACTGTGTTCGGTTGAATTTCAACTTGACATGGTGATGATACATGATTGATGAATTTTAATCTAGTGGTCCAATCAATCTCAAATTTTTATGATGAGCAGAAAACTCATGAAAGAATATCTCGACCAAATTCCACCTTGATCAGATATCAGAAAAGCCCCCATCCATCTGAAAAAGTGGATCCTGATTTGTTGTGTCGAGAGATTGGATTGCAAAAGGTGTAAGACACATTAATCAAAATCCATCTTCATCGTACCAAAATATTAGATCTGAAAGAAGCATAAGAAATGTCACTTTAGATTTATCTTAAAATTATTGTGGTGAGCCATCTACCTCCATCCAAAGAGTGCAATGTTGAGACATCTATGGACATCCCAACGTACCTCCATACAATGCTTTTGCATTTCCAAACACTGACAAGGCTAAGGTGCTATCACAACTCCACTACTTCATCACCACATAATGTCATTGGTCATTGATGACGCAAAAGCGACCATCCTGTCTGTGACTAAGGAAACTGGACATTATTAATGCCGAGTAGCAACAAGGCGAAGACATCCATCTATTTGAGACTAATGAAGCCGAACACCCAGGCCAGGCACTGACAAGACAAAGGCCGCATTTTTGTGATAGCATCATAGAACGACAAGGCTATGGATTTGCAAACATGCATGAACATACGCATGGCATATATGGAGGGCAAATTAGAGGCTTGAAGACAACGACCATTAGCAGCATAATCGGAGGTCTTTGAGGATCTGATCTACAAATGTAATTAACTGATAACTTGCGTATTTGTCCTTATTTTCTAGATATTTTCCCCTCATTCATGCTCATTTTAGTTATAAAAATCATCAAATACTCAAGTGTAGCTTTATTTGCTATCGTTCGACCTCGATTATGCATTTTGTTCATTTTAATCGCAGGTTGACTCAATTTGGGTAATTTATGGCTAAATGGATGAGCTTCACCGACTTGATCTAGCCAACAGATGATTCCATATAGAAGTATGTGTCGCTATGGATGTGTAGAAGCTGACCGCATCTAAATCAGAGTCTCTGGAGGCCAGAACCCTAAAAACCTAAAAGCCTAGGGCCTAATTGCAATTCTCTAAAAACCCGAACACCAAATTGCATAAAGGCCAAGACACAGAAATCCTAAACCCTAACTCGGAGGGACTCAATTGCTATTACTAAAAACTTTGAGGGCCAAATTGCAAAACAACCCAAACATTAAAATTGCCCTAGCCTCCACTGTTGTTTCTTGGCCTGGCTTATCTCCAAAATTCCCCTTCACTTCTCTCTCGTCCTTGGCGAGCCTGCCACTAATGGCCAGGTCCATGCCGGCGATGAGCCGCCAGTCTCCTCCCATTCTGCCTCCCCCTTTCTTCCCCTTCTCCCTCTTCGGTGAGCCACCGGTCTTCTCCCCCTTCATCCTCTCTCACCACAACTCGTCTTCTCCTCTCTCGTTCGTCCTCACCACCAGCGAGCTCCCCCTTTCTTTCTCTCTTCTCCCTCATTCCTCTTTTCTCCCAAAGCCGCCGCAGCCCCTGTTCCAACGCACCGCTGTAGATCTAGCGCCGTCGCACCGCTGTAGATCCAGCATCGTTGTGCCACCTCGTTTTTGGATCCTTCACCATCCACCGCTACCACCTCGCCGTCTCCTCAGTTTCGCCTACGTCGCACCTCACCAAACAGCCACCTTCAATGCGCCGTCGTAGATCCAATGCCGAGTGTGCAACCTCACATTTGGATCCGCTGCCTCCACGCCGCTCGCCACCATCACTAGATTTGCTAGATCTGGTCTAAACACTACTCACCGCGTCATCGCTTACCACAGACCTCCAGATCTACGCCTCAGCCGCCAGCATCGTCGCCAAAAGCTGTCGTCGCCTCATCCACTCCACACACGACGCACCTCCACCAAATTGCTATGCCCACATGTCGCTTGCCACCACCAAATCACAACTGCAGCTTCGTCAACCATAGCCTTTGCCGTATACCAGCTCCACAAGCAGCTCTGGTGAAGCCCGAGCTTGACACAGCTCGATGACCAGCGCTGCTTCAACCACTGCTTCTCGCTGGCGACTTCGACCACTACCAGCTCTCTCCTCGGGCTACAACTACTCCATCCACCATCGACCACGACTTCGACCACTCGACTCCACGATCTACAGCGAAACATCATGGTTTAATTTTTGTTTCTCTGATCTCTCATTTGTTCTGGATATCTAGATGATAAGTGCTAACTTGGTAACACTTTTACCCTAGGTTTAGTATTGAAAACATGCAAAATCATGCTTAAAAATCCTTTGATGCGACATTTTATGTGTAAAATTTGATTATTTTCACAAATTATTTTCACGGTTGTGTTTACCATGTTTCAGGGATCAAACCCTCCAAATTTGAGACAATTTCGACCACATTTGAGCCTTGAATGACCAAGAAACCAAACTGGAGAAGCAAAAAGACCTGGTCAAAGTCAAATTGGCGGGTAAAAATTCAAACAGTATGAATCTCGGGCGAAAAAAGGATTTGTACTCGAAATAGACTCCTACTTGAAAAGAAGACCTGATCGAATACAACACGGTCGAAAAGATTCCCACTCGGTTTCGGCTATGCCACATGTCTGGCTGTAAAAGCGCCATGTGTCCCGGTCATGTTCGATCCAGTTTTGACCACGACGCATGTGTGGCTGCGATTGCACTACGTGTCCCGGTCGTGTTCGAATTGGATTCCTCAACTCGGTTTTGATCTGTTTTGATCCAAACTGATCGTTGTGAGGCAAGTTTGACCAGGATTGGTTGTAGATGGGCCATTTTAAAGCGGGTTTGATCCAAACTGGTTGTTTGTGGGCCGTTTTGATCTGTTTTTGACTCAAACTGGTCGGGTTTGTTGTTTTTAGCCAGATTTGGTCGATTTTAGTCATATTGGGTCAGAACTGGTCGAATCAGGTTGGTTTTGACTCAGATTTATCCGTTCTCGCACCGTTTGAAGCCAAACTTCGTCACATGCACATCAAGGAGTTATTTTTGGACATGTTTTCCTGTGTACTATAAATAGAGAATTTTTTTGGCTCAATTAGACATGCTTTTTTTAGGGTTAGTATGTCTTTTTATCTACTTTTTAGTTTAGCTTTAGTTTAGTAGAGCCCCCTTCCCTATTTTTATCGCTTTTGTAAGCCGGTATGGATGATAATTTCAATTCTCAAGCAATCAAGTAAGTTTTTATTTATTTCTTATTGTTATTTATGCATTATTATCGCTTTTAGCGAGTAGATCCCCTCTAGGGTTAGGGATGACCTAATCCTGAAGGCGTAATTCTTTCTCGGTCTTTATTTCAAGTTTTGGAGTTATTTCATGATGTTTTCTTCCTTCAAACCCTAAATTCTTATTTTGGCAACAGAAGTAACAGTTGAACCTTAGCAAGAATTTAGGGGAGTTCTTGAGTCCTTAGCGCTTTGACGCTGGATCTTGAACAGGAGAGAGGCTCTCGCCAAACGTGACAGTGGAAGCGATCCTCTGACTGTTGATCCAGCGCACCGAACTGAAAACTTAATTTGTCTTGGAAAACAATTGAAATTAACTTACAATTCTTGGACCTTGGATAGAACTATACCGGATAGTTGTGGGATTCCCGCAGCCCTAGATTTTCATTCCAACTTGCAAACCCTAGATTGATAGAGTTAGTTGTAGAAAAACAACCTCCAAAACTCATTTAGACTGATCTGTTAAGCTAGAAAGACGAATACACTTGTTCCTCGTGGAATTCGACTCTCAAATGCTCAACATTCAACCGTTCACTTACGGTTATTACACAATCACGACCCTTTCAATTGGGATCACTAGAGAATGAACAATGAATGGTGAAATAAATGTATGAAATGATAAATGGCTGTAACATTGGTCAACTAAAATATATCTTCTCGCTCAATCATATTTATCCCTGAAATAGTTTGAGTTGAAAATTGAATTTTAACTTTTAGAATTCTGCTCCTTCGTTGCTTCTCTATGATATGATGAGTTCTGTAGAAAAATTCCAGTAATCCTAATCCTTGGGTAAAATGAAATTGTATACGCTTGGTCTTGTAGAATTGCTTGACTGTTGGAATTAAATTGCATATCTTAAAAGAATTCTTCTGTGTTGCATTCCCTCTTGATTTGTGAGATGCTGGAGGTGTGCTCTAGTAACTCTATAAGCAAACTGCAGCCTATCTGTTTGTTTAATTTGCATTGAGTTCATCCAATACATTTTGGAGTTGTTTGGAATTACAAAGACTTTCTGAATCCCTGGTCGTGAGCTGTTGTAGTCAGGCAGTGGATGCATTGGTTAGTTACTTAGGAATCAATTGCTCTATTAGTTTTGGTACCAAGTTGTGTTCAAGAGGAGTTGGGGAACGGTTAGTGTTGGTTTTGTACCCGTCGATTTTGATATTAGTTATAGATCGTATCGTACGCAGTCCCTCTCGCGACATTACTGTTCAACCACAGCTCTATTGCTTGTATTCGCGAACACGTGTATAATCACAACACTGATCAATTGTCGTTGCTGACCACCTCTCACTTTCTCTTCATTTTCTTCTGACATTTTCTCACTCTCTCTTTCGCCCGATTTATTTTCATTTGACATCGATTTCGTTAAATTCTATACGATTCGTTTTCTCTAGTCTCTATGGAAAGAACGATTGAATACTCGCCCACTAGCTACATGACTACATCGTCCTCGTCCTCGTCCTCTTGCGAGATGGTCTAGATCGGTATCATTAACCAGGAGTTTTATGAAACCCTGAGAACTAAGAATCATGCAATTCTTGATGTCAAATATATTTCCATAGGTGCATGAGAATATGTAAAATCCTAAAAGAGACTTGTAACTTGTAGTTCATTGTGAATTAATAAAGTACATGTTTCCCAATTTTTTATGTGTTCTCACTTTTTATATGTATACTTATATATACTGACATGCCTACAACTTAGAAGTTTATTTGGAGGAGAGTGAAATTTTCCTATTGCAATAGGGATGTAAATGTTACTGTCTCATTAGAAACCTTAGTATGTAAAACTCATTGGGATAAAACCTTAATAATAAAAAAAGAGTATAATAACTAATTACAAAGAGTATAATAACTAATTACAAGATTTTAAACAAAAATTATAATTATTCCAAATCAAGATTTAGTCTTTCTAATTCACTAGTGAACTCAAAGTTCACCATGCTGTGTTGTTATCTGGCAGCAACATTTTTCTAGTCTTTAAGGCAAGTAATTGCCTCAACCATCACTAGTGTTAGGCATGATATTCGGTCCTCAAGTATTCTTTAGGCCAAACTAAATGTAGCTCCGAAAGACACTACTGAGACAAGATCAACCAAAACATCCCGTGCCAAATGGGATAAAACAGGATACTCTCGTTAGTTATTCTTCCACCACATGAGAATGTTGATGTTATTGTCTTGATCATTTGAAAACTTGGGATCTGCGAAATGATCAGTGTCGAGATAGCTATTAAGCTCCACTTGTGTGCTATTTTGCTGCAATGCTTGCATCAATGGCCAAAGCTCTACAAAGAAGATGAAGAAGCTCCACTTGATAGCTTCTTCCATAGTCCACTACTTATCTTCCTTTGTTGCTCTGACTATAATGAAGGTACTATTGGTGGCCTTCGGTGTGAGCTGCCATACTTAGCTTCATATAAATGGAAACTTAGAAAATTTCATTAGCAACATGAGTATAAGCCTTAGAATAATCAATATTTAAAGCTGGACCTATCTCTTCTAAAGAAGATTTCAAAACAACTAATTTTACTCAATGATCTAAAATAAAAGAAAAACAATAAAGATGTAAAATACATGAAAAATATTATAAAAAGTTATCCTCCATTACTTTCACAATACAAAAAAAATCAGGGTCTATTCTATAAGATTCCAATAATTTCAAAATATCAAAAAAATGATGCAAACTAAGCAAGATGTAGGATAATTAACACCAAACAATATTGTACTAGATTCATAAAACAACTCCAAAAATTTGTAAAATCTTTCAACAATAGTCCAAACATGATTAATAAGAAACTTGGTTTGCATTCGAAATTGACAAATAAAAATAAAAGATTTTTGTATGTAAGTACCTCCTTTAGCATGATATATATGGAATTCCACCTTACCTTCATGTCAGTGGGGAATTTTTTTGGCCTCATGTTATTGACCTTGCAGTAGTTTTTAAACTCAGCAACATGTGTATTTGAACTAGTAATGTAAATGATGGCGGAATGAATAAAAAACCCTTTGACATATGACTCTAGTGCCATAGTCAGTATGTCCATCGCCTTAGTGTTTGCTGAAGCATTGTAAAGAATGGTAGATACAATATGATTTTCTAAATTATACTCGTTAACTATTTGCAATATGCATTTGGCCAACAGTATGTGCAACATCCATTAATTTAAACCCTATTACTCTCTAATTTAAAGTATAATTGTCATCTAAATATTGTGCAACTACACTAAGATAATCCATTTTTGATGTGTGGTAGCCCAAATATCATGTGAGTGCAAAAAAAACTAATATTGAAAAAAAAAGTTCTATTAATGAAGCTCATTGTTTGTGATAACATGCTAAAATATCATTTCTAGTAGTATTTCTACTTAATTTTTTATACTGAGGACAAAATCCCGTTCGCATCATATTTTCAAAAGTTTTAGTTTCACCTATTCTAATTAACAAAGAACAATAAATTTAGCGAATGATTCTCTACCTACCATTTGATCATAGGTCCAATTACTTACCGTGTCATCATGGTTGAGATTTAGCTGTCTCCTGACCTTGTGGATGTAGTTGCTTTTTTGCATAGCTTTTTGTGTGATGGAGTAAGTGTCCAGTTCCACCTCCATATTTAGCAATTAATACTTTTTTGCAAAATTTACAAGTAGCAGCTAGTATTGTTTTTCGAATTGAGTCAACAATCAAGCTCAGCACCATATACTTCCGGCATTCAAAAGTTCTCGCTCTTTTAGTGCTCATAGAGCTCAATCCAAATGCCGAATTCGTCTTCAAAGGTGATGACATCGATTCGATGCTCTCATGGCCCTCTTCATCGAAGGCATAGCCGGTTGCCTCTCAATCTACAACATCGTTAGCACCAAAGTTCTCAAAATTAATGATGTTGGGATCCATATTGATTTTTTGAGAACGAAAGATTTTTTTAAAAAACAATGAAAGAATGAGAGAGTACTAGAGAGTGTGGGAGTGAAATAATGAGAGTAAGAGAGAGAATTGGAGATGTGTGTGAAATTTTGGAAGAGGAGAGGGGTATTTATAGTGTTTTCGAGGGGAGGGAGTTTTCTGAAAATAAAAGATGTGGGGGTTTTCTTAAAAAAATTATATACATTTTTTGGGTTTTTTTTGTAAAAAAGAAAAGTATAGGGGCTAGAGTGTAGGGTAAAGTCAGCTTTTTGTTTTTTTAAAAAAAAAGGAATCTAACTTCTTTTTTTTAACAAAAAAAACGCCGGGTTGACCATTGGGACCATGGGTCGGCTGTGCCGCCCATGACCCGCGGGTCGCTAAAATGCTCAGCCAATCTAGCATAGGTCACTTCACTGATTCCTCATGTATCGTGCCATGCCGCCCAACAAGCTCAATTTGATGGCCCGACATGACTCACGACGGAGGATCAGGCAGGCATGGCTCACCACCGTGTCATGCCACTTATCGGGCTGCTTATGCGTGCTTCGGGCTGGTTTGGTGAGGGTCCAACCTGTTTGATTGCACTAGCTTCAGTTATACTTCTGAAAGGTCAACGACTGCCTGCAAATATTTCTGTGACTAGCGCCTGTAAATTAGTAAGCAACAAAATATTAAAAATATGTCAAATTTGTGAAATATCACACTGCTCAGCACACTTAAGTATTCAACTCACTTTTCATTTAAGAAATGCATCGATTGCTTGTTACCTAACTAACTAATTAAGCTGTATAAATATAATTAAGAAAATTTTGGGACTTGTTAAACTAAAATTGAACTTTGAGGAACTGAGACACTTGTGCAATTTTGAGGATATCTGATGCAATATGTTATATAATAAATTCTGATAATATTGGAAACACCATAATAATTATAGATCTACATAAAAAATATCAGAAATGTCCAAATAAATAGTAAAAAAATAAAATACTAGAAATTTTCACATTAATCAGTTAAAAGAAAAGATCTATTTCACTTATTATATTATAACGATATAGTTTCATCATTTGAAAAATTATGCCAAAAACTAACTCTATCTCTATTATGATACATATTTATATGAGAAATATGACATCCAAAATCAACTATATCTCTATTATAGTATTAAAAGAAAACATATATGGATGAAATGTAGAAAATTTTAAATCACAAAGAGACTAGTCACACAATTGTTTGAGATTTTGGATAATTTATCAAAAATATTACTCAATTTAAAAAGTTGTTGTTCTACTTTTTCGCGATCAACAACTTCACCAATATGTTTATAGAAAATCTTGATTCACCATATGAGTAAAGTTTCTAAACAGATACTTTTGTAATATTATATATTTTTTATAAATTTCAATGATAAAAAATTAATGTTCAATGTCCACTATTAGAAAATCAATTTTTTGGTCACAAAAAGTCCAAAAACCGTCGCTATACCATTTCGTGACAACCTACTGTCATGAAAAGACTATAATAGTTGCATTGTCATGAAATGAATTGAATTGTGACAGCTGGCTGTCACGAAAAATTTTGTGATGGACTAGCCCATCACAAAAGGATTTTTTTCTATAAATAATTCAGATTAAAAAATTAATTATAAAAATGATCTACAATTTTCGAATTTTACAAAAATAGATCGACACATCAGCCTGTCACGTCTTGAGTACTCGACAAGAGTTTGTCGAGTCCTGGGCACTGGACAAGAGCTTGTTGAGTACCTAGCACCCGACAAGTTCTCTGACTCCTGTAAAGGCTCGGTCCTGATACGACCAGTTTTAAACTGGTATGACCACGTCCAGATTCAACATTGATACGACCAGTTTGTGCACTAGATATAAGCACGACCAGGTCTAGTACTGATACAAGCATGATCAGGTATAGAATTAATACGACCAAATTTAAACTGATATGACCACAATCGAGAAGTCAGAGAGTTTGTTGAGTGTCCATTACTCGACAAGCCGCTTGTCACATTTTGGAGCCGCGACAAACGGCTTGTCAAGTACCCAAGATGCGACAGGCTAATATGGCGGACTATTTTTGTAAAATTTAGAAATTGTGGTCATTTTTGTAATTAATTTTTTTATCTGGATTATTTATAAAAAAAATTCATCACAAAAGAGGATGACATGTCATACAACGGCTAACAATTCTTTAGTGACGGTTAATGACCTAAACCGTCACGAAAAACTTTGAAACGGAGACTGTCACTGTTAGCTGTCACAAAATATATTATTCGCGATGGCTGACTGTTAAAAAAAAAATTATTCATGATGGTTGGCCATCACAAAACAATGTTTAGTTTCCTTGTCTATATCTACCTATTATGATGGCTGGCTGTCACGAAATACACTTGCTGCCATCACGAAATACACTTGTTGCCAGTCATATTTGCAGGATATTTAGAATTTAAAGGTCTTGCTCACTACATGTAGAATTTAAGTTTATCTACGCTAATTCCATAGAACAATTTATATACACTGACCACAATTTATAGAACAAGGTAAGAACGATGAAACAAACAACACATAATCCACCAAAATATTACATAACTCCAAGTTTTTAATTCATAGTAGAATTTAACTGTTAAACAGTATTTACAAATAACAAAATAACAAAAGCTGTCTACTCATTGCAGTAGTAATTGAAAATATTTCCGACATTGTCGAGGAAGGCTTCCGATCTGCAATCAAAAACAGAAAAGAAAATATGAGTTCATATGGCAAAAAAAAAGGTCTAAGATGAGATTATTTATTTAACTTCTACCTCACTATTCTTGTGCATCATCTAATTCAGCTTCATCATGAGATCCAAACATGTGATCCAACAGTTCTTTAAAAACAAGGGGATCAATGACATCCTTAATTGGAATTTGATCCATCAAACTAAACATATCATGGCTATGAAGTATGACCTATGAAAGCAATGTACAAATTTTGACACCAATAATAAGTGGTTCTTTAGTGTTACTTGGCCTTTACATGCAAACTATATCCAATAGTACCAGAGAAATAGAGGCAAGCAAGAACAAAGGGAATTACTGTCTCATGTTCTCCTGAATCAGAAAGAAATTAGTACTAATAGGATCCAAGCACAGTTAATTTGGTATGCTAATGCAAACACTACTGGTTAAATAAACATATCAAAAACCTATTACAAGGCCATAACAATGAGAAAATTAGAGCAAAATCTCTTCTGATATTGGAATGAAGCATAATGATTCATGATGATGGGAAATTGATTAATGCTACTTAACATTTGAAACAATCCTATATGCACAATCAACTTATAATTCAATGTCTGAAACTCTTGTCATTGAAACTATCTCGTGCGCACAATCAACTCATAATTCAATGTCTGAAACTATCCTATATTCAAAAGATGAAGTAGCTTGATATGCATGGGACAACACTTCATACCAGACATTGTGACTACTGAGCAGAAGCTATCTCAGGCGGAATATTCACTCCAAGCTTCTCATATAGTGCTTATAAACATGAATGTTAACTTAGTTGAAATTATGGAATTTTCACCTCATAGTAACTAGCTCTTTCGTTAAGTAGCTATCATCATCATTTTTTGTTGTTGTTGAATCATTTCCTACTGCTTTTGCATCATTTCTTGTTCCCGTTGTTCATCACAAGTTCTCAATTCAACTACTTGGCGATTTAAGTCCTCATTTTGGCGTTGCATGGCTTCATAAGAACTTGAATCCGATGGTCTAGCTTTCTTGTATTTCATTGCAGCAAATATGTCGGCCTTCTTAAATGCACCGTCTCCTATAGATAACCATCCAAGTTTCATGCCACCCAAGCTTTTGTAGACAATTTTGGGATCCAAGTTGTGTTCACAGTTCACCCGGTCTCATCATCCATTGCTTAATTATAGTCATCCTTGAAGAATTTTAAGTAAGCATTTGAATGAACGGCTTGATTATTGTCAATGAATTGAGTGTGCAACTTGGAATATGAATATGTATTGACTTACAATGCATTTTTGGAATTTCTAGCTGAGGATTTGGCCAGATCCGCTGATGGAAGCTTTGAACCCAACCATCTGTATTTCTATGTATCTAAACCTCCCGCCTTCCCAAGTCAATTTGATGATGTCTTCAATGATACCATAATATTCCATCACTCAGTTGTGCTCATCAAGACTACTGACACAAATACCAGCATTTGAAGTGGATATATAGTCCTGCTCTAGTACTCTCATACGTCTCGGAATGAAATTTATAGCCATTCACATCAAAGCATCCAAAAGAGGTGACTCACCAACGAAACCCATAGGACTGTTGGTGTAACGCGCTTGGAATGCTACTTTGGCCCTTGCCCTGTAACTATGATTATAACTATTAGTCTTAGTGATTTTTAAGACAAACAAAATTATTATACCTCTTACAAAGCCTTGAACCAGTCAGAAGAAATTGGGTCCTTGTTTAGTGTTGCACGACCTTTTTCAATCATGTAATCTTAGGGTATGTTTGGTTGCTCATTTTAGACCATCTCATGCAGTATAGAAAAAGTGTGACTGTTTGGTTGTGTCCATCCTGGATCATCCATCTTGGACCATCTATCCCAAAACAAGAAATATTCCCCGATTATACAGATACATCTCATCCTTCTATATCATACCACATGAGGCGTCCAGGTTTCATTAGTTAATGCAGCGACAAGAAAACAAACGCACGTGTTGGTTGTATTCATCTCCCAAACCCTACCTTGCCTCCTAATCTCCATCGCCTCCATCTCCCCCTCCCTATTCCTCTCGCCTCCATCCCTCTCTCTTTCTTGCCTCCATCGCCTCGTCGCCTCCATCTCCCTCTCCTTCTCACCCCTCCACGTGACCGCTGTCGAGCGGGGCTGGGCTGTGTCACCACAGGACGTGATGAACTTCATCCTCTCATCCCCTTTTTGCCCCTTCATCTTGCATTAACCGGTATAGATCTACTCCTTTCTCCACTATTTTCTTCGAATAGACGTTATTTGTGGTGAATCATAGCATCCTCTTTCTTTCCAATGATTTTGCATTCATACTTGGTATTATATTTACATGACATTGTTTACTTATTTATGTGTTGATTTCATATGTTTTATGTGAGTAATATTTGATTATTTCACTTTATATCGCTCATCCTCCTTTTCGCCCCTTCCTCTTGCATTATTAGTATAGATCCCCTTTCACTATGATTTTCTTTGAATAGTTGTTATTTGTGGTGAATCATAGCAAATTTCTTTCCAATGATTTTTACTTCTTGCTAAGTGCATTAGATACACCCCCTATAATATGATGCATTTCTCCTAATATATCTATACTATTATATAATATAAAAGTTTTGAATTTTTTAAAATTCTTTCCTTTTATCACTATCTAATCCAAACAACATTAATCATTGGTTGACAAATATAATGGTCAATATTTTAAGTTGGCTTTACCTCAACCACATTAAAACTTACCTATTAAATCATCCATGCAATTAATTATCCTTAATTAAATCTCACATATAATGACCATTAGTTGTCTAAATAAATTAATAACAATATTTTTTGGGCAAATTTATTTATACTATTGTAAAATTCTAATATTTTATATTTGCCATTGAACGTCTCACTGACATGTGAGCCCGACCTCACATTGTCATCCTCACAAATCATAATTTCATAATTTTTATAGTGGTATAGGAGAAATTATATCATATTTTTTCAATATAGATATTTCTATTTTTTTATTTAATTAGCTATAACATAAATTTTTGATTGACGTGAATTCCACCCGTGCACTTACTAATACATATATAGACTAGTGAGGACCTTAGTGATACAAGCCTAGAGACGAGGAAACCTGAAACTTACATAGAAGTTCAAACCATGTCAACGGCGGATCAAGCATATAAGCTGTGGGTCAGTTCTTTTGCAAAAAAAAACACGCTATGTATATAAATTTGGCGTGAAAAACTGTAGAATCCATAAAATTATAAGGTATTGATCCCAATGAGATAAAAAATTTAAAAATAATCTTATACAACTATAATCGACCCTACAGTTAACAACTTGTGGATCCGCCGCTGTAGCACGTGTTGAATAAGTAGCGCACTACATGTGTGCACATTTTCACAATGTTAGCATAGTCTCCATAGGATCCCTGATGAACAAGCACTTCTCAATATGTTTCTTTGTTTTCTGCTACCACCAGAAACAACTTACTGCACATGTACTCAAAAATCTTCTCCACAGGAAGAACAACCCTCTATACTTTCCTGGACACCATAAACAGAATTCAGAGCTTCAGCTGTATGTATGTAACAGGATTGAAATCAAACCTCAGGTAAAACACACTGCAAATTATGAGTACTATCAGCATAAATATTAGAGCAAGGTTTACCTGAAGAGGCTCTATACAGTGTATTTCACACCACTTCTTCAGTCTGGGGCAACGAAAAATTACAGATGTTTCTGGAACGGCTAACAGCAATTCACGGAGCTCAAGTAGTGGGCACTTTATCAGTCTCAAGCTTTCTAGGTTGCTGAGAGACATCAGCCCTGCAAGATACATGAGTCCTTGACAATCTGACATCTCAAGCTCCATCAACATTGAAGGATAAGCCATTAGTAAGTCGACAGATCGAATCTTATGGCATCCACGTACTACCAAACATGAAAGTTGTGGTGGAAACTTCTTTCCAGGCCACAAATCAATTAAAGGACAGTCAGCTATAAACAAGGTACGGAGGACAACAAGTACGTCCAAACCTTCCAGTGATTCAAGCTTTGTGCAGCCCCTGATCTCCAGTCTCAAGAGCATATAAAGGCCTCTGTGGAAACAGACAACACCAGAGAAAGTCGAAAAACTAAACTGTAAAAAACGCAGTTTAGATGGTAACCACTTCTCAGTGGAGGAAAGCAGCTCTGCGTCTATATCTGGACATTTCTCAATAGATAATTGTTCAACGGACAGGAAATTGTCAATGCCATACTCTGTGATCGTTCGTATATCCGAAATCCTCATCTTGTTAGATACCTAATGTTTCATGTTTGACAAACATACAACCGAAAGTGAATTGGAGGACTTCCCTCACAAATATGTGAAATGGAGGAGCAAAACATGGAATTACAATTTGAACAAAAAAATGTAGTCACATAAAAAACAGACATCAAAGTTATCTAATAGATCAAATATATATAACAAAAACAAATGAGAATTACAATTAGAGGCCCTACACTCTCTTCTCAGGTAAAAGAATTCTCTCAGAAAGAAAAGTTGTCTAGCCAGTCACTCTAAAAAGAGTTTATTTCGTCTCAGATAAAATTAACATGGTCTTATTTAATAAGATCATTACTAAGTCTTCGCAATTCATTAAATAGAACAAAACTCAGTTGTTCGAAAACTTTTATGTGGACCCTTAAAAACATTGTGTACATACTATCGAGCTGAGTTTTTATGACAAACTACATATCTCAGAGGATGCTAAAGATGAAGAATTCACTCCTTCAGACCCTACACATCGATATATCAGAGGTGTTCACTCGAGATCAAAGGCTTCCATGGCCTTTCCTATCTTTTCCTGGTACAAAGTTTCCTATTGAGTATTGAGTTTTTCAGGTTGCTTGGTTTGCAATCAAAACCACGCACACATGCAGTAGGGGACACACAAGTGTGGGATGCCACAATTTTAGCAATTAATTCTTTCTTTAATTTAGTTTTACCAAAATACAACTTTTCTCTCTTTATTTTTGTATAATAATTGCACCCGTTAAATAAGTGATTGTCAAGCGGCTCTTATTTAACGAACCCTTCCTTTTTGTTTAGCTTGAACCTAAATCATCCTGACTCTGGTATTGTCTAAAGTTTCAATTGAACTAATTCATGCGATTGCAATAAGAAAATTACTACATTTATTTATTTATTTATTTTATTTAATAGTAAAATAAAACAAGAGTAAGTCCACATGACACACATAAAAGAATAAATGCAATTCTTTTGATGAAAGAATAAATCCAAAATTGCAGGGTTCGTGGCGCCTCCTCACGGGCCCCCAGTGAAATTGAAGGGTAGCCCACTTGCAGTGGGCTTTCTGAACTGCAAATGAACGAATTCTTTCGTACAATAGCCATGTTTTTATTTTTGTTAGAACTTCATTTTTAATATTATTGATTGACCATATATTTCTAATTACAACAGTTTCTCATTAACAATGTAGATTGTTGTGTATAACTTCATCCCTGAACTGTTAACTCAATGCCATAAAGTTTTTAGCGAACTGCAATTGTCTGCGTTAGACTTATCTGTCCCATGTAATACTGCATTTTTGACAAGAAGTATAAGTAGGCCTTCCATACACAATTTACACTGTCATGCTATCACGCTAGATGAACGTCACAAATGCACGTCAGTAAAGCTACCAGTAGTAAGTTGAGTTTCATCTAAATAATGTGGACTGTGAAGAGGTCTACGATGTTTTGCTAGAGCACAAGAGCTAATCAAAAAGTTCTGAGATGATTTTACATACCTCAAAGTAATTGATCTCTTCTCTATTGCACCACAGTCTCAGTTTAGGGCAGTCAGCAATAAATGCATATTGAGGTCTAATCGGCAACTTTTCTGATAGAGATATATTGAGTTGACGACATCGGGCAATATATAAGAACCTGAGGGAAGAAAGATTTTGTAACCCCATAAAAGTACTTAGGTGCGAACAATCACTGATATCAAGGGCCTCAAGCAGTGATGGTGCATTACCAGTTGAAAGTTGGAGACTTGTGAGAGCCAATCTGTTTATTACTAGCTTCCGAAGGGAAATGAAATAAGGGATTCTTCTCAATTTCTTGCAGTTTCTTATTGTAATTATTCGCAATTTTGGGCAATCTAAATCCTGCACTCCACACCAATCCTCCAGTTTGCACAAATCTTTAAGTTCTAACTCCTCCAATGCCTGGAAGATTACCTTCCTTGGACAGATGCCGTTCTTATTGTGGTAACGGAAAAAATTATGATCCAAACTCTTGATGCTCGAAATCCCAACAAGCTGAAGATGTTGTAAGCTGATAAGGTTTCCTATACTTAAAGGTAGCTCTGTAATGTAACTGCAGTTCTTCAAACACATTATGACCAAATTGTGAAGTTCATAAAATGGATCCAATGATCCATTAATGAGGTCAAAAGAGAGATGGAGATGTCTGAGTTTAACAAGATTATGAAAGCTCTTGGGCCACATTCTTCTCAAAGAGAATATCACCAATATCTCTAGGCTGTAAAGATTACAAAGTGACTCAGGCAATTCTTCAAGATTACAGTTCAGGGAAAGATAACGCAAGTGCTTCAAGTTGCCAATGCCAGATATCATGTTGTTAGCATCTTCACATGAATTCAATACAAGAGACCTAAGGTATCTGAAACTTGATAGTTTAATAAAATGGGCAGGACAAGAACAATTTAATACCAATATTCGCAGAGACATTGGTTCATGAAAAGAAAGTATTCTGCAATCTTTTGATGCATGCGAGCGTTCACGTTTATTGGGCACATTACATGTTATATATTCTATTTGCTTGTAAAGGTGAGTGCTAGAAAATGATTTTGCAAGATCATAAATCATATCATGCAACTTAAACCACTGAAATGGTACCAATGATTGGTTTGAAGAACTTTTAATAAATGATTGTGTAAAGTGCTTGGGAGCTCTAGGTGACGGTGATAGCTTGGTTTCCAATTCCATCGGTGATTTTGCATGCATCTCATCATAGTATTTGCCAACAGTAAAATTAATCAACTGATCCAAAGAAGTACCAAAAGATGATCTTAGATGCTCCTCACAAAAGTATTGGTCACCAGTAAATGATTGGTCTGATGAAGTTTCAATCAATGATCTTGAATACAGCTCATCAAAATACTGACCACCAACCTTCTCCGGTGTTTTACATCCTGTAGCATGGACATAACCTTGAGCTATCCACAAGTGAATCATTTCATCCTTTGTAAAGCCTAAATCTTTGGGGTGCAATGAGCAGAGTAAGAAACAAGGTTTCAATCTTGTCGGTAAATGATAGTAGCTCAATCTAAGAGCTGAAAATATCTCATCATTCCCATCGATCTCCCAGAGCTCACTTTCCAATATTTCCATCCAGGTATCTTCATCTCTCTTTGATCGTAAAAGGCAACCTATTGACTTCATTGCCAATGGTAGGCCACCACATTTTTGCCAAATTTTCTTACCAATCTGAACCAAACTGGATTGTTCATCAAAACTTTGGCTACCAAAAGCATAATTTTGAAACAACAACCAGCTATCATCTTTAGGCATGGAACCGAGGACAAATGGTTCCACTGTTTGCACAAGACATGCTACCTCTTTACTCCTAGCAGTTGCCAAAATTACCATTGTTTGTGCATGTTTTAGTGGTACTAGAAAATCCTGCCAAACACTACGCTGTTCATTCCACAAATCATCTAACACAAGGAACACCTTCTTTCCACGCACCGCTTTCACAAGCAACTCATGAACCAAGCTTAGGCTCTTGTAGTTGCTTTGTTGCTTCGTCAATGATTCAGTAATTGCAACTGTTAGCCCATAGACATCAAATACTGGGGAGACATGAATCCAACCCCTAAACTCAAAATAGTTTCTAACACGACCATCATTATAAACCATCTGTGCTAAGGTGGTCTTCCCAATACCACCCATTCCGACAATTGGTAGAACCACTATTCCAGGCCCTTCACTGAGAGACAACAACAGCTCCACGATATGCTCTTTCTCATCAATCCTACCAAAAACAAGAGAATCATCCAAAAGATGGCTTGTTGGGCGTGACTTTGACCAGACATCCTTATCCACTATTCTCTCGCCATCCTCTGGCCTGAGATGGAGGGCAACTCGATCACTACACATCTCCTCAAACCGGCTTGTGATCTCCTTAATTCTCTGCAAGTTAATTGCCATGACAGTGAACAAGTGTAGGACATTAAAATTAATTTTGGATTGTTAAGTGACGGTGGACTATACTTGTATCTTGTAGTAACTGCAAGCGCCTTGTTTTAAGATCTATGCAAAAAATGTTAATACTTACCTCATTGATATTATCATCGTCATCGTCATCGTGCTCCACTGTGTATTTCCGCTTGCGTGATGAGGCAGTTTCACGTTCTTGGACTTGTTGCCGCAGCAGCTCGTACCGGTAGTCATCGAGGATGTTCTCAGCATCACAGGCCAAAGCCCTGAGCTCCTTAAGCCAGAGCTTTACGTAGTTGTCCTGGGCCTCTTGCTCCTGGGCGACGTCAAGTGTGGCCTGGATCCGCAACAGCAGTCGTTCCAGCCGTTGGAGATCAGCAGAAACAGTTGGCCCCTTGCTCCGCGGGTTCGAGGCCGACGGTGAGCTCCTGAGAATGGCCAGTAGCCAGTTGGCTGACGATAAAAGAGAAGACACCAAGCCGCTCGCCATAGATTTGAGTTAGGGACATCTACTTCTTCACTTGAACAAATACGAGTTCAGGTCCATGCTTTCTTCATATCCAAGTGTTGGAGTCTTAGGAGTCAATGGACAAGTTCTCCTGCTGGGATTAGTGATTTGTTTCACCCAATCCATGGCCACAATTAGACTGTTTCCTGTATGGTGCTGGCATGACAGTGACACTAGGAGCATTCTTAACTTCTGATCAAAAGTTAGGCAAAATGGAAGCAGACAAGAAATAGCATTCTAGATACTGAGAAATGTCTACTATTTTCTTTGTATGGTGATAAAGATGTAAATATACAGAAAAATAAAAGTTCAAAATTCAGAGCATCGTGACATCCTATTTATAAGGACAAGCTAGGCAATAAACCTGTGCAATTGCAGGGTAATTTTATATAAAATAGTTTATAAATATATAATAATATTAATACTGTAACCAAAGAAGACTTGACTAACATTTATTTGGAAACAAAAATAAGTAGACTAAAATGACATTATTTGGAACGGAGAGTTTTTCTGTCAATTGTCCTATTTTGCAAAGCTTCTCTAGAGTGGCAATGTTTCCTGTGGCATTCTTGGTGAATACGTCTTCCAAAGTTATGACAATGCCGATTAAGTATTTCAATGGCTTAACTCTTCCTGTGTTCTTTGGTAGATCTCAAGTATTAAAAAATAAAATATGTTTTTTGCATTATATTATTTATAAATAATTGAAAAAATTAATAAATATTGTATGGGGATAATTCCAACAAAAAAAATTTTAACTTGCAGTTGAAAAATTCAACATAACTAAAATAAATTGATATTCTTCGTACTTGCGCACATTTTCTATACATTTATCCCCACATTCATATATATGTTAGTCAAAAAATCTCAGTATTTACTTTAAATACATATGCATGTATCGGTAAATCGACTGGATTATTCGTTTTCAATTTCTAATTACAAGTTGATGCAAATTGGGTGATTCTTGGCTAATTGGACGCATTGGATTTAGCCATGGACAAATCCGGACAGAACTGCACGTTCCTATAGACATGTAGGTATTGACCGTAAGGGTGGAATTTTAGCTCGTGGCTTACGAGCAACTCAGACTCGGCTTGATTTTTGGCTCGGGTTCGACTCGTTAACAAACGAGCCAAATTCGAGCTGTCCTCGTAGCTCGGTTCAAAAATGAGCCGAACTCGAGCTAGACCCCAATTCATTTGGACTTGACTCAGTATAAATATACATATAAATAAGTCCCTGTCGCCCAACACCTCTCCGCCGCCTTGCGCCTCCACCGCCTCCTCCATCGCCTCCGCCGCCTCGTGCTCCTCTGTCTGCCCCGGCCGCCCAACGATGCCTTCGCCGCCCCGCACCTCCTCCATCGCTGTCGCGCGCCAAGCGGCGCCTCCTCCATCTCCCTCGGCCCTGAGTCTCCTCCCTCGCCTCCAGCCTCCCAGCACCGCGCCGCGAAAACAACAAATCTAGTCTAACTCGCAAGCTAGACCAAATTAAGTTCAAGCTAGTTGTTCAGCTCGGTGAGGTAACTGAGCCGAGCCGAACCAGCTCGCCAGGTTGAACAAGCTCGAGCTAAGCCAGGGTCAGCTCGCTCGAACTCGACTCGTTTCCACCCCTAACTGACCACGCTCAAATTGGAGTTTCCGGGGACCCAAAACCCTAAAATCCCTTCAGCCTAGGACCTAATTGAAATTTCTCTAAAATCCAAGCCACAAATTGCAAAACAGCCGACACTCAAAGAAACATAAACACTAGCCGCCAGGACCTATGGATGATTTTTTGAAAACTCGAGGACCTCCGTCACACCTCCGTGCACCTCGCCACCGCCAGCGCGGGCCGTACGCCGGCGGCGCACCGCCACCACTTCACCCCGATTCCTCTCCAACTCTCCATTTCCACTCCTACCCGCCACCCTTAAAGCCCCCATGCCACCGCTCCCCTTTTCCAGTCGAGCCGCTGCCGCTTAGATCCCGCCGCCGCAATCGCCGTCACACACCTGCTGGCGCAACGCACGTGCCCCCGAGCCCGCGATGCACCGCCGCTGCTCTCGTTTCCCCTCTCTCGCTCTCCCTTCTTGCGTCGCGCCACCGCTCCTCGCTCTCGTGGCCGATTCGACCTGCCGCACCATTCTCCTCATCTCACGGCGCCCCGCCGCCTTAAGCCCTAGGTTGCCGACTCCTTTAAATCCACCAAATCGCCGCGCCGCCGCATATCCGCACCATGACCTCGCGCGAGCCGCCACGCCGCCGCGTCGCCCTAGCCATCAAACCGCGCCGCGTGTCCCCCTTTCTCTCACTCTCTCTGCTCGCTCCTCCTTGCTCCCCTCAAGCCGCCGCCGATCAACAAATCCTAGGCTGCTGTAGCACACCGCCGGCTTCGCCGCCGCTTTGCCATGCAATACCTAGCCACCATTTCACGGCCGCGCCCTCCTCTCCGACCACGGCATCGACCTCGCTGAGCTCCACCTCTCCTTAAACCCCTCAGGCGACCACGCTGCTGAGCCGCCGCCGACATCTGCTTCTTCACCGACTTGGGGCTCCTCTAGGGCTTGGGCCACTTCAATAGCAGCTTCTTCAACTCCAGCAAGCTTGGTGACCATTCTTCTTCTTCTTCTCTGATACTGCATCAGTGACGAACAAATTTGTACGAGATGATGAGTTTTGTAAATCCAATGAATTATCAGACACATTGTTGAATCAAACACTTAGCTTGTTGATGAACTGATCAGCTTCATGATTAAATCACTTGCCATTTGTTTCATGTTTGATTAGAGATGATTTGGAGGGAAACAAGGACGAAAGGAAAACGAAAATGAAAACAAAATTAGGGTGAAAATGAATAGTATTTTTATTGAAAACGGCTAAAAATGTGAATAATTGAGTTTCGGGGATGAATCTGAATTTTGTGCAAGAGAGGAACTTGTATTAAATAGTATAAACAACATACTCGTTCAATTGGATTTAAATTTGGAAGTGAATTGGAGAATCTAGTCATTTCTGCCTTTTGAAAACAGGAAAAAGGACTAATTCGTGATGAAGTTTGGACTGAATCGCGAAAAGTGATCAAATGAATTAGTTTGGCTGAGAAGTTTTAGGATTGGTATGCAAGCGTATTAAGATTTAGGATTCAAGAGAAATCCAAGAGAAAACTATTCTGGAACTGGTTGAACTGAAATCCGAAAAAGTTAATTAGGGTAATTAGGAATTTTGGTTTTCGAAAACAGAACTAGGGTTAGTTTCTAGACTTTAGGAGTTGAGTTTGACCTTAACACTGAAGACAAATTTGTATAAGATTGGTCGAAGGTCCTATCTATTATTTAGTCTGATCTGAATTTTGGTCTATCTGGAAGAATTTATCTGATTTTGCGTCTGAAAAGACTAAATGGTGATTAAGAAAATATACTATGAGGGACCAATTTGTAGATGTTCAAAATAAAGCTTAATAGGTTTGGATAAATTAAGAATAAGAGCATGGAGTAGTAATGGACTACTAGGATTTTCTCATTAATATTTAATTAATACCAACTAGGGTTTTATAAATGTTTTACAACCAAAACATAAAAGAGGTATTTCTATATTTAGAGTTTATAATTTACTTTTATTATTTGACACATGACCTTTTATAAGGAATTGAAAAACAATGTTTTAGTAATATTAATACATATGCATACATACAGATGTATATTATAGAAAATGTCTCTAAAACCTTAGGAAATTAGTTTAAGTTTTGGTTAAAAATTTCTAAAAAGTATCTTTAAGGATTGTTTTAAAGTCATAATTAAAACAAAATTTTCAGGGCCTGATTTTTGTTAAACGAAATTTTTAGGCCCTGTTTTTAGGCTGTTACACTTGTATCCTACAGGGATAACATTTTATGGAGTTCGAACTACTGGTCCTAAAACTTTCCTTTTGTTTAGCGAGTGTAGTTCAGACTCAATTGCTTCTTTCTATTTGACCCAATCTAAGCACTTCTTGCACTCAACTATAGTTTTTGGTTCAGAATCTAGATTTTATTTGATATAGTTTGAGCAATTATATAGGCAAAATAATTGTTGATAATGGTTGTATTTCTATTAAAGGTTTCTCCCATATCCACATAATTCGTGGATGTGTCATTATTGATATCGATCATCTCTTCGCGATTTCCCGAAATGATGAAGACTGGTTGTTCCACAATCCCAACATCATTTTGTGCACGTGCGAAGTTGCTGTGGTTCTCATCTTCAGAATGAATCTCTTCAATGTTCAAGAAGGCGTTAGGCGCCAGGTGGGCGGTTGCCTGGCGTCTAGCGCCTAGATCACTAGGCGGGGCCTAGGCGGCCACATAGATTACTGATTATAGCTATCACAGAGTATATATATTATATAATCAAACAAGCAAACACAACAAGCACTTCGGGGCAGTGGCTGTGGTTGACTCCTCTACTGTTGAGCAAAAGGCACTTCGGGGCAGTCGTGGAGATCTCTTCGGTGGCGGCGAAAGGGCGGACTGGCGGCGAAGGGAAATCTCCTTCCTCGGTTGCGGGCCTACGACGGAAGGGTGGAGGGACCGAGGGAGATCTTCCTCGGCTGCGGCGGACAGGCGAGATCTTCCTTGGCTATAGCGAGCAAGCGGAGGGACCGAGGGAGAAGGCGGTCCAGCCGGTCCTCAGCTGCGGGGGATGGGTGAGATCTTCCTTGGCTATGGCGGACGGGCGGAGGGATCGAGGGAGAAGGCGGTCCTCAACTGCGGCGGCGGACGAGCAGATCTACTTGTGTCTATTGCAACGGTGAGACATGAGACCGAGAAGGGGAGAAAAGAAACTACCTAAGCCGCTAAGCGTGTAAGTTTTTTTAGTCGTTTCTTCCTCCGCTTGGCTCCGCCTAGCCCGATTCGTCCCGCCTCGCGCTGCCTTGCGCCGCCTTTGACCGCCTAGTTGATTCCACCGCCTAGACAACCGATTTGGGTATAATCCCGGCGGTCGGCCACCGCCTAGCTCCTAGGCGCCGCCTAGGCGGCCGCCGAGCCCACCGTTTAGAACACTGAATCTCTTCATGAAGCCTTTCACCTTCAGAGTGAATCTCTTTAGGAATATTTTGGCTATTGTTATTTGGCGCCGCCTAGGCGGCCGCCGAGCCCACCGTTTAGAACACTGAATCTCTTCATGAAGCCTTTCACCTTCAGAGTGAATCTCTTTAGGAATATTTTGGCTATTGTTATTTGACCATCAAAACTGCAGACATCTCCATAGATTTTAGGTATTTTGCACCAATAAGTCTCACCCGCTTCCAATGTAAGGGAGATTCGGTGGATTTATTGTTTTCTCGGGGTATTTCCACTATTTAAGATGCATTTACTGTAGGTATGTAAGACTTAGTCGCTCCTTTATAACCAATGAAAGTATCTAGTAGGTTATTTACTAGATTTTGCAAATTGATTATTTTCTAAACTTCTAATTCAGCTTGACTAGTGTGTAGATCTAAATATTAAAGATCTTTTCAATCCCATGAAATTTCTCGGCATTTCAAATTTGAGCTCTTATCTCCCCCTAATGCCGAGAATAGATCTTCATAAAAAACGCAATCAGTGTACCAGGTTGTAAAAGAATATCCCATCATGAGCTCAAGATCTTTAATAATCAATGGAGTGTTATATCCAACATATATCCCTAACTTCCAGTGGGGGCCCATAGAGGTACGTTGGGTGGTAATATCATTACATATAAGGCGTAGTTGACTATTCGCAGATAGGACATACTTGGTTCTTACCACATACTAATTGTAAGGGGGATAACTATAATATACAGTAAGTCGGACTTGTATTAATGCAGTGGCATGAAAAACTGCATGGCCTCAAATGCTAGTAGGTAATGTTGAACTTTGCAATATATCAATTAATTTAATTAATTTATTTAATCAAAGATTTTAATAGATCATTTTGTGTGTGGATATAAGGTACATGATGCTCTGTTGGTATGCCAAAGTCATACATGAATCTATTGAGTGGAAGCATCTACCAAAGCTATAAAATACCCAAAAAGTCCTTGTTACCTTTTGCACGTGCATTAGAAACTCTTCAAGAGTAGGTAAGGTATTATGTAGAATATTATGGCCAACAGAATTATTTGTAATCAGGTATATTATATTTTGCCTAAGATGACTCAAGTGCTCATATATATGCTCATCGCAACATATTTTTCAAACAAAAGTTCAAATATGGAATAATATATGAATTAATAATTGAAATTAAACAATCAATAAGAATAAGAATATGATAATAAGGCGTATATCAGCCATCATAAAACAAAATTATCAAATATATAACATAATTGTTCATCAGAAACATAAAATAATAAATTTCGACATAAACGTAAAATCCAATAATAGGGAGGCTAACATAGTAACATAGAAATAGCTAGGAAAGTAACCTCTAAATGAGATCATGATCATCAAAATCATCGTCGAGTTTTAATTCCATGAGGTCATCATCATTATCATCATGAGAGGCCATGTTTGCTCTAAGCAAACCGGTGTGATGTACTTCCAACTTGGTCTCTTGGCCCTTCTTATCTTTTATCATTTGCTGGTATATCTCAATCAACTGTTTTGGCGTGTAGCAAATGCGTGACCAATGATTCTTGCACTTGCAACTGTAACAAATCGTCTTCTAGCCTTTATTTTTACCACTTGGTTCACTGACCTGGGATTTTCCTTTTTTATCGTGCTTGCTCTTGTTCTTGTTTTCATTATTGTTTTGGTGTCCTCTCCCCTAGTAGATCCACCCCGTCCCCGGCCTCTCCCAAGTCCATGTGAATTATTAGCTCTCCGAGCAGTGGCATATGCTTCGGGCACACACTGTGAACCCGTTGGGCGTGTGTTATAATTCTTCATGAGCAGTTGGTTATGTTTTTCTACTATTAATAGTGCAAAAATTAGCTCAAAGTGCATGGCGTAATTTTTAGTCCTATACTATTGCTGGAGTACAAGGTTGTTAGCATGGAAGATTGATAGAATTTTCTTTATCAGTTCATTCTCTGTAATTTCCTACTTACAGAGTTTTAGTTGGGACACTACGTGGTGAAGCACAAAATTATATTCCATTACGAACTTAAAGTTCTTGAAATATAAGTTCAACCAATCGTACTTAGTCTGGGAAGGTTTAGAGCCTTCTGCTGGTCAAAACGACCCTTCAGGGACTCCTATAGTGCCAGTGGATTCCTCTCAACGAGGTATTCATTCTTTAGGTCTTTGTTCAAGTGATGGTTGAGAAAGATCAATATTTTTGCCTTCTAACCGTTAGTGCACTGGTTTCCCTGAACAATAGTCTTATTAAAATCATTTGAGTCCAAGTGAATCTCAACGTCCAGAGCCCATGTTAGATATTTATTCCCATCGAGGGCAAGCTCAATAAATTCCTTTTTAGTGATATCAAACATATTTCTACAATATTTAAAATCATGCAAAAACTAATAAATTTACTGTAGGTAAATTATTGAGCTATGAAATAAACATGAAATCATCATATACAAGTGAAAAATAACAAGAGAAGAATTTCCAGATAATTCTATACTTTTCCTGCATTTTCTAAAAAATTTTCTACAATTTTCTAATTTTTTTCTTATATTCTTATGAATTTTTATGAATTAGAGAAAAAAATTCATAATTGTAGTACATGCAGAAAAATAAATATTGAATTTCCTAAGTCAATTAGGAATTTTTATACTATTTTTTGCAATTTTATTTTTGAATAAATAATATAATAAAACATTGTAATAGAAGAAAAGTAAAAAATAATTGAAAATTAAAGGCCATAGGGCCTAAAAGCGGAGAAATAACATTTCCGGAGGGCCAAATACAAAGTTTCAGAAGCTGAAGCCCATTTTTAAAATTTCTGGAAAAGTCAGGAGTTATTTTGCAAAGTTGCAAGCCGACGTTGTTTTTAGCTTATATCCCCGAAAGTTCGACGATCAAATTGAAAAAATTTTCGGCTGAATTTGTTGTTTCGTAAAGTTGAAAAAACTAGGGGTTTATTTGCAAAATTTCCTAAACACTAACCTTCACCGCCTCCATATTTTTAATTAGGCTTTGTGGGCCTTCTGGATTTCGACCAAAAAACTATTTTTTTATCTTTTTTTTTCATTTTTCCTCGTGGGCCATAAAGCCGCTTGGGCCACGGCCCAAAACAAAAAAAAAAAACCTCGAGCGGCTAGGATTGTTACACCGGTGGCAACAGACAGCGACGGGTGGCTGGCGGCTCGCGTCCGCGTGGCGCAACGGCGGATGGTGGCGTGACGGTAGTGGCTTCGAGCCGGCAGTTCGTCGACCGGCGCACGGGACGCTGTTGCGGCGGATTGTGCGATGGCGGCGACTTCTGGCCGGCGCATCGTCGATGGCGCGAAGCAACGGCGAGCGGCGGTGTGATCGTGGCGGCGGTTGTGGGCCGTGGCGGCAGCGCAGCCAGTGGATCGCGGAGCGGCTGAGAAACAGCGGACGGGCGCCGGGGGTTGCAAAGTCACGCCGGCTTCGGGCGGTGACGGGATGCGACGGGTGGCGTGGCTTCGGGCCGCGGAGGCGCGCCGGCTTCATGCCGGCAACGGGAGAATTTTTCAGAGGAAAAAAAAATTCACACATCTAAATCCCCCAATCAGATTGATAAAAGTTGTTTCTCCGGATCTAAAAATAAAGATCTAAACAAAAACAAATAATTCCTGATTGATTTGTAAGAGGATAAAATATTCGGCGATTATGTCGGAGAATAATTTTGGAGCTTTTTATTAATTCTCGATGTTATTTTTTACATATTACTATTAAATATATAGACATACAGTTAGTTAGAATTACTCGGACATATTCACCAATATCCACCAAATATTTTGTTTACATCAATCCAACCATTGTCTTGCCGGATTACGTGGCGCGTGGTGCCGTAGCAAGTGGCCCCAACGGCCCCCAGCATGCCGCGGCGCCGTGCGCCGGTGGGCACGTGGTCACGGTCTCACGGGAAGTTTGAAACAAGCCACGGCCACGTCATCCAACCCAACCCAATTATTCTGCTCCATCCTCCCGCACGAAATCTTTTAACCCTGTACAAACTCCTACACCTCAAAGTTCACTGCAACTGACCTGTGGACCCCAATATTTTAAAGGTCCCATCATGTCAGTGACTACATCTCTGTATGCGGTTTCCACCAGTGACAAAAAGCCGAAAAGAACTCCTCCGATGTGCTATATATAATATATCCATCCGCGCCACGCAACACCACCGACCAGAAACATCCACCAAAACGGAAACCGACATGTGGGCCATCAAAGAAATGACCCCACAAGTCATTATCTATATTTACAGCTATCGCGCAACACATCATGAAAGTATGTGGACCAGGTAATTTCCCAATTATATAATTATTATTATTCCTTTTATGTAAAAAAAAAAGTAGACAAGATAGGAGTCTAAACCGACGAAGCCAGTTCTTTTTTTTTTTTTTTTTTTTTCTCTCCTCTCCTCTTTTGGCTTCTTTCCTTCCCTTCCTTCTTTGGCTTTCCTCTCGCTCTCCCTCCTCCTCCTTAAGAGCGAATTAATCCGTCAATTGCTCAATCAGTTGCCTAATAATGCTGCAGGAGTTCGTCGACAACGTCATCGCCGTCACCAAGGAGTAATCTCTCGTCGCTTAATCGCCCTTTCGCTTCTCGATTTATGTGTGTTCTTCTCTCTTGCGAGGTGTGTGTAGTTGCTTTGGTTGTTTGTGTTGTCTGAGGAGATGGTTGGTTAGGGCGTGGGCGTGGCGGGTTGCGGCGGGATTGATGCTGTTATTTAGTTGGTTGCGGAGTTCGCGGTGATGACGTGTGGGTTGAGAAGTTGCTTACGTGTTGATGCTTTTGGGTGGGGTTGGGGGACGGGCTGGAATTGAGGTAATGGGCCGCACATTTTTAATTAGGAGTGTTTAGCGAGGTAAAATTAAGAGTTGAGATTTAACAGTTTGGTGACCATATTAATTTTCCTTGCGGTAAGATGTGGAATAGATTTAAAGGCGATAAGCATGCTGGTTGATTAGAATTGTATGTGCTGGTGTATGATTTTCCAGTTGTTTTATTACTGTTTTTGGGTGTTGTTATGTCAAATTATACAAAGTAGCTGACATGTCTCTACTAGATCGGGTGAATAATAAAATAAGGAAAGTGTAAGCTAGTTGTTATCACGGAAGACTGCTACTTATATTCTTTATCACGGAAGACTCTTATGGTGAATTTAGAGAGTATGTGCAATTTTGTGTACACAGGTTGGGGATATATAGTGTTTCTGAAAATTTTCTTACCGAGGTAGCTTAGGGGGGAGAGCAGGACATGGTTTACTGTAACACTAAGGAAATGTATTATGATGCAGGTTCGTAATATGGCCAATGCAATTTCTATCAGCTATGCTGATCCAGCATTTATTATTATGTTATCCCAAGAAAAGAATTGAACAAAACCGAAAGCAGTCAAATTAAGTAATTTTGTTTGCATTCTTACCATGATTACAGGAGAATGTGGTGCTTGGCCTTTTTTATCCCAAAGAAAGTGTGTGAGAACTCGTCAATTGAAATGAAAGAATCAAAATGATTAGATTCAATAAATAAGTTAAGTGAGAATGCCAATAGGGAATTAGTCCTTATGACTGAAAGCAGTCTACTCAAAATATAGTTTGAATAAATATAAATTCTTATGAGATGTTTATTTTAGCTTTTCAGTATATATAGTATGCACTGTCTGACCTTGTTTACTTGTTTGCATAGATCTGTGAAGATATTTACATATGAGTCTCTGAACAACATTGCGAGGTTGATAAATGGGATATCGGCACTGTTGTTGACTTTGTTACCAGGAAAAGCCAACATTCTAGAAGGCATCAATGGCTGGGAACTTAGGCCAACATTCCGAGGCCCACGTCTTCCTCGCTGGATGGAAAAGTAAGCTTCATGTTTTCATTTTACTTGAAGTTATTGTGAAAGCATGATGACTAGTGATATTATTTCAAAAATCATGTGTCTCTTCATATTTATATGATTTGGTTTTGGACATTAATAGTTAGATCTCCTTAGAGATGGTGCATGTAATTCGTCTTTTTTCTTTGTCTACCAGAAATGACTGATTTATTTTTTACCCTTTCACAACATGTTGAGAATCTAGTGCAAACCACTAATTGAGTGCTGACATGCTAAGCAGTAATCCCGCCATTTAAGCCATCAAATCATCATGAAAAATTCTAAAAAAAATTGGGTAGATAGTACTTGATCAGTTCTGTGAGAAACAAAAACGAGGAGTTTGCTTTGAATAGTGAACTTGTCTTTTTCCTTCTATTTCATTTCTCGTTTATCAGCTTTTTTTTTTTTTTTTCTCATAGCACTGTTTGAGTTGGACTTGTTGAAATTTTATATGATGGTGGATTAATTATAGGATGATCTACTCAATTGATAGTCAGCACCAGATATGCCCTGCTTTAACCGCAACTCCCAGCGTTATGTTTATTGGGTTTCTTTTTGTTTGTTTGTGAAACACATATCTACATTTTTACTCTTTTTCAAGCTTGTTTGACATCCTTGAATGCAAAGCTATTGTCTGAATTTTGAATTTTTATAATTACCCTTCTGTCATCCATATCCTGCTGTGCTCCACTATTATTTTCAGCCCTGGTCTTGTTATTGATATGCTGGATAGAAATTTTCCTCTACAAGCACTGTTAGTGGTTAAATAGGAAATGGAGATAATTATGCTTTTCTTTTCCAGCTAAATAATATTTAGGCAGATTAGGGAAAACTGGAAGCTTTCAACTGTTAATAGAAATCTAGAACATTTTTTTTGGCTCATTATTTTCATAAACCAGTTATGCAAATAGTAGATGATTTAATTGGGTTCTTTACAAGTTTGTGAGCTATTTGAACCTCAATTTAACAACATATCATCTGGAAAGCATCCCTTTTTTATCAGTGAAGTTCACTAACTGTATTGTTGATAGTCTTGGCCAACAAATTTGAAGCAGTGTTCAATGGCATAGTTTTTCATTTTGTTGAATGAATGTAAATAGATTTGGTTATCATCATCTGGAACAAGGGCTTTGCAAATGATAAATAATATGGTTCAGATTATTTTCACTTGCATGAAAACTCATGTCAGCCCTTTTAACTCTGGTGTTTTTTTATCACCTGTTCAGACTCTTGATGCTTTTTTTGTTTAATAGATCCTTGTTTTGGTTAACCTAGTGATTTTCTGTTTCTGTTATCTTGTTTTTACTCTTATGATAACTTCACCATTTGCTTTGATTATAGTGGGGTCTCTTCATTCAATGAGTTCATTCATGAACTTTCTGTGGACTCTGATTCTGAATCAATTGCTGATTCTATGCCTGGGGATGATGATAATGAAGAGTTTATCTGTCCTGCCTCTCCTTTGTCTCAAAGTTCACGCTTGTCACATACAAGCAGCTTTGGCAGACGTGATCGTCGATTGAGAAGATCTTTAAGATATGCACTTTCATGGATTGTCTGGCCTGTGAGATTCCTCTTTTTTTTGCTACTCATCTTGTTCAATGCTATCAAATTTCTGATTGTAAGGACATCTGCTAAAAGCCCAGAGAGTCCCTGTGTTTCAAGGACTTCTCCTGCCAAGAAGTCAGTTCACATAAAGGATCAAGTTCTTCAACGCACAACTGATAGGAGACGTGGTGTTTTTGAGGTATTACTAGAACAAAATGCAACCAAATTTATCTATACAGCTTCTGTAGTTTTACCTTACTATGAGAAACTACTTATGTTCTGATTATTTTTTCCATCCATTCATTCTCAAAGAAATCAATTAAAAGTTTCTGAGATCTACTACTGATAGCCTCTCTTCTTTCTTTTAGGATCTACATCTGGCAATTGAGATTTTCATTGAATCAGTGTTTGACATTGTTCACAAGGCAGCACATTATCTTCTTTCCCCTTCTGAGGTTTGGCAGAAGTTGTTTTGCTGGATTCGTGGGAGTGGCAGAGCTGACAGTGATTCTGATGTTGATGTTCCAACAGCTAACATTGGCAGTGATAATCCAATTCCAACCGAAAGGAAGGCTTCATATCGTCATTCTTTGAACACAGATGCTCGGACATGCGAAGATGTTATTACTGAGCTTGGGTAGGCATCTTCTACTTGTTTGTCTTGGTGATTCAGTTCCATGGCTTTCATTTTTTATGATGTGCATTTATATGGATGATTTAAAGAAGCTAGTAATAGAACCTTAAACATAATACGCTAGAAAGTAGGAATACACTACTGTGTTCTTGCAGTCCTTCTTGCCTTACATGTTAGATTTATGCTTAAAATTAGTGCTGTAATGTCATCTATTACATCCTGTCATTGGCACGGCTAACTTGACAAACAACTTTGGGATCCTTAAGTTTGTCAAAAAGGGAGGTTGCTATGGTAATCTTTAGATTTTCAATTTAAAAGCTGACTTGATCTCTTCATCTACAGAACTAGTTGTACTGAAGCATCAAAATACACCCTAACAAATATGAGGTACCAAGATTCCAGAAATGTCTGACCCTATTTGTGGGGCTAGAAACAAGTCAAACTCAAGGGAGCATAGGCAGGCTTGAGTTTGTCTTGTTTTGTACACAAGCTCGAATGACTAGCTCTAGCTTGGATCAATGGAAGCATGACTAGAGGTGTGCATTCGGTTATTTCGATTTATTCAGTTTGGTTATTTTGGTTTTTCTATTGGTTCTGAAAAATCAATACTAAATTAACCAAACTATAATTCAGTTCGGTATTAGTAAATACCAAATAAAATTCGGCTCAATTTGGTAAATACTAAATTTACCAAATTATGTTCTTAGACGAAGTTGACACAAAAATTTTGAATGTCGAATTTAAACTACTACATAATATGATACCAAAATGCAAGTATTGCGCTACCTATGCTCCTTGCACTCTTGAAATTCAAGTTGTACTCAACAATATTGTAATTTTTTATTGCAAATTGTATAATAGTTAAAACAATATGTAGTCTAACGGGGTTATGAAAGGTAATTTGCTTAGTTCGGTTTCTTGATTCAGTAATTTCGGTTTTGTTAAAAGTTCAGTTTTCAAAAATAGATACCAAATTAAATACCAAAATAACCAAATTTTCAAAAATAGATACCAAATTAAATACCAAAATAACCAAAAAATCGGTTATTTTGGTTCGGTTCGGCTCAGCTCGGTTATTTTTGGTTCAGTCTAATTTTTGCACATCCCTAAGTGTGTGGGTGTTTTAAGTTTTTAACAGGCTCCACAACTATGTACAGATTATGAAAGCTCAAGCTAGTTCTGAGGTTGGTTTGAATGGTCGTAGCAGCTCTATATATTTGATCAAATGGGTCCTGATGGGTGCGAATGAACTTGGATTTAATGGGCTTGATTCATATATGTATGAGCACATCCTGTGTTAAGCATCGGCTTTGAGTGCGAGTTGTGGCTTCCGATGAGCTCATTTTTAACTCAAGCTAAGCTGAAATTTGAGACAATCCTTGGTAGCTCACAGGTTTTGATCTTTTTGCCCAGTCTGGCCTATTAGTGGCAGTGGATATCTGTCCTAACACAGCATGTGGGAGTGGATACACATGTGTGGCTCCCTGAGCATGACATGCACAGCAGGATGTCTGGTATTTTGAGGTTTTAACTCGTCGGAATGACATCATATGTTGATTAATATGTGGATGCCTGTGACTATTGTTTAATTTAAACAGCATTATTTGTGCTTGTTTCGTCAATTTGGCCTATTTATCATATCATTTTATGCATTAGTCATGATGTTATGCCATATATTTTCTTTTTTTTTAGGTATCCTTTTGAGGCTATGAAAGTTGTCACTTCTGATGGATATGTTGTACTACTAGAAAGGATTCCAAGGTGAGACAACACACTCATGCCATTATCTTTATTGAATGTTAGTGTAATGGATCTTGATGCACCACATGTTTCAGGCGTGATTCACGGAAGGTTGTCTTCTTGCAGCATGGGATATTGGACTCATCTATGGGGTGAGTCACTAGCAAAGGGTCATCTGTGATCCTATTAACATTTTCTTTGATGGGATTAGCTGTATTGCTCTACAGTGGCATGTTTTTTTTAATTTCTTTTCTGTTTGTTTGATTTGTGCAACTATTCTTCCTTCTACATTTGTATGCTCTGAACATAGTTTTCCAAATTCACAAACTAAGGAATTGTGGTAAGTCTTTCGTATAAAAAAATTGTGCTTGCTTGGTTTGGTCATGGGGATAACATGAATTTAAAATCAATTTGCAGTAGCTACCTGATGATCTTAAATTTAAATTGTGTTACTGTAATGAGCGATAAAACAAAATTATAAATAGCCGGAGGATGTGCACTATGATCCAGTTTAATTCGTATTACTGATTATTTAGAATATTATGGTAATATTGCTTTTTTAAGTTGGTATATTTCTGATTTATGAGCTGCTCATTTTGGGCGCTGTCTTCAACCAACCATGAAACTTTTCATATTATTATTTCTGTGTGAGAGAACTTAGTAATCTTGGGCTCAATAGAAATTTGTACGGCAATTCTGTTTAAGTTCCTTTGGCACCAAAGTGCTGAAGCACTTGTGTACAGCATATATTTTTTAGTGTTACCGTTTTACTCCATAGGATGAAAACACATTCTTGATTATGATCAGCTAGTCCTAATAGCTAAACCAGCTGCCGAGATGATAGCAGGTCATTGGGATAGTAGTTGTGTTGGGAACTAAGAATTCTCATTACAGTTAAAAGTTCTTGAGCTCGGCTTCTGTTTGGTGTTGCTCACCCTCAGCATAGTATGTGCTGTTGTCTTGATAATATCTGTGCTTAATGTATTGTTCTGTCATTTCTTTTGCAGTTGGGTATCAAATGGTGTTGTTGGTTCTCCTGCATTTGCAGCATATGATCAAGGTCTGTTTTTAAAAGATCTGATGTATTGCACTTCAGTGCCAAGGAAAAAGGCTCAACATTCATAATTTTCTGCCACTTGTAGGTTATGATGTTTTTCTTGGAAACCTCCGTGGTTTGGTCTCAAGAGAGCATATAGATAAGAATATTTCTTCCTACAAGTAAGTACATGTTGCAAAACATCTTAGGTTGCTCACAATCGTGAATTGTCTTTGCCTTTGGAGGTCAAGTCATTTTGGTCACTATATTGATAGATGCCTGAGCTAGATTCTTTGATCCATCTCAGGTACTGGAGATATTCTGTTAATGAGCACGGGACCAAAGATATACCAGCAATAATTGAGGAAATTCACAAGATTAAAACTTCAGAACTTGGCAAAAGTCAGCCTAGCTCAGAAAATAAGACACAGGATGAAAACAAGATAGAAAATTCAGAACATGGGAAAATACAGGCTTCACTGGATGATGAGACAGAAGATCAACCTTACAAGCTTTGCGCTGTCTGCCACAGCCTGGGTGGTGCTGTTATGCTAATGTATGTGATTACATCAAGGATTGCACAGAAGAACCACAGATTATCAAGATTGGTCTTGCTGTCTCCCGCAGGCTTCCACGAGGAGTCCAATGTGGTTTTCACCATAGTGGAGAGGCTAATCCTGTTTCTTGGTCCAGTACTTGCTCCAATTATACCTGGGCTTTACATACCAACTCGGTTTTTCCGGATGCTTCTGAACAAATTAGCTAGGGATTTCCACAACTATCCAGCTTTGGGTGGTCTTGTTCAAACTCTTATGAGCTATGTTGTTGGTGGGGACAGTTCAAATTGGGTGGGAGTGCTCGGGTTGCCCCACTACAACATGGATGACATGCCAGGTGTATCATTTCATGTTGCTCTTCACCTTGCACAGATGAAGCGAGCAAAAAGGTTTCAAATGTATGACTATGGAAGTCCAGCAGCAAATGTGGAAGCATATGGAACAGCAGAACCTTCGGACCTAGGGGCACATTATGGTCTCATTGACATCCCTGTGGATTTAGTTGCTGGGCACAAAGACAGAGTTATCTCTCCATCCATGGTGAAGAAACACTACAAGTTGATGCGAAGGGCTGGTGTCGACGTCTCCTATAATGAATTTGAGTATGCTCATCTAGATTTCACATTCTCGCACAGGGAGGAGCTTTTGTCTTATGTTATGTCCCGCCTGCTTCTAGTAACTGACCCAGGAAAAGGCTGTATCAAGCAGAGCACCGTGCGTCTTAGGAAGCCAAAGAAAATCCAGTCAGAAATTGATGGTGATGATGATAGCATGGAGAGTAAGGATGAAGCTGATCATCCAAATGTGCATTCAGAATGACGTGGAATTGGTGGATTAGTTTGCGCTATATGCAAGTTTTGTGAATAGCACACTTGATATGCTCTCTGTATACTTTCTACATCATGTAGAAGACCCAGGTTGGATACATCCCTGTTGATAATAGGATGTTAGTAGGGGTTGGTTTTTGTGCCCCTTAGCAAAGAAGAGTAAATCATGAACAGGTATGGCTGCTATTGACAAGCATACCAATAACACGTGCACAAGTCGGCAAACAGAGGAAGTAGCTAATATTTAGATAATTTAGATGGTTGTTCTCATTGTATGCCTTGTATCTTTATGACTAATGCCCCTGGAGATGGAGATGTTTGAAGTGAAATTTGAAATGCAGATTTGCCTTAAGTTTTCAGTTACTCAGTAAGCTTTGTGGGTCGTCTTGTCCATTCTTTTTATCTTATTTTGTGTCTAAATGATTCAAATTGTGTAAATAATGCACGAGACTTCGCTATTAGTAGAGAAGAAGACATGACGATCCTATACAAATAGAACCTTCCATTCCAGTGCCCGAACAGAAATGGTTGGTGAACTCTGGATGCTTGTATTTTTATCGTGCAAGACAACAACACTAATGTGAGGGCTGTGACTGCTAGGTCGGCCGAGCAGGAGGGGGTGCACTCTAGGGATTTAAGGCAAGGGGATGTCATCTGGATGGGTGTATCCAGAGGCGGATTTAGCGCCAGGGCACGGGGCTAGCGCCCCGGTGACGGCCCCAAGAACCAACCCCCGCGCCCGACGGCGACGGCGACGTAGGAAGAAGACCGCGCCAAGGCGGCCGCACCGTGGGCCACGCCCTCGTGGCCTCACCCATGCCCTAGACCGTGTGGCCACGTACTGGGCTTTGGCCACGCCTACACTGCATTATTGGGCTGTGTCGCAGCGATGTGTAGCGGAGTATCAGTCGAGGGGCGGGCCCGACACGGCAGAGGGGTGAGCGAGGCACTGCGCCGGTGGCTACGCTACTCCAATCTGAGTGTGGTATGGAATTGATTCTTGATTCATTCGTGCGACTTGTCTTTACAAGAGAGAGTTCCGCTAGGGGCATTCTTTGTTCGAAATGCCTCAGAGAATTGGTTAAAGATGTGATCTTTTCTCTTTTTTTTTTTTTTTTTTTTGATGTTATGTGTTATTGTTTCACTTATGATCTTTCTGTAGTTATCTTGAAGAGATTAAAATGTTATTGAGGAGATGGGAATGTTTGGACTGATGAATTGATTATTTACTGTGTTCGAGTTTCATTAAAGTGTTTGGTTCTGATGGAACTTAAAACAAGCATTGAACCCACCAAAAGGTCTAAATTGATGGTACTATCTCCTTACTACAATGTTCATTAAAGAGCCTCCTTGTCAAATTTGTGATGCTCGAGTTTTTTATGTGGTTTCATTGATGCCTAATATATCGAACATTTTTATCTAGCAATTTGTTGGATGTTTTTTTCTTTTCTGGACCTTTCTTCTCATTTATATATGTTGATATATGAATTGCACATGTTGACTCATTTAAATTTATTTTTACTGTAACTACATAACTCGCCTCATATTAATCATATCTTACGATCCGACTTGTCTAAACTTTTACGTCCATACTTGAGTGTATCGTCTGATACCGCATTAAAACTCTCGCGAGAATGATGTGTGGGAGGAAACTCTGAAGCAATACATGGATCATTGACCTCACAGATACGCTATTGCCTCAAGCGCTACAACCAGTGCAACTGGATGTGGAGCAACCAGACAGAATTAGTTGGAAGTGGACAGCAACACATAAGTACACAGCAAAATCAGCATACATGGTACAGTTCGAAGGGCAAGTCAAATTACCAGCTGCTGAATTAATCTGGAAGGTTTGGGCGCCAACAAAGAGTAAATTCTACACTTGGGTAGCAATCCAAAACAAATACCTCTCGGCAGACAATTTGGCAAAAAAAAAAAAAAAAAAAAAAAAAAAGACTAGCCTCATAACCGCTACTGTATGCTACGCCACACCCAGTTGGAAAATGGGATTGCAATCTTAGCGATCGAAGTGCCCATACAAGAAGCAGGTTTGGAGTAAAATCTTGAGAAACTGGAACTTACAGCACCAATGGCCAAGGATCGCAAACGCCCTCAGTCTAGAGGAGTACTAGCTTGAGACGGCTCAATCCATAGGTGCACAGCTGCGCAAAGGCTAGAGCACCGTAGTTATCCTGGTCTAGTGGACAATTTGGAAAGAGCGGAACTCCATAATTTTTAGTAAAGGTGTAAGTTGGGTCGGGTCGGGCCGGCACGGCACGGCTCCATCGGGCTGGTGGCTTGTGTTATGCCGTGTTTGGGCTGGCCCGCGAGCTGTCGTGCCATGCCGACTTGACCCATTTGATCGGAAGAGAGGCCCGGCACGCACGATAGCCCGCGGGCCGCAGTGCGTGCCGGATCGGCACGAGCACGGCCTGTTTCGAAGCCCGTCGAGCCGTCGAGGTCATGGTCTCCACTCTCGTCGATGAGAATCGTTGGCTCGTCGCCGAGATCGTTGGCAAAACTACAGAGTTCGTCGCAGTGGCGAGGTCGGCGACGGAGATTACAGAGAGGAGTCACTGAGATCTGCGGCGGCGCCGGCCGAGATCTGCGGCGACACAAGATCGGCGGCGCGGGCCGCGCTGCGCGAGCACGCGAGATAGCGAGAGGAGAGCGTGGGGACTCGGGAAGGAGAGGAGAGAGGCGATGCCGCGACAGAGAAGACAAGCGGCGCGGCATGTGGCCGAGATCTGCGGCAGCGTGGGCACGTGGCATGGATTTGCGGCGGCGCAAGCACGACACGATCATGCGATTATAGATTACATGAAGGAGGCGGATCGTGGCCAGGGTGGCACGTGGCCGAGAGCCTGAGACCTGCGGCGGCGCGGTGCGAGGCTGCGAGCCTACGAGCATGCACGAGAGGAGGGCGTGGGCGCATGCGTGCCTACGTGGCAGCACTGGTAGGAGTCCTAACTCCGGCAAGATGAAGGTTGAAGTGTCGAACCGTCGAAGGCACTGTGGAGTGTGGACTTGTCAGTTGTGACTTGTGATTTGTGGAGCTGGCAGCCACTGGAGCGTGGCTGTGTGCCTGTGTGGAGAGTGGAGACAGTGGAGTGTGATTGTGTGAAGTGTGATTGTGTGAACTGTGAATTTGTGATTGTGAAGGTAGTTGTTCACTTGTTCAGTTGTTCCACACTTCTACTAGATCATCTCTCTGTCATGTCCATGCTCATGGCCGACAAAACGACAACATACCCACCAATTAACAAAAGACTAAAAGAGAACTAGAGGAGAAGAACTGAAGAAGCCCAACTCCCGAGTCCCGACTCTCATAATTATTTTATATATGTCAAATAAAATAAATTTAAAAACATTCCAATTCTGTTTTAAAACGACCAACTCGAATCAAGATACAATATAGTTATTAGATGGATTAATATAAAATTTAGTTAAACTAACAATAATTAAAAAATACCAAAAAAACAGATAAAAATGTCGTAGAAAATTCAAACAAATTCGTACAAATTTAAAAAAAATCATATATGAGAGTAAACAATTACAAACAAATTTTAGAAAATTATGAAAAATCATAAATAAGAATAAAATTTAATAATAAATATGGAAAAAATTATATTACTTACATATAAATGTTACTGCCTCGTTAAAAATCTTAGTAAGTAAAACCTAATGAGATAAAATTTTAGTAAGGAAAAAAGAGTGCAATAACTAATTACAAATTAATCCGAACTAATATTTAGCCATTCCAACTCGCTAGTGAACTAGGTGTCCTCCAAATTATGTTGTTCTCTTGTGGCAGTATTTTCCCAGTCTTTCAAACAGGTGATTGCCTCCACTATCTCAGGTGTTAACATTGATCTTCTATCTTCAACTATTCTTCCGGTCAAACTGAATATTGATTCAGAAGAAACTATTGATACTAAAACGACCAAAACATCATGTGCCAACTGAGACAACATAGGATATCATCGTTGGTTGTTCTTCCACCACAAGAGAACAGTGTTAGAGTTGTCAGGATCATTTGCAAACTCAGGATCCATAGAATGATCAACGTCGAGGTAACGGTTGAGTTCCGCTTGTGAACTCATAAGTGATGGTGTTGGTGTTGAAGGCGCTTCGCTTTGGCTAGAAATCTGTGAAGATGATCCGCCTCCATGTCCTCGTAATGACTTCCATAGCAAACCGCCAACTTTCCTCCGTGTCTCCAATTCTTGTGGCAGCGGTGCTATTGGTCTTCGGTACGCACTTACATACTTATATTCATACAAACGAAAAACTCGAAAAATTTCATCAGCAACATGTGAATAACTTTCAGAATAATCAATGTTTAAGGCTATACCTAATTGCTCCAAAGTAGATTGCAAACCAGTTAATTTTAGTCTCGGATCTAAAATAAAAGCAAAACAATAAAGATGTGATATGCTTGTGAAATATTTTTTTAAAAAAATTTCCATTTTTTGTATGACAACAAAAAAATTGGGGTCTGTTCTATATGATTCAAATAATTTTGCAATGTCAAAAATATGATGCAAAACTAAACAAGACGTAGGATAATAAATACCAGACAATATTTTAGTAGATTTATAAAATAACTCCAAAAATTTGTAAAATCTATCAGCAATACACCAAATATAATCAGAAAAAACTCACTATTCATTCGAACATTAATAAATAAAGTTACAATATCTTTGTATGATAGTATTTGTTTTAACATGAGGAAAATGGAATTCCACCTTACCTTCATGTCAATGCAAAATTTTCGATGCCTTATATTATTTGCCTTACAGTAATTTTTAAATTCAGCTACACGTACATTTGAGGAAGTAATGTAAACAATGGTCGAGCGAATAGTATCTAAAGGTACGGCCATTTCTTTCATACTTGCTTGAACAATAAAGTTGATAATGTGGCAAATGCATCTTTAGTGAAGAACATATCCTCCAACATATGACTCAAGTGCTGGAGTCAATATGTCCATGGCCTTCGTATTAGTTAAAGCATTGTCAAGAGTAATAGAAACAATATTATTTTGTAACTTATATTCATTAACTACACTTAATATACGATCAGCAATAGCTTCTGTAGTATGTGCAACATCTATTAATTTAAAACATATAACTCTTTTATTTAAAGTATAATTATCATCTAAATAATGTGCAACTACACTAAGATAATCTATTTTTTGATGGTTGGCAGACCAAATATCAGATGTAAGTGCAAAAGAAAATGTTATTTTTGAAAAAATTTCTTTTATTATTGCTACATGTTTTTCATAATATGTTAAAATATCACTTCTAGTAGCGGTTCTACTTACTTTTTTAAACTAAGGTCAAAATCCTCTTTGAATCATATTTTCAAAAGCTACACTTTCACTTATCCTAATTGACAAATCTTCAGAAACAATAAATTTAACGAGTTCTTCCCTACCTATCTTAGGGTTATAGTTCCATGTACTTACAGTGCCATCAGCAGCGAAACCTAGCTGTGTTTGCTGACCGTGAGGACGTAGTTGTTTTTTTGCGCAGGTCTTTCCGTGACGGAGTAAATGTCTGGTCCTAGCTGCAAGTGCAGCTAATAAGGTTTTTTTGCAATATTTACAAGTAGCAATTTGTACCTTTTTTCCACTCCGGTCGATAGACTCAGATGAATCAAAATACTGCCAATATTCTGACTTTTGTGATCTTTTGTTATGATGCTATTGATGGCGCAGAGGCAGAGTCTACCATTGGAGGAGATGACATCGGATTAGATTCGATGTTCCCCTCAACAGCACCGTCAAGAGTATTAGTTTCCTCGGCACTGAAATTCTCAAAATTAACAGTGTTGAAATCCATATAATAGAAAAAATAATTCTCAAAAGAGAAAAAATAAATTTTAGAGAGGAAAAATACCTTTTAAGGGAAAACAAAATTTGTAAGAACCAAAAATTATTTTTGTGAGAGTAAATATGATTTTTAGAGAGCAAATTCAATTTTTTCAAAACAGAAAATAGTTTGTTAAAAATAAATTACTCTTTTCAGCAATAAAGAAAGTTTTTATAAAAAATAAAAAAATAGTTTGAGAGCAAATCTGATTTTTTAAGAATAGAAAATGGTTTTTTTAAAAATAAATTGTTCTTTTCATCAATAAAAAAATGTTTTTTTAAAAATAAAATATTTTCTAAAATAAAAAACAATGTGTAACTGAGTGAAATTGTAAGAATGAGAGTATGTAATAGAGAGAGTAAGAAATTTGAGAGATTGGAAATTTGGAATGACCGAATGAGTTGTGAAATTTGAGAGTGTGTTTGGGGTATTTATAACAAAAATATTCCTACTGTTACCTTGAGTCCTTGACCAGCCGAGTTTGAAATCCGATCGTTCATCGTGCAATGGGCATGTCAGAAATCTGACGGTTCAATCGTGCACTCGCATGTGTAAAATCAGACCATTGCTCGCATGTGTAAAATTGGACTGTTCATCACTTCATTGCGTCCTTGTGTGTGAAATCAAGCTATGGATTCAAACAATCAAACTTTAAATATTTCCTCCCGTTTGGCCGTTCCTCGCTTCCTGCGCCCGCCAGTGCGCCCCGTCCCTGCCAACCTCGTGTGATCGCGTCGCGTCGACGTTGCGTGCTGTACTGACGCATGCGTCAATGCGTGTCGAATCTAAGTGTTGTAAAATCAAGGATGCCGACTAGAGGGGGGTGAATAGGAGGCTTTAAAACTTTTCAATTAAAAATAATTTTTGCAAAGAATAAGAACAAGACAATATAGCACAAATAAAAAGAAGAGAGAAGAAGACAAACACAGAAATTTTTCCCGAGGTCTCGGAGACACGCCCGGTCCCCCTAATCCTCGTTGAAGCACTCAAGTGAATTGAGTCTTGCTTCAATATCCACGAAGGATATTTCTCACTAGTGGTTGCTCCTTGTCCACTCCAGAAAGGCGAGCACCGATGCCTTTTACAAACACGCCGAGTCTCTCTAACACTCTTCGAACGGAGAGATCAACGGCCACGCCACCAAACCGTCTAGGTGAGGGTGTTCACCAAGAGTAATAAGCAGCAAGGTCTCTTCTAGACCTCCAATACGCACTGAGAAACTAAAAGTATGCAAATGATGCGAACAGAACACTCAGTGGATCACAAAAATTCTCGACTTGATCAATAGATCAAGATTTTAAAACTCTAAAAGAATGCTCAAGTATATATGAGAGTATGAGGCTGCTTGGTGTCAAAAACAATAGCTCAAAGTCTCTGTTTATAGCCTCAACAAGCAAAAGAACCGTTGGAGCTCAAGCTGAAAATCAGCAGCACAAACTGACAGTCGGTTTCAAACACAACGGTTGACAAAATTTACGGATAAAAAATTGCTAGCCGTTTGTGGTCGTATATGGAAACTGATATCACAAACTGACAGTCAGTTCGACCACAAAAACGTCCAGTTCAAACAGAAAAACAAATCAAATAGCTCGAGGTCGAAATGCAAACTGACAGTCAGTTTAGTTCAAAAAATTTCAGCTCAAAAAACAACCTCTCTGGACAACTGTCAGTTAACAAAACTCACAATTCAAACTAACAGTCAGTTTTTCAAACTAACAGTCAATATGGATAAAAATAGTTATAACTTTTAATCCAGAAATCCGATTGAAGTGTTTGATAGCTCGTTTGGAAGATATTTTAAAGGCCTATCTTTTTGTAAACATAAGTAAAAGCCAGATATGCCTAGATCTTTCTAGAAAATGCAAAAACTCTGCTACTATAAAAAACGCAACTGAAAAACCAAATCTTTCAAAACCAAATCCAACCGAAAAAAATGCAATACAGTGATCTAGAAATTTCTCAGTTCATGTTGGAAATTTAGAGAGGACTTGCAGCCCCTCTTTATAGTACGATTAAAACTAAGAAATAAATTTATAAACCGATCAAAACTTCAAACACCGAGACCGGTACAAATAAAAATTCATATTACCTTAGGTCCTTTACATTTCTCGATTTTCTTCTCATCTTTGTGACTTGCGACTTGCGACTTGTGCTTGATCCATTTTACGTCGGGTTTATCTTGATCATCTTGCATTTCTTCTTAACACAACTCTGTATAAAATATCTCAACAGCACAATTAGTCTGAAATACTTTGTTTTCATTAATCATCAAAATTAGGTTAGGCATAACGGCCTAGATGCAAAAATCTCCCCTTTTTTTATGATTGATGACAACACGTGTTCGAAAATAATAAAAAATTTATAACTCCCCCTAAATGTATGCACATGATCTCAAATCAACATCATAATTCTCATTCTAAGTGCATGATATCTCATATGACATGTATACAACGATAAGTTCAGAGCATACAGTAGAAAACATATCATCAACACAGATATCAGAGCATCACATATCATCCAAAAAGAAATCATATATCATATATATCAAGAGATCAAAATGGTTCAATCATTCATACTAACCAACCATAACAAAAAACTCATCCAATATATCATAAACATATCCATAAAAGGTCTCATACATCCAGAATAAAATATATAAAGACATATAGTACTTCTCCCCCTTTGGCATTAAGCACAAAAAGGGAGACAATACAAAACAGAGCCTAAGGCGCATCATCAGAAAAGCCTAGCACGGCTGTATCCCCAAAGCCTGTAGGAGATCTAGTCGCGTTGACGGCTGGGGACACCAGAGGAGTAGCGGCCAGAGCTGGAGAAGCTGGTGCCGCAGGAGCCGGAGCAGCAAGGCCTGAAGCTGATCCTGGCGAGGAAGATACTGGGCGGGCCCTCTTGCGAGGGACAGATGCGGTTGACCCAGGCAAGCGAGCCAGAATCTCCTCCTGCTTGGCAAGCAGGCGAAGTAGGATTTGATGATGCTCCTCCTAAGTGTGCCGAATCTGCTGCTGCGTCTGAATGATCTGCTGGAGTTGAGAAGAGGAGGATCCGATGCCTGAGTCTGCAGCTGGTGCTGGGTCAGTCTCCTAAATCAGAGCCTCGTTCTCTGATTCTTCCACAGCATCATCATCAGATGTGGGAGAATCAGAGCCAGGAGCAGCTGCAGGGCGGGCACTGAGACGACGATTGGCCGGACCTGGAAGATAGAACTGAAGAGGATGGTGGGCCCGAGGAAGCTCAGTGTCGACAGCTCGAATGTGCAGAAACATCGCCATGATGTGTGGTGTATATAGGAGCTGACGACGAGGAGAAAGAATGACGTGCTGAATCTCACTAATGATGAGGTCAACAACGTCGAAGGGCTCCTCTTGGAAGATGGAAATGAGAACATGGAGACCAAGGTAAGTGACTCTGGCCCTATCTCCGGTCATAGGGACCAAAGTTAGACGAAGAATCTTAAGGGCCAGGTCAACATCGCGGCGCAAGCCAGCGATGTGATGGAGTTAGAAGGGGCCGGAATAGAGCATGACCACCTCCCGATGCTCGAGATCTGGGAGAGTATGGAGCTGGCGCCCAGAAGAGGGACGAACCAGTTCGAGCGCGGCCTCAAACTGATCCTTCGTGACAGTGTGGATCTGGAGGCCTATCATGAAGGTCAGCGAGTCGCGTTGGGGAGAAATATAGATGGTGGAGTAAAACTGACGAATGGGCTCATCAGCCCAATGGAGGGAGGAATCAGCAACCAGATCGCGGATCCCGACAGAAGCAAAGGAATCTGCCAGGGAGACAATGCCTGTGTGAGAGGCAATCGTCTGCCAAGACAGACAGCGATGGGCGAATATGGGGACTCGGCTGTAAACACTGGTGAAAAGATCCAGCTGCAGGTTTGTGTAGAAAGTCAAGACGCTGCAAGAATCGCGACCTGTAGGACGGGGGGAAAGATAAGGGTTTGTGGAGCGAAGCGAGCGAAGGCGGCTCGCGTGCCACCGGGAATAATCCACGGGGACACGCTCGGGTGGAGGCGAAGAGCGAGGCTCAGCCGGCTGATCCGATGAACGACGACTGTTTGCCGCGTTCTTCCATCAGGCAACACGACGAGAAGAGGACCCGGGCTGATCAGACATGGCGAACAAACAGAGAGATGAAACTGAACACAGGAGCCGAAACGACGACGACGACGAAGAAGAAACGGCCGAGAGTGATGCACCACTGCGAGGTGTGGCTCAACAATGACAAGGAGGCGAACCACGGCGAGGCACGGCGCGGTGCTGCACGGCGGCGCGGTGAGGCTAACCCTCGGCACGGCGTGGCTAAAACGTCGGCGAGGAGTGGCTAAACGGTGGAGGAACGGTGCGGCGATGGTGTGGCACGGCGAGGCAACGGTGTGGCGAGGTGAGGCATCGACGGCGAGGAACAGCGACGCTCAGAGCGGCAGAAAAGGGCAGCGGCGGTGAAGAGGAGGCGATGAGACGGGGAAAAAGAAACAGGGTTTTAGGGTTCAGGAGCCCACAACTGACAGTCAATTTTATATACTGACAATCAGTTCCAAAACCAGAGACATGAAACTGACAGTCAGTTCACAGAACTGAGTTTTGAAATTGACAGTCAGTTTGGGTCACCAACTTTGACTAGGTGTTACGACCAAAATTGAAGCACATAACTGACAGTCAATTTGTGGAACTGACTGTCAGTATGGTCAACGACTTCGACCAGAAACTACGACCAGGCTCCTGAACAAAGGAACTGACAGTCAGTTAGGGGAACTGACTGTCAGTTTGGACAATCAATTCGACTAGATAGAAAATTTTGATCAGAGAGAGAATAAAATATATTTTTAATACAAATAACATATCAACTAGTATTTGAAACATCAATTATATTCAATTCACCTCTGAGAAAGCAAAATCTAGTCTCATCTAGGGGTTTGGTGAAAATATCTACTAGTTGTATGTCTGTTCTGATATAACTCACATCAATATCTTCTTTTGCCACATGATCTCTAATAAAATGGTGTCGTATTTCAATGTGTTTAGTTCTAGAGTGTTGAACAGGATTATTAGTAATTTTAATGGCACTTTCATTATCACACAAGAGTGGCACTTTATCAAATTTAATTCTATAGTCCAGAAATGTCTGTTTCATCCACAAAATTTGAGCACAACAACTTCCTGCAGACACATATTCCGCTTCAGCGGTGGAGAGAGCTACAGAATTTTGTTTCTTAGATGACCACAACACTAATGATCTCCCCAATAATTGACAACTTCAAGATGTGCTTTTTCTATCAATCTTACAACTAGCATAATCAGAATCCGAATAACCAATTAATTCAAAATTTGTATTTTTTTGATACCAAAGCCCTAAATTGGGATAGCATTTCAAATACCTATGGATTCTTTTGATAGCAATTAAATGACATTCCTTAGGGGCTGATTGAAATCTAGTACACAAGGAGACGCTAAATATGATATCAGGCCTAGATGTAGTAAGATATAACAAACTATCAATCATAGACCTATAAAGTTTAGAATCGACCACTTTTCCATTGTTGTCCATGTCGACATGTCCATTTGTGGCCATGGAAGTTTTAACTGTTTTCGCATCTTCCGTCCCAAAGTGCTTGAGCAAGTCCTTCACGTACTTCGTTTGGCTCACAAATGTTCCGTTCTTGAGTTGCTTGATTTGAAGTCCAAGGAAGAAGTTTAGCTCGCCGATCATTGACATCTCGAATTCCCTAGACATCATCTCTTCAAACTCATGACAAAAATATTCATTAATAGATTCAAAAATAATATCATCAACATATATCTGACAAATGAACAAATCTTTTTCAATCATTTTTGTAAAGAGAGTTGTGTCTACCTTCCCAATTTTAAAATCTTTTGATAAAAAAAAGTCTCTAAATCGTTCATACCAAGTTCGAGGAGCTTGCTTAAGACCATAGAGAGTTTTAGACAGTTTAAACACATGGTTTGAAAATTTAGAATCTTCGAAACCGAGAAGTTGTTCTACAAAGACTAATTCAGATATCTCACCATTTAAGAAAACACTTTTTACATCCATTTGAAATAACTTAATATTAAAACTAGATGCATAAGCAAGAAGTGTATGCTACTTTTGAAACTTCCCAGCAGTTTGGAAATGCCCCCTTTAATCGATTTCTGGAAATGTCTACATATCGTAAATTTTGCAATAGACAAAAAGAACGGGGGATTCTACCCGAGAAAGAATTTTCAGAGAGACCAAGCTCTTCTAACACTGGAGCTCAAAAATTTGATGGTAGCGGCCCTGATAAAGAGTTTCTGGAGAGATCCAAATTTAGTAGACCTGTCGGAAGCTTTGGCATGGGACCTTCCAACAAGTTACCACTCAAATCAATCGTTTGCGCAGCCATATTTTATAACATTACTGATGGTAACGTGCCGCTAATCTGATTTGTTGACAAATACAAATACGAAGTTTTAGAAAATGTGGTCCAAAACCAACGAGGTATTGAGCCAATTATGCTTGTATTTGAAATGTCAAGTCTGTAAATACTATCTTGTGTTTTAAGCCACTTTGGAAATTTTGGCCCTAGCTTACAAGACCTTAATTCAACATTCGACAGTTTGAATGGTGGAACCCAGTTGTCATCGACCACCATGGTTAAGGAGTTGCCAAATATCCATAGACTTTCCAAACTAGCTAGTTTTGCAAAATGAGATTCCCTGATAGTACCATCTAGGTTGTTTGAAGCAAGGATCAAGTCTTTTAACTTTGTGAGTGATCCTATCCCTAGGGGTATCTCTCCTGTGATCATATTGTCACTGACATCAAGTGAAGTCAAATTACTCAAATGCTCCAGTCTATCTGGCAGGCTGCCTACCAGATGGTTGGAAGACAAATACAACAACTGCAGTGTACCACATGGTAAACTCCCCATCAATTATGCTATGTCGTCATTGAGAAAATTATAGGGCATATCCAATACTTCCAAATTGCTTAGATTCTTAAAGGTTGATGGCACGCTTGTGAGGTTGTTGTCTCCAAGATATAATGTTCTGAGGGAGCTCATATTCCCCACCACCTGAGGGATTGGACCTTGGAGCCCACGGGATGATAGATCAAAAGTTTGAAGGCTAGGTAGATCAGAAAAGAACCTAAACAAATGCTTCTCTCCAAGAGACGAGTTAAACCAGTTCCAGCTAAGGTCCAAGGACTCCAGTAATGTAAGGTTAATATGTGATAGGCGGGGAATGATGTCTGGAAGCCCACAAAAGCCTAAATGAAGGGTTACTAGAGACGGAAGCATGTTGACTGCATGAGCCCAGTCGATCACGCTGCTGAGGTTTACCCCGCTCAAGTTGAGATACTTTAGCATCGAGAGGCGTGTTAGCCATGCAAGATCTCTTGTGTAAAGCAGAATGCTTCCTAGATCAAGGTAGGACAACTTAGAGAGGTTGCCAAGATGGGGAGGTATCTGACCACCGAAATTAGCATTGGAGAGGTCGAGATGCCTCAAGTTCTTGAGAGAACCGACGAACTCAAGGATTGGCGTGCTCCTGAAGTTGCTATTGCTGAGGTCTAGATATCTCAAGTGCTTTAAAGCCAGCAAGGAAGAGCTTATCTCACCTCCCAATTGCCAGTAGTCGTCGGTGTTTAGATTGAGCTCCACGACATGGCCGGTTCGGTTGCTGCAACGGATGCCCCTCCAACGGCAACAGTCTTGGCCTTGCCACGATGATAGGTAGTTGTCAGGATCTATGACGCCCGCCTTGAAAATGAGAAGAGCAGCACGCTCGCCGGCGATGCAGCGGCTGCTTGATGGAAGTGTAGGCACGGCCGGGGTGCATGAGCTTTGGAGGAACAAAAGGAACAACGTCGCTAGGATTAATGCTTCCCTTAAAAGCTTTAGGTGCGCCATATGTTGGGCAGTTTCTTCTAGGATCCAATTGAGAAAGGCTTTTGCTGTGATGTGCACTAGGCTCTGACGATGCAGCTGCACTGTCCTCGTTTTAAAGTCCGCGTAAATTGCATCTCTCTTAATTTTTAGTTGTGTGACTATGTTTCCAAACTCGAAATTATTCCGATAGGTCTATAAACTAGAGTCAATCTTTGTCAAATACAAGGCACACGACTGCAAAGTGCCTCCAAATTTGATAGTTCCAAAATTTTTAATATTTCAAACTTAATAAACTATTATTTCTAATGATATCTTGTATCTATGTACCAGTATATTAAAAATACATGTGAGTAGTCGATCCAATATTTCCTTCTCATATTTTCTCATTAGTTCCCAATTTTTTGGTGTTCTTCTAGGTTCTTTCCCAAAGAATCGTTCATTTCCTAGGAAATAAATCATCAAAACAGTCATCGATCATTATTTACATCTTCTTGCCTCCTCTACCTTCTATCAATTTTTTCTTTTTTAAATTGCATCCAAACATGAGCCAAAAATGTCAAATTTCTCCCATGTACCCGAGCCAGAAACTAATGCCCTCCACCAGTCCGCACTTGCAATGCCTCATAGCTTTGCACTTCACCATCGACTAATCACTGGATGTGTCAAACAATTTATGTATATATTGTGATAACTACATGTTCAAATTTTGAAGTATACTTAAGGGTCTATTTTTCTTTTTGCACAGGGTCCTTGATTTGTCTGATCTAGTCTTGCTGTAAACTTGTCTCCAGTAATCACTTTATTCCCTAAATTAGTCACTGTTGTCATTCTATCAATCAAGTATCCAATCGAATGTAAATTTTGCACTTAGTCCCTCATATTTTTATATAATGAATTTTTATCATATCTTTACATTCTAATTCTAAGTATTAAATCAAAATAATTCACATCATCAGTCCATGTCAGTATATCATATCATCAAAAAGTTGTTAACATGTGATGCCATATGACACAATAAGGCTGTCTCCAACGACGACGTGATTGTCAACACGCGTCGACGAAGGCAACCGCATGCTCGCTGCTTGCTCGACGTGATGGGACAAACGTGTTCTTTGGGCGAAGGCGAGCAATGGACGAGCGCGTGGCAACGAATGCGTCACCATTGGAGCGAAAGAAGACGCTTTGTTACGCGTGATTGTGGGCCCCACCAAAATTAAAGCCGTACATCTTTACTCACGAATATTTAAATCTAACAAGTGGGTCCACGGAGCAAAAGGCCCCACTGTCAGCGAGAGGTGTTTACGGTGCGCACATGAAACGAGATCGGAAGCGTGGAGCCCACAACTGGCGTAGTGGGCGCTGTCAGTGCATGCAACACCGATCCATACGTTAGCCACTATCACTGATATCTGGGTCCCATAATCAGAGTCCCCACATGTCAGTTAGAGAGTCAGATCTGTTTCCGTCGCACGCGAACGAGGCGCATGGGCCCCACCTGACGCGTAAACCGCGTGAGTACGCCAGCCTCGGTTTGTTCGCAACACATACGCTTTCTAACCTAAGTCAACAACGTGTGGGCCCAGTGACGATTGTCCCCACTTGTAAGTGACAGATAACATTTTGCCGTACCGTGTCAATGATACAAAAATTTTTGGTGAGGCCTACCTGTCAGTGATATAAAAATTTTAATAAATTTTAATATTTATTTGTTAAATCATTAAGAGACTTTAATCGCTTTCAGTGATGTAATCATAGCTTTGCTTGCTCCGAATCCATTGTTGATTCCTTCAGTCTCCTTTGATGTCAAAAAAGCACTTTTTGTGGGTCCACATATCATGAAAATAAGACCCGCAAAATCCATTTGGCAAGAATTATAGCTTCAAAGAGTCCACATATCATCGACTTGAAGGACATTTTTGACCCTCTATCAACAAATAGTAAGAGCATTTTAGTTCTTTTTTATTTTGAGGTAGTATAGGTAATACATGTAACCCTCATTTGTAGTGTCATATATGAATTAATGAATCCAAACACTTATAATTGATGTTCTTTGGAGCAACCTCTTCCTAAAGGAAAGCTCCTAACCGACTTAATATCGGGGGCACATCGATAGAATTAGGATCTCCCTCAAGACTACAATTTGTACAAATTTTCATACCAATTTCTTTTCTCTTCGATTTTGAGTGGCCCGTAGAACAGTCAATTTGAGTCTTGTGTTCACGATTGCTATTTGAGAACGTTAATTTTGATCATTGTTTCACCAAGAAGATCTTTCTTCTGAGAAATTGGCCTCTTTTTCGTGTTGTAGGCGTGCCGGTATACATAAGTATACAAATAAAAAAAGTAGAGAATGCACAATCTTAGAAACACTATAGTTTATTAATTCTAAAAAAGAATTACAAGTTACAAGTCTCTTTGGATTTACAATCTCTCATTGCGCCAAAGGAAAGTACATCTTTGCTTCAGGAGATTGCATGATTCATGGTTCCTCAGGTCTTTTGAAAAGCTCCAGGTTAATTACATCTGCAGAACAAGTCCACAAAAGACCTCTAATTAAGCTGTACTGATGGTCGTTGCCTTCAAGCTTCAAAATAACTGTGCCTTGGAATGAATAAATGCAATGCGTATGTTCATGCATGCAAGTATGCAAATCCATAGCCTCGTCAGTCTATGGTGTTATCACAAGATATAGCCTTCGCCTCGTCAGTGCCCGGCCAGGGAGTTGTTCGGCCTCGTCGGTCTCGAACAAATGGATGCCTTCGCCTCATCAGTACCCGGCATGAATGGTGTCTGGCTTTGTCAGTCACGGACAAAAAAGCATGTTGTCTTTGCTTCATCAGTCCCCAGCAACATGTAAATTATGGATGGATGACTTGTGATAACATCTTTGGCTTCCTTAGCTTCAGGAAAAGCACGTTGCATGGTAGACAGCCCATTGAAATACCCATCAAGGACTTAGTAAGATTTCAACTTGATTTGACATCTTTACACACAAATTGGTCATTAGCTCTCATTCGACTACTTGGATGAAAGTCTTTCTGACTTATGATAGGCTTAAATCTTGAAGGAATAGTTTCTGGACAAAACCTCGATTGTTCGTCAAAATTTAAGATCAATCAGACCGTCGGATTAGAAACTATCTTCATTGCATTGCTTGTACGTCAAGCTGGAATTCAAGGAGACAGAGCTATTTGCAATGGTTTTGATGATATTTTGAACATCTGATCATAGTGAAATTTGGAGGAATAGTTTTAGTATGAACCTACTATTCTCCATAAAAATTTGGGTTCGATCGGACTTTTGGATCAGAAGTTATCATTGATTTTCTGCCATGGAATAAGCTGAATTTTCTTTTGATCAAAAAATTTCTCTGGTCCAATTAGACATTTAGAGATCTTTGATTGACATGAAATTTTGTGGAGAAGTTTCTCATAGAGTCCTCTATTCACCATAAAAAGTTAGGGTCGATCGGACTTCTGGATGAGAAGTTATCACCGATCTTCTACCATTAGGGCGAAAACAACTTCTGGACAGAGCCTCTCTTGTGGTCGAATTCAACCTTAGAGATCTCTGATTAGCTTGAAACTTGGAGGATATGTTGCAACTGTGGTCTTCTATTCACCATAAAGATTTGGGGTCAATCGGACTTCTGAATCAGAAGTTACCATCGATCTACTCCCATGAAACAAAGTAAACAAGTCTCTGGACAGAGGAGAGTCTCTAATCGAATTGGACCCTTTTGAAAGTGCTCATATGACCTTCAGATCTTGGATCAACCGGGACCTAGATGGCGTGTGATCAGATCGAAAGTAAACAACTTTCAGATCTTTGATCAGCCGCATCAGGTGGGGCTTGATCTCTGATCAAAAGATGAGTATGAAATTTTTTAGATCTTGGATCAACCAGACCTAGATGGCGTGTGATCAGATCAAAAGTAAACAACTTTCAGATCTTTGATCGGCCGCATCAGGTGGGGCTTGATCTCTGATCAAAAGATGAGTATGCAATTTTTTGGATCTTGGATCAACGGGGCCTAGATGGCGTGTGATCAGATCGAAAGTAAACAACTTTCAGATCTTTGATCGGCCGCATCAGGTGGGGCTTGATATCTGATCAAAAGATGACTATGCAATTTTTTGGATCTTGGATCAACGGGACCTAGATGGCGTGTGATCAGATCGAAAATAAACAACTTTCAAATCTTTGATCGGCCGCATCAGGTGGGGCTTGATCTCTGATCAAAATATGTATGATGCATGTTCATGTAGATAAATAAGACTCACCCATGGAAAGCTATGAGCCCGAACTCGGAGATTTTTAGGGAATTTGAATTCGAATAGGAGAATACTTTGTTATTTAAATAAACAAAAAGATAAAGAGAAAGATTATCTCTTTTTTGAATTTGAATAGGAGATATATTTTTGTTATTTAAATTAGAAATAAAACCAGTTCGAACTCGGGCTGCATGTCGGTTTGACCAGGTTTAACCACGTTTGATCAAATTTGACTAGTTTGTTGACCAGATTTGACCAGCCCAATTTTGACCAATTTGTTGACCACGTTTGACCAGTCCAATTTTGACCAATTTGTTGACCAAGTTTGATTAGGTTTGACCAGTCCAATTTTCACCGGTTTTTTGACTAGTGGAGTTTTTGTCCTGATTTTTGATCATTTTTTTCAGACAAAATATACGTGTATTTTTATTTTAACCCTTTTGATCATATGGGACTTTTCTAATTAATTTTTTATTACAAAAATTGATCGAACAATCATATTCACTACATCAATTTCGACATAAAATAAGAACATTGCAAAATATTACTGTTGGGAAATAAACACTTAACAGATGGAAAATAATACACTTAGCAATAGCATTTTGTATAGTCAATATATATCTTCATATATTCTATAGCGAAACATTAGCAATTCATATAAATCGTCAATGAACAAGAAATAAGCATTTCTCCATCCCTTGCTGAACAGCAACATACAGAAAACCACCCAATGGCCAAGGACAAACCCAGTAATGATGATGATATGAAAATATATCATAGAACGGGCTCCGTTAATGCGATCTGCTAATGACCCGACGAATGGATGAACTAGTCCAAGTCCTTTATACATGTTAGATCTAAAGTGCCAAGTTATTGCTATACTGGACCACTAAAAGTTGAACACCACTGGCCGAATATCGAAGCCCATCTTGTTATATGCCACCACTGTCAGTCAAAAGACAAAGGTGTTTTGTATGGTCCATACTTAGATAACAACATGGTATTTTACTACGTGCAGGGGCATATAAGTATATAACACTAAAAAGAAAATCTTTAATGGTACTTACAAAAATGCCCCAAACTCCGTGGTAGATTGCAGGTAGCACGAACGTTCAGATTCTTTTCCCCATCATGTACCTTGTCAGGGATAATAAGATATTGTTTTTAAATCTTACAATCATTTCGAAATTAACATCTTCTGATCTTTAACTTTGATTAATGTTAGAATGTGACTCCATGGAGCCCATACTCCATAATTTCATCAAAAATTTGGGTATATTTTAAAACTTGTTTCATTGGAGAGTGTATACACATTAAAGATAATTCATATGAAGTGCATTTCGTAAAAAAATAACCACAAAATTAAAATTTTTAGGTAATTTGAATTTTGTATATTTGAAGAGTATGAACATCATATATATATATATACCCAACTTCAAAAAATTCATTAAAAATAAGAAATTTAAGTTGCATTTAATGATGAATCACTAAAACTAGTCATATTTCAAGTTCATCTTAACATGTAGGTTTTCAAAATTTGAAAGATGAAATCATATATATAAGATCATATGCAGACCCTCTTTTCAAGTAAAAATTTTAGAAATTAAAAACCTTGAGTCATATAAACTACTGGACTAAATATTAAGGAAAAAACTTAAAATTCAAAATTAAAAATATCAAATTTATGAAATTTACAGATTTTCAAAAGAAATCATTAACTAATACAACTCTAAAATTAAATATTGATGAAAATTTAAAACTCAAAATTAAAAATATTTAATTTCATGAATGCGAGTGAGGGGCCCGCCCGTTCAGCGAGTCTTGACATCATAACTGCCAGGATACAATTGCTCTCACATTTGTAGATCTTAGTTTCTGTTTACAATATAATAGTAATAACAGCACAAGAAATTACAATAATTACTACTTATGGATGTAATACCATAATTATATTATAAGGGCTATTAGAGCTAAAATAAGAAATTGATTTACTTCTTTTTAAGACTTACAAATTCAATCCAGTAGGTAGACCTACCTTGAGAGTGGTTTGAGAGTAAGCCCAGATGAGTCATCTATTGGGCCAAGTTATGGAAAATTCAAACAGAAAAAACATAATAGTCTTTTGGTTGGAATGGGCATTAGTTTGTTTTTGAAACTCTCATAGGTAAAGAAAAAAAACTGGTCCGATGCTCAACTCTCAATTCCTCCTCATTTCTTTCTTGTTCCTTAGCAGTCAAAAACCATAAATTTCCGAGTCAATCTCTCCATATAAATGCAAAGGCCATAATAACCATAAATGTAAAGTTGGGTTGGGTTCAATGTTAAATAAGAATAAGACTGCATACTTCTTCTTCTATTACCGATTTATTACACTCCACACTTAATTTTCATTATTTACATTTGACCTTCTCTTATTTAACATAAAATACTCAATCTGACTCTCTGTGTTAGTTATATTTATGTAGTATTATAATTACATGTTTAATGTCATATCTATTATTATTATTATTATTATTCCTAAAATACCCTCAATTCATATTGGTTTTTCATGCTTGTTACCTACTAACATTATTGCGCTTTTTTACCCTTTCACTTAAAATACTGCAACAAATTTGCTTCAAATTAGTTATATTTCACTTTACATATTTTTTAACTAAGAGTTTTTTTATGTGTTTCATTTTATTAAGCATGGTTGTTTCCCTATGGCCATATATAGTTTAGTCACACTTATTTTACATATTTTTTCACAAATGTTTTGGACTTATTATAGCATGTCTTCTCTAGACCTCATTTAAACAAATAATTTTGAAACTTACCAATATTTTATTTCTATAATTTTTTACTGTATAATATGTTACTCAGCATGGATAGCATATAAAATTACTTATAAATGAATTCAATTGAATTGAAATACTTCTCGACATGATAATTATGGGTAACTTAAGAATCTTAAGTTAACATAGAAAATAGGGATATTTTAAGAATAACAAAGATAGACATGATATTAATTCTAACACAGTAATGCCTAACCAACAAAGAGAGTCAGATTGAGTATTTTATGATAAATAAGGGTGGAGTACTACATAATGAAAAGTAGAGAGGCGGACTGTAATAAAGCGATAATAGGGGAGTTATCTGTAATGTTGTCGTTAAATAGGTTTCATAGGGGAGCAGGGCTGGATTGAAGTTGGGCCTTGGGTAAGGATTATGGGGTAGGCATTACAATCCAATTATAAATAAAACATAGTATATGTAGTCAAACTTACATGTTTTCAAATATATATAGTTTTCTAACAGTGTAAAATTTTTTGGTAAATTGATTGATGTATAAAGTTTAACATAGTATCAGAATTAGAGTCAGACATTTTGAATGTAAGATTTAATTAGTATATTTATTTAAAAAAATAATTATAATATTCAAAAATTTTGGAACATGAAACTCAACAAATCGATCTTTTGAATTCTTTTTAGAATAACATAGTATCAGAATCTTTTTTTTATTGGGATCTTTGAATATGGCCATAGAACATAGTAGAACGCAACCGTAAGAATACCAAAGAAGGTAACTTCTCTCCGATCCATGCCGGCAAAGTCCCAAAGAATTGGTTATGGGCAAGATCAAGAAACACAAGTTCTTGGCAGTTCTGGAGAAAATGAAGGAAATTATCCTGAGAGGTTGTTATTTCTTAAGCTTAAGTTATAAATGCTCATACCTGTGGAGTTTTTGGTGTTTGTGTTAACTAAGCAATCAGGAATTGGCCCTGTTAATTCATTTCCTGAGAGATCTAACAACAGCAGGGATTGCAATTTGCACAAAGAAGATGGAATGGTATCAGAAATAGACTTATCATATAGAAGAAGCGATTGTAGGTGTGGAGCTCCAAATTCTGATGGTAGAGGCCCAGATAAATTGTTTCTAGAGAGATCTAATTCGGCTATATTAATAGAAAGCTTAGCTATTGGACCACTAGTTTGTTAGAGCTGAGATCCATGGCTCTTATTCCCATAAATTCCATCGTGTACGGCAGTACCTCCACTAATTTGATTATTTCTCATATTTAGATACAGCACTGAGGAAACAATTGTCCAAAACCAATCAGGCACCATGTCAGATATGTTTGTGTTTGAGATATCAAGATTCAATATACGAGATTTCCATCTAAGCCATGTTGGAAATTTAGGTCCAAGATGGCATGAATTAAGGTGGACCACTGTTAGATTGAAACGTGGAAGCCAAGTTGAATGATCCAGAAATTGCCTTAATTCAATAATTTCCGCAATATACTTTGCAAAAATATGATTGCAGGTGGACAACAAACAAACTAAGTCCACCTAGTGGAGACATTTGTTAAGACCATAAAATATCTGAAAGATACAAATTCAATTGGTCCACACATATTACCTTGAACACTTTGAAGAAGGACACGTGATTCTTCTCTTATTTTGAGAGGCAAGGGTCTTGTGATTAATTTGTCTTTTACAGATGCATCACAAATAAACTTTTCAAGAGTAGGATAGTTTTTGATATTCGCCATATTTGTGCATATTTTTCATATATTTCACCCTTGTTTCATGTGCATTTTAGTCATAAATCTTAGCATTTACATAAATTATATATGCATTATTACCCAAATCAACCGAATTACTTGGTTTTGATCTCTAATCGTAGGTCAACGCAAATTTAGTACTTTTCAGCAAATGGGACACACTTCATCTACTAATTTTGACCCACAGATGATTCCTAACAAAAATACGTGTCGATACGAACGCGAAGGAGCTGACCATACAGAAATCAAAGCCTCCAAGGGTCCAGAATCTTAAAACCTAAGCCCCAGGACCAATCTGTAAATTCCTAAAACCCTAGACACCAAAATGCATACTGCCAAGTCACTACAAAAGCCTTGTTGTCATTATCAAGGGCTCATTAGTAATTCTTCTAAAACCTGAGCCTCGAATTGCCAACCAACCAAGACACATGAAACCCTATCTTTATGATGGAGGGTCCTTATGTAAATAATCCAATATCTGGGGGCCAAATTGCAAAATCACCAAATTCTATTAGGAGCCACTTGACACCACTATTCACTTTGGAGCCTGTCTTTTAATTTGTTACTTATCTTCTCCTTCTTCCTTGCCTCAAGATTCCTCACCACCCTACCACCTCACCGCCGCCCGCTAGGCAATAGTCAACAGTGCCCTTCTTCTTCTTCTCCTCCCCCTCCTTCCAAAGTCGTCTCACAAGAGAACGAGATGAAAACAGTCGGTGAATACCTATTGTTTTTTACACAGGGATTAGAGAAGTGAATCGCGTAAAACTAAATTAAATCAAGATCGTACGAAAATAAATTAGAAAAAAGAAAAAGGGAAAGAAAATGTCAGAAGAAATAAAGAAAGAGAAGTGGTCGTCCGGTGAAAATCGATCGGTGCTAATTCTATACCCTCATTCGTGAATACAAACGATAAAATCATAATCGTTTAGTAGTCTCGCAACAAGGGGGCAAAAACAACTAAGACGAACACATCCATCAACAATATCAACGAACGAGTGCGGAAAAAAATAACCCGAATTGTTCCCCAACAATACTCTCAACCATGCAAGACCCAAACCAAAACTCACAAACTGAGACGGGACATACAAAATTGGATGTCTGCGGTCGTGGCACAGGCTAGCGGCGAAATCAATTGCAAGCCACAACCACTTAAACTCCGGCTTTGCAAAAGACAATAGAAGAGAAATCTTCACTCTAACAGGAAATCACTGAGTTTGATATGCAAACAAAATAAATGGTAGTAGATTACTGAAATCTAGTCGCCGGCGGCATTCAAAGCCATATTGCAAGCAATCAATTCATCTTGACACAATCCAGCAGAGGAGCAGTATGCTTCTTAAAAGCAAGACTCAGATCTAAATTTAAATTTTAGGAGAATAATCCAAATAAAAAGACAGAAAACTGCAACCACTGGATCACAGATGAATCACAAAAGAACCCTTTCTTAATTCAGGCCTGAGGATAATATTTCTTAATCGAAACATAAGCATCAACCAGCAACTAATCAACTTAAGAAGCAGTGGATTACAGATACATTCGGCCTAACTAATTGCTGCAATCTCTAGAATTAAAGGCAACCTAGAGTTCATCAAGATGCAACAATCCATTCAAAAGAAATACTGAAGCAAATATCCCAGCAGCTCATTTACTACATTCAGAGAGTAACAAAACAGGAATATCCATATCACTTCAGACAAAAATAGATGAACTGATACTGATATTTCAGATCCAAGCCAGTGTTACCCACAAAGTCAATGGAAGCTTCCCAGGATGCAACTCAACTAGCAAGGATGAAAAGGATGCATTGACAGTTCAATTGATGAGGAATTACTAAAATTGCTCATCACATCCATTAACTAGAGCATAAATGATTTCAGTTCATTGCAATTTAGCACGAAGTTCATCTTACAGGGTAACAAATACCAAGTCAACTCAGTCAGAGGCAGCAGCACACAATTGAAGTTGACAACTTAAACATTCTAGTGATTTAGAAAATAAATTCCAATTCTTTGCAATCACAGACATTCATTGCATTTCATACATCACAGGCAGTTCATATCAAAATTGAAGAACAAAGTATGGGAAAGAAGATTTGATCACCAATGCTTGCTGTTACTGGAGCTGTTGCAGTTGCGGGCGTGTTTGGAGAGGTTGGGGAAAATGACCACTGGAGCTGGGGATGAAACCGAGTCAGTGTAGAGTTCGCAGTTGACGGCCCATGGGACGCCGCCGGCAAGGTGGAGGTCAAAGAAGATGGTGGGCGAGGTCGTGGAGATCGCCGGAATTGCTTGGTCGCAGTCCTGAAGGATCACCAACGGCTTGCTGGAGGGGAGGGAGAGAACCTGGAGGAGGAGCCCAAGTTGGTGAATGCGGCGCCGGAGTGGAGAAGATGGTTGACGGCGGCGATCCAAGTGCGGGATGATCTACGCGGCGTGGGAGGCGTGGATCTAGGCGGTGGCTGCTGTGAGGAGCAAAGGCGACGCAGCGCAGAGGCGGCAGGTGTAGATCTAGGGTTTTATATGACGGTGTGCACTATGGGCCAACAGACCACGATGGGTGGCCGACAACTCGCGTCTGCATGGCGCAACAGTGGATGGTGGCGCGATGGCTTGATGGCGACGGATGGTGCAACGGCGGTAGCTTCGAGCTGGTGCTTCGTCAACAAGCATATGGGACACGGACGGCGTGGGCGGGTGGCCGCTTTGGGTGGCAACGACGAGGAACCGCGAGCAGCATCGCCTCAGGCGGTGCGTGCATTAATGACGGCTGCGGGGAGGCGTGCAAGCGGTGTTTCGGCTTCGGGTCGTGGCTGCCGGCGTCGTTTCGTGCCGTGGCTGTGGGGAGGCAGGCCGAGTCGACGGCGTTCCCGCTTCGAGCCTTAGTTGGTGAGGATGTCAGCAGCCGGCGAGCCGTCGATGAATCGGCCGTAAAAAAAAAATTCAGGGAAAAAGATTTTCACATATCACAAGAAATATATTCCCTTATAGATTTGCAAGGAAGAGATACAACCACATACCGAATCGGAGCAAACTTGTGCTCATAATGTGTTGTGATTGGTAGTGGTCTTGACTAATCTTGTGCACAATCAATCTATAGAGAAAGAGAGAGAAACAGTGGAATCCTTTTTATTACTCATTATTCTTTACAGGTTACACATATTTATACAGAGAGACTTATCTAGAGTTATCTTAGGAGCATATTTAATAATATTCACAGAATATTCTATTTACAATAATAGATAAATTATGTAAATTTTATTAATAACTTGATTTTAGTCTAATTTATCAAGTAAAAAACTATATAAGTTTTAACTTTCACTATATAAATTATAAATAGATCATGTCTATGATATATTACGTATGATGATAAAATCATGTGAATTATGCGTGAACTATGTGCGTAATTCAATTAACCACTATAGCATTATCATGTATATTATGTCCAAACTATGTGTGTGATGCAATCCGCCATCGTGGGCTTATGTATTCTCAATGTATGATATATTTCGTTATTATTATGACTATATATAGATGGTTTGGTAATCTATAATTTCATCATCATTTGTATTAATATGCCTTTTGGAATGATATATTGCCACAACCAATAGAAAAGATAATAACTGTTGCCACAAATAAAGGAGAAAAAATATCATAGATAGCTAAATTACATAATTAGACATTTACTTTATTTTTACGTTGGTAGCTAGTTCACAATTCTAGTACTTGATCCATAGAAACCATCTATTTTAAACCATCAAATTTAGATAGATAAACGGTTATTTTTGTTGTAGAGTTAGGAACCCACGACAGGTAGACCTCACGAATTGCAAGAAGTCAACAACTCGGAATGACCGTGTGACGAATCACTCCGAACCAAGCAATGAAGAAAAGGTTGAGGATTTATACAGGTTGGGATTGCATGTGGAACTTTAATCCAGTTAATGTACCCCCAGCATTAGTTGGTTGTGAGACTTTCCCAAAGGAGAGAGCTCCAAAGCAACCAATTGGTTGTTGAATGTATTAAATTGAAGTGATTTATAAATGAGAGTGTACAAGTGACATTTATGGCCTAAAAAGGGCGACTAACGACTATTATACCCCTTGCTGTGGCTGTAGGATAAGGGGTGAGAGGGCCAATTGGTTGCACTTCTCTTGCGGATCTTTGACATGTGTTCGCGGGCTCTACCACGAAATAGGAGGAGCTTAACTCGAGTAGCTGCTCACCTAGAGACGAGATTGACCTAGGGGGGTTGCCCTTGAGGGTTTATCGGGTTAAACTTACTCAGGAGGAGGTTGTCCTGGACCACGACTCACCTGGTGGTAGGATTGTCCCTAAGGGCTCATCGGGTTAAACTTCCTAGGAAGAGGCTGTCCTGGACCACTGCTCACTGGGGGTGAAATTGAACCCGGGGGTGGGATTGCTCCAGAGGAGGGTTCACTAGGTTAAGTTTTCCTGAGAAGAGACCAACATTGACCACTACTCATCTAGGGCGAGATTACCCAAAAGGTGGGATTGCCCCGAAGGGTTCACCAAGTTAAGTGTTTGCTTCGAAGCGTGACCCCCGTTAAGGATGGCATCCCTCCACGTGATATCAGATATCTCCAACAATTCTTATTTCTAAGCATTGGAGTACGTGTCCTTGGGTAGATACCTTTATTTAATATGCAATTAGCTATAAGAATGCTTCAATGCTCGAGCGAATGAAGCAGTCAATATGTCATTCATTGAATGGTTTGAGTGGAACATTACAACTACTCACCAAAAACCCTTCCTCTAATCCTCGATTTCTATCTTTTTCGCCCTTCACTCCTCCTTCCTCACTAACCCTTCCTCTAATCCTCTCTGCCTAGGGGCCTTATGTGAATGCTAAGGTCTTAAAGGGTTTTTTTTGGGGCTGGCCTCAAGGGCCCAAATGGATTAATGTGAAGTTAGATTTTTTTTTCCTTGTAAGCTGGGATTGGATTAAGTTTTAGATAAGTTCTTTAGGAGATGTATTAAATAAAAACCACTCTTAAAATAAGAGTTTGTAATTTTTATTGTTGGATTAGATCTGAGTGGGTTGGATCATCGTCATCTTTTAAAAGACCCCTTAAATTTCTACTTTTACTCTTACACTCTTTGATCTACACCATTTATATTTAATCTAATGATGAAGATTGTAGTTCTTATTTTCCTATTTTAAGACTAGTTCCTACAAGATAAACCCTCCAACTCGACTCAAGCAGTGCCAATTAGGGGTGAAAACGGGTCGGATAATATCCTCCTAATCCGTACCTGTATCCGTCAGATCGTAAATATGGGTTGAGATATAGTAATTCAGCTGAATATGGATATGGATAAAATTTGCCAAATACAAATATGGATATGGGAGCATGGCATTTGGCGGATACGGATATGAATACGGATATTCGTTACAAATAAAATTTAGATATCCGGATAATAGAGATGTTGGACCTAATCAGCTAGCCTAGTTTATCAACCCATCATATTATCACCTAGTTATTTCAAAACCCAAAATCACTAACGGCCTAAAAAAACAGTAATTTTGACTCATCTTAATCTTGACTATAATCTGACATGCGTGTTGCATACCCATGCACCATGTTGGTGCAATGGTGCTCAACAATTTATGTCCAAATGAAGATAATACTAATTGAAATAAGTAAAAAGAAATAATCTTTCTATGTTGTGATAGTTGTACTCTATTCATTTAAATAAAAATGTATTATACTTGCTATAAACTGCAAGTTGTTTGTGTATTTATGTTGTTGAATTTGTAGTATATTTGCATAAATATTCGACTTAATATACATAAGCGTATTTGCATCCAATCTGTATTCGTCCCATATTCGAATCTAAATCTATCCGGATTCGTATTCATATCTGGTGGTATATGTATTGTATCCATATTTGAGAAAAAATATAGACTAAGATACAGGTCGGAAAGTTAATATCTACCTATATCTGATGCGTTTTCATCCATAATGCCACTTATTTATATATTAAGGGAAAGGTTGAGATTAAGATTAGGTCTTGACCCATAACTAGTCATTACCAAGGGTCGCTCACCCCTGGCGGGCCTGGTCCGTGACATGAGAAGGAGGGATCGCCGATAGAAAGTTGCTGCACGGCTAGACCTTTAGTCCCTCGTTGCCTCCCACGCCCCGCCGTTGGGTTCCAGCAACCAGGCAGGAGCTTGGGGATGGGCAAACAACAAGGACAAAGCTAAATGATCGTAGACACTATTCTTTCCTCCAAATTCATTCATCCATCCATCCATTAAGAGCTTACATGATTGGTCTTAATCAATAGCTAACTCAAGTTATTCAGACTTTGAACTAATTAGGACAACAATGCTTCCTCGTTATAATGATTCAAGTCACATACAGACTTAAATAATACTCTTCTGTTTTCAAATAGATGTCATTTTAACATCTAACACTAAAAACAAAATATGAAACAAAATGACAATAGTAACTTTATTTAGTACATCTTATTATTAGTCCTCTCAACTCCCCAAATCACATATTAAAAGATTATATATATATTCATGCATTCATGCTCTCTCTTAATATTGGTAAACAAATTTCTTAGAAAAGTGAACTTTCCATTGTTAAAGAAAGAGCATATAGAAAAAAACTATAAAAATTGTGTCAAACTTGTAGAATAATATCTATTTAGAAACAAAATAAGAAAACTTAAACAACTTCTATTTGAAATAGTGGGAGCAGTAATTTTTCCATAAATTAAACTCAAGTGACGTTGTAATTTTCCTTAAATATTTTTTTAATATCAACACCATAAAAACATTATGTAATTTGAACTCTGAAAATTATTTATAAATAACCCAAAGTAAAAAAATAATTTGAAAAATAACCCACAGTTTAACGAAATTGCAAAACTAACTTGATCGGGCGCGATAAGTAACTTACCGCAGGTGTGATGCGTGACAGAAATGGACGAGTCACCTTTTCTGTTTTCGAACAGCAATATAAACTTTTTATCTTTTGAAACCACGACAGAAAGGCACTTCCCCAATTTCTCCACTCGACCACGACGACGACCAAGCACGTGGAGCAGTCGTAGCTCGAGAAATGAGCTCATCATTGTCGTATCGGTGAAGAAGTCGTAGTCGTAGAGCCGCAATCAGAGGGAGTGGAGAAGAGGAAAAGGCAGCACAATTGAGGCGGCGCAGAATCTGCGGGATCGACGGCAGCGAGAGGACCAGATCCGGCGAGATCTGTGCTCAAGACGACGAAGTGCATAGATTGATCCGGGAGGATCTTCAAGTCCTGATCGCATACGGATTCGCGACCAAGTCCTGATCACATACGGATTTGCGAACAAGCCCTGATCGCATACGGCTTCGCGACCTTAACCGTGTTCGGAAAGGTTTCGCGACCATGAAAAGAAATTTGTTCTCTATTCGGAATTGTAATCCGATCCGAATATATATAACTAAGCTTATCTGTTTAGGATTAGTTAGTTAGTTATATGAGTCTAATACGTTTAAGTTACTAAGTCTGATACGTACTCATACGATTAGACTATAAATACCTTATAATAGGTCTAGTTTAGATCATCGAAAAAGTCATAGAACTTATTTGAGTTTTAAACACTTATAGTTCCTTCGACGTAGACAAGTGTGCCTAACATTCGACGTGTAAGCCCTCTTTGAAATAAAGAGTTGTGCAATTACTTTAGATTTCGGTATTTCCGAATAAGATCTTGTTATTCCGCATATTAGAATCTGGGCGAGCCTAGTGCGAAAACCAAGCCTAGGTCTCAAACGGATCAAGTTGGTATCAGAGCAACTTTCCTATCCTATGGATGGTGAAGACTCGCCAGGGTTACAAAACTTCCGGCGAAACTCCAGGCGATCAGTTGACGGTTCCTACAGCCGCGTCTCCTACAATGTCTGACAATACCTCCGTTCAAGCTAACCTAGCCGAACAAGTGGCTAAGCTCTCCACCGACATGGAAACCGTGCTTGCTTGAATTAAGCAGCAGACCATGATTGTACCTCCTAAAGTAGGGAAGGTTATGGGTGAGAAGACGGGTGAAGACTTGCGCAGGGCAGACGAAAATGAAGAAGGCGACCACAAAACCGACGACCTCGCCAACACCTCCTTAGCTGTCGAATCTTTTAAAATCGACGCTAAGATTGATATACCCATATATGATGGGGTGATCGATGTCGAGAAGCTGGATTCTTGGACCGATCAACTTGAGACCTACTTTGACCTGAAAGAGTTCAGTAGTGCTCAAAAGGTAAAGTTCGCAACTTTGAAGATGAAGGACCACGCCAAGACTTGGTGGAAGGCCCTTGTCGCTAATGGTGAAGCTGACGACCTTGTGTGAGGTCAATTCAAACGACTTCTGCGACAAGAATTCTATCTGATGGGTTACCTTGAGGAGAGATAGGAGTGTTAGCACAGATTGTACCAACGGCGCGACCAGACCGTCCAAGACTATACGACAGAGTTTCGGCGACAAGCAATGGTCATCGGCATCTCATTGTCCGATCCTCGGGTATTTCAGAAGTACACATCTAGACTTCAGAAATCGATCAGTACTGAGCTAAGTCTGTTCGGCGTCCAAGACATCGCGACCGCGAGCACAACTGCTATGGCGATCGAGAAAAAGAACAAATCCCGCAGCGACAAAAGCACGAAGGAAAATGCTACCTTGACAAAGAAAAAGCCGAGTCCGAAGAACAACGCTTCAAAATCGGGCACGAGTGCCTTTTGTGAACATTGTCAAGTCGCGGGACATACCAAGGACAAATGCTACAAGCTTCATCCTGAATTTCGACCGAAGAAAAATGGACCAGGGAAAAGAACAGCCACGGCTACTGCGACTTCACCCGACGAAGAAGTTGTCCGAGTGAATTCGGTTAATGAGGCGGATACGACCTTGTCTCTGATGGCAATGCCGAAGGAGAAGGGTTCGGATCCACCGAACGACCATCATCCAACGGAGGACTTGTTCACCATCAACATCCAGGTGAAGCACGAAGTGGTCACAGCGATATTCGATCCCGGAAGTCAAAAGAATCTGGTCTCCGCTGGACTGGTTCGGCGACTTGGTTTGAAGACAACCACACACCCGGGACCATATCCACTAGGTTGGTTTACATCCAACGTGAACCAACAGATTACGAGTCAGTGTGTGTTGAAGTTTGCAATATCTGCTCGTTACATCGACGAGGTTCAATGCGATGTCATCCCCATCGATATTTGCCAAGTGATTTTTGGAAGTCCGTTCTTGTACGATCGTGATGCCTATTACCACCGAAGAGCTCAAGAATACAACCTCACAAAGAATGGGACGAAATTCATCATCAGCAAAAATGACCACGTCGACACTAAGAACTTGTTGATAGCAAATCAGGCGAAACGGATTGTCAATGCATGTTCAAAGTGTGTGCTGAGTGTGATGCGTCCAGTTAGCCAAGAGGATTGTGCTGCATCGAGTATGGAAAGTGGTGGTTGTTTAGCAAGCTTGCCGGAAGAAAACAACGCGCTATTCGCAGAGATATATAGTCGATCACCAGAACGACTAGTCGAAAACGACATGCAACTTGTCTCTACGGCGCCACTATTCAACTTTGCAATCCTAGCTTTGGGATCGATGATGGTATCAACCTCGACAAGGGGAAGGCTATCCACGAGTGGCCAAGGCCACAATTCATGACTAAGGTGCCAAGCTCCATGAGCGCCTATCCATACATTCGATCTGACGATTGTAGCATTGCTCATCGTGTGGTCGTTCCAAAACTCCCAGTCGTTCTTTATATCTTCACAGCTGGTCACCAACGGAAGTTGGCTCCTTCTCAACAGGGGAGTCATGATCCGGGAGGATCTCAGGTCGAGTTCGCAACGGATTTGCGACCACGAAAAGGTTTGCGACTTTGGAAAGGTTTGCGACCTTGGGAAGGATTCAAACTCTTCGAGCCTTCAATGCTGGATGATGAGCCAGATACTATAGTACCATCTGTTGAAGACTTGGTCTATCAACGAGACGAACCTCTACGCGAAGATGTGATTTTGGAGAAGAAGGTGACTACCACCCGCAGTGACACAAAAGAAACTTTTCGAATCGGTCGGAAAGGTCAACGAGTACGTGCGGCAAAGTGATACACCAAAGAACATGGACAAGCCCAATTTCCACATCTCCAGTTTAATCGAGAGGTCACAACAGGGGTTGGCTCCTTCTCAACAAGGGAGTCATGATCCGGGAGGATCTTCAAGTCCTGATCGCATACGGATTCGCGACCAAGTCCTGATCGCATACGGATTCGCGACCATGTCCTGATCGCATACGGCTTCGCGACCTTAACCGTGTTCGGAAAGGTTTCGCGACCATGGATTGGTTCGCGACCATGAAAAGGAATTTGTTCTCAGTTCGGAATTGTAATCCGATCCGAATATATATAACTAAACTTATCTGTTTAGGATTAGTTAGTTAGTTATATGAGTCTAATACGTTTAGGTTACTAAATCTGATATGTACTCATACGATTGGACTATAAATACCTTGTAATAGGTCTAGTTTAGATCATCGAAAAAGTCATAGAACTTATTTTAGTTTTAAATACTTATAGTTCCTTCGACGTAGGCAAGTGTGCCTAACGTTTGACATGTAAGCTCTCTTTGAAATAAAGAGTTGTGCAATTACTTTGGGTTTCGGTCTTTCCGAATAAGATCTGGTTATTTCGCATATTAGAATCTGGGCGAGCCTAGTGCGAAAACCAAGGTTAGGTCTCAAACGGATCATAAATCTAGCAGTACGGCGACTTAGATCCGGCACAGGCGAAGTATAGCTCTGAAGAAGGTAGAGAGTGTAGCGGCTGAGCACCGGCGGCGTACATGACGATGAGGGTGATGCAAACCCAAGTGCGCGGTGAAGTAAAAAAAAAAAAGAGAGAACAGAGGGCACACAAGATCCAATGAAGAGGCAGCGGATCAACGCAGATCTGGCGAGGCACAAGTTCGGAGCAGCGGCGGCACGAGCGAGGAGCACCCAGCGGCGGCTCTATCGTGGTCGTGAGGCGCGATAAGTTCTTGTCACGTTTCCAGACCGAGATTGGATGAGCTGGCGGGTTAGTTTCGTAATTTCAGTAAACTATGGGTTAGTTTTCAAATTATTTTTTTGCTTTGAGTTATTAATAAAAAATCTCTTGAACTCTTTGTCTGCTGTATGATTTAGGAGGTAGGCATTAGTTTAGTTTCACACTTAAACTTAGTACTTGTATTGTGAAACAATGAACCAATAGCATCAAGGATAATCATACAGCCCCATCTTTATTTATTATATGCTTAAACTTATCCATTCAAAAGACACTAACGATCTCAGATGATCGTGCCAAATACATATATTTATGTAAAGGAGTACACTTAGCAACTGTAATCAAGTACTAAAATCTTCATAATATGTGGAACAATGAAAGCATCATCACTTGTGATTTCAACTAATTACCCATCTTTCTTCTAAGGGAGGCCCAGCTCAGCTCACAGCCACTTGCACATTAACAAAATCATGCAAGTGGTCAGCATATGAAAAACAAACCATTCTCCATGTCCTCTTGATCAAGAAGGCACAAAACACAATCCAAATACCTAACACATATCCTATGCCCATGCAAGGTAGAAGAAAAGTGCATCACTTTTAGGTTTAAGCTCTTCTGGAGTACCCGGAGTTAACCTTATTTTTAAGCGATTCTTTGAGAGGGGTGGCCACAAAGACTTAAGTTGCCAATATAAATAGAAGATTTCCTGACAAATTGCTGTAGGACAAATTTATGTGACTCAATGATGTTACAGGTGATAAGTTTGTAGGAATTTTGCCAAAAATTTCATTATATGATAGGTTCAATGATTCCAATGCCCACAATCCACCAATATTGTTGGAGATCATCCAACTTAGGCTCTCTCTAACCCACCGGCGCTTCGCTTGGCGCTTCGCTTGGCGCTTGAACAGAATATTCTCCAGCATATTCTATGCCACGTATGCGAAGCACCATCTGAAGCATCACCCTTCTCCAACCCACCGACGCTTCGCGAGACGCTTCGTACGGGTCCACGAATAAATTTAAAATATGCCACGAGTAAAACATCAATAACTTTTAATTTAAAAATTAAATATATGCCATATTTGGTCTCTATATGAAGATAATTTAAAGATCTATAACTTTCTCAATATAATCAACATCTAATTTGAACTAGATTAATGCATAAATCAAGAAAGAAAATTGTATACAATTGATTGCACGAAAAACGAGAAAAAAAAACAGCGGGACCCGCATGCAGAGCTTGGTCTTTGACGCCTCCGCAGGCACCTCCTCTCTCCTCTCTCCAGCAAAATTTTTTTTTTTATTTGGGGCGTCAGGGCGAGGCGTCGTGTTGGAGGGAGTCTTAGATGGTTCCAAGATAAGTTTAAGTTTTTCAATGCAACAAGCGTACCAATTTCGTCATAAATCGATCCTGTAAATTGTTGCAAGATAAATCAAAATTCACCATTTACTTGATTTCCTCGGTAAATTCAAGCTGTTGTCCTTTTGTAATCACCAATGTATTGATGTCAAAATCATCATACTGGCTATATACGTGCGATCCATGTCGACAACAAGTGAAAGTGAGTCATATTCTGCAGGAGTGAGAATCATAGCCATCAACCTCACAATTGATTTTGGTATGCTCCCTGACAAATTGTTACATGAAAGATCTAAATATTGAAGCCACTTCATCTTGGTAAGCTGGAGTGGAATATGACCAGACAACATATTTGACTGTAACCTTCAAAATGCCAATGATGGTAACTTCTCCCCTACCCATACTGGCATGCTACCAGAAAATTGATTATATGCAAGATCAAGAAAAATTAGCTGGTGGCAATTTTGAATATAAGAAGGAAATGCTCCTGAAAGTTTGTTGTCATTTAATTTCAGCATGATGATATTTAAAGTTGTAGACTTGTCAAAGCTAGGATTGGAACTTGAATAGTCGTTGTTAGTTGAATTCCATGCTTCTGAACCCTCCCTACAGGCCGGCAATGCGCCATTTAATTGATTTTCGGACATGTCTACGAATCTGAATTTTATCAGTGTGCAAAAGAACCAGGGATTCTACCCGAGAGAGAGAATTTCTGGAGAGAACAAGCACTTCTAAGATTGGGGCAGTGGTCCTGATGGAGAGTTTGTGGAGTGATACAAATTTTGTAGACCTGTTGGAAGTTTTGGAATGAGACCTTTCAACAGGTTAGCACTCAAATCAATACTTTGTGCTGTCATATTTTTTAACATTGTTGATGATAACGTGGCACTAATTTGATATGCTGACAAATACAAATCTTTAGTTTTAGAAAATGTGGTCCAAAACCAATGATGTATTGAGTCAGCTATGCTTGTTTTTGAAATATCAAATAGGAAAATATTATCTTGTGTTTTAAGCTATTTTGGAAATTTTGGCCCAAGCCTACAAGACCTTAAGTCAGCCTCCAATAGTTTGTATGGTGGAACCCACAAGATGGTTGGTAGCCAAACCCAAATGTTGTAATCTATCAGCCAGAGTTTAATGCTAGAGCATCTGAGCAGACGTTCAAGAAGAATATTCTCAGTATATTATATGTCATGCGTGAAAAGCGCTACTCGAAACACCCATCACTTCAATACAAAGGTATTTGAGGAGATTCTTCGCATGGGTCCATAAGTAAATTAAATATTTATTAGAATTTAGGTGATTTTAATAAAATATAAATAATTTTTAATTCTAAAATCAAATATAGATGATGTTTGGTTATTATATGAAGATAATTTAAAGATTTATAATTTTTTAAATATAATCAAGATCTAATTTGAACTAAGTTAATACATAAATTAAGAAGCAAAAATTAGAAACAATTTAGTCACACACAAATCAAATAAAAAATCAAAGGACCTGCTGCCTCCGAAGGTGTCCTCTCTCCGATTAACAACAAAAAATAATATTTTATCTCAGACGTCAGCGTTGGACTGAACCTCACACGATAAGCTCTCCATCAATTCTGCTATGCCCCCACTGAGGAGATTGAAGTCCAGAAAAAACACTTCCAAATTGCGATCCGCGCACACATACCAAAAACCCTCCTCAATTTGATCCTAGAAGAAAGTAAACCGCCCAACATATGGCTCACCTAAAGCCTCCAAGCCAAGTATTAATCCTAGCGACGTCGTTGTGCCTTTGCTTCCTCAAAATCTCAGGCACCCCAGCAACCGTGCCTACACTTGTACTTCCATCAAGAAGCCCCTGCGTGGCCGACGAGCAAGCTGCTCTTCTCACCTTCAAGGCCAGCCTCACAGATCCTGGCGACTACCTCTCGTCGTGGCGAGGCCAAGACTGCTGTCGTTGGAGGGGCATCCGTTGCAGCAACCGAACCGGCCATGTCGTGGAGATTGATCTAAACGCCGTCTACAACTTCACCAGAGTTCATATAGCCCTGGGAGGTGAGATAAGCTCCTCCTTGCTTGCATTAAAGCATTTGAGATATTTAGACCTCGGATGGAACAACTTCAACAGTACACCCATCCCGGAGTTCATAGGTGCTCTCAAGGACTTGAGGCATCTCGACCTCTCCAATGCTAATTTCGGTGGTCGGATACCTCCCCATCTGGGCAACCTCTCAAGGTTGTCCTATCTTGGTCTAAGAAGCTTCGACCTTCCACACGGACCACACCTTTACACAAGCGATCTTGCATGGCTAACACGCCTCTCGATGCTAAAGTACCTCGACTTGAGCGGGGTAAACCTCAGCACTGTGAGTGACTGGGCTCTTGCAATCAACATGCTTCCATCCCTGGTAACCCTTTATTTAGATTCTTGTGGGCTTCAGAAAACCATTACCCACCTATCACAAAGTAACCTCACATTACTGGAGTCTGTCTATCTTGGTGGCAACCTATTTGAGTCGTCTCTTGGAGCGAAGCATTTGTTTAGGATCTTGTCAGATATACCAAACCTTCAAAATATTGATCTGTCGTTCTGTGGACTGCTTGGTCCAATCCCTGAGGTGGTAGGAAATATGAGTTCCCTCATAGAATTACACCTTGAAGACAACAACCTCCAAGGTTCAATCCCTGAGGTAGTGGGGAATATGAGCTCCCTCAGAGAATTACATCTTGAAAACAACAACCTCCAAGGTCCAATCCCTGCAGGGGTGGGAAACTTGAGCTCCCTCAGAGAATTATATCTTCGACGTAACAACGTCACAAGTGTGCCATCAACCTTTAAGAATCTAAGCAATTTGGAAGTGTTGTTGCTGGACAATAATCGCCTCAGTGGGGGCATAGCACAATTGATGGAGAGCTTACCATATGGTAGATTACGAAATCTGGGTTTGTCTGCCAACCAACTGGCAGGGAGCTTATCAAATTGGTTGGAACATTTTGGAAATTTGACTTTTCTTGATCTCAGTGACAATACGATCACAGGAGAGATACCGCTAGGAATAGGAGCACTTACAAAGTTAGAAAGCTTGCTCCTTGCTTCAAACAACCTAGATGGTATTATTAGGGAATCTCATTTTGCAGAACTGGCTAGTTTAAAGAGTCTATCAATATCAGGCAACTCCTTAACTATGGTGGTCAATGATAGCTGGGTTCCGCCATTCAAACTACAAGAAGTTGACTTTGTGTCTTGCAGGCTAGGACCTAAATTTCCAAGATGGCTTAAAACACAAGACAGTATTCACACACTTGACATATCAAATACAAGTATAGCTGACTCAGTACCTCATTGGTTTTGGACCACATTTTCTAAAGCGGTGAATTTGTACCTGTCAACAAATCAAATTACTGGCAAGTTACCATCGACAATATTAGAAAATATGACAGCAATAACAATGGATATGAGTGCTAACCTGTTGGAAGGTCGAATTCCAAAGCTTCCGAAAGGTCTACAAAATTTGGATCTCTCAGAAAACTCTTTATCGGGTCCTTTACCATCAAATTTTGGACTTGCAAATTTAAAAATGCTTATTCTCTTCAAAAATTCTCTCTCGGGTAGAATCCCCCGTTCTTTTTGTCAATTGCAAGACATAAGGATTGTAGACTTGTCCCAGAATCGGTTAAACGGGACATTTCCGAATTGTTGGGAGGCTTCAGAAGGCTCAGAAGCAGGGAAGCCATCGAACAATAGCTATTCACGTGCCAATCTTAGCTTTGAAGACTATCCAATTTCAAATGTCATCTTGCTGAACTTAAATAATAACAGGCTTTCAGGAGCATTTCCTTTGTTTATCCAAAAGTGCCAGCAGTTAACATTTCTTGATCTTGCACATAATCAATTTTCTGGAAGCGTGCCAACATGGATAGGGGAGAAATTACCGTTTTTGGCATTTCTGAGCTTACGATCAAATATGTTCTCTGGTCACATTCCTATCCAGCTTACCAAGATGAGGTGGCTTCAATATTTGGACCTTGCATGTAACAATTTCTCAGGGAGCATACCACACTCACTTGTGAGCTTGATGGCTATGATTCTTACTCCGACAGACGATGACTTACTTTCGTCTATTGCTGGAAATAGATGGAGCATCCATGAGGATAAAGCTTTTTACACCAATGTATTAGTGGTTACAAAAGGGCAACAACTTGAATTTACAAAGGAAATTAAGTACATTGTAAATTTGATTTGTCTTGCAACAGTTTGACAGGACATATTCCTGAAGAAATTGGTATGCTTGTTGCATTGAAAAGTTTAAACCTATCTTGGAATCATCTAATTGGGATAATCCCCAACAACATAGGTGGATTGCAAGTACTAGAATCATTGGACGTATCACATAATGGACTCTCTGGTGAAATCCCTACAGGTTTGTCAGCTCTAACATCATTGAGTCACTTGAACTTGTCCTATAATAATTTGTCAGGAAAGATACCGTCAGGGAATCAATTACGGACGCTTGACGACCAATCTTCTATTTATATGGACAACCCTGGTCTATGTGGTCCACCTCTCTCAAAGAGTTGTTTGGAAACAGAGTTAACACCAAGTGCTCCAGAAGGGCATGAAGTTAGAAGTGATGCAGTTTTCTTCTACCTTGGCATGGGCATAGGATATGTCTTGGGTATTTGGGTTGTGTTTTGTGCCTTGTTGTTTAAGAGGAAGTGGAGAATGACTTGTTTCTCGTGTGCTGACCACTTGTATGATCGGGTTTACGTGCAAGTGGCTGTGAGTTGGGCTTCCCTCAGAAGAAAAATGGGTAGAAGTTAATATCATAAGTGCCAATGCTTTCATTGCTACACATATTATTACTTGATCACTATTTTTTAGTGTATTGTTTTACATAAATATATGCATTTGGTACGATCATCTGAGATCGTTAGTATATTATGTTTTGTATGTATAAGTTTAAGCATTAATGAATAAAGATGGGGCTGTGTGATTATTCTTATTGTGCCGCTGGTTCATCGGTTCACGATACAAGGACTACTGTTCTAAAAAAATTAATACAAGTGCTAAGTTTAACCATGAAATTAACAAGTGAGAACATCCAAACATGTACAACAGTAAAAGCAAGGAATAAAAAATTTTCTTTCTAGTATGAGCTAGCTAAAACGAACCAGAATTAGAGATTGAACTGTGTTTGATGTCTTGAAAATTTTCCTATTTGATGTAAAACGGCCCCGAAGGCGCAAGGCTCGAGAAACCACCCAGAGGGGTCACCGATTTCGCCCAACGACTGGGTCCATCGGAGCTCCAGCCCCCAGGAGGGACGATCTTCTCTGGGAAAACCAAGTGAACGAGTTACCTTGGTCAATAGGACCATCCCAGCGACAATGGCTACCATGTAGACATCAGATCCAACACACCCGGGGTCACTAATAGAATTTTGAGAATTTTTTTTCCAAATAACCCAAAACAAAAAAAAATTTGAAAACTAACCCGTAACTTTTTAAATTTGCAAAAATGGCGCTCTGTCGCGAACGCCCGCGCCCGACTGATCTTCAGTCGCTAGCCTGGCTAGCGACTGAAGACGTGGCACGGCACAACGCCCCGCTGGCCCATGTGCCGTGCCACGCCAGCTTTCAGTCGCTAGGCAGGCTAGCGACTGAAACCCGCAGCGTTTCAAAGTTCTATTTAACCAGCAGCAGTCCCTTTCACAGTACGGGCGAGTTCATTTTTTCGAATTTTTCTAAAAATTACTGAAATCTGTTTAGAGAGAGAAGAAGAGAAGAAAGAGGAGTAAAAAAAAAATTTCGGAGATTCTTCAAATCTGTTCGCTGAGGTATATTTTTTTAACTCGTATATTTAAATTAATTAGATCGTTAACTTGTAGTATTTAGATATGATTTAGAATATATTTTTATATGGATGGTAAATGCGTGAATATGATGAACAAAAAAATTGAAAGAATCTTAGTGTATGTTCGCAAATTAAAAAATTTGAAGAACCACTAAAAAATATGATGTTTTTCAAATTTGAATTTTATTAGTATGCACGTAGATTAAAATATTTGTTAATATGTAGATGTAAATATTTGTGATTATGTATATTAAAATGATTGTTAATATGTAGTTTGAAAAGTTTCTTTTAGTTATGGTTATGGTTAGGGTTAGTCATCACCGCTGTCGCTTCTTTTAGTTAGGGTTAGCGTTAGGGTTAGGGTTAAGGTTAGTCATCACTGCTGTCGCTTCTTTTAGTTAGGGTTAGGGTTAGGGTTAGGGTTAGGGTTAGTCATCACTGCTGTCGCTTCTTTTAGTTAGGGTTAGGGTTAAGATTAGGGTTAGTCATCACCGCTGTCGTCCTCATCATCTTGACCTTTCCTGCATGGGTTTAGAGGGAGAGGGGTTAATTTTTTTTAGGGTTGTAGGCAAAAATTGTGTAGCCCAATAGCGACTAAAACGGTATTTAAACACCGTGCGTCGCTTTCACATAGTACGGCCATTTCATTTTTCTGAAAATTCAGAAATTAGTAGAGTGAAAGAAAAGGAGAAGAGAAGGAAGAGGAGGAAAATTTGGACTTTACTTATGAACTGAACTTGCTGTTTGAGCTTCTCTGGTTCATATTCAGTTAATCTACCTTCACACCTAGTTTTTTTGTATGCCCCAGAGACCATCCACAAGCAAAGAATCGAGTTCATTTTCCCTAAATCGAAAACCCCCAAATCCCATGTCTTCTTCTCCTGCTCCGGTCGCCGGTCGTCGATTCTGGTCGATCCAGCTCCAGACACTTTGCCATCTAGATGTGTTTCACCCTCCTGAACATTTTTGTCTACTAGCACAACTTCTAATTCGGCCTAGAACAGAAGTTATAGCTATGCCCTAGTTGCTGTACTGTTCATATTGCAGGTGCTCCAGGCCAGTCAACTTTATCGCCGGTTTTCATCACTTTCCGGCCATCTCCTGCCCTAGAGCCTGTTTAGTAATTTGTTCCTGTTAGCAATGCCTAACAACCAGACAAAGTTGTGCATCATTTGGAGCCCTAGATCAAAAGATATGGCTAAACCCTAGTTTCTGGCCATGTCAACTCTATGCCACACCATGCCAGCCAGTGGCATTAGCCCTGTTCACCCACCTCTGGTCATGCAAAACAAAAACTGCTTTGTCAAATAGTTGCCTCACTACTTTGTGCACCATATGCTTGAATCAAAACCCATTTTGGCCACTGAGAACTATTCAAACCATGTCAATGTCATTCTTGGGCATTGTTAGCCCTTGTCAGCCAATGTCAGCCCTGTTCACCACATCTCAAACAGCCAGTTCAGTTAGAGTTAGGGTTAGGGTTAGGGTTCGCGGCCTCATTGCCGTAGTCATCACCGCTGTATCCCTCACCGTGTTGGCCTTTCCCGCATGGGTTTAGAGGGAGAGGGGAAAATTTCTGTTGTTTGAAAAATCATGTTTTTTCTAGTATTTTGAGCAATGTTGGTTCTCTAATTATACACTCTGATACAATTATTGCGCATTGTTGCACTATCCTGTTTGAATCCAACACAGAATGATAAATTGATTAGGCTATGGAGCAACTCAGTACGGTTTGCGTTTATTACGGAGCTGGTGTAATCCGTAATGGACCAAACGGTGATGATCTTGGTGGTTGTATGTATGTTTACAGTCAAATGAGACAACCACAGTCAATGTCTTTCAATGATTTGGAGATGTGGTTAGTCCACCTGTTACAACTCAATGTTGCGACGGATAATCTCAGGGTCAAAGGCATGGTTCCGGATGGAAACAAATGGGTGCTGAAGAGACTGAAAGGTGACAAATCATGGGGTTCGTTTCGACGATTTGTGACAAATCCAGGCTATGGTGTCGGAACCATCATACTGTACGTTGAAATCTTAGCACATAGTTCGGAGGGCAGCCATTCAGTAGAAAGAGAAAGCACTAATATCTGTACCGGAGGTCACGATGGCGGTGGCGATGCCGATACCGGTGCAGGTGGCAGTACCAATGACAGTGTACCTTTGCCAATTGTAGGAGATACAACTCGATTTGGTGGCCATCAAGTAGATGCACCTGAAGAACTGTCAGAATTGGGGGAGAATTTCAATGAGGAGGAGTATACTGATCCGTCAGAAATGTATGAATCTCCTGTTGAACCCACGAAACAGCAGAATCCTATAAGTGAGTGGACTGATCCATCATCCTTGAATAACGCTGTGGTTCGTGATGAGCTGGGTTCGTGATGGTCCTATAATGAATCAACCGTCCAGTTTGGACAGTTGTTTCGGAATAAAAAGGATGCAAAGAAAGCCATAACTGCGTGGGCTGTCTCACTAAATAGGCCATCCAGGTGGTCAAATCAAATCCGAGCCTGTGGACTGTGAGGTGCTTAGTCCAGAATTGTCTATGGTACGTACGTGTCACTCGGCCACAAGATGGCCCGTTCTTTAGGGTGACCAGAGTTGAAGACCACGGATGTCTGGCTGAGGGCATGGTGTAGCATCATAGAAATATCACTTCCAGTTTTGTTGCCAGTCTAATATTGTCAGTAGTGAAGGAAAATACGGCAATTACGCCGAAAGTGATAATTGCACATGTCGTGGAGAAGTACGGTTATAATATCAAGTACGCGAAGGCATGGAGGGCTAAACAGAAGACGCTAGAGGAGCTTTTTGGTACATATGTTGAGGCATACAACTTAGTACCGAGGCTGTTGCGGCGTATATGCGAAGCAAATCCAGGCACAGTCACCGCAATTGTTGATACGCCGGCAATCGGCTCCGAGGGTGCTGTGATTCCTGGGTGCATGGTACTGTGGAGATTTTTCTGGGCATTCCAACAGTGCGTTGCATCGTTCAGGTACATGAGACCCGTGCTTTGCATTGACGGAACATTTTTGATTGGAAAAACCAGGGAACTCTGCTGACTGCCGTGGCTGTTGATGTCAATGACCAGCTTCTCCCCATAGCATATGCCGTGGTCGAGGGGGAGAACTATATCAGTTGGCTGTGGTTCTTGGGCACTTTGAAGAATGAGGTCGTGAAAAACCGGGAGCGCGTGTGCTTGATTCATGATCGAAATGGAGGAATGCTGAGTGCGATGGAGTACATGCGATCGGGAGAGGATCCATCGCTGAGTTGGGATGACTTGCATATCTCATTGGTGCTCACGGCATCTTGGCGCGAATTTTCACAGTCGTTTCAAGAGCAAGCGCCTAATGGTCGTGTTCAAACGGCTTGCCAAACAGAACCAACAGTCAAAGTTCTGTTTGGGTGGTTGCTCTTCCCTGGCACCTACGGAGACATATGCGAACGGCAGTACGTTCAGCTCGCCAGGAGTATTGCCGACTCAGCCCTGGGCCACGTGCCGAGATTCAGTTTCAGATCCGCTGTGCTCTGCCACACCTACAGGGGGTTGTGCGACGCCACGAGCAGAGACCAGGTCAGCTCTCTTTTCGCTGGGTGCGCCATCCTCATGCAGATATGGTCGTACGAGCATTTCCCCATCGGTCGACCGCTGGTTCCGCGGGATCAGTTCGCGTTAGCTGGGGATGCGAGAGACGGCCCCGTGATGGGATGGAGGTGGGCTAGGTTGAGTTTGAGGTGGGCCACAGATCAGGCGCACCTCTGTTATCCTTCGTACGCCACGGGCTTCGATCTACTTCTCGACGACAGCGTCATCTGGGATCTGTGGACCACCGCGAACCTCCAATCCATCGCTCCAGTCGGCCTTTCTTCTCTTTGTACGCAGGATGCTGTGTACTGGCGCACCCAGGTTCTGCTCGTCTTCTCGCACATGATTGAGGGTTACTCGCCTGAGCGAGTTATGCGCCAGTTCGGCCTGCGCCAACTTGTCCCCGTGCCGCCTCCTCGACAGATCCCGCACCATATCCACGAGTACGTCAACTATGCATTACATTCACATGTTATTTTATACATAATTTCCGTCACGAACTAATTGCTTTGTCCGCAGGCAATCCAGGAAGGGTCGAGTGAGGGACGATTTTGTTCGTCGGCAGCAGCCCTATGTGCATGAGTGGATGGATTGGGCCTACACACGCACGGTCGAGGAGCACAGGCCGTGCAGCCACGACATCCATTTTTCCTATCTGTCCTGGTACCGACCTCGCACGATCTACCGATTGGCAGGCGGTCCACCAGCCGCGCCTGATGAGCCCATCCCTCCCGCCACCATCGATGACCGCTACGACCGACGCCTAACTGGATGAATCCACTCTTCTGTGAGTTCCTTAGCTCTTTGCAACCTTACTTTTACATGGACTGTCGTTCTATAATTGTATTAATTCGTGTGCACAGCTAGACATCCTCGGCGGCATCTCTACTGGTGCACGGGACATGATGATCAGGTCCCGCCTCGGACCCACCATGCCCAGCGACGATGTGTACGCATATTGTTCAGAGGTCGAGCGGCAGGTCGATCAGATTCTGGTCGGTTTCAGAGTGCTGCTGCCACCTCACTTGACCGTGATTCCCCCACCATCACCATCGGCGCGGGGTCCTTCGTCACATGTGCGGACCATCCGTCGTCGTCGCGCCCTCCACCACTGCACACGGGTTTCATGCCTACCGATAGCTCTTCGGATGAAGAGCTCGATACTCCTCCATAGCACCAACCTCTCGATCAGGCACAGCAGCATCCTACGCAGCCGACACATCTGCTTCCTAGCTTCCTTGTCGATGCTCCGCCGCCTACGCAACCGACACAGCCTTCCCAGTCTCCGCCAGCTGCACAGACACCACCAGCGAGGAGGCGGCACGTCAGGGATTGTCAACCCCCCTCTCGGTACACACCATCAGAGTATCAGCCCCCCCCCCCCACAGAGGGGCAGGAGGGGGCAGTAGTCCGATGTAGGCTTTTCTCGAACTGTTCAGTTGTTGTACATTTTTGTTAGGTTTCCAACTTTTTGGGGTTTTCTGTTTTCTGCTGTTCTACTTTTGTATGACTCTGTATTTCTGCTTTTCAGCCTTTACCTATTCATCTGATGCTCGTTTTCGTATGATTAGTCTTTTCGACTTTTGCACCTACCATCTTTTGCGCCGAGACGTCTGGTTTCGTACAAATGAGTCGAACCAACGAGACAAAACTAGGTATCAAAAGCACGGTATAAATGTGAAATTAGTATGTACTTATACGGTCCCGATACCAAAACTTTGTCGTCTTACCCCTTTTCGCAAATCAGCCAACAATTATCGTGGCTTATACCTTTTTCAGATTTTCCACGGAACCTAAAAAGGCTAAAACCCACATCTCATCTCCAAACTTCGATCTAATTCAAGGAGTATCTCACATTCACTATTCTGACCAAGTTTCCCTTCAATAAGATTTTCAAAATCTCATCCGAGGCCTTAGTTTCAAGTCTCGCCATTTTCTGAAATTCTAATTACCCTAATTACCCTAAAGTACCATGTTTTCGAATTATCCCAAAATCATCAAATCTTGTCGAATTTCATCGAAACTCCTGCTGAATAAGCTCCTGAAATAAAGTTACACTTGTGTGTGAAATTAGATCTCAAATCAGCCCTCTCAATCTCAAAATTTACAAACAAATCCTAATTCCCAAGCGAAATCATCACAAAGTCTTTCGACCGCGACCACGGGCCAAAACTTTCTCAATTGAATTTGTCCCGGGGGAGGCAGCTTTCAGTCGACGCCCCGCTAACCCATGTGCCGTACCACGCCACGCCAGCTTTTAGTCGCTAGCCAGGCTAGCGACTGAAGATCAGTCGTGCGCGTGCGTTCGCGACAGAGCGCCATTTTTGCAAATTTAAAAAGTTACGGGTTAGTTTTCGAATTTATTTTTTTTTTTTGGTTATTTGGAAAAAAAATTCGAATTTTGAAAATTGTCAAGCATTTTGGGTAATCCAGTTTTGAGAAAACACTGGGCAAAGTGTTTACCGAATGATAGAATACAGAATACAGGTTGCAGTTTCCGAGTATTCCAAACACAAAAATACTTGATAAAGTCTGTATTTTAATGCAGGTGGATTTTCCGAGTGTAACGGATGAAAACACTGGCAAAACTCTCTAAAATTCCCCTCCCAGTCCCCTTTCTCAATCCCACTATTACTCCCACCCACAATTTAATTCACTCTTCAAACAGATCTTGAGAGGCGGCCGTGCGAGAACTCTGCCGCGCGAGGCGGTGGCGACGCGAGGAGACAGCGGCAGCACGAACAAGGCGGCGGCCCGAGTCAGCGGTCCCATGAGGACGTCGGCGGTGCGAGGCGGCAAGGCAGCGCAAGGAGGCAGCGGCGGTGTAAGGCTGTGGCGGCCCAAGGCGGCAATCGCGCGAGGCTGCGGCGGCGCTGGGCCTTGGTGGCGCGAGGCAGCGGCCATGCCAAGCCCCGATGGCACAAGGAGGCGGCAACATGAGGCGGCGACGACGCGATGTGGCGGCGGCCCAAGGCTACGGGCGTGTGATGCTGTGGGCGCGCGAGGCTGTGGCCGTCTAAAATTCTGTTTGCCGAGTATTGGAAACACCCGGAATGTTACAATAAATGAAGGGTTTTTTCTTTTCCTAACGTTCTTGAAACACTGATAACATGTACTTCCCGAGTGTTTTAAAATTTTCACTGGGAAAAGATTTTCTCTCCTGAATTTAATCCTTTACCGAGTGTGGACGCTTGACAAAAGTTTCGAGTGTTTTTCTGCCTTTGCCAAGTGTTTTTGGCATTTGGCAACTACCAAGATTTTGGAAGTCGGTATGAGAGGATACCGAGTTGTTTAACAATCAAGTCTAAACCTCTACGAAAAATGAGTTTTCGGAAGACTTAGGTCCTCTGGTGTAGGAAAGTAGGCTTGGACCCAGAGGGAGCAAGAGATCACCTATTCCACCCGAGTAGTCTAGAAGAATATTTCACCAGGGTCATAAAGAAGGCCACGGACTCCTCCTGAAAGACCTGGAGAGCTATTTATTGTCGGGACCCTAATGACTACATGTCACCAAGAGGACCAGTGATGATCTATCACCGAGAGTTGTGGGCCTCGCCGCCCTCAATAGTGGCGTCAACCAGGTATGGATCCACCTGCACACTTGTCAATCATCCACCGTGTCTCATGTGGCCAAAAGAACATTCCGTTGTTAGACTATATATACTCCATGATAACCACTTATTCGTAACATTCATTCATCGCAGATAATACAAAACAAAACTCAACCTAGGATGAGCCCTAGAGCTTCCTCCCATGAAAAAGTCTCTCAACTAATTTAAAGGGTTCACCAACAAAATTAAGACATCTCACTGAGATCTCAATCTATATAAATCCTCTGTGTTTAATTTTCTCTCTCCTTTGGACTTGTAGTGTTCCATCATACAATCACTTTAAGTCCTTAATCGCTCGTCATACATAAGACATCGTCACCAAAAATCTTGTTCAATGGCACTATTCCTTTCCTTTCCTTCCAGAGTTGCCAAATTATCAAGATGGTGATATTTATAGTCCCTTTCTTACGAGATGGATGCTGCGGCGAGTTGTCACTCCCCTCATGTCAGGTGCCAGGCTCCACCACTGCGTTCTGAGAGGCAATCCCAAACTTGCTTGTCATAGAAGCATTGAGTAAAAAGTGAGTAGCCGTTTTGGGCACCTGCTGACATGTTGGGCAGATGTAAGCATTAGGGCATCTGCCCGCCATCAACTTGTCCGACGTAAGTATTTTCTGTTGGATTTCTAGCCATCAACTCGTTGAGCTGAAGAACTGTGCTGCCTAGGCGGATCGTGCCGAGTAACATCTATCTATCGTCAAAATCCATGTGGTCTGGTCTTGAAAGTTTGGTTTAAGTTGAACTTGACTAATCTGGTTCATGCACTATCCAAGTGTTGAGATTTGAATTCTATCAAAATATCTAAGTGTCTTTTCAGTTGAGTTGCAGTTATTAGACGACTTAGATTTAAGTTGACTTATGACATAATGGCATTTCTCATCCTCAACAGCCGCCCAATAAAACAAAACATACAAATCATTGGCAGTTTGAGCTCCGAGGGAAGAACCCCTCGCATCGCCGTGCAACAAGTGCTAGTGTTGCTGAAACCGTGTGAAGGTTTCGGTCCTACCAATGTAGCATTATTTGGTGATTGGAATAGAAAAGGCTCGCTCCAGGGAATTTTTTTTATTTTTAATTATGGATGTGACGTTCTGTTTCAATATAAATATAAAAAAATACAAAAGACAAGAAAAAAAATACACAAATAAATTTGTTCTTTATTAATCTTTAATTGAATTACAATAATACAAATATTTGTAATATTTTATTTTCTTGTCCTCCGCACCATCATGGTGGAATCTAACATTAGGGTTTGTCTGATTCTTTGGTTCTCGGAGTTTTCTAAAACTTTCGGTTAATTACTTTTACTAATTTTTGACTTATTAGAACACTTCTGATTAAACTGCACATTTGAGTCGTCACTTTCAAATTTTGCTTCTACTCTTTATGGAATGTATGGAGAAATGCAATGCAACAGGTTGTGGTGATAATGGCCTTTGCTTCGTTAGTCTCGACCGTGGAAATGGTTTGACCTCATTAACATCCAGACAGGTAATGGATCACATGGCTAACCTCGACTGCACCTAGTCATGCAACTATCAGACCTCATCGATTGCGAATAGATTTGCTACCTTCACTTCATCGGTATTTTGCAACAAGTTTTGTCAATGGAGATAGCCTAATGTATGGAAGAATCAACCTTTGCCTCGTCAATACTTGGTCAATTAATTATCCGGTTTTATCAGTCATGGACGAATGCATGAATGGAAGTGATAAGACCGTTACAGTCTTTCACAATGCACATGACGAGTAGAAATGATGCTTTGTTGATTAAAATGTGCTCCTTCAAAAATGCGGCACGAGCAGCTTAGTATAAAAAGTGACATATTTAGTCACGCCTAGCCTTATTAGGGGGGTGAACCACACATATCATGAAAGGCTACAGTGAGGCGCAACGCTTCTTCAAATCTTTTGAAGATCGAATGGAGACTCACCATACCTCTGCCTTGCTGATAAACCATTGAGCCAAGGTGTTGCTTATGCTTCCAATATGAGAATACCGTAAATTATCTATGGCTCATCATTAGAGTGGAGAACCATCATAGTGATTAAATGAAATAAAAAATTTGACTTAAAATTTCTCTAAGTTTTGTCTTCTTACCTCTCTATTTTCATTATCTCCTAAATAGCATGAAGGGGGTTCTTTTATATTAAGCTCGAACATCCACTTTTATAGGAAAAATCTTTCGTTATTTTGGAGTGGGCTAACCCTGCTCTGATGATAAATGGGTCCGTCAAGAGGCATCATTTATCTAAACAGTTGGTTAGTGAGATTTTAACACACATTTAACACATCTTATCTTATGACACATGAGAACTACTTAATTTAAGGACTCATTTTTATTATATTTATTATTATTATCATCTTTTTATTCAATTTCACAAAAATCAATCGTATACTTGGAAAGTTTCACCTTTCAAATCTTGTTGTGTAAGAGGTCACAACACCTGCACAACATTACTAATGTCTGAGCCATCGGCCTTGTATACAACTAGCTCGAGCGCTTCGTGTGTTCCCACGCGATCAATGCTATAATTAAATAGAAATAAGTGTATTGATCATATGATAAATTGTAGTAATTGTGTAGTTCATCACATAAGAAAAATATAGCTATAATGGCAGAACAAATATGTTGTATTTGAGCATCCTGTATACATGCAACATATAATGATGGAAATTCGTATTACATTATACATGGCAACATAACATGTCATAAAAGACATAATGTAACTTTTGTCTATTTGTATGAGATCAAGATGTGTCATGCGTTATTCTTGTCGGTGGCTAGTTTCCGTGTTATACTTGCACCAATACTCGCAAATAAGCGAAAAAAATAAAAGCTAGCATCTTGCAAGGCTAATGGGATATGCTCATATGCCCCGTTAACCTAAAAATGTCATGTCAGTATTATCTATCGTTTTCTGTTAACTTAATTAATATATACTTGTGTTAAATTTCAAATTAATGACCTAAATGTCACGTATGCTCAATTTTTTAAAAAGCTAAATGTCAAAGTTAATGCAAAGCCCGTAGTCAAAGTCCAAGTCTACGGTTGAAGCGACTTGGTGAATGGTGATGCAGATAACTGAATTTTTTTTTTGAAAATAACCAAAAAAATAATTGTAGTAATAACCCATACTTACCATTTTTTGTAAAAATAATTCTCCACGTCAATTTATCGAGTTTCCAGAGTCCAAACAGATAACTTGTCAAGCTTCTAAAGCATGACAAGAAGTAGTGTTTTAATATTCAAATAACCCCAAATAAATTGTACAGCAGTTTTAAAATTTTTTGGTATCCATATCTTTTAAATTATAATTTCGATTGACAATCCATTTTGACTATTATAATAATAAATCAAAATGATCCGATCGATATAAACGGATCATCAACCAGAATTATATATGACAAAATATCATATTATATTATATCTTAAAATCTATAAATCCGGTTAACGATTCGGTTATGTTAATCTGATCATTTAGATTTATAATTCCACCGATTCAAATGGATCATTAATCGGAATTATAGATCAAAAGGTATCAATTATAAAAAATTAAAATTCAAAACTCCTTACATCTTGATGTTAACTCTGGATAAAATCTTTTGAGTTTTTTTTCCAAGTTATAGAAGTATGACTAGAGAAATATCTTTGGCCCACTCATATTCGTAAGAAGTTGGAAGAGTAAAAGCACTTTTAAATAGATTTTGATTCTCTTGAATTTTTTTAAATAACATATTTACATTTAGGAACCTAAAATCTTGCAACTAACCTAATATAATGACTTAAATTAGATTAAATATGTCATGCCACCTCTTCTTACAGGGACTACTAATGCACCCTGATCTATGCAGGTGCAGTGGTGGCTCAATTGGTGAGATTATGTGGGACGGCAATAATGGATGGTTTTAGGGGACAAAATTGCAAATAAACGGTAAACTAATGGTTAAGTAACGGTAACTTATGTTAAACATGTTGACAAGGACTCACCTTTGCAGGGGACTACATGCAAGTTGAAAATTTTACAGGGACACACATGTGTGTGTTTACCCTAATTTTGATACACATCCTGCATATGCATATGGTATAGGTATACTCTTCTGTGCTCATTTGAATATGGGTCACTTCAATTGGGCTACAATGAGTTAATGGCACACAGGCGTTGTGCTCGTGGGCTTCTATCAGCCCAAACCAGCCCAAAAATCGGCTCAGCATGTTCTTTAAATTTCTAATGTGACAGCTGCGATATAGGTTACAGTTATCGATGCAGTGTTTGTCCGGAATCCAACTCTTAACTTCTTGACTGGAGTTGGAAGATAGTTCGCATCTAAAAGTTAGCGTAAATAATTTGTCCCAAAAATACTTTGAAACTACAATAGTTTTGTCATTTAAAATTTAAATCCTTGGCCATAAATATTACAACGAATTTCATTTAGATAAAACTAGAGCCCCGTCCCAACACGTATTTCCATTAAAAAATTTAAGTCATTTCATGAATGTGAGGGAGGGGTCCGCCCATTCGGCGAATCTTGACACCAAATTGTCAGGGTACAGTTGTTCTTATATTTATAGATCTCAGTTTCTATTTACAGTATAATAGTAATAGCAACATTAAAAGAAATTACAATCATTATTATTTATGGATGTAGTATCATAATTACATTATACAGGTTGTTAGGGTCAAAATAAAAAATTGATTTACTTCTTTTTAAAAGATACAAGCTCAATCCAGCAGGTAGACTTACCTTGAGAGTGGTTTGAGAGTAAGCCCATATGAGTCATCTACTGGGCCAAGTTATGGAAAATTCAAACAGACAAAATGTAAATCTTTTGGTTGAAATGGGCATTAATTTGTTTTTGAAACTGTCTCATAGGTAAAGAAAAAAACCGGTCCGATGCTCAACTCTCAATTCTTCCTCTTTTCTTCCTCACTCCTTAGCAGTCAAAAACCATAAATTTCCCAGCCAAGCTCTCCATATAAATGCAAAGGTCATAATAAACATAAATGTAATGTTGGGCTGGGTTCAATTTTAAATAAGGATAATATTACATACAACTTCTTCTATTATCGATTTATTACACTCCACACTTAATTTTCATTATTTACATTCCACCTCTTATTTAGCATAAAATACTCAATCCGACTCTCTCTGTTAGTTATAGTTATTGTAGTATTATAATTACATGGTTAATGCCATATCTATTATTATTATTATTCCTAAAATACCCTCAATTCATATTGGTTTTTCATGCTTGTTTCCTACTGAAATTATTGCGCTTTTTAACCCTTGCACTTAAAATACTGCAACAAATTTGCTTCAAATTAGTTTTATTTCACTTTATATATTTTTTATCTAAGAGTTTTTTATGTGTTTCATTTTATTAAGCATGGTTGTTTCCCTATGGCCATAGTTTAGTCGCAATTACTAGTAGCCTTGCCTGTTGTATATCTCGCAAATAACATTGAAGCATGGAAGAATGTGATATGATTTGTCCTTTAGGAGCTATAATTTCAAAACCATGGTCTATGGTTGTTAGATTTTGACCTTGCGTGATGACTTCTTTGCAATGCAATAACATTTTTTCTTTGTAGATAGTATGGAGAGGAAGTTTCTTCCGTTGAATACTACTACTTTCGTTTGCCTACTGTTGGGACGCCTTTTCAAGTGAGTTGCTTTTAGATTATAATCCAATATATAAACTAGCAAGGTGCCCGAGCGTTGCCGCGGGAAAGGCTCCGGGACAAACGCGAAGAGGATAGCGGGTGTGGGCGGCGAAGCTGGTCGACTGGACGACCAAAATCCGTTGTGGGGAGCACCGGATGGTCGCGGTCGAAAGCAGTGGGGAGCAGCGCAGAGGCAGCAATGGTCACGGTGCAAAGTTGTGGGCGTGGAAGCTCGTCGAAGGATGGTTGTGGTCGAAAAGAGCGGCGACCAACAGGGAGGCAGTAATGGTCGCGGCGCAAAATTGTAGTCGTTGAAGCCCGTGGACTCGTTGACCAAAACCCGCTGTATAGTCGACGGAGCTGTCGTGGCAGTTGTGGTCAACGTATTTCTTATGGTCGAAACTGCCTTGGGTCGAGAGGATGTGGCCGTGGAGGAAGTCGAAGGTCGAGTCGTCGACGAGAAGCAAAAGCTCAACGATCACCACTGATATGATTTATTATCACATCAAAACATGATTGGTTGTTTCTTTATCTTTTGGATAGGATTAGTACACTAACCAATTGCTCTAATTTCTAAAAAGGGAAAAAAAAAAAAAGGCACACCATCACAACATTGCTATAATCTAACATTTCTTGATTAAATCTCATGTATGTGTAAACATCTGAAATTTGGTGAGAGTCAACTGCGATACCAATTGAATCGAACTACTGATTATAGCACCTTACCCTATTACTATCGATGTAATCATGCGACGATCGTTCTGGCGGCGAGTAATTTTTAAAAGTTGTTTTGATAGCAATTACAGAGTTAGATGATAGGATTTATTCTAGTATTAGTACTAGTAAATAAAGTTAATACAACTTTATTTTAGAAAAAGAACCCTTAGTTACACCGTATTCATATTTTTGCATAAAAGCCCTCATAAAATCCTAAATTCTCTTCGTAAACAGTCAGCAATTTTTTGCACACAAGCCCCTAACAAATAGAGAAATTAAGAATAGGTCCTTAGAGGACTACACGTCTAACACAGCCCTAAACTGACTCTACCAACATGCATGTTCATCCAAAAGACAGACATATGTATACACACACATCGTCAGTTTCTTCTTCCTTTCTTGCACAACAAACAGCAAATGCACACACATACATCATCAGTTGCCCCTATCCTCCAGTGGCTGTAGCAGCAACAACAAAAATGAGAATCCAAGCTTCAGTTTTGCCAACCAGCTCCAGTACAATTACATACATACATTCAAACACACATACACACAGACACATAGAAATAGACACACGCATTCTGTCGACGATTCGGACTCGGAGTCCTCAGTCGAACTTATGCAGAATTTGTAATTGTGAGACCTTTCAAGATGACCCTTCGGGAAGGTATGCTGAACAATAGTGAACAGGAGCACAGAGAGTTTAGACAGGTTCGGGCCCTCGATGGTGGGAGTAAAAGCCCTACGTCCTGTTGAGATTTCACTAAGTGTGGTAAAAGGTTTACAAATGGAGGAAAAAGTCCTCACAGGCGAGGATTTTTTCCTGTAAGAGTGTACAAAGATCAGCCAAAGAAAGCTTATTAAAATGCTATATGAGGTGTGCCGTAGACTTGGCTAACTTGGATCCTCCTCCCTTTTTGATGTTCCATGCCATCCTTTTATACTGTTTGAAAGGGTGCCATGTAGAGGAAACTGCATCAAACGGTTGCATGGACGGTTGGATGCGGTTTTTTGGAACTGCTCTTTAACCTCCACGCAGGTTAAACACGTGTTATTCATGGATAACTGTATGTGTTAACCTTCTGACGGTTGATTCTCCACGTGTAGGAATCTTTGGGATACTTAGAATATCCTGTTGTACGGGCAACCAAAATAGATAGATCCCAAGTATCCTGATCGACAGATGTTCTGACCGCGGGATATTGGCTGACCGCGCAATATCCCGAATGTGTAGTTCGCGTATAGCTTACGAACTTCTGACCGCGGAAGGCTTACGGACTTCTGACCGCGCAAGGCTTACGGTCTGACCGCGTAAAATTGTGACCTGATCGCGTAAAGCTTGCGACCTCATGGTGATGCCCCTCAGGATAGCTTGAGTTCGCATCACCAGGTACATGTCTGGTTCGAACTTGTCTTGAACCAAAAGTTTATTAGAAATGACCCGGGTGTCAATCCTCGTCACATTCATACACACATGTAACAGTAGTAGCACTAGAAGTGGCAGTACCTGGAGGCTCGACAAGGTGGTGGCCAAGGCCCAACAACGTTGGACACAAGCAAAGGCGTGTAGTCACGGCGAGGCACGTGGCTGTGGCCATATTGAGTATGCACCAGGACGTAGCCAACACGGCACACACCCTTTTCTGTGTGGCCCATGACAGAAAAATATAATTTGCTTGTGTGCAGTTGAAATAGTAGGCAAGATTGATCCGAAACAATTTTAATTTTACAGGCACATGACAGCCACATAATCGCCGGTGCATGTTTGCAGTGACATAATATCATGAATATCATACACTACTGTAGGTAAAATGCAAGTATGATAAAATAATAACTGATTGGTGCACATAATTTATGTCAAAAGTCTTTCTGTGTGTATCCTTGAATGTGTGTGCAGCATGTGTCATGTGTGAATCCATGCAGAACTGGGCATGCCTCATCCTCAAACGTGCTTGACATAAGTGCGTTCAGATCAAACCTGAGTGGGGGTATGCCCCAAGAGTTCTCGCAGTGGTCTTGTCTCAGCCAATGGATGCTCTGTCGGGAGATCATACACAATTTGATTCAAGACCTGGGTACCTTAAAAGAGCTATGACAGAAAGATAGTTGAAGCATTTTTTGAAGCATAGTAAAGAAGAAATGCTGGACAAATAGAACAAACAAATCAATGTGATGTTTCCCAATATATGTATGGATTAGACAAACCAAGTTTCATTGTCTCAGGTGTTCAGAAGGTAGAATAGTTTAAATCATGTTGTAGTAGTCCTCACAAAAACTCCAGCTAATGTTTCACTGGTAACATTAATTACTAACATCAAGAACGGTTTGACTGTGAAAGTAACAATGTATATAGATGCTAAATGTAGTTCAGATCCGTCATTAGTTTGCATCAAGTATAGGAAGGTGCATGTGGTTATATCACTGCAATTTAAAAAGTATGATCTCTATTGGTTTTAACTACTTAATGACCAAAGGTTAAACAAACTATATTAACCAACATAGCATGCCATATGTTTCTTGCAACCTACTAGTATGGAAATCTAAAAATCTTTGTTTTTTTTCCTGCTATCACTTACAAGTGCACTTTTTACAAATTATTTGCATTTTAGTGGTGACAAAAATTTGAAGATTTAAAGGTTGTACCTCTGCTTGCTTCCCTGCATGTAGCCTGATACCAAAAGCATCATACATAACCTGCCAATAATTGCAATAAACCCAGCCCTAGCCAAGTGAATAAAAACAACAATAGTGCATATAAAATGCAGCATTAGACATTTTCGAACAACAGAACTCAATTTAGCATTTCCTTGAGGAAGCCACAACAGAAGATGCAGGATGAGTGAAAGTTGAAGCATTAGCCAGCAATAATTGTGTTCATCCGATGCTTAGAAAGAACAGATTGTGCGTCTGCTTGTTTGATGGAAGAGCTCATTTCAAACACATACATATGTTAGTGAACTTCATGGAGTGCCATGGCTGAAGCATATTTGACAACTCGGGCTAGTGTTGATGTGTTCATGATTTGGCAATTGATATTTTAAAGGCAGAAACAGGTGAATAAGATGAATTCACAACACTTATTTACATTCAGTGGATCATGCAATGATAAGCTAAGTACCGAAGCGAAAGGGCACATAGTTTGCTGGTTGTTTTCCATGATATATATACAATGTAGTTCTGAAGGAACTGTGGTATTGTTTGTTTTTGGGATCAATCTGGCAAATGCAACAGAAAACGGCAAGCTAGTAATTTATTTAGTTTAAAAAAAACTTGAAATGTTGATATATCTCCTCCAGTTTGTACTTAAGGAATGGGATGCCATATTATAATTGAAAGGGGAGAAAAGTAAATCGCTTAAAAGATAGGATGCCATTTATATTTCTTAGAAAGAAGCAAGATAGACATGCTGGGCATATTGAAATATCTAGTAACGAATGGCATATTGAAATATCGAGTAACAAAGCCATGCTAGTGCAGACTTCTCTTCAAAAGAAATAGGGTCAATGTAATTGACTTTTCTTCAAAAGAAATGAGTACATCCACAATATTTAGACACTCTGGACTCATCTCAGATCGAGACCTTGCGCATTTAACATATTTTTTGAGGTATGGAAGCAAGGATTCAGACAATGCTACACAAATATTGAACCTGAAAGCATTAAAACGAAGAGCTACTCATCAATATGGAAAAAATCTATGCAAAAGCAAATGAGAAACTTACTGCCTTCTTCTTGACCTGACAATAAGAGGTAAATCGCTAGAATAAAGAAACCTTCTTGAAATTTCAAGAGGTGCGGGCTTCTGCAAGGACAAGAATAAAAACATTTTTTATTTGCTGCAATCATAAAGCACCAAAAAAAAAACATAGCAAACCATGGAACTTTAGGCTAAAATCACCTTCATGCTAAGTAACATAACCTCTGCATTTATCCGCCAATCCAATAGAACAAAGTCATCAACCATGATTCACTATGTGTAAATAAGAAAGGTGATAGGCATTATGTATGATTCAAGTTTACAGCCACAATTTTTGTGCCATATGGAAATAAAGTGGATTAATTAGGTAAGCTCTAAAGAAAGGGTAGGCAAGAATATATCAAAGATAACCAATAAAAAGGACACGGTATTCTACTACAACTCAGCAATCTGAATTAACCTTACCAACATCATGTACAACTCGGCAATCTAAATTAGGATTACCAACATCATGTGGGTGGAGATTTGATACTACCTCATCCTGCACTTTTTTCAGACTTTTCACTATACAATCAAGACAACTGCCTCTCTAAAGTCAATGACCAGAGAGACAGCAGGAATTCCAATTCATGCATCGAGGTAAAAATGGCTAGAATATTACCAACCATTTCATGACTGCACGTGAGATTCAGGAACTTGCAATTATAAGAGTAACAACTAATTGATGGGCAAAGATCAATTGAATTAAACCACTAATAGTAGCACAGAAGATAAGAAAATGCTAAGGGTGGCTATATAGTACACTTGTATCATTGCGTGGAGATAACATTAGGCTCCTATCTTTAAAAATCACTATGAAAACCTGCAATGGACAGGATAGAAGAATGTATAGAATATAAGAAACACCAATAGACACATTTACAGTATGAAAGCTTTCATTTACAATATTGTAAACTTTAATTAGCAATTAGATGGTTTCTTAAAAATATATCAATGAGAAGCACAACATTCTATGACTACTTTGACAATATTCACAGGTGCTGGGTCAAACAGTGAAAAGTGTGCACTCTTCTACAGATATTAAGCACATATTACCATAAAATAAAGAACCAAAACAGATTAGAAAAAGGCAAGTTTATTACATTGGAAAATTTGGTAGTCAGAATGAGAAGAGCAATATGTATAACTAAAAGAGCAACAAAATATACCTGTACCAATACAAATGATCGAACACACCATTTGAAAACTGTCGCGCCCCGAAACTGGGACTACGACTACTCCTGTAGAGACCTAGCTCGCTGCAGCTAGTCCCATATATGCATAGCATACACATACCCTTGACGTCCCATGATAAGTCAAGCACAGGAGTATATCACATTGCAACAGAGTCACTTACAAAATATTTAAGCAGTGTGGCCTGCTGGCCTTGATATTACATAAGAAGATTACAATGCCTTCACGGCATACATGGTTTAGCAAAATAACATCTACACAGCAGAAGGTAGGTGACCCACCCACAAAGAGAAGTGGACAGCAGAACAACACACATCAGGGCTCTGGCGGAACTGACGCTCCTCCTTCTGGATCCAAGAAGTCCTCCACGCCTTCATCTTGATTGTTGATCGCTCCGTCTATTGATTTATAGATTGCAAGGGTGAGCACTTACGTACTCAGCAAGTCATAGGTAAGAGTAGATACATATAGTAGTGATGATATGAACCTAGACTAGTCAAGAATTATGGATGTTTGTAAAATAATCTTTTCCTTTCTCATCTCATCTTATGGCAGCACTTTTCATAATATAACATCATCATTCATGTTCACTAGATTATAGCACTACCGCGACACGTCGACACACGACAGCCCACGGCAGCACTCCTTATCATGACAACACATGTCATTTGGGTAATCTTGATTAAACATATTTTATTTAGAAAATAATACTTGTGTCACACCCCGTGGATTTAATCCACCGCAGCAGACTCCTATAAACCCGAGAGCTCAGAGTATTCGAATACGTTTTTAACTCTGCAGAGAGGTACCAATTTACCCGCAAGATATTCCACTTTCAAACCTTTCCTATCATAACAAAATGATTGGACCCCTGACTCACTTCATATTGTGAGCGGCAAGGTGGAAATAACAAGAACTTTTGTTATGTATCACTTACAATTCACCCCCGACCCTGTGGATCTCTCGCGAAACACAGTTGTGGCGGGCTATACCCCCACCCTTACTCATTTCCCCATTGCTGGGTCTAATGTCAGATCACCTTCAGTGATAGTGGGAGTCAGCCTCCATATCAATCATCACAACACATCTCATGCAGGGGTTTCATGTGCGATCCACATAAGTACTTGTTCAGGCCTGTCCCATACCAGGCTTGCGGTTAACACGTTGTTCATGCCACTAGACGCACAACACAAGGTTCTAGTCCTTATATGCCAGTGACCAGACCATCCACAACCCTGCACCTTCAGTGCCTGCATTCCTTTGCAGTCTAGCACCTCCAGTGCTACAGCCATCCATACCATTTTCTGGTCACGGCTAGGGGTTTTATTTCATGAATATAAGTATATAAATACATATAATAGTTCATGGCTCAAAACTTGTTTATTTCACATTTCACAGATAACCAGTCTAGTACTGCCAATTCATAAATCAACCATTTCTCAATCTTTCACATGCAATATTGCCTATATTCAAGGTTATGTTTTAGCAACATTTAAAATATAGGTTCAAGATGACCAAGGATATGACTTGCCTTCCGCGTCGTAAAATACAGCAGTTGACGTCGGATCTGCAGTGAAGTCCTCGAACTCGGGCTCTTGATCTGCTCTCCAAACCAACAAATAACCAATAATCACAACCTTTTCAATACATTATTATACTATATGCATTGATGCAAAGATGAAGTCTTGATGATTCTGAGATGATTAGGTTAGAAATTGATTAGGATTAGGTTAGTTGTTGAGGGTTTACCAGGTTCCAAATGTCTCAAAATATCAGAATGGTATCAAGGTTGCGACTGGTTCGCTCAAAAACAGCGAACGTCTTTAGGTCGACATTCGGTTCAAGGCTCGACATAGGGTCGATGAATGATAGAGGGCTCAACTCAAATTGTGACAGTAGAATAAAATGTAGAGCACAACTCCACAAGTCTAAGGGACAAGGTTATTTCTAGTTTGCGCAACTGAAAAGAGGTGAAAAGAGCTAATGCCACTGGCTGACATGCTCTGGCATAGGGCTGACAATGCCAAAATCTAGGGTTTTAGCATAAACTGTAGTTCAAGGGCTCAAATCAAGTTGTGATAGAAGAAGAAATTGCTGATCACAACCTCAGGAATCTAAGGGACAAAGTTATGCTCAAAATGCACATCTAGAAGGAAGTGAAAAGGGCTAATGCCACTGATTGACATAGCCTGGCATTGATCTTGACATGGCCAGAAACTAGGGCTTGCCATATCTTTTGATCTAGAGCTCCAAATGATGCACCACTTTGTCTGGGAGGTAGGCATTGATAACAGGAACAAATCATTCAACAGGATCCAAGGCTGAAATGGCTGGAAAAAGATGAAAACCAGCGAAGAAGTTGACTGGCCTGGAGTACCTGCAGCACAAACAGTACAGCAACTAGGGCATAGCCATAACTCCTGTTCTAGGCCGAATTAGGGGTCGTGGTAGAAGACAAAGTTGCTCAAAATGGTCCAAAACATCTAGATGGCAAGGTGGTTTGAGCTGGAGTGGCTGAATTTAGAAGATAATGGCTGGAGGAAGGATGAACTCAATCCTGATTTGGGTATTTCTATTCTAAGGAAATTGAACTCGAGTCCTTGCTTGAGGAGGGTCTCTGGGGCATAACAAAGCTAGGTGTGAAGTCAATTTAACTGGAAAATCACCACAGAAGCTTAACGGCGAGTCCCAGTTTGCATGCAAGGTGTAAATTTGGGGTTTTTCATATTTTAGCAAATTCTTCGATTCTGGTTGCTTAGAGATGCTTAGATAAGTTCACTAATCAAGATTGATCACAGGCTCGAGAGCTAATTCACTCTGGTTAGAGTTTAATTGCTCGCCGGAGTTGTCGGGGAAAATCAGCAATTCCCGGCGAGGTGGTGCGATAGAGTTCAATTGGCTGCTACTACACAGGTAAGTGGATGAGGGTTACTTACTGGTAGCTTCAATTTGAAGTTCGGTGCAGTGGATTGGCCTGGCACTGTGAGCCTCTCTTCGAGCTCGCCGAAGAAGACGAAGAAGAGGGCGGGGTTTGGAACTTGAGTGGTTCTGGTGTGAGTGTCTTTGAGCTGAGCTGGGGTGGCTTTTATAGGCACAGTAAGGAGCTTGCAACGGTTGGAAAATGCACGGGGAAGTGAAGCGGGCTGGAGGTGACAACACGACTGAATCCCGGCGAAGTGACGCGCTCCAGTGGCCGTGCCGGCTTTAACCTGCTGCTCTGGCGGAGGTGAAGGCGAAGTGATGCTTCCCCAAGGCATGCTTGCGACGTGGCGCAACTGGGCTGCCGTTGTCGGGCGCGCGCGCGGGAGAGCGAAGGCGCTGCTGGCGGGATGAAGCTGTTCCACGGTGGCGAACACGATGCACACACATGGCAAGGAAATAGTGGCGGAGGTGGCAACGTTGGAGGTCGCCGGCGACAAAACTGCGGCAGCGGCAACGGCGACGACCAAACTCCGGCACTCGTGGTCGATTGCAACAGCCTGGTCGTGCACAGTAGCCTGTGGTCGAACCAGGGACTGATTTGCGATGATTGTTGGTTTGGCTTTGGACTAAACTGCAAATCTGGTCTTTGAGAGGTTCAATTTGGAATTTGATTCCATGGCTGAGTATAATATTTCTATTAATGCTCATTTAGCTCAAATTTGGAGAAAGTTTGATTAGATTTGAGGGATTTCACCTATTTTCGAAAATAGGGTAAAATTAGGGTAAAACAGATCTGGATTTTGTCGATCTCGAGTTCTGGTGATTGGAGAGAGATTTTGAAGTCTGATCAAAAGAGAGATCTGTATAAAATAGCATCTGGCAGGTGTTCCCTGAAGAAATTCTGGAGTTGGAGTTGATTTGTAGATTTTAGCCTTTTCAGGCTTCCAGGTAAACAAAAAAGGACCTATTCGCAGTAAAATTTGGACCCTCCCGCGAAAAGTGTTCAGATGTATAAATCTGGTTCCCAACTTTTTGGAGTTAGTTGAGGATATACCTAGGAACATATTCCAGTGGATACTTGAGTCTGGATAGGGTTAAATCAAAATAACTCAATTATCTGGAAACTGGGGTACTTACGGTAAATCTGGATTTCCTGTTTTCGAAAACAGAAAGAGACTTAGATACTGGGAGTTAGGGTTAGAATTCAATCTGGCTCCTGAAGACTTTTAGGTTTAGGATAACTGATAGATCAAATCTGGCAAGTCAGATTTTGACTTGGGGTCACAGGATAGATTTTGGAGATTTAGGGCTAGAACAGAATAAAGCTGAGGCTGATTTGGTTAATCTAGAAGAGACATATGCATGCATGACTTTTAAGAAAGAAACTTTTCACCCCAAAACTCAGGGTGTTACAAAAACTAATCTCCAGATAAAAAAAACATTGTACACCAAGAAGCCGACTCGCCATTTGTTCACTTCCACTATTGTTTCAGTCATTCAAAACTCCCCTGTAAAAAGAAAATAACAAAGATAAATAGATAATCACAAGGGTAGAAGACAAAGGAGGAAAAAGGATGAAGAAATTCAAAAGAGCACATTAAAAGATGCAAGATTCTACAATAGCATAGGATATTCACGTGGCTATTTAAGGACACATGAAAGGGGGAAAAAACACAAATAAATGAAGGAATAGCTTAAGGTTGTAAAATTTCATGAAAAATTTAGCCAAGTACATGACAGGCAAGATAGAAGCATACCACAACAGATAAGAGAACGAATTCAAGGATGGTAACCACAGATAAGTCCACAAGAATCTATCTTTCTACTACAAAGAAGAACAGCATAAACACAGCGCATGCGCCACAAACAAACAACTGATACATCACATAGATAGCATGACAGCACAGCATAACCAAAACAGGGACCAAAAGGCCTCCAACAAAGCATACCATGCACGTCGCATAGGAGCGAATCAGCTATCATGGGCACTGGGTGCAACTATGTAAATCCCCCGCAAAGAGAACACTGACATAACAAAAAAGGAATGGGAAAACAATGCAAACAATAGAAGGAAAATAGGAATAAATATAACAACATTTCCTAAGAAATGGATTTCACCAAAAAGGAGAAATAGTGCTAGGAATAAGAGCTATTCATTCATGGTTGATTTAAGGACAGTAAGGAATTTCTTATCTATCTACTCTCAAAATTTTTAAAAATATTGTGAGAAGCAGAGTAGTAGTGTTATATTGGACAGAAAGACTCACCTATCAGCAGGAAGATTCAGCACCGAGATCGTTGCTAGGCAAGAATATATCAAAGATAACCAATAAAAAGGACACGGTATTCCACTACAACTCAGCAATCTGAATTAACCTTACCAACATCATGTACAACTCGGCAATCTGAATTAGGATTACCGACATCATGTGGGTGGAGATTTGATACTACCTCATCCTGCACTTTTTTCAGACTTTTCACTATACAATCAAGACAACTGCCCCTCTAAAGTCAATGACCTGAGAGATAGCAGGAATTCCAATTCATGCATCGAGGTAAAAATGGCTAGAATATTATCAACACCGCGTAGCCACCACCAATCCGTTGCCGTCGCAGCTCCTCCTGCCGGCAACGTCGCCGTGCGAATCCGGCGAAGTACGCGATGAGGCGGCGGTGGCAGATCTGGCGAGATCCATCCAGGATGAGGTGCAGCGGCGAGGGTTTTGGGGACGAACTCGAGCTCCTCCTGCCGGCAGCGTCGCCGTGCGAATCTGGTGAAGTACGCGATGATCAATCAAACTCAAATACTCTAGAAATTCATGCAAAGATTGTCGATTCTACTTTCTGATCAACAATTGCAGGCAATCATATTATCTCATACACACAATACTCATCTCAGAATTAGAGAACAGAGAATGAGAAAGGAGGATTGATCAAACATAAATCATTCAGAAATCGGTGCAATCAGGGTGTTGATCATACAAGTCATCATGCAAGACTCAGAACTAACGCATTCAAGACATTGCAAATCAAAAACACAGTTTCAGTTCATCACTGTTAATTTCAGTTTAACCTCCAGTAAGCATTCAACAATTATAATGCATAACAATGCTAATTTTAGAGCATCATCACAGGAACAGAACAGAGTAAAGGAGAGGAAATCGTTCACTACTTGTTGCTGTTGAAGAGGCTGCAGCTTGCTGGGATTCGCCGGAGGAAGCCATGCTCAATGGTGTTGTGGCCGAGGTAGATGGCCGCGGTCGAGGGGGCTGCAGCCGTGTCGAGGAAGATGCACTGGCCGTTGTGATGGTCGAAGCCGTAGAGGAGGTCGCCCAACTTGTCGGCGTCAGCTCCGGCGGCAAGTGGTGGTGATCGGAGGAGGATTGGCGGCTCGACAGCGAGAGATCCAGGTGGATCTGCGGCGTTGTGGCGGTGTGGCACCGCGGGGGATCCGTCGAGCACCTGCCGCCGCCGCCGCCACGCACGTGCAGGACAAGGTGCAGCGGCGATGGTTTTGGGGACAAACTCAAGCCCATGTGGCTTTTGGACACGGACGCGGGACGACTAGTGGAAGCAGCGTGTGATCGATGGAGGAGTAGCGGACGTGGAACGATCAGAGCGGCGAACGGAACCGATCGAACGACTGAGGAAAAAAGGGTGACGTGGTGCAGCTAGGAGCGAGATACAATGAACAGTAACACGATAGTGGGTCTCAAAATGTTAGAAATGTATGATGTATGATATGCCGTGCCGTGCAAAGTTATCTAGTGATAATGGAGAGACCACACTAGGACTTATGAGTGGTTGGTATCTACTCCTTTCGTGAAAAAAAATTGAAAATAACAATCTAGGAAAATGTAAAAGATAAAGTTTGATATATGCTCCAAGTTGACCAAAGTTTATGTTCTAGATCAGCGTAAAATAGGAGGGATAAAAAAAAAGACAAAATCAGCCAAATTTGGCCGAGCTTGATAATGTCAAGGGGTGCTTGGCCAAGCTTTTAGTTCTTTGTGCAACCTTCATGCATATTCATGAGTTTAAATGAAACCTTTTCATTTCATGTGCAAGAAAGCAGTTTCCGACACACTCAAGTTAAAGCATGACTCTAATGTTTATGGGCATGTTTATTACAAGCCAACGTAGAGGCTTATAAAATGAAGTTATAGACCTACAACAGGCTACAAGGTATAAGTGAAGATAATATGTAAATGGGATTAGTTTATTTTTTTGTCTCTCTATTTTTAAATAGTCAAATTGGACTCTGTATTTTCTAAACTAATTTGACATGATCTTTTTGCTACTAACCTTACTTCTTACAATTATTTCAAATATTGCTTAATACAACCACTAGATGTAACCAATATGGACCATTTTGAGTCATTTGATTCCCAATTTATAGTATTTTTATAGCTCCTTCTAATTCAGATTTACATTCAAAATGACCACTGAATCCGATTTAGAAAATAGAAAGAACAATGTGCCATTTTTAAAAATAGAAGCACTAAAATAAGTTTTTGTGTAAAGTAAAGAATCAAAAGTAATCTTATCTCTATGGATTTTTATCCAATTATAGTTTCTTTTGTGTTTTGACAGGACTGGTTAGAATTTTTTTTAGTAATTAAATTTTAAATTAATTAGTTTTAAAACTGTGTTTTTCCGACAATTACCGCAGAGATCCAACTGGGTATCGTGGAGGAGCTTTTGGTCGGCATTTCTGGGATCTAATTATCTAATTGCCACGGGTGCGAGTATCAGTGTATTCTTAATTGAAACATGCAAAAGGTGTGCATATTTTCTATTGTGTGTGTGTGTGTGTGTGAAGAGATAGTTACAAGGATCCTGAACAGCTGAAATATGTACTTTAACGCCCTGGAAAGCTAACAACTAGGCTATGAACCTACTAAACAAACAAACAGAAGGTAAACAACCTTATTAACAACTCAACAGAAGGTAAACAAACAGAGATTGCTGTTGCTCAGCTACTTGTACTAGTAGTTTGATAAGTTGATATTAATTTATGCGCTAGGTCCCCTTGATATGGGATTTGTGAAAAGTCCAAGTTGGTTAGATTTCTATTCTATGCTGAGTTTATAGTGCCGGCCCAATTTTGTTGTAAGAAACGTAAACAATTTCTTTTACCCCAGACCAGCAGGTAGCATCAATGGGCAAGTTATGGAAAATTCAAACAGAAAAAAGGTATGTCTTTTGATTGGAATGGGCATTAGTTTATTTTTGAAACTGTCTCATAAGTAATTAAAAAAACCAGTCCAATGCTCAACTCTTAATTCCTCCTCTTTTCTTCTTCGTTCTTTAGCAGTCAAAAACCATAAATGTCCTAGTCAATCTCTCCATATAAATGCAAAGACCATAAAAGTCAAATGAGTCAGGGTAGAATTCAAAAAAAAATTTCTGTAAAGTTGGGTCTGGTTAAGTTTTAAATAAAGATAAGATTACATATAACTTCCTCTATTACTGATTTATTACACTCCACACTTAACTTTTATTATTTATATTCCACCTTCCCTTATTTAACATAAAATACTCGGTCCGACCATCTCTGTTAGCTATAGTTATGATAGTATTATAATTACACGGTTAATGTCATATCTATTATTATTATTCCTAAAATACCCTCAATTCATATTGATTTTCCATGCTTGTTACTTACTAAAATTATTGCGGCTTTTTATCCTTGCACTTAAAATACTGCAACAAATTTGCTTCAAATTAGTTTTCTTTCACTTTATATATTTTTTTACCTAAGAGTTTTTTATGTGTTTCATTTTTATTAAGAATGGTTGTTTCCCTATAGCCGTAGTTTAGTCACAATTATTTTACATATTTTTCACAAATATTTTTGGACTTATCATAGCAAGCCTTCTCCAGACCTCATTTAACCAAATAATTTTGAAACTTACCAATGTTTTATTTCTATAATATTTTATTGTATAATATGTTACTCAAGCATGGATAGCATATAAAATTACTTATAAGTAAATTCAATTGAATTGAAATATTTCTCGGCATGATAATTATCGGTAAATTAAGAATCTTAAGTAAACATAAAAAATAGGGATATTTTAGGAATAACAAAGATAGACATGATATTAATTCTAACACAGTAATGCCTAACTAACAAAGAGAGTCAGATTGAGTATTTAATGATAAATAAGGGGTGGAGTGAATAATGAAAACTAGAGAGGTGGACAGTAATAAATGGATGAGAATAGGGGAGTTATATGTAATATTGTCATTAAATAAGTTTAATAGGGTAGCAGGGCGGGATTGAAGCTGGGCCGGATTACGGGTGGGGCTTGCCCATTCCAGGTCTACTATTCCTGCTTCCCCAAGCTTGTAGAGCTTACATCTTTGGTCTCTAATCAATTGCTAACTCAAGTTATTCAGGATTAAATTTGTTTGGACTACAATGTTTTCTTAAACCAATTATTTCATTATTTCAGTCATGATGAGAAACTTTAGTTGTCATAATTTTTTTAAAAAACGAAAGTAAACTGGTATAGTAATTTTTCTAAATATTTTGTAATCTCGACCATATAGAAACATTATGTAATTCGATTTTTCTTTTTTTTTTTTACTTTTATATACTTCATAATTTTTGCAGTAGACTAGATGATCTAAGTTTGTATGGCATAACTAAATTCCTAGATACGCGCGCCTGTACAACGGTGCAGATTAATAATATTGATATGATAACTTAGATCACAACAGGTACAACTCTAAATTTTTAGATGTGAATGGTTTATTATAAAAATATAGTATTAGTTTTATTCTAGCTATTTCATTCTAGCTCATACTGAAATTCTACTCCCAGAAAGAAAATTTTTCTTTTTGATGTTCTATCATTCCATGTTGTATGAGTTAGGAGTTACTCTCTCCATTTCAAATAAGTGTTATTTTAACACTAACATATAAAATAAGACATTAAGCAAAATGATCATAGAAACTACTGTTGAATATGAATATAATGTTCTTCTCAACTAGACATTAATTGTATAGATATTAAATGAATGGTATATAAGAAAAAATTATACAAAATTGTCTTGAAATCATAGAACAATATGAATTTTAAAACAAAACTAAAAAATTAAATGACATTTATTTGAAAATGAAGAGAGTAGTTACTAGTTTAATTTCATTTCATAGTATGACTTAAACTTATACATACAAAACAAAATATAATAACAATCTCAGATGATTCGTGCCAAATAAAAGTATATTTGTGTAAAGCAGTACACTAAAAAAGAGTGATTAAGTACTAAAATTTTCATAATACGTGGAACAATGAAAGCATAATCAACTTCTAACCATTTTCCTTTTGATGGAAGCCTAGCTCACAGCCATTTGCACGTAAACACAATCACTCAAGTGGTCAGCACATGAGAAACAAGTCATTCTCCACTTCCTCTTGAACAAGAAGGCACAAAACACAATCCAAATGCCCAAGACATAACATATGCCCATGCTAAAGTAGAAGAAAATTGCATCACTTCTAGCTTCACGGCCTTCTCAAGTACTTGGAGTTAACTCTGCTCTCGAACAATTCTTTGAGAGGGGCGGACCACAAAGATTTGGGTTGCCAATCTAGATGGATGCTAGGTTGTCAAGCGCCTGGAGTTGATTTCTTGTAGGTATTCTTCCAGACAAGTTGTTGTATGACAAGTTGAAGCGGATCAAGTAAGTTAGAGTTGATATGCTAGAGGGGATTTCACCAAACAATTCATTGTGTGATAGATCAAGAGACTCCAACTGCAGCAATGCACCAATATTGGCGAGAATTTTGCTGCTCAAGTTATTCCATGATAAGTTCAGGTTCGTCAATTCAACAAGAGTGCTAATCTCTTGGGGAATCTCTCCAGTAAGATTGTTGCAGGATAAATCAAGATTCACCACACATATGATTTCTCCTGTATATAAAAGCTCTTGATCTTTTGTGACTACTGTGAAGTTCACGGTATAATCGATCATCTCATCAAGACTAAATGACATTCCATAACTGATAGCATGGGAAAGTGGACTGTCTTCATCTTGCTTGAGTTTCATTCCAGTGAAGTTCATCAAAGAATTCGGTATGCTTCCGGATAAGTTGTTATAGGCAAGGTCCAAATATTGAAGAGCAGCCAGCCTTGTGAGCTCGACTGGAATATGGCCACAGAACATATTAGAGCGCAACCGTAAGAATACCAAAGAAGGTAACTTCTCCCCAATCCATGCCGGCAAAGTCCCAAAGAATTGGTTATGGGCAAGATCAAGCAACACAAGTTCTTGGCAGTTCTGGAGAAATGAAGGAAATTCTCCTGAGAGGTTGTTATTTCTTAAGCTTAAGCTATTAATGCTCATACTTGTGGAGTTTTTGGTGTTTGTGTCAACTAAGCAATCAGGAATTGGCCCTGTTAACTCATTTATTGAGAGATCTAACGACAGCAGGGATTGCAATTTGCACAAAGAAGATGGAATGGTGTCAGAAATAGAGTTATCATATAGAAGAAGCGATTGTAGGTGTGGCGCTCCAAATTCTGATGGTAGAGGTCCAGATAAATTGTTTCTAGAGAGATCTAAGTCAATTATATTAATAGGAAGCTTAGGTAGTGGACCACTAAGTTGGTTAGAGCTGAGATCTATAATTTTTATTCCCATAAATTTCATCATGTACGGGAGTACCCCACTAATTTGATTATTTCTCATATTTAGATACACCACTGAGGAAACAGTTGTCCAAAACCAATCAGGCACCATGTCGGATATGCTTGTGTTTGAGATATCAAGAATATTGAATATACAAGATTGCCATCTCAGCCATGTTGGAAATTTAGGTCCAAGACGACATGAATTGAGCTGGACCTCTAAGCTTTCTGGGCCTGATAAATGGTCTTCATCCATGACACCGTCTAGGTTGTTTGAGTTAAGGTCCAACTCAGATAGTTTTGTGAGCTTCCCTATCCATAATGGTACAGAACCGGTTAGATTGTTACCACCGAGATGAAGCCAGGTCAAATTGGTTAAAGGTTCTAGACTAGTTGGCAATCTTCCTGTCAGATTACATACAGGGACAAACAAAACTTGCAATTTATTCCATGAGCATCTTGGCAATCCTCCATGAATTCTGCTATGCTCCCATTGATCATGTTGTTTCCGAACACAAATAATTCCTCCAAGCTACATAGATTATTCATGTTTGATGGTATCATGCCCACGAGTTCATTAAGTGACAGATCAAGCTTCACCATTGAGGTCATATTTCCTATCTCTTTAGGAAATGGGCCATAAAGCTTATTGAACGAGATATCAAGATGCTTAAGACTGGTTAAGTCCCAAAACCAGTTGTGCGCGACCTTTCTATGAAAGAAGTTAGCTGAAATGTCAAGTGTCTCAAGAGATGTTAGATTCGAATGGGGGAGAGAAGGCAAAGTACTGCTAAGCCCGCAATAAAATAGCCTCAAGAATCTAAGAGAAGGAAGCATGTTCACTGTCTGAACCCAGTCCACCACACTGCTGAGGTTCACACTACTCATATCAAGATGCTCAAGTGAAGATAAACGCGGTAGCCAGCTGATATCTTCAGAGTATGTGTTACCGAAAATGGAATCAATACTGAATTAAGTAGCACAAGTTGGAGAGATTACCCAGCTGTGGAGGTATTCTTCCGATCAAACTCGACAATGATAGGTTGAGATATCTCAATCTGTGGAGAGTACCCAGAAACTCTGGTATGCGCGCCCCGGTGAACCTGTTGCAGCTAAGGTCTAGGTACCGCAGATGTCGTAAGCTCAGCAACGAGGAGCTTATCTCGCCTCCCAGTACTTGCGTACTTATGACACTGTTGCCGCAATCAGGGCCTTGGAGATCGAGCTTGATGACATGGCTGATTCTGTTGCTGCACCGGATGCCCTTCCATCGGCAGCAGTTGTGGCCTTTCCATGACGAAAGGCGGTCTGCAGGGTCTGAGAGGCCTTCTCTGAAGGTGAGAAGGGCGGCCCTCTCACTCACAATACAGTCGCCGTTGTTATTTGCAAGGGCAGAGACATCTGTGCGGCAGGTTTGGGTGAACAGGAGGAAGGCTAAAGCTATGGGAGTGTGGTGGTATCTGAACACGGTGGTAGTGTTTTGCTATAGACTTCTATTCTTGTTGGCATAGAGCAGTTAGTTAGCTTTGGCTATTTTATGCACACGCGATGTGGCATATTTTCTACTTATGGAGAGTTCTTCTTTTGTGCTGATGAGCCCTAGGATGTGACAAGTTGAGCCATCGGGTTATGCGGCTAGTCACAACAATTCAATATTTTTTTCAATCAGACACCTCTACAGCTCTACTTTTTATGTTTGTCTAATCAGACTAATATACTTCACGTATTTATCAAATCAAGTCCATCTATCATATCACTATTGTGGATAACAAATGTGATCACTATTGTGCATAATTTCGAGCAACAATAGTAACAAATGTGATTATTATTGTGAATATATCATACTTTTCTTTGACTAACCCATAGTTATGAAACCCGCTACGTACTGCGATATCAATTTCTAACATGTCGCCGATAGTCACCCTGTCCCATAAAAAATGGGACAAATTAAAAGTGGCAAATTATTACCAACTCCCAACAAACTATGTAAATTAATTAAGTTCACTACTTCCCTTTATTATGATAATATCATGCAAAAACAGTAGACATTACCTAAAAAAACTATTAGGCTTGCAAGACTAGCTAGTGAAAACTTAAAATTGACTTAATATTACCTAATTTTATAACTTTGTGTTAAATTTTGACCTCCAAACATTTAAAATTCTAGTTAATGTAAATATTGTACAATAACCACATAATTTCATAGAAACTATACATACCACTATATAAATGTAATATCGTAGAACGTTCAACTTTTTTTTATTACCTTTGCAATTTTCAGTAGTCGGATGCTCAGAAGTGACAAAGTAGATCATATTATATTGACTTGTTTTCTTTAAAAAAAATTGTTATGTGGTAGGTACTTATTTTTTCTTATCTTTTATATATATATATATATATATATATATATATATACATCTCTTTTCACTGTTAAATCAAACCACTCTTCCTAAATCAAGTCCTTTAAGATTCACCTAGCCCCTTTTTTAGCATCTCCAGTGGCAATGACCTAGTGACGGGGCGGCGAGCCAACAAGGACATTACTAACCACGGGTGACGGCCAGTGGAGGATATGGGCGACAATGCATGTGTGGTCGAGGTGGTGAGGTGGTGAGGTGGCGAAGGCACTGCTAGTCACAAGTGGTGGTGGCCGACAGGGGAGGAGGAGAAAATGAGATATAGGAGGTGGGCAGTGCTGACACTATCGTATGGAGAGCGACAGACGAATGGCAAACGGCGTCGTCATGGTCGCCACGTGGGTATGTGGGTAGGGTTGGGGGTGGCGACTGTGGCAAGGGATAGGGAGGGGAGGGGAGGAAGAAGAGGTGTGTGACGAGAGATAGTGAAAATTGATTCTGATTTTTATATCAATGATATATGTAATGCAAATTTTTTAAGAAAAAACAACTAAACATGGTGCACACAATCCAAGAAATGTTATAGAGGGGAGTGGGTCATGCCGTTTTAATTCCTTTGGAAAATAATGCAGGGTTGACGAATGGAAACGACATTCGATTGGTCTAAGCTCATTTAAAGATGTTGACATACATGTTATGAATGAAATTTTCAAGTGATTAGCACAACTAACCTCAAATACACCACACGAAAAACAAATAACCTGACTACTCCAAGTCTAGGCTTCACTGTCTTAATAATGCCGTGTATAGATGCATTGATTTGATTTGTGATTAGCTATGAGATTGATTCAACGCTCATGCTGTAAGAGTACATAAGGCTGAGTCCAGTGCAAAGGCGTTTCGCGAGGCGCTTCAACAGAATATTCTGCAGCATATTCTGTGCCACGTGTGCGAAGCACCATCTCTAGCACCCCCCCTCTCCAATGCACCGGCGCTTCGCGAGGCGCTTCGCGAGGCGCCATCTCTAGCGCCTCCTACCCCAATGCAAAGGCGCTTCGAGAGGCGCTTCGTGCGGGGCCCACGTATATATTATGTATTAAAGATTATCAAATCGCTAAAATAAAATTCGGATAATTCGAACACAACGAAATAAAAGACAAAAATTATAAATAACATTAAAAAAGTTTAAAATTTTTTTAAAATTTTTTATTTAAGAAATGGCACAGATGGAATTAAACAAGACACATACTTAATTAAATTTCGAATACATTTCAAAGAAGACTTCGCACAAACTACTACTCGTCGGTATCATCATCCCCGAAACGCTGCCAAATATGGTCGACAAGATCCCGTTTTAGTTGTAGATGCACTGGACGAGCGCGGATCGCATCGTTTTGAGCTAGCATATGTTCGAAAATTGGCGGAGCACTCCTGTGGAGAGTAGGCGGTGTTACGGTAGATGTCCCTTGGCTATCGTACGACTCATCAGTCGGGTCATGAGAGTGCCGCTCATCCTCGATTATCATGTTGTGGAGGATGACACACGCTTTCATTATATTGGCAAGAGTTGATCGTTGCCAAAATCGACCGGGCCCGTGGACAATAGCAAATCGACTCTGCAAAACCCCAAAGGCTCGCTCCACATCCTTTCTTACCCCCTCTTGATGTTGTGCGAACAACCGTTGTTTGTTCGTTTGTGGCAAGGGTATGGTCTTCACGAAGACAGCCCATTCGGGGTAAATACCGTCGGCCAAGTAGTACCCCATATTGTACTCTATTCCATTAACAAAGTACTGAACAGCAGGAGCTTGGCCGCGCAACACATCCGTGAAAAGGGGGGATTGGTTCAGCACGTTGATGTCGTTGTTGGATCCGGCGACACCAAAGAAAGCATGCCATATCCACAGGTCTTTGGACGCGACCGCTTCAAGTATTATTGTAGGGACTCCTTGATCACTACGGGTGAATTGGCCCCTCCACGCAACTGGGCAATTGCGCCATTCCCAGTGCATGCAATCGATGCTTCCCAGCATCCCTGGGAAACCTCGGTCCTCTCCTTGCTGGAGCAGACGCCGGAGGTCATCGACAGTAGGTTGACGAAGATATTCCTCCGCGAAGCAATCAATGATTCCTTCGACGAAACGCCCCAGGCACTCAATAGCCGTCGACTTTCCAATGCGTACATACTCATCGACGGCATCGGCGGGGGAGCCGTAGCACAACATGCGCAATGCCACCGTGCACTTTTGCAGGGGAGATAGCCCCTTTCGATGGAGGGCATCTCTCCTCTCACTGAAGTATGGAGACCACTCTCCAAGAGCTTCGACGATTCGCAGAAAGAGAGGTCTCCCCATTCGGAATCGTCTGCGGAACAAGTATCCGGGGTAGACCGGAACATCGGCGAAGTAGTCCGCGACAAGACGATCATGACCGCCTTCGCGATCTCTATCGATGTATCTTCTGCTATCTCGTCGACGGCGGTGCGAGGTACCATCGCCCATGTTGGCTTGAAGGTCTTCAAGAACGCGACGGTGGAGGGTTTGCACCGTCACGAACTCCGCCACGAACTCTTCTACTTGGTTGATGGCTTCATCGTCGGCACTACTTGTGCTTGAGCTAGACGACATTTTTTGGGAGTAGGCAAGATCTCTTAGTGGTCGAAGAAGAGAGGGCTCGGTTGTGAAGATGTGATTACTGAGTTTTGAAGATGAGGGCTCGAGGGGTTCCGATATATAGGGGGAGAAGCAAATCACATGCAGCGGTTCTAACGGCTACACTCCAAAAGCATCCAGCAGATGTGCCAGTTCCAACAGCTAAATCCAAAAGCACCCATCACATGCGTCGGTTCCAACGGCTATATTCCAAAAGTATCAAGCAGATGTGTCAGTTCTAACGGCTACACTCCAAAAGCATCCAGCAGATGTGCCAGTTCCAACAGCTAAATCCAAAAGCACCCATCACATGCGTCGGTTCCAACGGCTATATTCCAAAAGTATCAAGCAGATGTGTCAGTTCCAACGGCTACATTCCAAAATTATCGAGCACATGCCACAGTTCCAACAGCTAAATCCAAAACGACTTAAATTAATAATGCGAGTACAATTTTAGAAAGGAAAAGTACATCGTTCAAGCTACTACTTATTCTTCATTTCCTTAATCATGTCGTTCACATACTCTAATGCGGCCTCATGCGCCTTCTTACGAGCATCCGAGAAATTAGATGTATCCCCCATAATCAGTTTCGTCAACGACTTCATAAATGTGGCTTTTTCCTTGCTCTTGGCCATCTCTTGCAAATTTTCGGCTGCAGCAACGGCTTTATCGGCCACCCTATCGAGGTCGGCATTGGCTTGGCCGATGCGGTGTAGGGTCTCCTCGTACGCCGAGGATGTTTCACTCATTTTTGTCTTACCCTTCCGCTTGTTCTTTGCCGCATCCCGCCCTTCCGGTCGTGGAAGCTCGATAGGTTCATCGTCATTGTTTGATGATGACGTGTGGGCACCTTCTTCGTTGAGGCGAGTTCGTTTGGAAGAATCGAGGTAGCTTTGGCACCACTTCGGTTGACCGCGTACGGCACTCCACCAGTACTCCAAGATGAAGGGATGACCCACCTCCTGCCTATACATGTCCCGCGCTCGAGACATCAATTGGTCGTCTGAACGGCCACTGGCGTAAGCATCCCTCAACCTGCAATAGATGCCATTGAAGTGAACAATTTTTTTATTGCTCTTTTGCCAATGGTCTTTGCAGTGCCTGAGGTCCCGTCTTCGATCGGGCGGACTGCTCGCGTTGTACGCGTCAGTGACCTTCGACCAATACATGTCGAACTTTTGGTTGTTCCCCTCGACCGGGTCCAGAGAGTTATTCAACCATGCACTGATCTAGAGGACGAAAAATTCAAATTTTGGAAAAGTAAGTAAGATAAAAACCGAGGAGCAAAAATCTACAATGCCAATATATAATATTCAGATGAACACTCACAAGCCGCATGTCGTCCTGTTGTGACCAGTTCAATCGTGTACGTCGCCGTGCAGCGGTTCGTTCGCCTTTGTTAGCATCATTGTCGTCGTCGAGCACGTCCGGGGCTGTGCTATGCGGACTTCCAGTATCTGATACAGATGTGGAGCGGGAATTCTTTGCCGGTGCTTGTGGAGGCGACATTTCCGCGGGGATGGTCGGAGCTCCGACGAAATGAGGATTTTGGCCGTAAGGGCCGTAGGGGGGCTGTGCGTATGGATGTGCATACGGATATGGTTGGCCGTATGGAGGGGGTTGGCCGTATGGAGGGGGTGGGCCGTATGGTGGATAGCACATCGGGTATGGCGGGGGAGGAGGCTGAAAATTGGGCGGATTTTGACTGTTTGGCGCTTGGGAGTTCTCCTCATCGAAATTGAGCTCACCAAACCAATTGACATAACCGCCGGGGGAAGTGTTGGCCATCGGGAAATTTTCTGGAAAAAATTTTAGCAAAGAGAGGGAGAAAAATGTGTGCTTGTGCTTGTGTTTGGTGCAAATGAGCTGAAATTTGCTCATATTTATAGCCACACGAGCATACAATTTTTCTGCAAATTTTTGTGATTTTTTGTGATTTTTTGGTATTTTTTATGAATTTTTTGGCTCACAAATGAATAAAAAATTCAAACGGCTAATTTTAACGGCTATTTATTTGTGTCACTGACGTGTGGGACCAGCCGGGAAAACGAGGCAACGGCTATTTTTAGCCAAAAAAAACCAACCCTCAGGCTGACATGTGGGGCCGAGAATTAGCCGGGCCCACCCATCAGTGGCACAGAGGAAAACCAGCGCGGGTACACGAAGCACGACAAACACGCGGCTTTACGCGTCACCACGCGTTTTGTGGGCCCCACCAAAACGCGTGGTGCACTATCGTACCGCACGCACTGCTGCCGACATGTGGGCCCAAACAAGAATTGGGGCCCAATTGTCAGTGCGTGTGCTGCTTGGGTACCGGAAACGGCCGCGCGCGACAGGTGGGGCCCACAAAACGCGTCCCAGGGCGTCACGTGGCCTCCAACGCGGGACGCTTCCGCTCGGTGGCGTCGGCGGGCCCACCTGTCAGAGCTTATTTTCCACCGCTTCGCCTGGCGTCCTCTCTCTCCTCGCGCGGTTTTTTTATTAATTTTTCGCGGTGGGTCCCGCTTGTCAGACCTCGTTAGCGGCGAGGTTGGACTTAGCCTAATGCACTAGTCTCAAAGCCAAGGTCTATGCTGCATTGCTGCAGGTCTCCTTGGGGATTTGCGGAACTCCAATTAACATATTTGAACGCAAGCTTAGAAATGCCAACCAGGATAATTTCTCCCCAATCTATGTCGGAAAATTGATTACATGTAACATCAAGAAAAATTAGATTTTGGCATCTTTGTAGAAATGATTGAAATGCACCTGAAAGTTTGTTGCTATTTATCTTGAGCATCGTCGGAGGAGGCCTTCGTCTATCGTAGACAAGTGCCACGTGTCTATTTATTGGGTGAGCAAGGCTCGTGAGAGTCCTCTGATTTATTCATTTGATTTATTTGTTTTTTTTAAATTTCAGTTATGTAAAATTATTAGCAAATTAACCAAACTATAAATATCAGTAAATACCAAATAAAACTCAATTTGGTTAATACCAAATTTACCCAACTAGCATTTGATTTATTCAACAAAATTATATTTTTATCATTCCAATAATATAATTATTAAAGTAGTATGTAGTGTATTGCCGGCAATGAAATATAATTCAATAAGTTCATTTATTTAAGTTTTTCTTGGTTTGGTTATTTTGTATTACAAAAAATTTGGTTTTTTAAAATGAAAACCTAATTAAATACCGAATACCAATTTAACCAAAAATTTTTGGTTAATTTGGTTTAGTTCGGCTTGATTATTTCAGTTTGGTGAGTTTTGCACACCTCAACCTTGCGTAGTTCTTACAGTTCAAGTCACTAGCACTCAACCTAGTTAGATTCACACTAGCTAAATTCAAAATGACTAGTTCAAACCAATCAACACTTATTAATGTACTTCTCAATTAATCCGGGTAGTAAAATAGTCATTTAACATGAAATCTCTCTTTAAACCCTGAAAAATGATTATTTTAATTAAGAAAGTGGTATATAGTAAATTAACATCCAAAAATGATGGTATTTAGCAAAGTCATATTTTCATAATAGTAAATAGCAAATATCACCCTAATGGAGTGGTATAGAATTTAATGATTCAAGTCGTAGACAAACTTAAAAAATGGTAATTTTTTTCTTAAATTAAACTCAACTGACATTGTAACTTACTTTATTTTTTTTAATATCAACCCCATAGAAACATTCTGTAATTTGAACTCTTTTCTTGACTATTTAGAAATTGTTGTGGTAGACTATTTTATCTAAGTTTGTATGCCATCTTTAAATCCCTAGATTCGTCTTATGTAATGATGCATATTAGAAACACTAATATTAGAATTTTTCTTATAACAAATACGACTCTAAATTTTTAGATATTAATATTTTGTCATAAAAATATAATACCAGTTTTATTCTATGTAGGTCATATTGAAATTCTACTACCGGAACGGAAATTTTGTAGTTCTTTTCTCAAACAAATAATCTTCGATGTGAATCCAGAAGGAATCTTGATACCAGTCGAAGAAGAATATGTTTCTCTTTTGTTTCATCATATCAGCATACCAAAGGTTTCTGATTTTAGTTTTGAAAGGTTCTTTGACTTTATTGAAAAATCTTTCTTTTTTAATCTTATTTTTAGGAAGATTAAACTCTAATCTGAGAAGAGGTTTGTCTATTTCAAAATCAGGTTTTTGAGCAAATTCAATGACATTGACTTCACTTCTTTCATATCTAATGGAAGGTCTTGATTGAATAAAGTCTTTTCTTTGTGAGGAGAAAACTACCTCAACATCTCCATCTGGGGTTTCAGTCAAGAATTCTAACTCAGTTTGTTGAAGAAGTTTAGGATCAACAACTTGGAAAAGAGCATTTTTCAGGGAGAGAGATTTCATCCCATTTTAATATTTTTGGATTATAGAGTTGTTTTTGCGATTAACTTGAAGTAAAGTAGTCAGGTCCTTTGGTGTATGTTGTTTGGCACAAGGGGCTAAAGTGGTTATGGCTTTGTAATAAACTCGATAAGTAACAGAGATATTTTCACTACCAAGTTCAAGATCAAAGTCAGATGTTTGAAGATTTAAGGTCAAAACCTTTCTGATATTTGCATCTGTAAGAGAAACAAAAAAATCAGAGAAAATGTTGAAAAACACTGGCCCATTACTAAGACTAGTTTCAACCAGTCCTAATAAAGAGTCAGAGAACTTTTTATTTCTAGTATCTCTTAAATAAGCCAACACAGAGATATTTAACCTTTTTCAAGTCAAAGATTTGATTGCAATTTGGACCAAACCAATATGCAGATAAATTATATTGAGGTTTAGCTCTAATACAGTCGATTTCATTTTCAGATAAAAGATGCAATGTTTCATGTAAGGAACTAATAGAGAGTCGTAGTGTGTAAGGTTTGTACTAAACTTGAACACATGTACTGAACTGGACGTATATACTGGACTTGAACGTGAACTTGTATGTGCGTGAAGATAGTAAAAGCACTCGCCTTCCACCTTTGTAAGTATCATGTTTTCTTAATATGATTCTTCCTTTTATATATTACTATTCTTATTATCTCTTTGCTTTGTTTTTCTAGTTTACTATATTATTACTTTTCTTATGTAACTTACTTTTTATTTATTTATTTTTTTTGCATATTTACTATTTATCTTCTTTATTTTGCATTGTATGTTTAATATTTCTTTATTTTCTTTTTTTACATTACTTTAATTTTTCATCCTTGATTTCTAAAAATAGCAATAGTGCTTCTCATATCTCCATTGCTATATTAGAACCATTATCGAGATAGACCAGACCTATGCCTGGGTAATTTTTAGCAGGATGAGTACTAGCAACTTGTTTTCCTGCTTGACAAGCACTACAAAGTTTATTCTTTTCAAACTTTACATTTTTCATTCCCAAGACCAAATCTCTTTTTAAAAACTTGTTCAATTGATGTATCCCAACATGAGCCAAACGACGATGCCAAAGCCATCCCAAAGAATTTTTGGCAACCAAGCAAGTTGAAATACAAGAATCTTTTGAACCAAAATCCAAAAAATACAAATCTCCATATCGAAAACCTTTGAACACTAGAGATTTGTCTTCTAAGCTTTCAATGGTAACTCTATTTGGTTCAAAAATGCATCGAAGACCCAAATCACAAATTTTTGCAACTAAAAACAAATTTAAGTTCAAGGATTCAACAAGTAATACATTTGAGATGGAAAGGTTGTTAGTGATCGCAACTTTACCTAACCCAATTATCTTTCTTTTGCTATTATCACCAAACGTGATTTTGTCTATGTCATTGCAATCATTCTCAAAAGAGGAGAAACGATTCCCATGACCGGTCATGTGTTGAGTGCACCCGCTATCAAGCACCCAATGCCTCCCACCGGTCTTGTGGTTCACCTAAAAGAAAGGTTAGACGCTTTTAGGTACCCAAACTTGTTTGGGTCCTTGGAAGTTAGCAACAAGGGTTTTGGAACCCAAATCCTCTTTTTATGTTTATTTATGTAAGGTATACCAATGAATTTAGCAATTACCTTTCCATACTTATTTTTCTTAAGCATGTAATGGGAGTGAGACTCATTTTCTTTAGCTCTAGAAGTTGAGGGACAATTATTTGATAAATGATCTACATCATGGCATTTATGACAAAACATATTAGTAGCTTTAACAAAAGTCGCTTTAGTACACATTTCTTTCTTTTGTTTGGTTCATATCCTAAATCTTCTTTCCTAAATGAACATCGTTGCTCATTAAGAAGTTTGTCTAATATTTCTTTTTCTTTAAAGCATTTTGCTAATCCTAGATTAAACTTTTCCACTTGTGCTTTGAGTTCTAAATTTTCTAAAATTAAATTTGAATCATTGCCAACAATTTCATCACAAGCATTTTCATGATTAATTTCTAAATAATTACAAGTGGCTGATTTTGAATGAGAAATAATATGAGGTGATTCATCTAGAATATCACAAGTAATTCATATATCACTAGTTTGTTTGGAATTAATAATTTCCTTAACTAGAAGTGCCTCATGCGAGTCATTTAGTTCAGCATATAAATCACTAAGTGTTGAATATTCCTTTTTAAGCATTTTATTTTCCTTAGTCAACCTACTTAGTGCCTCATCTAATTCCATAACCATATCAACAAGTTCCTCATAAGAAGGTTCGGGATCTGATACCTTTGCATCATCACTTGCCATAAGACAAAATGATGACTCATTTTTGAGAGAAGAGGCCTTTCCAATAGCAATTCCCGCCATCTTTTCGGGAGTTGATGGAACTTCATCATCCGAGTCAAATTCCTCCGATCCAGAGTACCATTCACCGATATAAGCTTGGCCCTTGCCTCTATTGTTGTAGAGCTTCTTAAAAAGTTTCTTTTTACCTTTTGAGCCTTCATCGTCATCTTTCCTTCTTGTAATCTTTGATGATCATTTTTCTTGTTTGGACATCTTGAAGCAAAATGTCCCTTCTCATGACACTCCTAGCATATAATGTTCTTAAATCCGGTTTTCTTGTGCTGTCCCCTCCTTTTGTCAAAATCAAACCCTTTCTTGTTGATTTTATTTAGGAGCTTTCGGGTCTTTCCCACAAGGAGAGCTAGATCACCATCGGAGCCTTCATCCGAGCTATCCTCCTTGGCCTCCTCGACATTTACTTTAAAAGCCAAAATTTTCTTCTTTGATCCGGAGGCTTCCGCAATTCCTTTTTTCTCTACTTTTTGCATTTCATGGGTAATGAGAGTACCCAAGAACTCGGTTGGAGTTGTAGATGTGAGACCACCATTGATAAGTACTGTCACAATTGTGTCAAAGCTTGTTGGCGATTTTACTCACGATGTCAATATCTTTAAATTTTGTACCTAAATCTTTAAGATCATTGATTAAAAAGTTAAGTCGAGTGAACATGTCACTCACATTTTCAATTTCAAGCATGAAGAAAGAGTTGTATTCTCTAGTTAATTTAATCAGCTTAGTTTCTTTGACCTTAGAGGTACCTTCATGAATTACTTCTAAGATTTTCCACATTTCATATGATATGTCAAGATTACTAATGCGGTTGAACTCACTTAAATCTAGTCCATTAAATATAGCATTTTTTGCTTGAGCATTTGCTTGGAGATTTTTTGTTTCTAGAGGTGTAAGATTCTCTAAATCAATGGGAGCTCTAAATCCATCTCTAGTGACCCTCCAAACATCAAGACTAATGGACTCAAGATAAACCGCCATCCTAATTTTCCAATAGCAATAATTTTCACCCTTAAAGAAAGGGACTTTTCCATTATAGTTTTCTTTGATCGACGACATTCTCTCTCTAGACGGTTAAGTCCTAAAAGGAGACACCTAGTGCTCTGATACCACGTGTTGATCAAAAGATGCCGACTAGAGGGGGGTGAATAGGTGGTTTTTCTAATTTTAATTTTGATTGAGTAGTTTACAACCTAAATTGCAATATCAATACACAAATGATATAGATGATGGCACAAATTAAGTTCTGCAATACTAAAGAGACAAGAACAATAATTCAATTTCTAGAAGTATGAAGCAAGTAATAGAAGTAACCGAAGGAGATCGAATTTTTCCCGAGGTCTCAAAAATTTGCCGATTTCCGCTAATCCTCGTTGAATCACTCTTCACTAGAGCTTTTGCTTCGATTCCACTAGAGATAGCCCTTCTCCTCTCCGGATAGGTGAGCTCCGAGCCTTTACACCCAATCGCCGAGCCTTTCCGACACACACCGTCGATGGAGAGATCGTCGGACCTCCCGGGTCGTCTAGGTGACGGTAATCACCAAGAGTAATAAACCTAGCACTTTGCTTGATCAACCTCAAGGCTTGAAGAACAAGTATGCAAATGCAAATGGCTCAATTTCAAACTCTTTCAACTAGCTCTCAACAATTTGCTAAAGGATTTGCTTCAATTGCAAGAAGGTGTGTATGAGAGGCTTTGCAAGCTGTTTCACTGAGTTTTGGAGATGAAAATCGTGTGTGTATAGCTCCCTAAACAGAAGAGGTATTTATAGCTTCAGAAAAACGGTCGTTTTCAAGAAACCAGGGCGAAGGTTGTACAGGACGGACATTGTCCGGCCATTTCGGACAATGTCCGGACAGTACACCCAAATAGTGACCGTTAGTCACGAGTTTGCGAGTGTCAGTTACCTTTTAAGATTTTTTTGTGAAGGCCGGACGAAAGGGATTTGTCCGGATAAAAAGTTCGGACAAATGGATATGTCTCTGTTAACACTCACATTTAACAGCTCACAAAAAAAACATATACAGGCCAGACGAGAGATATTTGTCCGGACATAAACCCCGAACAAATAGATATGTCTCTGTTGACACTCACCTTAACACCTCATAGAAAATATATAGGCGGACATTGTCCGGCCACATCGGACAATGTCCGGCACGTTCCGGACAAAAGCCCCCGGACGGATTCATTTGTCTCTAGTGTTTGCAACGAAACATGTCACAGGAAATGTACTGACCGGACATTGTCCAGCCTAAATCGGACAGATGCTCTGGACAAGTCTATTTGTTTCTGATTTCGTTTTGCAATTGCAGAGGAAGTTTGTATTGGCCGGACATTGTCCGGCCATCACAGACAATGTCCGGCCAGTTCAAAACGAAAACAGGAAATCAAATTTTTACTCAATCTCAAATATGTAGCTAGATGCATATGCAAATATGTTTCCAAGAACTTCGAGATTGATCAAGTGACTTGTGCTAAAACCCCTCTTAATAGTACTACCATCTAAACTAGAAATTTTCAAAAGTAATAGCACAAGGTTTTCGATACTTGTACTTTTGTCGAAATTTGTCGTCATCCTTGCTTCGTGAGGTCTTGATAATCTTGATTTTCTCTTTTGTGATGCTTCCACTTTTTTTTAACCTGAGTCTCAAATATGTAGGTTAGTTGTATGTATTTTGGATGTCATTAATCACCGAAACCCTAGTTAGGGCTCAAGATTCAACACATCTCTCTTGAAGATCATCTTCCTTCTAACCCTGTTCAGATCATTAAAGAAGCCTGTTCTTCAAAAGAGCTAGATAAAAGTACCCTTGATGAACTCAAACATACAAACTCTTTAGAAGAGTTGGATACGAATACCCTTGATGAACCTCACTACTACAGAAGTGCATTCCACTAACCCTTATTTTCTAACGGTTGTAAGCAATCTAGGAAAAATCCGATAGAATAGGACGACAGCGGCGGAAAACCATCATTTTACTATCGGTTACACACTAATCCAACGTTAGTGAAATGCAAATACTTTTTACTATCGGTCATTACTGTACAAACCGATAGAATACATTACATGGTACTATCGGTTTTCCTTTTTTAACTGATAATAAAATTGCGAACTTTATACTATCGGTTATTACTGTACAAACCGATATAATATATTAAATAGTACTATCGGTTTTCCATTTTTAACTGATAGTGAAATTACTGACTTTTTACTATCGGTTATTACTGTACCAACCGATATAATATATTACAATAGTACTATCGGTTTTTCGTTCTAACAGATAGTAAAATTACTCACTTTATACTATCGGTTGGTACTGTATTAACCGATATAATATATTGAATAGTACTATCGGTTTTTCTCGGGTAACTGATAGTGAAATTACTGACTTTTTACTATCGGTTATTACTGTACTAACCGATACAATATACTACATAGTACTATCGGTTCAACAACACAAACCGATAGTAAAATGACTTCATATACACTAATGGTTATGACAGTGGGGACCTTATTTTACTATCGGTTAGTGTTGTTGAACCGATAGTAAAATTGGACAGCTTAATTAGGTCGACCCCTGCTCTGCGCTCTACATGTTGGAATCATTTCAGCCGCGCACAACTCCAAGCTAGAGTGATCTGGAGAAGCTAGCTGAGAGGTTGATCATATTTTCATCCCCCTCGGTATTGTCATCTTCTCATCACCTCTCTCTCTCTCGATCACTCTTTCACACTCTCCCTCTCTCTCTCTACTTGCAATTCATTAAACTAGATACATGTATCTCCAAGCTAGCTAGAAGGCTGGGTTGGCTAGCTAGCTATAGCTTGCTGAATTTAAGCAGCTAGCTAGCTGGCTCTTCCAATTAATGCATGCATCAAGTTAATTAGGGTTTCATATATACAAATCCATTTAATGTAATTAAACAGCTCATGCATGTACACACATATGGCCTAGCTAATTATGTTTCATTCATATATGCATGCCCTGAGTCATTAATTATTTATTTGAATTTGTCAATTTTGTGAAATAATTGTAGATGGACCGAGAATATTGGATGTATGGAATAAAACGTACTACTGTTGAGTATTTGGAGGGTGTGAATGGATTTATTAAATTTGCTGAGCAAGAGAAGGCGAAGAAGGGAGAGAAAGATATGCATTGTCCTTGTATAGATTATATGAACTTAAAAAGGTTCGGCAACTCTGATCAGATTAGGAGTCATTTGATTCGTCGTGGTTTTAACGCACGCTATACCCGTTGGATATGGCATGGTGAAGATCTTGAGGAAACGAGCACTACCGCTACCACTCAGCAGCACCCGGAAGTGGATTGCAGTAATGATGATCATGATCAAAACATTGATAATGTTCATTCGGAAGTCCATGTAGATGAAGACAATTTAGATGAAATGTTACGTGATGTAGAAGAGGACTACAGCGAAAACGATTTAGCTAAATTTCAGAAATTAATTGTTGATTCTGAGAAGCCTTTGTTCCCCGGATGTGAAACATTTACAAAGTTGTCTTCTGTGTTGAGATTATATAACTTGAAGGCAAGCAACGGTTGGAGCGATAAGAGTTTCACGGCGCTATTGGATCTGTTAGCGGACATGCTTCCAGAGGGAAATGAGTTGCCAAGATCGGTTTACCAGGCCAAAAAACTATTGTGTCCGTTGGGAATGGAAATCGAAAGAATACATGCATGCCCAAATGATTGTGTTCTGTACCGTAACGAGTACGAGGATTTGCATGTTTGTCCAAGATGCGGTGCATCGCGGTATAAGCATGGGGACAAAATTTATCACAATGGATGTGATGAGGTAAAGAAAGGGCCTCCGGCCAAAGCTGTGTGGTATTTGCCTGTGATTCCCAGATTGAAACGGCTGTTTGCAAATCCGAAAGATGCGAGTACTTGCGTTGGCATGTTGAAGGTCGGAAACAAGACGGAAAACTAAGACATCCAGCTGATTCCATTCAATGGAGAAACATTAACAGAATATTCGGTGAGTTTGGCGGCGAAGTGAGGAATATAAGGTTTGGGCTGAGTACGGATGGTATGAATCCACACGGAAATATGAGCAGTCGACATAGCACTTGGCCGGTTCTTTTATGCATCTACAATCTTCCTCCTTGGTTATGTATGAAGCGGAAGTACATCATGATGTCGTTACTAATTTTAGGACCCAGACAATCCGGGAATGATATTGACGTGTTTCTATCACCGTTAGTCGAGGACTTACAAAAATTGTGGAGCGAAGGGGTGCGGGTGTGGGATGCACATAAGCGAGAGAATTTCATGTTGCGGGCCATGATATTTTGTACCATAAATGATTTCCCGGCCTATGGAAATTTGTCGGGGTATAGTACGAAAGGAGTCAAGGCTTGTCCTATTTGCCTGGATGAAACTGAAAGCATGTGGTTATCGAACTGCAGAAAAACAGTGTACATGGGTCACCGCAGATTCCTTCCGATGCATCACGCCTACCGTAAAAAGAGGAAGTCATTCAATGGGAAGCCTGAGAAAGGATCAGCCCCAGTGTTTGTGACTGGTAAGGAGCTTTACTTGCGCGTGAAGGACATCAAAGTTGAGTTCGGTAAATGTTCTAAACCTCCAGGAAAAAATGTTTGGAAGAAGAGATCGATTCTTTGGGATCTGCCATATTGGGAGCACTTACAAGTTCGACATTGCATTGATGTCATGCACGTAGAGAAAAATGTTTGTGACAGTTTGATTGGTTTGTTGTTGAACATTCCAGGAAAGACGAAAGATGGCATCAACGTTCGCCGTGACATGCTCGACATGGGCATAAGGACTGAGCTTGCACCGTTGGAGAAGGGAAAGCGGACATACCTCCCCCCGGCCTGCTATACTTTGTCAAAAAGAGAAAAAACAGAACTCTGTCAGTGCCTACATGGTGTCAAAGTTCCATGCGGGTATTCTGCGAACTTGAAAAAACTTGTGTCCATGAAAGACTTGAAACTGGTTGGTATGAAGTCCCATGATTGTCATGTACTGATGTCACAAATGCTTCCCATTGCTATCAGAGGCATTCTCCCAGTCAAAGTCAGAGAGACAATTACAAAGCTATGTTATTTCTTCAACACAATATCTGGCAAGGTACGTAAGCGTGTACTCCTAGCAAGTTAATTAGCTCCATTCGTGGAACTTGTCAGATTTTTTGGATCTGAATATTTGCTGCAACTGTGTCCTTGCAGGTAATTGATATGGATGGACTGGACGATTTGCAACGCGATGTGACTACCACTCTTTGTCAGCTGGAGATGTATTTCCCTCCATCCTTTTTTGATGTTATGGTCCATCTAATTGTTCACCTTGTCAGAGAAATTAAGTTTTGTGGACCCGTGTTCCTGCGCTACATGTATCCATTTGAGAGATTTATGGGTATCTTGAAGGGATATGTAAGGAATCGATATCGGCCTGAGGGCAGTATTATTGAAGGTTATGCCGCGGAGGAGGTGATCGAATTTTGCACCAACTATATGTCCGGGGTTGACCCAATTGGCGTTCCTACGTCTCGGCATGAGGGCAGGCTTCAGGGCATTGGAACTATTGGATTTAAAGCAGTCGTCCCCTCTAGTGATCTGTATGCAAAAGCCCATTTTTGGGTCTTACAGCACATGACGGGGGTGGAGCCATACATACATGAGCACAAGGAAATGTTACGGAAACAGAATCCCTCGAAGCCAGAGATTTGGGTCACCAGAGAACATAATAGGAAGTTTGCTGGGTGGATCGAAAATAGAGTCCTGCAAGCTTCTGAGGGCGATGTAGATGAAGATGTTCCATGGTTGGCCAGAGGGCCTAGATTTACTGTAGGGACTTGACAGGGGTATGACATCAACGGCTATTCATTTTACACAAAAACTCAGGACGAGAAGAGTGCTATGCAATGTAGTGGAGTGACACTACTTGCTATTTCGGAGGATGCCAGGGCAGTAAGAGCACTCGACTCATATTACGGTGTTATTGAGGAAATATGGGAGCTCGATTATGTATTACTTAAGATTCCTCTGTTTCGATGCCAATGGGTCGAAATCCCTCGAGGTGTTAAAGTCGACAATTATAGGTTTACTCTAGTCGATCTCAGTAGAGTCGCACACAAAGATGATCCATTTATACTTGCTGAGCAAGCCACACAGGTGTTCTACATCGTTGACCCGGCCAACCCAAAGTTGCACGTTGTCCTTCACAGTAAGAGACGTATTGTTGGGGTCGAAGACGTTGTGGATGAAGAAGAGTACGATCAGTTCGACGAACTACCTCCATTTTTAGATGGAATCCTTCAATCTGTCCCTACCGAAGATATTGACGAAACAAGTTACCTGCGAGACGACCACGAAGAAGGATTATGGGTGGACAACCATTCTTGACTAATTTGCAATATGTAAGTGACGTATATTACTTGGATCGAAGAATGTTCAAATCAATTTTCAAAAATTCTTTGGGAAAACATACGTGATGCATTGAGAATCATTTCTGCAAATTTTCATTTCAATTGGAGTATATACTTGATTTGAGCAATAATTGATTCTTTTCACAAATATATATGAAAACTGCAAATTTTCATTCCATGATTGGTCTTTATAGTTATTTTATTTCAAAATTATTGCAAGCCATTTGCATGGGGTTTCAGGTGTCTTTACAAGTGCAAAATGATGTACTGAGACCCATCTGTATTTGTTCTCAGGAAATACCTTTAGATCAATTTAACAGTATTATACTATCGGTTTCAACCTCCAAACCGATATGAAATTAACATATACTATCGGTTTATTGTCATAACCGATAGTAAATACAATACAAAATGATGTACTGAGATCCTCTGTAATTCTTCTAAGGGAAATCCTTTAGGGTCAATAGCATTGTATTTTACTATCGGTTATAACTGTGAAACCGATATGAAATTAAACTATACTTTCGGTTTATCGTTCACAACCGATAGTGATTTACACTGTGTTATGATCCCCTGTTCTTAGTTTACTATCGGTTTACTGTTAACAACCGATAGTGATTTTACACTGTGTTATGATCCCATGTACTTAGTTTACTATCGGTTTACTGTTCACAACCGATAGTGATTTACACTGTTTTACGAAAACCCTAACTTACATGTTTTTACTATCGGTTTTGTGGTGATGACCGATAGTAAATATTCATTTATTAGCTTATAACCTGCACGATTTTCCCTCCAGTGCAACTGATCACATTCCAAATCAAAAAATACTCGCGCGGAAAACCCTAGAATCGCCGACGTTCGCTTCTTCGCTCCTCTGCGCCACTGGTTCTCTACCGCCTCCGGCATTGCATTGCGCCACCGCCTCCGGCCACTCCACGATCCACTGTAAGTGTTCTTGACCAAATCGCTCGCGTGTATTGCTTAATTTTGTATGCAATGGTTCATATCCCGTTCCATGGATTACAAATAGAAACCTAGAGTAAAATTCATGAACTACAAACTTGATAGCTATGAGAATGACAGAATTGATGAAAATCATAGCAATTTGTCATACAGTGTAGTTCACTATCGGTTTCTTACTCAGAACCGATAGTAAATACCATAAACTGATTTTTCTGTTAATTATATCCCATTTCTAATTTTCATCTGAAATTTTGGTTCATTTATATTTTAACATACCTTATGTTCCTGCTGAGCAATTACTTTATGTTCCTGCTGAGCAATTTTGAAAATTTTTTCTAATTCAGACTTGATTACTATCGGTTTGACTTGGAAAACCGATAGTAAATAGTAGTGCCATCATAGTTTGCACAACTAATATGAATTTTCTGTGAATTACTTCCCATTTTCTAATTTTCATCTCAAATTTAGATTCATTTATTTTTTAACATACCTTATGTTCCTGCTGAGCAATTACTTTATGTTCCTGCTGAGCAATTTTTGAAATTTTTCCTAATGCTGACTTGATTACTATCGGTTTGCCTTGGAAAACCGATAGTAAATAGAGTGCCATCATAATTTGCACAGCTAATATGAATTTTCTGTGAATTACTTCCCATTTTCTAATTTTCATCTCAAATTTAGATTCATTTATTTTTTAACATACCTTATGTTCCTGCTGAGCAATTACTTTATGTTCCTGCTGAGCAATTTTTGAAATTTTTCCTAATGCTGACTTGATTACTATCGGTTTGCCTTGGAAAACCGATAGTAAATAGAGTGCCATCAGAGTTTGCACAGCTAATATGAATTTTCTGTGAATTACTTCCCATTTTCTAATTTTCATCTCAAATTTAGGTTCATTTATTTTTTAACATACCTTATGTTCCTGCTGAGCAATTACTTTATGTTCCTGCTGAGCAATTTTTGAAAGTTTTCCTAATGCTGACTTGATTACTATCGGTTTGCCTTGGAAAACCGATAGTAAATAGTAGTGCCATCATAGTTTGCACAGCTAATATGAATTTTCTGTGAATTACTTCCCATTTTCTAATTTTCATCTCAAATTTAGGTTCATTTAAATTTTAACAGACTTTATTTTCCAGCAGAGAGATTAGCATAGTTTCCACTGCTAATCTTTTAAATTTTCCTGAATATAGACCTTAGTACTATCGGTTTTCCTTTTAAAACCGATAGGAAATATAGTATTTGTTAGTTTGCACTGCTCATCTGAATATTCTGTGAATTACTTTGTCATGTACCTTTCTTCATATCAATTGGATGGTTTGTTTATGGTATTTTAGGTAAAGCCATGTCGGCATCTTCCTCGGCTGATACTAGTGATTCAGCGAGGGCGAACGTAGATGGCGCTGCCTCGTCCCAGCGCAAGAGGAAGGCGCGAGGCGCGACGATGTTGGGTCGTTTGGCCAAACGCGCGGATCTTTCCTGTGAATTCAACCAGTTCGGGAGACCGATCGGGAAGAACGCCGGGCACTATGCTGCCTATGTTGGCTTGTTGGCGAAGGAAAGGGTGAAGATCACCGTCCAGAGCTGGAAGGACGTCAAGGCTGACGAGAGGGATAGGCTGTGGGCGGAAGTGAAGGTAAAATTAATCAAAATCACTGAACTCTTGAGTAATCACATTCCCTTGGTTTATCCTAGAGATTAGGTAAGTCCTACTTATATGCACCATTTGAAACAGGCCAAGTGGAACATCCCGGACGATGGTCCCAAGATAGCTTGCTTGAAGGACATGAACAACACGTGGAAAACCTTCAAGAGCGTCCTCGTCAGTACCTTCCTCGCTAAAGGCGAATCTCCATGCGAGAAGTACCCCTTCATAACGGAGGAGGTATGGGAGCAATTCGCCCAACAGAAGGGGACTCCTGAGTTCAAGGTATGAATGGTTCCTTTGCTTGGTTACACCATTGTATGCAGTAAGCAGTGGTGCATTAATTTTCTTGTTTCTGGTACGAAGGCCCTCAGCGAGAAGAACAGGGCAATCCAGAGGAGGAACGACCACCCACACCGGCTCGGTTCTCGCGGCTATGCGGGGAAGGAGGAGCAGTGGAAGAAGGGTGAAGACGAGGCGTCGCATTTCCTCGACTCCCCTGACCTACCACTCTCCGAGATCCGCGATCAGCGATGCAAGCGCTGGTGGCTGGCCAGAGGGACCGTGTCGGCCACGGGGACTGTGGCGTTCCCAAACCCCAGGGACGTCGAGGTCGTGCAGCGACTCGTAAGTTGGCTAACTATGATCACTAGTGTGCGCACAACTTTGTATATATTTCTTCCTCACAATGGAGAGCTTTCAATGTAACAGATCTCTTGCTCGAAGGAGGCGACCGAGGGATTGTTCAGTCCCCATAGGGAGAACGACATCCTTACCCGGGCTCTAGGGAACAAGGAGCATCCAGGGCGGACGCGAACCGTGGGGGCTGTGGTGCCATGGAAGGAAGGCTTCTCGGACCCCGGGCAAAAGGCGAAGAAGCCTGGCAGCTGGAAGGAAAGGGAAGAGGAGCTATCTCAGAAGATACGGGCAGATGTGACTGCACAATTCGCGGACATGTTCGCTCAAATGAACGAGAAATATGAACGCCTAAGCCGAGTTGTGCAGTCCAAGGGTTTAGATCCAGCTGCTGAGGTCGACGCTGCCAGGCCGAGTAGTGTTGGCTCGAAGGTTCACGTGGATCCGGTGGACCTGATCGAGGTATTGCAACTCTTGAGCTATATATGCAGTTCGGCTGATGCCACTCCCGTTACGTTAGAATTGTTTCGCTAACTTGTTATAATTGTTGCAAATTGCAGAAGCCGGAGAGCTGTACCCTATTGATCAACATAGGCGACAAACCTGTTGCGGTTGCAAACGGGGTCGTATACCAGTCTTGGGAGGATGTCCGGATCCACTGCGTACCTCTTGAGCCTGGATTCGCAAAGGTACAGGTGGACATGGCCCTCCCGGGCTACAGCTCTTTTCCGTTGCCCGTCCCAACGGACGAAATGCGGACAATTGGCGAGGCATTGGGCTCGTACATACAGTGGCCCAAGAAGGGTGTTAGACTACAGGAGGTAAACCCTAGTCATTCTAGCTTACAACTCAGTTAATATACTTAATTTTCAAAATCTAATTTAAGCGTTTGTACTTAAAGTGGACGATGGATACCAGCACACTTCCTGAGGACACCAGCCCCGCCACAACGCATGAGCGAACTCCTTCGGCCCCCATGCCTCCTCCGACGGCCTCAAACCCTTCGCCATCAAATGAGGCCGACGGCACCACACCCCAACCTTCGAAGGTATACACTCGCTCCCCGCCCAAAGGCAAGGGCAAGGCCAAAGGCAAGGCCAAACAAAGCCAGCCGGGTACGTTCAAGAACGGGTCCCCACTCGTGTCGGAGTACCTTATGCGCAATATGGATCAAATAACCAGAAGTCTCCACGAGTGGTACCTGACCCGGTCTAGGCGCCACATCAACTTCTTGGTTCACTTCAGGCCAGCCCATTTTCACAGTGAGCCCGGGAGCATATCGGTGGCCCACGAGGATTTGTTCGACCTCCTCAACTGGCGGGAGCTTGATATGTCCATCATACGGACTGGAGTCCTGTGAGTGTGCTGTTGTCTGAAGTTATCACAGTTCGTTTCATAAATTCAATCACTTTTTGTATGCACTACTTACTAATGTCTACTTTGCATCCAGGTGCATGTATAGGCTGGCGTCGATGATGGCATGTGACAAGGTGGGTTTCCTCGACCCAGAGAAAATAAGCCTCACGATGCTAGAGCACGACCAAGCACATGCGGAGGAATACATATCAAGGGCACTACTAGCGCAGCAGGACCGAGAGTTCATCCTTGCGCCGTACCACCAAAGGTTAGTGCATTTCCTACTAATTTAACTCATTCTTGTATGTTACGCCTAACATATGTATGAAACGGTTCGCTTATATATGCAATGTAGGGGCCACTGGGTCCTCGCCGTCATTTGCCCATGGATGAATGAGGTCTATTACCTCGATTCGATGAGCGACAAGGTGGCGCATGTTTTCACCCTTACATGGCACATAGACGCGTAAGTAACATAGTTGTCTTAAATTTTTCTCTGACTAGCTAATTAATGATAAGATATTAATCGACAATGCTAAATTAAATATAGGGCTTTCAAAAATTATGCTAGTGCTGGAGGGAGGCATGACGCGTCGAAGGGTACAACAATTTCTTGGAAAGAATATGAGGTAATTAATACGGATGGAAGTACTCATGATGAGTCTTTTAATTTAAGCTTAATTAGTTCTTTCGAGTTAATGTGGGTTTATGTCTTTGCATATGCAATTTTTCCAGTGCCATCAGCAGCCACAATCGTGGGAATGTGGCTTCTATGTCATGAGATTCATGTATGACCTGATCAGGAGAAACTTTGCCCAATTCCCTAAGGTAACTATTTTTCCTGACTCAAAGTCGAACTTTAATTGGATGTGACGTACGATCCTAACTTCATACACGCATATATGCAGAGCACCATGTTGAAAGAGCAATATGAGTTGCCTCAATTGAAGGAGCTGCGAACAATTTGGGCTCAATATGTCATGGAAGAAGTGGCTATCAACGATCGATAGTAACTGACTTGTGTTGATTGTTGTATTTGTGAATATATATTGAATGTGTTGATTCATTGATTTGTGAATATATGTGAATATATGTGAATAGATTAATTGATGTATTTGTGAATAAACTCGATCAATATGTGCATAAATTCAGTCTGTCCAATGCATGTGTATATTACTGTATTAGTGTATTTGTGAACAAATTCAATATGTGAATATTGGTGAATATTTGTAAATATTGGTGTATTTGTGAATGATCCAATGTATCTCTGTATTGCTGTATGTATATTGCTGTATGTATCTCTGTATTGCTGTATGTATATTTGTAAATATTTAGTACTAACCGTGCCACTACATAACCGATAGGAAAAACTAATATTACTATCGGTTATATACTACAACCGATAGAATAAAGTTTCCAGTACTAACTGTGTCCACACAATACTATCAGTTCATATTCAGAAACCGCTAGAATAAAGTTTCCTGTACTAACTAAACGAGTCTACAAAATACTATCGGTTATATAATATAACCGATAGAATAAATTTTCCAGTACTATCGGTTATATACTACAACCGATAGAATAAAGTTTCCAGTACTAACTGTGTCCACAAAATACTATCGGTTTATATAAGAGCCGATAAAAAAAACGTTTAGATTACTATCGGTTTAGATCCTAGCCGATACAAAAGGCCTAAACAATACTATCGGTTTATATAAGAGCCGATAGAAAAAAATGTTTAGATTACTATCGGTTTAGATTCTAGCCGATAAAAAAGGCCTAAACAATACTATCGGTTTTTATACGAGCCGATAGAAAAAACTTATACAATACTATCGGTTTAAAACCGAGCCGATAGAAGAAATAGTCGATAGCGATTAGTGAACGTTGGGATTGTAGATGTTTTACTAACGGTTTTTGAACCGATAGAAGTGTGCTGCCCTCTACTATCGTGCCGACCACTATCGGTAAGAGAACCGATAGTAGAGTGGATTTTTAACCGATAGTGAAAAGCATTTCTGTAGTAGTGCCTATACATACAAGTCATCTCTTAGATCTTCAAGGCTTGAAAAAAAGTTCTTTAAATACTCTTATCAACAAAGTGGGGTAATCAAAATAGATCTCCTCTCTAGCCTTCATTATCCTGAGACTAATGCTAGAAAGAAGAATCAAGAAGACCAACATTTTGAGTCTAGGAGTAATGAAGAATTGAGGATTTCAGAGGTGGTGATTAGAGATTTGTGGTAGAAAAATCTCATGATTTTATGTAATAACTTAGTTAGCTATCCTACAAAAATAGATCCTGATCCTGACCAAAGAATCAATTCTCTTGTCAAAAACACCACTAAGACAACTCCTTGATATATATATTACCATTTTTATAATCTTGAGAATATGTATTATGTTCGTTTAAATTATATTATGCATACTTGTTTCTTACTATAGATATTTTATAGTTATCTATTATACTATTTATTAAAAATATATCTTATAACTTTGAAATTACATAACATAATTTATCACTAATACTTCTTTTATTAAATATATATATTTTTAGTTGTATAGAATGTTATTTATAAAAAACATATTTTACAACTTAGAAAAAATATATACCATACTTTATTAGAAATATTATACATAACTAAAATAGTATGTAAACTAAAAAAAGAAAATATATATAGTGTATTTCAATATTGAGAGGATATACAATTAGGAGTATAAAATCATACATACACACACGTAGTATTTGTTAAGTATATGTGCAACTTATGATGTGATACGTACTGTGTGATAATATCGATGAAGAGATATATATATATATATACCCGACTTACACAAAATAAAGTTTTCGGGACTCGTCTTCAAAATAGAGTGCTCACTCCAATTTCCTCTGTTTTCTATGTACACGAGTGCATTTTGCCTACTGCCCTCTTATGTTACGCAGCCTTCGCTTTGGCCCTTTCCCTCTTATGAACCCCCCCCGGCCGGAAAGAGAAGAGAAGCCATCCCGAAAGCAGAGCACGAAATGGGCAGGGACGACGGACACAAAGAAACCAAGCGCCGCCGCGGCCGCGGCAGCAAGAGATCTCGCAACACCCCCCCCTCCGATTCCTCTCCTTCCCCCTCCCTCTCCTCCCCTAGCCCCAGCCCCAGCCCCAGCCCCAGCCGCAGCCGTAGCAGCAGCAAGCGCAAGAAGTCCTCTTCCTCCTCTTCCCACCGCCGCCACCGTCACTACAAGAGCAGCGGCCGGTCGGGCAGGAGCTCCCGCAATGATGACCGCCGGCGGCGGCGCAGGCACCGGGACTCGTCGGGCTCGGCGTCGGAGGACTCCGATAGGGCGGAGGAGGCGCAGGAGATCGTCCGCACCATCCTCAGAGACTTCCCCGCCGTCGTCGGCGAGCTCCGTCAGGTAGGGTTTCTTTTCATTTTTTTCTTTTAAATTTCATTGGACAATTTTTTTTCTTTGTGAGATGAATGGCCCAATGTTATTCCCCACTGCGAGAAAAATTCATGAAGATTTCAGTCAAGTTACCAGAGTCAATACTCAACAAGCTACTTAGTAGAGGAACGTTTACAAATTAGTAGTAAAACAATGGATTGTGGCTGAAGTGGGTCTTTTAGGGCGTGTTTTGTTGCCTGCATGAGGGGTGAGCCTGGCCCTGGGATGCAAGATTCATGTGTTTGGTTGCTTGTGCACACGCAATTTGAGCCTGGCCCGTGCAGTGCAACTTGTCCTCCAGAGCCTGGCCTGTGGACACGCGAGATGCGTTTGTTTCTTCCTCGCTTCCTCATGTCCTCCGTCTCCTCGTCGCATGCGTACAGGTTACCACCGGCCACCACCAGTCCTGCCCCGCGTCCAAACTCTCACTCTACCCCATACCTCGCTTGCTGTGTCTGACGCTGTCCTGTTCCACGGCGTCACACCACCGTTGTCGGACCACACCGACTGGTCGCCGTCAAAATTGACCTCATCTTCCATGTTCCCCTCATCCCCTCTAGCTTCCCTTCAACTCGATTGGATGATAGGGCCCTATAGCGAAAATACCCAAATCGGGCTCTTCTCTCCATGGCTGTGTCGCCGCGAACTTTGCTGGCACCTCCATTTTCCAATTCCCCTTAGCCACACCGAATTAGGGCCTCTACAGACCTTCTTGACAAGACTAATTACCCTCTTTATTGACCCTGCAACAACAAGTACTTATTTTACCATTTCAGTGATGGTGAAACTCGCCGTCGGTCGTCGTCGCCTCACCGCCAACCATGATACTGGTGTAACTAGTTTTCAATAACCCCAAGAAGTTACTCCAACTGGATTCCCTCGTCGAGGCCTTGATCACAAAATTACTGTTTCAGTAAACCAGTCGTGCCGCCGCCATGCCACGCCTTCGCCTCCAGCATAATCCGGTGATGCTGTTTTGTCCTCCTGCCCCACTTCAAAGCAAACTCATTTCTCAACTGGACTGTCAGCTAAAATCTTTTGGAACGCTCCCAGTTCGCATGTCAAAATCATGCCGGAACAGCGCTCCATGTCTTGTCGCCACCGTTGATCTTCGCCGCTGTTCTGCCATCTCCGGCTGTTTCAGACCCCCAAACTTCATTGACGAGTTTGTCCCATCACCGCCTACATCGTGACGCGGTCGACGCTAGCCACTGGTGACCAAAGTGCCGCCACCGCCATCAATGTCTACGGCTGACATTGTCAATGCCGTGTCAGACAACGCCAAGACAATGTCTACGTTCTGACAGTGCCAACTAGAATCACAACTCTAATACAGCCAACCAAACAAACTCAACATTGATTCAGGATTTAGAAATTCAGCTAATCAAACTGTTGGATTAAGGATGCCGACTAGAGGGGGGTGAATAGGAGGCTTTTAAAAACTTTAAATCTCAAAATAATTAAATGCAAATCAAGAACAAATAATATAAGCAAAGGGAAAAGAGAACGAACACAATGATTTTTACCGAGGTATCGGAGACTCGTCTAGTCTCCACTAATTCTCGTTGAAGCACTCAAATCACTTGAGTCTTGCCTCAATATCCACAAAGGATATTATCACTAGTGGTTGCTCCTTGTCCACTCCGGAAAGGCGAGCACCGATGCCTTGTACACACTTGCCGAGCCTCTTCGACAATCTCCGAACGGAGAGATCAACGGCCACGCCTCCGAACCGTCTAGGTGAGGGCGCTCACCAAGAGTAACAGGCAGCGAGGTCTTCTCTAGACCTCCAAACACGCACCGAGAAGCTAAGTGAATGCAAATGCAAAAGAATTGAAACTCTCGGTGGATCGGAAAATCACTCGACTTGATCAAAAGATCAAGATTTTATATAAGAAACTAATGCTCAAGAGTGTATATGAAATGCTGCTGCTTGTTGTTAGAAACACATGCCCAAAGCACCTATTTATAGCCTCAAGAAGCAAATGAACCGTTGGAGCTAGGGCTGAAAATCAGCAACTCAAACTGACAGTCAGTTATGTAAACTGACAGTCAGTTACATACACAACGGCCGACAAAATTTACGGAATAAACTTTGCTAGCCGTTCGTGGTCGTATATGGAAAGTTGAAACCCACAACTGACAGTCAGTTACACAAACTGACAGTCAGTTACACAAACTGACAGTCAGTTCCACAAACTGACAGTCAGTTCGACCACTAACTCGACCAAAATCAAATAGAAACTCAGTTAAAAGTACTGTGGTCGAAACCCCAACTGACAGTCAGTATGGACAAACTGACAGTCAGTTTAGTACAAAAATTTTGAGCCCAAAATACACCCTCTCTGGACAATTGTCAATTAACACGAACTGACATTCAAACTGACAGTCAGTTTAGCAAACTGACAGTCAACATGAATAAAAACAGAGATAACTTTAAATCCAGAAATCCAAAAGAGGTGTTTAATAGCTCGTTTGAAAGATAATTTCAAGGGCTACATTTTTGTCAACAGAAGCAAAAACCAGATCTGCCTAGATCTTTCTGAAAATTGCAAATACTCTTCTGCTGTCAAAAACTGAACTGAAAAACCAGATTTTTCAAATAAGTTCAAAACCAAATCCAACCAAAAAGATGCAATGCAATGACCTAGGTTTCTCGGTTTGTGTTGGAGGTAAAGAGAGAACTTTCGCCACCCCTCTTTATAGTACGGTTAAAACTAGAAAATAATTTTTCTAACCGATCATCTCCATACGCCAAGATCGGTAAAAATAAAAACTCATAATACCTGAGGTCTTTCGCATCTTCATGATTTTCGTCTTGTCTCTAGCTCTTCTGCATCTTGTGCGTCACTTCAAGTCGGGTTCATCTTATCATCTTGTATTTCTTCCCAACTGATCCCTGTATCAATCAATCTCAAAAGCACAATTAGTCCGGAACACTTTGTTTTCATTAATCATCAAAATTAGGGTTAGGCATGAAGGCCTAGATGCAACACAAACAACATCTCTACTGTATCTCACAGTCTATTTCATCCAACTTGTTCTACTGATATGGGTCAGTCTATCCTCATACAGGTAATTAAACATACCTTTAAAGAATCTCCAATGCAAAAAAGGAGCTAAGAGGAAGCTAAGGATGCCACATCATCTTGGTTCCCCTCTAGCTTTTCCAAAAAAAAAAAAAATCCTCTGCAATGCAAGAGGCTGCAAAGAGGAGCTAGAGGAGAGAGATTAGCAAAAGAATTATTTGTTTATACTCAACAGGAAGAACAAGATCATGCACAGAAATAGACCTGTGGGCCCTGTGTGCTGCCCCTTGGAGCTACTGCCACTGGAGGTAGTGATGCCTCATGTTGTGTGCCGACGTGGGCTCCAAATTTTTCTTAACCCTCTGCACCGGCAAAGGCACTGTGCCGGAGGTGCTATTAAAAGCCTGTAACAGCTAACTACTTGGTAAAAGATAATTAGTAGTAAAACAATTGCCATGAATGATGTTTCTGTTCCACACTTCCACATATAGTGTTACTCTATGCCCTATTTGTGATTGCTCTAGGAAACAACTAATTGGAAATTGCTTGTGACTCTTTGTTAACTTGCAGCTTCTCCAAATGATTGACAGTGGTGAAGGCATTGATGTATCTGGAATTTCTGACAAACCATTGGTTAAGTGTCTGAGGAAACTATTCAAATCACTAAAACTGCAAGAAAGTGCAAATGGGGCTTACTTGCTGCCTCCAAAAGGTCTTCCTACCCTTGATGTTGTTGGACCAATATTGTTAGCAAGTACTAAACTTGCAGATGATCATAATAAAAATTCTGTGTCACCAAATAGACAAGAACTACTATCGTCTAATTTTGATGTGCAAAATAAAGATGATAAAGCCCCCGAACAGCTGGTAGAAGCCAATGTTGAGGAGGAACCACCTAAAAGAAGGTAACACATATCATTTGACGTGTTTTCACTTTTTCAGAGTTGATTTTTGTTGCCACAATTGCTCTTGTAGAAAATGTTTGTCTTAACAATTATCATTGTATATTACTCTCCATGCATATATGGTGCCTAGTGTTACTTTGTTTGAGTAGATAGTCGTCCCCATTTTTTCTTTTACTCTGGACTATTATACCAGTACTGGCTTTTCGAGGACCATATATTAATGTTCACTTGTCCATAGTGCCATATATATCCTGTGAACAATAGAATGCTGCATAGCATGCATATCACATACATGCTCATGTATCAAGGGCATTTACAGCAGTAAGAACAAAGGGCACAATCAATTTTTGTTGTAGACCCATTCACATGTGGTAGCCAGTGCCCTTTTGTTTTGAGTAAATAGTTTCAACTGATTTGTTGTTTACTTTTATTTTTAAACTTTGGGCAATACCAGTAGATGGTGTCCAGACCAAATATTATATCAGTTCTCTATACTGTACTATACATTGTGTCAACACTAGAGTATTGTATAATGTTTTTCATATCATTTAGATGCCAATGTGTTAAGGCCATTAATGATGGTAGTACCATAGGGCATCAACAACTCTGCGGGTGGGTTTGGCTGTGCACATCGCATGCGGTGTCTGCAACTATAGTAGTGTCTGACCTGTATGAGTATTACACAGATATCTGAACCTTGACAAGCCAGATTAGTTATCTAGTTATCTTGGACAATTCTCTCTCGTGACATTTGTCACATTTTGTCCTTTTTTTTTTTCCTCTTTTCTTAATATGCTGATTTTCTTAAATTCTTGAGTACTACTTTGGTACGTGTTGCCTAATGCTACTGAATGTTCTTATTAAATGCTTATTGCTATTACTTACTTTGTTGTCTGACTCAAGGTTTTGTCCCTTGCAGGATAATTGGTCCCGCAATGCCATCTCGTGAATTACTAGCTGCGGCAGCTGAAATGACAGAGGCTCTTAGGTACCATTATGCTTTTGTTTGTGTTACATCGTTTCCTTATCTAGTAAAGAGCTGCCCTGCCAGTAGGAGTTGTGTCTCATCTAATCAGTACCAGTGCTTATATCTATTTGAGGCTTGGGCACATCATAGTGTAGTTATACTGTTAAATAGCATCACACAACCTAAACTTTTACATATCCAGGGATGCTGACATGGAAGCTGATGATGATTTGCTTATAGGCCCCCCACCACCTGCCATGGTTGCTGAAGCAGCATCAGCAAATGAAGCTGAGCGATTTGAAGAGGTACATTTTCATTAACAGTATTGTTGAAATAATTTTCTGGACTCCTGCATCCACAGTTCTTGAGCAGTGCAGTACTTAGAAGTTGCACCACTATTAAGGCCATAATGTGCAGATTGTGAGCAGTTTAGATTGCTGCCTGCTTCATCTAGTTGCATGGTCATGTTGTGCAGACACTAAACAATGGTTTTTGTGATACTCGATTGGCTTTGTATAACATGTGATTCAAATTTTAGAGATGAGTCGTTTGCATCAGACTTAGGTATTTAAACTTCAATTTTAGCTTGGTAGGTCTTTAAACTTGTATAATTGTGCCATTTAATACATATGTCAGTTAAGTGGCTGAAAAAAAATGATGTGGGAGAATCTAAGTGGCACAATTAAACAAGTTCAGGACCTAAGTGACACGACTAAGCAAGTTTAAGGACCTCACTGTGGCTTATCATATCGCTTTTTCATCACTTAGCTAATAGATGGACCTACATGATACAATTACGCAAGATTGGGACTTGCCAAGCTTAAATTGAAGTTTTAAGGACCTAGGTGAGACAAGCATACAAGTTTGAGGGCCTCTGTTGCAAGTTGTTCTTTAGAAATCTACTTGTTGAGCCATATGTGAAATCATTTCTTGTCTTCTCCTGTGACACAGAATCATACTAAACAATTGCAAGGCCCTATTACTGTGCATTATCTGAAGTCTAATTTTCTTGCTCTGAGGGCACAGCTGACTGAAAATTCACTTTGGTGGTCATTAGTAGCGGATTAGCTATAGTTTGTATAATACTCATTTGGCTTTGGGTAAAGTGTGGTTGTTTCAAGATCTATTTGTTTGGTCATATGTGAAGTCTACTTGTTTTTGCCTGAGATTCACAATTCACATTTCTTGTTTTGTTTCTATGTGCTCAATTTGATTTTATTTATCCCTTTCTGGTGTTATTCGTGAAATAGGTTACTCGAATATTGGGGGCTGATGCCAGTTCACCGTATGATGTGCTGGGAGTAAATTGGAAGATGTCATCTGATAACATCAAGAAAAGGTGGTAACTTATATACTTTTTTCATGTCATATTTACTTTTTTTTTTTGACTTATTTGTCATGATTCTATTTATTTTGAATTAGTGCTATATTTACAACTAAGCTATGAAGAACATATACAAAGTATAAGCACAAGAAAAGAAAAATCCATGTAGATAGATATGCATAAGTTTATGGAGTTCATTCATGTTTGTAAGGTCAGATGAAACTGATGGTGGTTACAAATAATAGAATACTTATCCTTAGTCGAAAAAGAAGAGAAGTGGGATATTAATGATGCATGTGCGGTAAACTCATTTCTGGTACATGTCAGCATGTTTGGAGTTTAATGTAGTACTGGTAGCTCCTTACTTGTTTGAAGCTACTTGATTTTGTCACGAAGTGAGATCCTGTCATCATAACTAGTCAGAACATGTCCAACATAGCAAAGAGAGGGAAACCACAGAGAACGTGAAAACCAATTTTGAATAATTTTACTGATCATCATTTGTCATGGAAATCTGTTGGATACTTGGATAGCTTTTACCTTCTATACTTTGCCATTTCTTTTGGTGTGCAGTTGAACCTCCTTACATTTTTTGACGTGTTAGGGTGTCTTAAGAGTAACTAGTAAGGTGGACCAATGTGAGTGCTACACACCTATATGGATTTTTGTAAATATAACTACAATGTTTCACAAAAATAGCCCAAATAGCAGGCATAATTGTTTGCCTAATGACATTAGGGGTTCTTGTATACCCTTTCAAGCCTAGACCTCCCAGGATAAATGCCAAAACTTGTAGGGCTATGCTCTCCCATCATTTCATTTGTTCAAGTCTCAATATTGGTGTGGTGTTAGCCAAAAAGATTATTTTTGCAATCTTTTCGGTGTGTTGGTTTTATTATCTTCATATGCATCTGTATTTGTTTAATTAGGATATCTTATATATTGCATTGCTCAGCATAGAAGTTCCCAGACTTCCACATAATATGTACCAGGCTTTCAGCTTGCTAGATGACTAGTACTCTCTCTTGTTGTTGGCTAACCCTATGAGCTACATTACATGTTAGATTTAGGAAAAATACTAAGATATATTATTGTAGACCAATAGGCCTATATAAGTCAGTACTGAAGAGTCCTAACTAAATATAATATGAAATCCTAATCAGAGAAAAAACCTAACAAAATAGATAAAGATATCCTTAAAACCCGCTCTCAAACTCAAGGTGAATGCAATAGACTTGAGTTTCAAAGGAGAAAACTATGAGAAATTAAAAATTTGAAGATGAGCCAAGCCGAAGATTGCAGTAGCAGATGAAATAGTAGATGAATAGTCAACAACATGACAAGTAGTAGATGAATAGCCACCAACATCATTAGAAGCAACAATGGCTACGTTGGCGGCTTACAATCCAAACGCACGAGATGGTGCAACGATTACGTCGGCGGCTTACAACGCAAACACATATCGTGACAAGGATGACAAGGACAACGACATGCTCCCAATACAAGATAGAAAGAGGACCAAGTTGGGATAATCGAAAATCCTCTGGTTTTTTACTCAGCCGTGGTCAGCAACATTGAGAGAAAATACAGCAGGCACAAAATACCAAATTAGATTTGGTAGATGATAGTGAAGGTTGAACTAATACTGCTGAACTATTGAACCAGATCAAATTGGATCTGATCAAAGCTTTCTTCCTCGGATTATTTTTTTATTATTTATTCTTCTCCTGTTGCCTCTTCCTCATTCTCCTTCCTCCTCTTCGTCTCCTCTTCCCTCATCTCCCAGATCCTATAGGGGACAAACGAATCTCTCTTGGTTGCTCTCTCTTGGAATTGGTAAGCGGCGGAGTTGTAGATGGCATGTTATAGATCAGATCGGGTACAATAGTAGCAAGAGGATAATAACCAGCAGCAAATTGAGAGAGGAGCTATTGCAGTGGAAGACCACTTCACGAGTAGCCATAGAAGGCTTCTTTGAATCTGATCAAGTGCAATAGATCTGGTGGGACCCTCAGGTGCAACAACAAATGGCGATGATGCCGGACGGCAGCAGCAACAAAAAACGGATTTTGTGGATTTGAAAGTGGTGAAGGATTGACCGGTAGATCAGATCTGGGTTTTCCAGAAGTAGCGACGGCGGTGAAGACTTGTTCGAATGGATCTGCAGTAGGTGATGACAATGGTACAAAGTGACCAAATTTGCGGTGGCGACACAGAGTGACCAGATCGACGCTGACAACGGCAACGGTGATGGCGACCATGACTAGCAACAGAGCCAAGCAACCAGATTTGAGCAACAACGGTGGTGGCGAAAGGCAGCAAAGGCATACCTAAGTAGAGGCTGCAGCAGGAGTAGAGGCAGCGGAAAGCAGCAGAGGTAGCAGTAGCGGAAAGCAAAAGGCGGCATGTGAAAGCTGCTCTGCTGGTGTGACGAGCAGATCACATGAATCCTAAAGCAAGTAGCAGAGAAAATGAAGAACCAGTGACGGTGACAGGCCAACGATCTGGATCAGCGGCTAAATCTTGTGCACCAGCAAACAGATCTGGATTAGAGGAGAAAGGGAAGTAAAGTTTCACAGAATAGAGAAATAATGTTGGATTTTTCTTGGCACTGCCCCCAGTAGTTTTGTGTCTAGTGCTTCCCGAGGGCGGTGGATGAGTGGCTAGATTTAGGGTTTTAGGATTTTAACTTTGATACCATATTAGAATTAGTAAAAAACACCAAGATACATTGACCAATGAGCCTATATACAAGCAAAGAGTCTTAACTAAATACAATACTAGAATCCTAATAAGAGAAACCTAATTAAATAGATAGAGATATTCTTAACATTAAATACTTGTGACCTTAAGCCCACTTCCTTGCAACTAATTTTTGATACTTTCTCCAATGATAGATATGACCTCATATTTTCCATGAATATTCAAATATTCATCTGGAAGTACTAATAAGAAGTATAATAGTGGTAAAGTTTCTTTAACTAATTATTTATACTCTCAATTACCAGTGCCTGCTCTTAAAATTACAATTACTATGTAGTGAATATCCACAATGGTAAAAAGCAATTGAATCATTGGTTAGTTAAGGGCCTGTTTGTATGCCCTAAAACATTTTACAACCAAAAGATAAAAACACCTATAATTTTGTAACACAATTGAATTCTTTCTCTTACGCCTGGAATCAAAATCCCTTGTAACTCATTTGGCATACCCATGCATGCAACTTCTAGTTTGCTAGAACCTGAAGCCTATTTGCAAATTAATCATTCATGACACCACACAAGTGGGATCAAGCTTGCAGCAGCTAGCGGTGGAGCTCTCGGTAGGCGGCGGCAGCCGATGGAGTTCTTGACTGCCTTGGCCTTCGCGGCGACCCCAGCGGCACAGTTGATCCTGCATTTGCCTCGATGGCACCGATCTCGCAACGACTGTGCCAACGGCGCTGCAGTCACTTTTGCTCTTGGAGATGCGGTTGAGATCTTGGCGTGATCAGTGGTGTAGCTGATCTCGTGGTTGTTGGTGCACACATGCTCCATGGCCCATCCTCCTCCCTTGCAGCACGGGCATGGGAGATGACTTCGGCATGAATGGAAACTCACCCCAGTCAACTAGGGCAAGATTAGTGGAGAGGTGGCCGCAGTGAGATTGGAGGAGATGGCAATGCTAGGGATACCAAAGGGAGTTGTGACGGCGGAAGATCGGACAAGACAACAATGCTGGGGAGATTTCTTGCATTATAATGCGAGTGGCCGAGAGAACATGGGCCTAACCATTGGTTTGTAAAAAAGAAAAGGCCTCCTCAGGTCTGTCCAATAATACTAGTGATTTGGGCCGAAACACTTGTATTGGGCCACAAGTATTTTCTTTTTCATGCCAATCCAAACACAATTCTTAGCCCATATCTGTTTTATTTTAATGGGCTGTAATTTATAGGTGGAATGGGCCAATTACAGAGGATCCAAACAGGCCCTAACTGTTGGTCGTCACTTGACTAGATTATGACTGATGGTCAGGGTTCTAGTCTAGTTCTTGCCGTTGGCCAGTTCTCTTTTTTTGAGCGGGCTACCCGTGGAACGGGAGATGTCCCATCCGAGTTGAAGTAATCAAATTTTGAACTGATTTTTGAATTGGCAACGCCTTCTGGCCGGTAACCATCTGGGAATAAGACGGGTCTGTTTGGTAGAGAACGGTATCCGTTGAGCACACCGATAGAAACGTTCAGCCATCAATTTTCTTTTCCAACTGCTTTTGGAAATTGCGAGCAGCATTGCATGCACTAATCCTGAAGAATTGCAATGCAACCACTCACGGATAACATATGCACTTTTGGAGTTGGAGGTTGTTAAGATATGCACGTCCCAATTCAGTTTAGTATGTGCAATCTCATGTTGCCATACACCAGAAAGCTATTGAAGGATTTTTAAATGGTTAAGATTTGCATGCTTCCGGAATTCATGGAGCATTCAAATAATGTGAGGAATTTGCGGAGCAGTGATCATCTTGTTTGGGGGGAGCCAAACAATAAAGCTTATCATTTGGTTCCATATGCATTCAAATGAGTTGTTCTAACTTAGATGCTTGCAAATTTGTTCTAGTTTGCCGATTTTGGCCTAGTTAGGTATATGATAGTAGTTGTATCTAGATCTGTTCTATACTTGCAGTCTCTTTTTTATTTTTTAAAAAAATCAACTAAAAATTTAAACTGAAGTTTCAAAATAAATTCAACCTGGCCGGTTATCAAGTCCCAGTCGAGTCTGTATTCCAACATTCTAGTTGGATCTAATAGTTCTATATCTAACTTGTTCCTTTTCCCACAGAGCTAATAATAAAATTTCTCAACTTCTTGGAGCAGAAGTGTTGAAGTTGTTGCAAATTGCAACTTTGGTCACTGCCAAATAAAATGTACCATCAATTCTAGACCTTCCATATGTCTCAATTGAATTTAACTCTCATCTTATTTTTGTTAACTTGTTTACAACTTGTGATTGCTAAAGAAAAACCTTTGGTGCTGTCTACTTAGGATGAATAGGTTTCTCAAGTGGGCTTCTCACCTAACTTCAGCTTATTCATGCCCATAAGCTATAGCCGCCCCACCCCGGCTTCTCTAGCTTATCCTATTCACAAATCTGCCTCCTCTTCGGACACATCTATTGCGTGTTGCAGGGGTCATCATCCTGGTCACCGTCACCGCCTATTGTAATTGCAGTCGCTCTGTCACAAGCCATAGCAGACCCAGCGGTCACACCGTCACAGTCGTACAGAGCCGTTGCGGCAATTGGATTTGAAAATACCGTCACAGGTCTTGCACCAGACCTCATACGAGACATAGTAACGGAGAGCGGACGACAATTGGGTTGGAAGAAGCGTGATTCGAAGAAGCAGGAAGAATGGGCATCTAAGAAGAATCTAAAAAAGAATCATGGACTCTTTCGAGGAGTTCCTATTATTTGTTAAACCTATTTCTATTTTATGCTTTATAGACTAGGACATATTTCTCAAAACTATTCGGCTTTTTAGCCTAACTTTTGCCAAACATCTTCTGGGCTTATGAAAATAAGCCAACGTCCAGGACTTATAAGGCAATAAGCCCATAAAGTTGCTTATTTGAGAATCTCGAGCTTGATCAACACACCCTTAGTATTCTGAGTAACTATAACACCTCAGGTAATGATAATGCCCATCATTCTAATATAGGTGTTGGTTTTCATGCACTGACCAATTTACCCATATTCTTAAGTTATTGAGGAAGATGGACAATCTACTCATATTTCAATACTCTTATTCACATGTAGGCTAGATTGGACCTACGACTTGGTTCATACTTGAGACTCTTCTAGTCTCATCAGCAGACCTTCTATAATTATTTTCTCATAAATTGTGTTAGCTAGGCCTTGAATCTAGGACTATTGGTTATGATATCATGTTGAGTTTTATGCACCAACCAATTTATCAAAAATTTAAGCTATTGAGGAAAAATGGTAATTTACTTATATTTCAACACAGGGCACAGACATCCATGTCCTTGGAAAGTAAAGAAATTGCAAATATTCTCATAAAGAATGAATTATCATTTTTTTCCTGACAACTGCCTTATTTTTTTAGCGATCCATCACCACGCACATAGATGGTTAACAGATGTGCACAGGGTTCAGTTTCCAGGAAACTGGCTAGTGTTAGGGATGGTTGAGTGCTATTTTAAGATAATGTATAAACTAGTGATTTGATAAGATAAGGAAATACAAAAACTAGAAAATACAAAAAAAGAAAAAAAGGAAAATAACGGTTTGCTATAACCATTGGAAAACCGGCCTGGTTTACTTATAGGATCTGGGAACCACCGGATATTTGGAAAATTGAACCCTGGGTGGGCATAAGTAACCAAAATGAAAGGAGAGCTACAAAAACAGAGAAAACTAAGAAATTTAGGGGAATAGGATCATATGGCATATAGGTACTATTTTACAAGAGTATTTTAGGGTTTTAATGAAGAATCTGTTGTGTTACAGTAGCTAACCTTCCTCTCATTGACAATCAACTAACTGATTAGACATATAGAATATAGCCCAAGAAAGTTTACAGGGACATATTTGATGTTGCAATGTTAATGTGGATGCCTTGCAATTATGTGGTTTTGTGGGGACACTAGGAATTTCTCCTAATATATGGACATTCTTTGCACTGTTGCATAACCAGTCACACAATTTACCTTTTGGTAAGCACAATTTACTCACATTGTTAGGGGCTACAGTACATGCATAATTATATCTTAGAAGCAGAGCATCCTGGGTTTCGTCTTTGGTTAAAAACAATGAGGATGAGTGTAAGATGTGAACTAGCAATGTCTTTTCTTATATTAGTTTAATTGGTAACTTGTATGTATAAACCATTCTGGTAGCATATGCATCCTCTTAAAAATCTGTCCACATAATTAACAGACATTTGAACGGACTTGCATTCTCTATTAGCTATTAGCTTTGTGATGTTTTCAATGAATATTGATTAGAACATGAAGAAGTTTCCAGCTATACGTTTTTGCAAAGACAAGCTTCAAACTAGTTATATAGAGAGAATTAACACAGAGAAAAAAAAACCTTGTTGCTGTTTCCTTTCCTGCATATGTTTCTCATATAATTAAGAGCTACTTTCTGGTAAAGAAGGATTTATTTCATTAGAGTTTAGACTAAGCTTGTAATCTTCCCTTATTCACGGTATTCTTATTCTTTTTTTTTTTTTAATTTTCTCTTGCTTCTCTTGTGAAATTTCTATTATATTCTTACAACCTCCCTCCTATGATGTTTTTCTTTCTTTTTTGTAAGGTGCTTTTCAGAACTTCATCTCAACCTGTTTTCTTTACTTGACCAACATGAGTGGTCCACTATCTATTTATGGTCCAATAGTATTTCAATTTATATACCCATTGTAACTCGATGTAAAGTTATCCTGAGTTAGGTTGAATTGATTTACCTAAATTTATGTGATGGACTGATAGCCATGTTAATTCTCTCTAAAATGCCAGTTTTTCAAAACCCATTGGTTTACCTAAATTTTGACCAATTTAGACTGATTCAACAATTTGGAAACCTTCATATTGATATTCTAGTTTGTTCTTTTTGTGCTTCATGAGTTTGTGTTTCTATCCACTAATAACTGTTAACCTAAAGGTTTGTCTACAGTAACACAAAAGTTTATTGTTGGCTTGTTGCATGATCCTCATGACTTCCCCCTGGGCGAGAGGTGCATTGTCAAAAGATCGCTTTGCTAGGATGATTATAAACTTATTAAAGATGATGATTTTTCTCACAAAATATGCACATTTTCTCAGCCTAACTCACCCTTTCACAGCAGCAACACCTATTATGCAAGGAATCATTGACTTATCAAGAACTATGCAATGGAGAACACTATATATATTTCTTTGCTCTGATTAAGAAATACCTTGAAATTAGACGTAGAGCTTTCACTCAAGATCATCTGATGTAATCTCTCATGGGTGGTGCTAGGGACTTTGGAACCCTGTCATGAATTGCATCGTGTTCTGAAGTCACATTTGCATGGTCATGCTTCTTTTTCTTCTTTGTTGTGATTTCAATCCTTAATATCTATTAAACTATTTGTTAGATCTATTCTCTACATCACTTTCATTATATATCTTGATCTGTTTGCATACTGGAAGTTCTGTAGCTCATTTATTGAAGGGCTGTGATGGCACCAATAACTGAAGTTTATCACTCTTATAGGCTTATTTTACAATTGCCAAGCAAGTTATGTGATAGACTGATAGCCATGTTAATACTCTCTTACCCAGTTACCTGATCATCTTACATCCTAGTGTTCAAAAAGTTTCTTTTGTTGAACCATTAGTTTGTTTTGCCAATAAGCGATTACTGATTCTTTATCTTTTATGGTAGATATTGGAAGTTATCTCTTTTGGTGCATCCTGACAAATGCCCTCATCCTTCAGCACAAGAAGCGTTTGTGAAATTGAACAACGCCTTCAAAGACTTACAAGACCCTGATAAGGTACATGTCCTGAATGGTATATGACTATCAGATTATAATTCCACTCCTGAAAATAGCTATATCATTTTATGGAGGTTTCATTTACAAAAGTGTGCCTAGGAATTATTACAGCTGTTTTCAGTTTCTGATGTGGAAAAAAATGACAACATGATACCGCACTAGTAAATAGCTATTCCAATGAGCAGAGCTAATATACTTATTCTATGTTTCCTTTTGCAAAGCCTGACCTCGACATTAATAATCGTTTGGTTAGTAGACATATGTTGCTTGTTCTCACAATCTATGTAATTAACTCATCTGTGCTTGACAAAGAAATTGGAAAACAAAATTCTGAGTAGGACCAGTTGTTTGTGGCAGGGTTCAAAAAATCAGATTTGGGGTTGTTCCCAGATCCCATCAGTTTGCTAGAAATTAGCTAGGAACTAAGCAATTCTTGAACTGTTTTCCAGAAAATTGTGAATCAGCTAGAATTTGTCTAAATTTGTCTGAATCAGTCTGAATCAATCATCAATTGCCATAATTACGAAACATAGTTAAAACCAGCTAGTTCCCAATAGTTTTGTTGAACCCTGATTATGGTTTGAGATAGTACTAGCAATCGGGTCGAGTTGTTATTGGGCTAGCCCGAAGCATGGCATTTTAGCTTGGCATGCGGCCTTGGCTTGGTACAGGTGTTGGTGGGTTGTGCTGGCCTAGCCCGTGCTAGCGGGCCATGTTAGGCCGGGATTTTTGGCCTGTTGGGGGTTGTTTGGTGCTTGAGCCGTGCTTGTGTTGGCCCGGCATGGCAGTGGCCTATGTGCCCTATGAGGCCCGGCATGGTTGCAATTGCCTGCATGGAAAAATGTGTCCTTTTGCAATTGTTCGTTCAATGTAACAAAAATGACATAATTATCCACAGGGCCATAGGCCACAGTTAGACACATATACTATTAACCCACTGGTCCCAAGAACCTATATATACCTATATTCTATAAGCTTAAGTTCCACACGAATCTAGGTGCAGGCTTGAAGCAAAACAACAGCAACACACAACTTGAATATATGGAGATGCCGTTCCTTGTGAAGAAGCCAGTCATTGGCGGCTCCGGCCCTGTAGCCAGCATGGCAGGCCCCGCAAGCCGTGCTGGCCTCCCAGCCGGCTGTTGGGCTAGCCCAGCACAGCACAGCACAGCCTAGGCCTGTTGCCTAATGGGCCTATGTTCTGATGGCCTGGCACGACCCAATTTCCATGTCTAGTTAGAAAGGTTTTCCCCCCTTATTGAACCAAAGAATGCCTTATCATATTAAGTAGATGGCACCAATACTATAACACAATTACACAATATTTGATCACAGCCCACCTTCTTTTAAGATTTGAATGTCACATCCCATATTTTGAATTGTTGTAGTATGAGCTCAATGCCAATTTTCTTCTTTCTAGGCATTCCAGTGGCTCAATAATATAGCATATGGCTATTCAAGAATTTTTGGATAACTGTAAAGGGAAAATTGTTGAATTAACATTTTCTCTCAATGTTTGTCAAGTATTTTGGATGGTACAATTCTAAGAACCTATGGCTACCGATGCTTTCCAGTTTCCAGAATAGTTGTAGGTTTTCTTTTGGAGTGTAAATTGCATCAATGTCTCTAAACCTCTATTATTGTCGCACTTTAGTCCATCATTATATTGGCAGGTCCCTAATTGTTTTATTGTGCCGTTTTGGTTTGTTCATTAGTTAGTACTAATGAAGTGACGTGGTGTGTCATGTGCTACCCATTGATGTCATCCCACGTGACTTGCCATGTCAGCACTCTGGTCACTCAGAAATTGATGTGCCATCGTGGTATGTCATGACATCTGAAAACTAGTTTAGACATCCATTATTTCTAACAGTTGGACTAAAGTGGTATGACAACGTAAGGTTAATGGACTAAAGTGAGATAGATTTACAAGTTTAAGGACATCTAATGTCATTTATCCTTTTCTCTCTTTAATAAAAACTTTTTATATACCTTATATTTCATTCTGGTGCCCAGTGCTGATGATCTGGTGCTAGTGCATGGGTGCTGTTTCAAATGGCTAGTTTTTTTTTTTTCACTTTGATAATTTGGTAAAAGTTTGTGATGTAATGTCATGAAGTCTGCTTGCCCTGCATTTACTGGATAGATTGTATTTTTCCTGACTCATGACTTCTTTCTTTAATTTAGTTGAAATTCCTGCCTTTTTATTCCTTAATAGCTGATATTTAGTTATAAGTATTTCCTTGGTTACAGAGAGGTGCAATAGACGACAAAATAAAACACAAAGAAGAGATGGAACAATTTGAGGTAAACTTCAAAAATTAAGATGCACTGCAGGGCAAAGTATTCCTGACAATATCACTCTCAATCAGAAGATCAATAATGATTTGCAAATACATACAGAATCTTGTTGGTGATCTTTGTTTTATGTAATTTTGTAGGTTGAGCTTAAAGCAATGCGTGAGGCTGCCCAATGGAGACGGTTGCAAGGCATGTTTTTATTATTGTGAACAATGATGTTGAGACTTGAGAACTGAAAAAGCATGGAAGATATATATGTTCTAACAAACAATGAACTAATTTGGTTTTCAATGTATCCTAATGTCTACCTCCATGTTTTGAAGTCCAATTTTGGATTGTCAACCATAACATAATTTTTGTTTTTTAAGTAGGTTCTTGAACTCAAGCTTTGTGATCTGCTTAGATTATAGGATAAAACAAATTCCACATATTGCCTCATAACTCAATCTTCAATTGACACTATAGTCTTGTAAACTTGATTAGGCATAATGCTGGTCCGAAAAGATTCTATATAGATATAGTGTAGTGAGTTGTTACTAAGGGCACATATAGTTTGGTTATCTAGGATGAGCTGTCCTGACCTTGCTGGCATGTATTATTCCTTGCATCTGGCTTTGGGTGGTTCTATTAGTTATTTGTTGTTAATAAGTAAATTAATCAAGCAAGAGTTTGTGTGAAACACTCCCATCGCAACAGGAGCAGCAGCTATCCGGCTTTAGGTAGAATGACTGCAGAGATTTAGTTGACATGCAATGTTAAGAACTAAAATATTGAGTTTATGCTGCACATGACTGAATAATGAAGAGTAGAAATGTGGATATCATTGTTGTACATAGCATTTTAATAGCTAGTCTGCTTACAGGTATCTCTCTCGAGGGTGATGATGAACTTTTGGCCGTTCCAAAACAGGCACCTACAAGAGATGAATGGATGACCACATTGCCACCTGAAAGAAAAGTAAATACTTAAAATATTTGCCTGATTTACTGTTTAGCTACCACCTGAAAGCAATATTGCTTACTTTACTGTGTTCTTACATGATAATCTCATCTGTATCTAAATGTATGTTTTACTTTTATCAGGCAGGAGTGTCCATGCATTCGACAACATCTTTTAGTAGGACTGGTAAAGAAGGACGTGGTGACACAAGTGCTTGGACTGATAACCCTCTTGATAGAGCGCAGAAAGCGCAACAGAAGTATGATTCTGACGTTCTTTGCTTTTATGATATACCAGCAAGTAGGTTTTCCATAAGTGACACGAAATATTGATGAAGGTTATTAACCAGTACAGGCATGAAAAGCCTGTGGTAGCAGCCTATATGGCTGTTATACTAGTACCAGTCAGTTTCAACTTACAAGCACAGGCCTAAGCACTTGGCATTATTAAATGCTGCCACCAACTGATTCAAATGTTTGCTTAAGGTCATTAGCTATTTGTTGTGAACACATCTCTTGAGGCACTAAATCAATACTAATCGTTGCCTAGTGAAGTCCAGACATAGCACTCTCTAAAGCAATGTTTTTAATTTGTTTATTGTAGTTGAGCTTAGCAGGTTTCAAGATAATGTCGGTATGTACTATATACAATGCCAGTTATAATGTCTACCAGCCAATAAGCAGTTCATTATGAAGAAAAAAAAGAGTGATTGCTATGTGATGTGATGCAAGGCCGGAGCACAGTATAATGTGCATTGTGGTTCTAAAATATTGTGCTGGTAAACTGTGTATAAATTAAAAAATACCTTGCCATGTATAGGGCACAGATTCTGAGATAATGCAGCGTGCTGTGACAAGGTAAGGCGCTATTAGATGTCTTGAACAACTAATTTATATCTTGTGTCTTAGGAAACATTCTTCGCTACCTGTTTGCAGAGGGTTTTAGCAGACCTACCACATGTAGACGACATAACTGACCAACTGCTATTGCAATTCAAGCTTATCTAGGTTTTGTTTTAGTATTCTCATCTAAAATTGTATGCATTTGTATTGCAACCTTACAATAGGTATAAGTTATTGATAATATTACCATTTGTCAGCTTAGTACTGGTTATTCTCTTTGAATCTAAGAAACAGCGAGTTCTGTGGATAATAAATCGTCTTTTGTGATGCAGCTACTTAGAAGCCTACAACAAAGCAAAAGCAATTGCAGAAGCAGATGAAGAAAAGACAAAAAACTCGGATGCTTCGATTGTAGATAAATACAACTCCTCCAAACGGTCGGTGTCACTTGTGCAAAAGCACCGAGAGAGCAAAAAGGAGAAGAAGAAGCAAAAGCAGCATGAAAAGGAAGAATGGGAGGAAAATCACCCATGGAAGCCTTGGGATCGCGAGAAGGATCTATCTGCTGGGCGGCAACAGGTTAATCTCGAGCCAGAGAACATGGCACAAGGCTTATCCTCCCGCTTCTCCTCTGGAGCTGTGCAGAGAAACTTTTTATGAACAAATTTATATATAACCACAGGTGAAGCATGGCCGAATGCATCACGAGTATCCTGGTTTGTACTCTCTGTAGGATGCCAAAATCATATGGGATACTCAATCTTACAAAGAACACTATAGAAAATGCCAGGTTTGGTTATGTTAAGGGCAATCGTGTATTGGTTTAATGCTTAAGGTGCTCATTATATGAGATTTTCACGTTTAATTCCTATTGGGGAGGTTGACTTTCTGGATTGTCTGGGGTGAGCTCTGGTGTCAAGCACTACATTCTAGACAACACCTGTTAAAGTATTTGCTCTAAGGGATTGTGATAATCCACCTTAGAGAAGAGAAGGTAAATGATGTCTTTTTTGGAGTTTTAAGCGTTCAATCAGAATTTTAATAGTCTAAATTAATACGAAAAGGAAATTGAGGTGTTTAATTATATCTCGAGAAATTATAAATTTTTCACTCAGCTTGATCGTTAGTTTTTTAATCATACAATTTAAATAGAAAGAAAGATATATGTGTTTCTTTCTTTTAAGGCAAAGGATACAAAAGTCTGAAACATAGCGCAAGTAACAGTCTGATGTAATCTAAGAAGAAAATACGATGTAAGCGTGTTTAGCTGATAATTTCCACCACCTTACTGTTAAATGGTAGCTAGTGTGTGAAACCTACAGCAAAGGGTACTTGACTGGGGGGGGGGGGGGGGGGGGGGGGGGGGTGGTTCAGAACTTGAAGCAATGAAACAAAATTATTTTTTTTTATACCATTGATATGAGCAAAGAGGATGGCTGTTCCGCGAAACACCTTCAAAGGTGATTGATGAAGAGCAGAGGTGCATTGTCGCTAATGGGAGCAGTTTGATCATTCGGGGGTGCATTTTGTTCTGCTGTTGGTTCTTGGTGGTTGTCAGTGGTTCCCTGTGGCACTTGGGAGGGGCTCCAGTCAGAAATTGCACCTTTCATGATGGCCCCATCCCGTCGTAGAACAGCCAAAACCGTCACTATTGTATTTCATGATGGCCTCCCGTCAGAAAAAAGACCATAATGAATACCGTGATCATTGGTTGTCATGAGATATTTGGTGACAGCCACTGCCGTCACGAAAGATGCAAGCACGTCATGAGCATGTTGAGCACCATTTTATGAGGGCTTCATCATCGGGCTGTCACTAAAAGATAATGGGCGCCGTTACCGGTAGTTATGACGATTATCGTGATGGCTAATCATTAGTTGTTAGTTGTCACCAAATTTTCATGACAACTAGCCGTCACAAAATGTCCTTGCTAGTTAGTGTTAATCTATTCCCCAATCAGTGAGCCGTGGCCATCATGAAAAGTCCTTGCTACTGTTATACATGACTTCATCAGTGACACAGTTGGCCGTCACGAAAAGTCAACCAATTAAGCACTTTTTAATCAATTTCAGATAATTTTCTCATTTAATTTATGCTCACTTTTAGATCATGAACCATAGCGCTTGCATACACACATCGGAATCCATGCAACATCAAGTGATACAAATACACATAGACCGATTAGTCCACACGCCAAATACGTTTAGACAACTGTATGTATCAACAAATCAACTATTTAGTCCAACAACAATATTAAAGCATAGACCAACTATTTAATCTAGTGCACAAATGCAAGAAACAATGCATTCAATTAGCCAGTCAAAACCTTCAAGTAGCACCTCACCGGTGTTGGCACTGCAGCTCACAATGAGATATCACAATTTACCAGCAATTTTCAAATGATCAAGAGCCTACAAATCAAAGAAGACAACACACGAACTAAACCATAGAGTTAAGAAGATAGATTGATACAACTGCATAGGTGCAACCGTGCAAGCAACAAATTGAACACATGAAACATCTAAGAAGTATGCATGCGCAGAAGACAAAATTGACTTCGAGTCATAAAATGGCTTATTTCTAGAAGTTCTAGTAAAAAGTGTAAAATTGTAAAAGAGGTGGCCATGGGTCATGGGCCAAGATTTAATGTTTCTTGATATATACCTCTCTCTTAGAACCTCATACCTTGAGCTCAGCAGTGATTGCCAGGTCATGGGCCAAGATCAACTTCCTAACTCTTTCAATTGGAATTCATTCCTGTTCGTGTCATGACACAAATAACTCGCCCATAGCAGCCAACATTGAGAGGGTAAACTTTGCCATAGCTTAAATTCAAATTGGAAGGTCATAACATTCTGACTTGTCTTACACCTGTGATCTCATCCCTGGTGTGATAAGTGCTCCATGGATCTGACAGAGTGCCATCATATCTGTAGGTGCCCATTTCAAGAATCCACAATGCCAAGAATGGGAAACAACAGTAACTACTAGCTAAACAAAAAAATCTGGGCAGGGGTGTGTTTGGTTCATTCTTTTTTTTTTTTTCAGTTATTTTGATTTTCTATGAAATTTCATTTTAAATGAAACCAAGCTAACCAAATTATAATTCAGTTCGGTAAAAACTAAAATAAATTTGGTTCCATTCAGTTGTATAATTTGGCTTCAAAATATGTAAGAAAATATGTTCTTCAATATAATTGTAAAATTATTTGTAGGTTTATTTCCTATTTAGTGATGAAACATTTTTCCATTTTGTGCAATTTCACAAATTGTTCCGCATGACATTTTTGCATGTGTATTTCATGTGTTTCCATATGATCTCAAAACATATGAAATATTTGATTTGTTTGAAAGACCCTGTGAGAGAAACACAATGATTGGATCGGATTATAAATCGGGTCTTCGAAATTCCAGAAATCTTATTTGTGCCTATACACTTTGTGTGTGCACAACATAGTGCAGTTGGTCCCCAACAACATATAATACTAGCCAGGGGCCCGCGCGGTGCTGCGGGTATTGAATAAGTTGTTTGATCATTGGGGTTGTCAGGTTGATTTGGGTGAGGTCAGCGTATGGTGAGAAGAGCAGTTTTGGTTAGGTTGGAGCTGACTGGTATCTATTTTTTGCGGATACTGAATAAGTAGTTCGATCATTGAGGTTATCAGGTTGATTTGGGTGAGGTCACCGTGTGGTGAGAAGACCAGTCTTGGTCACGTTGAAGCTGAGTGGTATTTTTGGTTTTTTTTTATAAAATTATTTGTGTTGATTGATTATAATGTAGGTCAAATTTTGTGGTGTATTTTTTCAGATTTGGTGCTGTTTTATATTTTTTTGTATATGGTAGATGGTTGGTCGTATCTGTGTTTTTTTTTTGATGTGAAAGGCATCTTGTTTTGTTAATTTAATGAAATGGTTTGGTGTAAGGTAGTGTAGTTATTGAGGGTTATAGTTGGTTAGTGGAGTCTGAGGGCATCTAATTTGGGGCGACAGTCGAATGGTGTTGGTTGTGGGAAGGAAAATTGGATGACGTGATCGGTCAGTGAAGAGTTGCGGAGAAGTGGTTTTGAGGGAAGGTGATGCAGGTAGATATTTGTGTTTATGGTTGTTCGAAGTAAAATCGGATGTATCTTTAGAAAATTTGGTCGTGGTTGGTTAGTTGAGATAGTGTAGCCTTTGTTAATAATTGGTTAAATTGATTGTGGTGGAATGGTGTTGATTGTGATGGAAGAAGTTTTGGTATTTTGATGTAAAATGTTCTGTCAAATAATTTGCAAGTATGAATCGATAGGATTTTTAATTAAATTTAGGGTTTTGTTTCATGAATATGTACAGGGAAAACTATATACATCTGGTCGAATGAGAAGAGCTGGTCGAAAACTATGTAACCGAAAAACGCTGACTGTGGTCAAATGAGAAAAGCTGATCTTCGCAATCTTTAAATGTAGTTAAATTGTGGTAAAATGAACTCGAAATTGGTTCAAAGTTGGTATGCTTGATCGTTGAAAGACATACAATATAATTCGGAAGTAATTTTGAATAAATGATGAAAATTGTGACTTACAACGTCGTGCCAAAAAATTTTCAAACATGAAATAATAGGATTGTCATCATTTTCTTTAAATTATTCCACGATTGTGTTGTATGTGTTTCAGAGGTCAACCATGTGAAATTTGAGGCAATTTGGAGTTTATTTGTCCACTATTTGACCACATTTAAAAAGTGCACACAGAAAACTATCTACATCTGGTCGAATGAGAGGAGCTGGTCGAAAGATAAATGCTGGTCGTGGTCGAATGAGAAGGGCTGGTCCATGCAATTTTTAAATATGGTCAAATACTGGTCAAATCAGCTCCAAATTGCCTCAAATTTGGTATGCCTGATTCCTCAAGGACATAGAATACAATTGTGAAACGATTTTCTACAAATGATGAAAATTGTCACATAAAATGTCATCTCAAAGAATTTGCAAGCATGAAATAACAGGATTGTCATCATTTTTTTAAAATTATTCCACGATTGTGTCTTATAAATCATTTCAGAATTGTATTGTATGTTTTTTGGGGATGAAGCATAGGAAATTTGAGGCAATTTGGAGTTCATTTGACCAGTATTTGACCACATTTAAAAATTACACAGAGAAAACTATATACACCTGGACGAGTGAGAAGAGCTGGTCGTGGTCGAATTAGCAAAGTTGGTGTGTGCAATTTTTAAAAGTGGTCAAATCGTGGCCAAATGAACTCCAAATTGCCTCAAATTTGGTATGCCTGATTCCCGAAAGAGATACAATACATCTGCGAAATGATTTTCGACAAATGATGAAAATTGTCACATAAAATGTCGCGGCAAAAAATTTCTAAGCACGGAATAATAGGATTGTCATCAATTTTTTTAAATTATTCCACGATTGTGTTTTATAAATCATTTCAGAATTGTATTGTATGGGTTTCGGGGATCAGGCATACGAAATGTGAGCGAATTTGGAGTTCATTTGACCACTATTTGACCATATTTAAAAATTACACAGAGAAAACTATATAGATCCGGTCGAATTAGAAGAGCTGGTCGAAAACTATGTAACCAGAAAACGCTAACTGTGGTGAAATGAGAAAAGCTGATCTTCGCAATCTTTAAATGTAGTTAAATTGTGGTAAAATGAACTCGAAATTGGTTCAAAGTTGGTATGTCAAACAATTTTCAAACATGAAATAATAGGATTGTCATCATTTTCTTTAAATTATTCCACGATTGTGTTGTATGTGTTTCAGAGGTCAACCATGTGAAATTTGAGGCAATTTGGAGTTCATTTGTCCACTATTTGACCACATTTAAAAAGTGCACACAGAAAACTATCTACATTTGGTCGAATCAGAGGAGTTGGTCGAAAGATAAATGCTGGGCGTGGTCGAATGAGAAGGGCTGGTCTATGCAATTTTTAAATGTGGTCAAATAGTGTTCAAATCAACTCCAAATTGCCTCAAATTTGGTATGCCTGATCCCCGAAGGACATAGAATACAATTGTCAAACGATTTTCTACAGATGATGAAAATTGTCATATAAAATGTCATCTCAAAGAATTTGCAAGCATGAAATAATAGGATTCTGATCATTTTTTTAAAATTATTCCATGATTGTGTCTTATAAATCATTTCAGAATTGTATTGTATGTCTTTCGGGGATGAAGCATACGAAATTTGAGGCAATTTGGAGTTCATTTGACCAGTATTTGACCACATTTAAAAATTACACAGAGAAAACTATATGCACCTGGTTGAATGAGAAGAGCTGGTCGTGGTCGAATTAGTAAAGCTGGTCTGTGCATTTTTTAAATGTGGTCAAATAGTGGACAAATAAACTCCAAATTGCCTCAAATTTCGTATGCCTGATCCCCGAAAGACATACAATACAATTGCGAAATGATTTTCGACAAATAATGAAAATTGTCACATAAAATGTCGCTGCAAAAAATTTCTAAGCTCGGAATAATAGGATTGTCAGCATTTTTTTTAAATTATTCGACGATTGTGTTTTATAAATCATTTCAGAATTGTATTGTATGGGTTTCGGGGATCAGGCATACGAAATGTGAGCGAATTTGGAGTTCATTTGACCACTATTTGACCATATTTAAAAATTACACAGAGAAAACTATATACATCCGGTCGAATTAGAAGGGCTGGTCGAAAACTATGTAACCAGAAAACGCTGACTGTGGTGAAATGAGAAAAGCTGATCTTCGCAATCTTTAAATGTAGTTAAATTGTGGTAAAATGAACTCGAAATTGGTTCAAAGTTGGTATGCTTGATCGTTGAAAGACATACAATACAATTCGAAAATAATTTTGTATAAATGATGAAAATTGTCACTTACAATGTCGTGTCAAACAATTTTCAAACATGAAATAATAGGATTGTCATCATTTTCTTTAAATTATTCCACGATTGTGTTGTATGTGTTTCAGAGGTCAAGCATGTGAAATTTGAGGCAATTTGGAGTTCATTTGTCCACTATTTGACCACATTTAAAAAGTGCACACAGAAAACTATCTACATCTGGTCGAATGAGAGGAGCTGGTCGAAAGATAAATGCTGGTCGTGGTCGAATGAGAAGGGCTGGTCTATGCAATTTTTAAATGTGGTCAAATAGTGTCCAAATCAACTCCAAATTGCGTCAAATTTGGTATGCCTGATCCCCGAAGGACATAGAATACAATTGTCAAACGATTTTCTACAGATGATGAAAATTGTCACATAAAATGTCATCTCAAAGAATTTGCAAGCATGAAATCATAGGATTGTCATCATTTTTTTAAAATCATTCCACGATTGCGTCTTATAAATCATTTCAGAATTGTATTGTATGTTTTTTGGGGATGAAGCATAGGAAATTTGAGGCAATTTGGAGTTCATTTGACCAGTATTTGACCACATTTAAAAATTACACAGAGAAAACTATATACACCTGGACGAATGAGAAGAGCTGGTCGTGGTCGAATTAGTAAAGCTGGTGTGTGCAATTTTTAAAAGTGGTCAAATGAACTCCAAATTGCCTCAAATTTGGTATGTCTGATTCCCGAAAGAGATAGAATACAATTGCGAAATGATTTTCGACAAATAATGAAAATTGTCACATAAAATGTCGCCGCAAAAAATTTCTAAGCACGGAATAATAGGATTCTCATCATTTTTTTTAAATTATTCTGCGATTGTGTCTTATAAATCATTTGAGAATTCTATTGTATGGCTTTCAGGGATCAGGCATACGAAATGTGAGAGAATTTGGAGTTCATTTGACCACTATTTGACCATATTTAAAAATTACACAGAGAAAACTATATACATCTGGTCGAATTAGAAGAGCTGGACGAAAATTATGTAACCAGAAAACGCTGACTGTGGTCAAATGAGAAAAGCTAATCTTCGCAATCTTTAAATGTAGTTAAATTGTGGTAAAATGAAGTCGAAATTGGTTCAAAGTTGGTATGCCTGATCGTTGAAAGACATACAATACAATTCGGAAATAATTTTGTATAAATGATGAAAATTGTCACTTACAATGTCGTGTCAAACAATTTCCAAACATGAAATAATAGGATTGTCATCATTTTCTTTAAATTATTCCACGATTGTGTTGTATGTGTTTCAGAGGTCAAGCATGTGAAATTTGAGGCAATTTGGAGTTCATTTGTCCACAATTTGACCACATTTACAAAGTGCACACAGAAAACTATCTACATCTGGTCGATTGAGAGGAGCTGGTCGAAAGATAGATGCTGGTCGTGGTCGAATGAGAATGGTTGGTCCATGGAATTTTTAAATGTGGTCAAATAGTGGTCAAATCAGCTCCAAATTGCGTCAAATTTGGAATGCCTGATCCCCGAACGACATAGAATACAATTGTGGAACGATTTTCTACAAATGCTGAAAATTGTCACATAAAATGTCATCTCAAAGAACCTGCAACCATGAAATAATAGGATTCTCATTATTTTTTTAAAATTATTCCACGACTGTGTCATACAAATCATTTCAGAATTGTATTGTATGTCTTTCGGGGATGAAGCATACCAAATTTCAGGCAATTTGGAGTTGATTTGACCAGTATTTGACCACATTTAAGAATTACACAGAGAAAACTATATACATCTGGTCGAATGAGAAGAGCTGGTCGTGGTCGGATTAGTAAAGCTGGTCTGTGCAATTTTTAAAAGTGGTCAAATCGTGGACAAATGAAATCCAAATTGCCTCAAATTTCGTATGCCTGATCCCCGAAATACATACAATACAATTGCGAAATGATTTTGCACAAATGATGAAAATTGTGACATAAAATGTCGCCGCAAAAAATTTCTAAGCACGGAATAATAGGATTCTCATCATTTTTTTTAAATTATTCCACGATTGTGTCTTATAAATCATTTCAGAATTGTATTGTATGCCTTTCGGGGATCAGGCATACGAAATGTGAGCGAATTTGGAGTTCATTTGACCACTATTTGACCATATTTAAAAATTACACAGAGAAAACTATATACGTCCGGTCGAATAAGAAGAGCTGGTCGAAAACTATGTAACCGGAAAACGCTGACTGTGGTCAAATGAGAAAAGCTGATATTCGCAATCTTTAAGTGTAGTTAAATCGTGGTCAAATGAACTTGTAATTGGTTCAAAGTTGGTATGCCTGATCGTTGAAAGACATACAATACAATTTGGAAATAATTTTTTATAAATGATGAAAACTGTCACTTACAATGTCGTGTCAAACAATTTCCAAACATGAAATAATAGGATTGTCATCATTTTTTTAAATTATTCCACGATTGTGTCTTATAAATCATTTCAGAATTGTATTGTATGGGTTTCGGGGATCAGGCATACGAAATGTGAGCGAATTTGGAGTTCATTTGTCCACTATTTGACCACATTTAAAAAGTGCACACAGAAAACTATCTACATCTGGTCGAATGAGAGGAGCCGGTCGAAAGATAAATGCTGGTCGTGGTCGAATGAGAAGGGCTGGTCTATGGAATTTTTAAATGTGGTCAAATAGTTGTCAAGTCAGCTCCAAATTGCCTCAAATTTGGTATTCCTGATCCCCGAAAGACATACAATACAATTGCGAAATGATTTTGCACAAATGATGAAAATTGTGACATAAAATGTCGCCGCAAAAAATTTGTAAGCACGGAATAATAGGATTCTCATGATTTTTTTTAAATTATCCGACGATTGTGTTTTATAAATCATTTCAGAATTGTATTGTATGGGTTTCGGGGATCAGGCATACAAAATTTGAGCGAATTTGGAGTTCATTTGACCACTATTTGACCATATTTAAAAATTACACAGAGAAAACTATATACATCCAGTCGAATTAGAAGAGCTGGTCGAAAACTATGTAACCGGAAAACGCTGACTGTGGTCAAATGAGAAAAGCTGATGTTCGCAATCTTTAAGTGTAGTTAAATCGTGGTCAAATGAACTTGTAATTGGTTCAAAGTTGGTATGCCTGATCGTTGAAAGACATACAATACAATTTGGAAATAATTTTTTATAAATGATGAAAACTGTCACTTACAATGTCGTGTCAAACAATTTCCAAACATGAAAATTAGGATTGTCATCATTTTCTTTAAATTATTCCACGATTGTGTTGTATGTGTTTCAGAGGTCAAGTATGTGAAATTTGAGGCAATTTGGAGTTCATTTGTCCACTATTTGACCACATTTAAAAAGTGCACACAGAAAACTATCTACATCTGGTCGAATGAGAGGAGCCGGTCGAAAGATAAATGCTGGTCGTGGTCGAATGAGAAGGGCTGGTCTATGGAATTTTTAAATGTGGTCAAATAGTTGTCAAATCAGCTCCAAATTGCCTCAAATTTGGTATTCCTGATCCCCGAAGGACATAGAATACAATTATGAAACGATTTTCTACAAATGATGAAAATTGTCACATAAAATGTCAAGTCAAAAAATTTGCAAGCATGAAATAATAGGATTGTCATCATTTTTTTAAAATTATTCCCCGATTGTGTCTTATAAATATTTCAGAATTGTATTGTATGTCTTTTGGGGATGAAGCATACGAAATTTTAGGTAATTTGGAGTTCATTTGACCAGTATTTGACCACATTTAAAAATTACACAGAAAAAACCATATACACCTGGTCGAATGAGAATAGCTGGTCGTGGTCGAATTAGTAAAGCTGGTCTGTGCAATTTTTAAAAGTGGTCAAATAGTGGTCAAATGAACTCCAAATTGCCTAAAATTTGGTATGCCTGATCCCAGAAAGACATACAATACAATTGCGAAATGATTTTCTACAAATGATGAAAATTGTCACATAAAATGTCGCTGCAAAAAATTTCTAAGCACGGAATAATAGGATTCTCATCATTTTTTTTAAATTATTCCACGAGTGTGTTTTATAAATCATTTCAGAATTGTATTGTATGGCTTTCGGGGATCAGGCATACGAAATTTGAGCGAATTTGGAGTTCATTTGACCACTGTTTGACCATATTTAAAAATTACATAGAGAAAACTACATACATCTGGTCGAATGAGAAGAGCTGGTCGAAAACTATGTAACCGAAAAACGCTGACTGTGGTCAAATGACAAAAGCTGATCTTCGCAATCTTTAAATGTAGTTAAATTGTGGTAAAATGAACTCGAAATTGGTTCAAAGTTGGTATGCTTGATCGTTGAAAGACATACAATACAATTCGGAAATAATTTTGTATAAATGATGAAAATTGTCACCTACAATGTCGTGTCAAACAATTTCCAAACATGAAATAATAGGATTGTCATCATTTTCTTTAAATTATTCCACGATTGTGTTGTATGTGTTTCAGACGTCAAGCATGTGAAATTTGAGACAATTTGGAGTACATTTGACCACTATTTGACCACATTTAAAAATTGCACAGAGAAAACTATCATCACCTGGTCGAATCAGAAGACCTGGTCGAAAGAAAAAGGCTGGTCGAAAGAAAAAGGCTGGTCGTGGTCGAATGATAAAAGCTGGTCTGTGCAATTTTTAAATGTGGTCAAATAGTGGTCAAATGAACTCCAAATTGCCTCAAATTTCGTATGCCTGATCCCCGAAAGAGATACAATACAATTGTGAAATGATTTTCTAGAAATGATGAAAATTGTCACATAAAATGTTGTCGCAAAGAATTTCAAAGTATGATGTGGTCTATTTGTTAAAATCTGTGGACAGGTTCTGTTGGCAGCATCTGGTTGAACAGATGCTTTGTTGAGGCGTGGTAACCTTATATATGAAAAGTGGTGGAATGCGATGTGCTTTAAGAGAATAATGGTGGAGTCTTCAGACGTTAATAAGGTAATGACGCGATGTAACTTTTTATTTGCCGATATGGTCGCATGCACGAATATTGCCGAATGTTTACAAGTTGTGGTTGTGGCTTAGCAGTTGAAGCAGTGGAGGCTCTAGTAATGATTGATTTGTGCACGAGCAATGGAATAAATGTATGTGTGAGCAACAATTATTCAGTTTTTAATAGAATATGTTATCATCGGTTAATTTGTAGCTACTTAATAAAAGGATTGTAAAGGTTCATGTGAAGAAGCGCCTGTTGATAAAAAAAAAATATATCTTCTTGGTGATTGATGTTGGCCGAAGAAAATGAATTATGCAACGAATTAGAGAGTTGATTCTGATAGAAAGTTGAGGTAATGAACACAAAAAGAAAAGAATACTTTGGCAGATGCAAGATGTGTTGTCGATGTCGTGTGATTGATGAATCCTGTGAAGATCTGTAAATGTGTTTTTTTTGGTTATGCTTTCAATGAAATATTTAGAATTGGATGCTGCTGATTCCATCTAGGTGGATAAGTAATATTTCACTGTGTGGTCGTATGGATTTTTTTGTAGAGCATTATACTTTGATGCACAGTGAGCATACCATGCACATGAGGATCTACAATGTTGCTGAGCACATGTGAATAATTTACCTATATTTATGGCAGATCGGATGAAATGATGCGTGTTGCCTCCATGTTAGTAAGATTTGCTGCATGATCTGAAGAAGACACCTGATACTGCATCTAATATGTGGTACTTAGCACAGTTTTGTAGTCTAAACAGGTAAGCCGCTGTTTTGAAGCAAAAAGCAGAACCGATATCAACATAATGTACACATGAGAGAAGATGCAGGATCAGTAGGCTTGGAAACCAAAGACAATGTATGTAGTAAGACAAAAGTTGACAGTGCGAGATATCTGCAGAATAGATAGAAGTGATGAGAAGACAAATATATATTGAAATATATATCGGTTGGGTTGAAACAGATAACAGTTGTTTTGTGCAGAGAAATCACCTCAAAAAGTTATATCATGTGTCATCTGCAGCACTTGCAAAGTATCAAGTAGTGTTAGATGACGATTCTGCAGAACTGTAAAGAGAAGATGTTGCTAATAAGTTTTTAGTTACAAAAGTTATGTTTGTGTACAACGGAAGCAAACAAAGAGGTACCTTTTCTTTTGACGTTTGGAATCATGCTCGGCAAAAAGAACCCGTCTAACCAAATGTGCGCTGTCATCAGCAAGATTTTGTTTACACAAGAAATCATATTCAGTAAAGAATAGTACAGCTAAAAAAAATGAAATACCTTGATGCGCTATCTTTTGCTGACAAAATATTTTTGGTTATAGAAGAAGTTGACTGAGGTAATGTTGGCTGCAGGAAGTGAGACGGATCTGGAGGCAATATGCTGTAAAAGATATGTTGAATTAATGTATAAATCCAAAGAACAATGTATGTATAAATGTACGAAATAAAATTATGAAACCTTTGAGTTGTGTCTGATGGAGTGATGAGAGACATATTTGTGGATGACTGCTCTGTATCAACAGCAATGATAGACTGCTGCGGTGTATGAAGTTTTTCATCAACTATTTTGATTGGTTGCATAATTGGATGTGGTGTAGTGGATGTGGTGCTTGAGGATTGAAGCATGGGCTGTGGTATATGAGTTTTTATGTCAGCTGTTTGCATCTGATCAATGAGCGGAGTAGGCGCAAGATCTGAAGATGTTAGTAACAATGGAGGCTGATTTTGTGGAACGGCGGATACCTTTTTGATAACATGTCTAATAGAATAATTCATGTTATGTCTCTCATTAACCCCTATGTGAAATATTGCTGGCCCAGTCCTAAATTGCAATAAAACAGGAGGCACATGGTGTGGGCTAACTTTCATGCCTTGTGATGCCTCACCAGCTGTGCGGCCTACAAGCTGTTCAGCAATATAAGAAAATGCGAGGGTGTCTAATGAAGTGACTTCATCAGTTAGAGTTAATGGAAGCTTGTACCTGCATTATCAAATAAAAACAACATGAGAAGTATATATGAAATGAAATATGAAATTTAAATAATATGTGATGGGCAACTAACGCAGCTATAGGTTTGCCAGGTCTATGGCAGGCTGAGCATTGTGGAACAGATGGAACTGTGTAGTAAGCAACTTTGCAACTATAGCATGCTGGATACCACCAAGTGATGCCTGGAATCATGCGTGAAACAGATGCGATACAATTGTATCTAGTTCCTCCCTTCATTTGTTTAAAATAAGTTAAAACATATGATAATTGAGAAATTATATATGGCATATATAACAAATGTTAAGTGTGCATCACATTAGGATGTAAGATTATATGTATCAATGGTACCTGAAAATTAGACAGTGGCATGTTGGCAATTTCAGCAAGTGTGTGCATTTTGCTAACAATATCTGATGTATGATGTTGCATTGGTTGAGGTAATTGGAGCTGCAGAGTTGGTTTTTGCCATTGATATCTTGGTAGAAGAAACACAACAAAAAATTCATGAGTTTATTAAAATAAGCTAAAGAAATATTGTCAGCAACAACACATTTAGATAAATAGAAATAATACATATATCTAAAAGAAGGAGTTGTAAAGAGGAAAACCTTGAACGGAATTCAATCACTTCAGGCGTATCAAGATCAATATATATTTGAGTAGCCGATGTCGACAATGCTTGTGATCGACCTAAAAAATATAGAAAAACAAAATTTAAGTTGTATGTCTGAGGAAAATTCATAGTAAGTAGATAACAGTAATGAACAAAAGCATAATTAACCCATGTATCGTCGGACGCGGAGGCCTGCAAATATTGCAACAACAATGTTGTCATGACTCTTTGCAACAACAGCTTCTCCATCAAACTGTTCTCCATGTTCTTCCCATAAGATTATCCGTTGCGATTGTTCGCTATAAGCAAGCGATAAAAATATAAAAAATATTAGTTAGTTGAAAATCAATAGCACATGTGGATAAACAATATAATGGGAATTTTACATAAACAGTACGTACTTCTCATCGCATATGTCTATTTGTCTATGTTTTTTTGTTGATGAGCCAACATAGTCATGAGGACCAACATAGCTTATAACACCAAGCAAATCTGTAATATAAAAATGGGAAATAAAGCTCAAAAGGCATAAAAGAAAACAATAATATATGTTAACAAATAAAGATACCTATAAGAGGATTGGCAGGTGTTTCATAAGTTAAGATATCATCAAAGTTGCAAAGAGAAAAACTATGATGCGAGATATCTGATCCTCTAGATTGGAGCTGATGCACTTTTGTTGCAACGCTAAATTGAAGCATATGATTTGCACACGGATAGATATATGATTTGCCAAATGTATTGACTATGTCAGCATTTGTTATCATGTAGACAAATCCTTGACTAAGTTGTCCACGAAAGAGAGCAGCATATCTTTTAGGAATCGAAAATTGCATTTTGGTGCCCTGCAGAATGGAAAATGAAATAATACAGAAGAAGTAAATATTGATAGAAATAACACTATTACTAAGAATAACAAATGATCAAATAAAGAGGGAAAAATTGACACACATCTTCATCAAGAAGAAGGCCATCAATACTAATTAGTGGATCAGATGTTGTTGATTTCAGATTTTTTGCTTCCCAAAGGGAAATGATTCTGCCATATACTTTGCAACCTTGTTGGCCAATCACTAAATCTTTTAGACTCGAAACTGCAGCCATAGTCATCTGCTGAACAATATAAGAAAAATTGATAATAAGAAAAGAAGAATTGAATTAAACAAAAAATATAATTGATGAAATTGTTGGTGTTATATAAATTCTAATTGCAGAAAAATGTAGGATGCAGGTGTATGATTTGGAAAAAACAGTCGGCAAGATACAATAATCGCCTTAGATTAGAAATCACATTGTGTTGTAGATTGATATATGTAATTTCGAAATAAAAATAGATGCGAATATAAGATACTTAAGGAATCATCATGTACTAATTTGGGTGAGAAATATCATGTTCTCCAGGTTTGGGCTCATGATGCATTAGCACTAATTAATCATCTAATAATATCTAATTTATGTAGATAGTTAAGGCAAGACATGAAGAACAATAGAAAAGCAGGTACAAGATGCATGTAGAGCACTCAGTCTTTGTACAAAGTGATACTCTAGCTAGTTAGTCTTTGTATTGTTACTTCTGAATGGTTTGAGCATTGCATGGCTAACCAACTGCATATGTATCTTTTTGAATTTAGCTAAGTGTGCAGCAAAGTATCTGTTAGTTGCGCCTATCAATATTGATAGGTAATTAGTGTTTATGGTTTGGGGCTTTATGATGTATTCAGTGATGACCTATATGTTATCTATGGAGATTTAATTAGCAGAAGATGGTCATATCTCTATCGCTGAATAGAATTGTAACACAAAAATGAATACATATATGTGCCCCTGTTCATATTTCATTTCTGCATGAGATGAGTTAGACATTCAAAGATTATTTTATTTAGTTTCTATCTAGACTCGTCATTTGTAAATTTTTTGCATAAAAATCTTCTATCAAAATCAATGAATATCTTCTAAATGTTTTATTTTCATATATATGTCAGTATCAATAAGCTGTCATCAATGTCCTAGAGTAAAAAAGATACTTACAAAAATCAATAAAACATAGTTCTAAATGAGAACGTCATATTGAAATCTAATTCTATATATAGTATACAAATTGACAGCTGCAATGGCAGAAGAAAATGCTGGCTAAAAAAAATCAAACTATCGAAACGAAAATAGACCAAGTCAACACTGAAGAAAAATTTAGAGCAAAATGAATAACAGATAGAGCCACAATAAAATAAAGGAATCTAAGTAGAGACAAAATAAATGGTAGCAGCGCAAAATAGCAAGAACTAAGAGATAAAGCAAAAGAATAAAGTAATAATAAAAAGTAATAAATAATTTGATAATGCAGAAATAAACAGCGGTAAAAGGCGATGCATCATATTGCTTTCATAATAATTTTTTTGAGAGTATTCTAATGAAAAGAATGCTGGCTCAAGAATTATACAGAGATAATGATGTAAAAAGACTATATAACTATATGTAGAAAGTTGCTACATCACATCCTCAGAAGCATTATTGTTATGTAGTAATTGTAAAATAAATTGCAATATGAACAGAAGGACACAGAAGTGATAATATGTAATGATACAACCATAGTTGATTAAAAGCAGTAAGTAACTTGTCATTTATTACAAGGAGCGACATAATATATATCAAGAATTATTATGCTATCATTTCAGTCATATGATGAAAGATTTCTTTGTAGACAACATTTTGGGTACAATCAGCATCTTCAAATGGGACATTCTCAATCAATATTTTTAGTCCCTTTGGCGATGTAACACGCGATAACGCAACATAAAGCTGGCCATGAGAAAAAACAGGCGAAGGTAAATAAACACCAACTCTATGCAAAGTCTGGCCTTGGCTTTTATTGATGGTCATAGCATACGAAACACGAACTGGAAATTGCCGACGCTTCAATTTGAATGGCCACTTTGAATCCGCGGACGTAGCTATTATCCTAGGAATAAAAGCTTTCTCACCCTTTGCTTTTCCAGTGATTATAGCTCCTTCAATCACACGATGTGTCAACTGCGTGATTATCAATCTAGTGCCATTACAAAGGCCACGTGATGAATCCAAATTTCGAAGCAACATAATGGGAATGCCTATCTTGAGACGGAGGTGGTGTTCAGGTAATCCAGCAAGAGATATTGTATTTAGAAATTCTGGAGGATAAAGTGACTCAAGTTCTGAATAATTGCTTATGCCATTATCTATAGAATCTGAGCTGTAATACGACATCTCTTCTGTAGATAGACGGTCAATCATACATTCATTGATAGTGCTGACGATATCATTTGTTGGTGCTAATATAGCTCGATCACAGAGGTAGGATGCTGCATCATGCGAATTGAGGAATGAATCATAGACAAAAGAAATTAGACCTTCAATATGTCTTTCTGATGGAGGCAACAAAAGATACGCAGGTATTTGAATCCAAGGATCATCAACACCATCCTGAGTAGAAACATAAGGTACGACGCCATCACCAACAGCAAGTAACCATCTGGAGAAATGTTGAAGCTCATCCTTTTCTGCTAGACTGAGATCTGTTGATCGAAGCCTCATATTTTCTGTCAATTCAAAGATAGAACACTGATGCCATAAATATGAGCAAACAATGGATGCAGCGACTATTTGATCTTTTGTCCCATTATGTATAACTGGAAGCGTCTGACGGAAATCACCTCCTAAAACTATGGTTGCACCACCAAATTGTTTATTTTGAGAGCCTGGGTATACATCCGATAATATATCTCTAAGCGTTCTATCCAATGCCTCAAATGAGTACCGATGGCTCATAGGAGCTTCATCCCAAACGATAAGAGATGTTTGCTGAAGCAGTTCTGACAATTGTGTGTTTTTTTTGATACTACACATAGAATGGCTGTGTATGTCAATGGGTATTTTGAAGCGCGAATGTGATGTCCGACCACTAGGTAAAAGAAGCGCTGCAATACCCGATGACGCCACCGCCAAAGCGATTTTACCTTGTGATCTGACAGTATTCAGTAAAGCAGTCCACAGGAAGGTCTTCCCAGTGCCACCATGACCAGAGACAAAGAAAGTGCGACCAAGATGATCATGGATAGATGCAATGACAGCATCATAAATCTGTTTCTGCTGAACATTAAGATTAGAAGATGCAATTATTGGCTGTGAAGCGTCAACATCCATCACAAAAGATAATTCGTCCATTATGAGGCTGTTATCTGTCAAAGGTGGTTGTTCATCTGGAAGCGGCAACTGAAAGTGTGACAAGGAATAACCAGAATGTGAAAGTAACTTATCTATTTCAAGCAGAAGATTGTTCCTAATATGCTGATGTATGAAACTGGTTGCATATGTGGATCTTGATTGACTGATGTGATATGCTATGTCCTCAGACATCACAGACGAAAATTCCTCAAAGAGCTTTACTGGATCAGAAATCTCACAAAAAAGCAATAATGTCACATAAAGTTGCCGAAGCTGGTAAGGGAGAGCCCAAGCAGAAGCATCCGTAAGCGCATGAAACCATTCACGATCATCACCTAAAAGGCCAAAAGCCTCACATGCAGCTCTATACGTCGGATATTCTTGCCCTTGGATAGTACGCATCATAGCAAAAGATGTTGGGCCCTTCATAATATGAAGCAACATTCGCAGATAATATAGCTCACCTTGATTTGGGGCAACATGGGCTAGGCGGCCAATCTTTCTAGATGCCTTTCGAGGAGCCCAACATTTACCATCTGCATGCCATGTCCAATGCTCTGGAAATTGAACGTATGTTGTTTGACGTGCTGTTGGGTATTGATGATTCGCATCAAACCATGCAGTCAATTTTGTGACAGTATTTGCAGGGTTGTCAAGCAGCTGTTCAAGGTCGTCATCTTCTGTGAAAACAACATTATTCAGCAAAGGGAGATGAATAGGGAGCCGCTCAACAGAAGGATCAGTATAATGTATGTCATATTGTAGCAAGCGCCAAGCTGCTTCACTGGGAGTAACGCAACGACAATTCAAGTAGTTAGTAATCTCATTAAGATCTTCCGTGGTAGCAGCAGAGGGACCTCGATGAAATCCTATTTTGGCAGAATCAAAACCCTTCGCGATATATTTGAAGAGATATTTATGCATACCATCATGGTTAACCCGTTCAACATTTATGTGGGCCTGGTATTTGACAAGAAGATCAACATTGTGTGGAACAACAAATCGGTTGTCTAGATGCACACCATTAATTAAAACATTGAAACCATTGTCTGGGCGACTGTATTGCGCATGGCCACGATCTAGCAAAATTGTATTGGCGCAAAAAGCTTTAGGATAAGATTTAGAACACCTGCCCTGAGACATGCAAGGCGATCGCGGATTTGCAGACCCGCATGGACCGTGCATCATAAAAGAAATAACAGCTTCATATCCAATTGGGTCAGTGGTAGGATCTGGCAACTGAGCAGATATCATAGAATCAATTTGCGCAACAGTCAGCGCAGCAGTTTTGTTAAGCCATATGATAATGTGAACGTGGGGCAAACCACGCTTCTGAAATTCAACAGTGTAGACCACTGCAATGAACATATACAAAAATAGAAGAAGCAAAACAAATCTAATGAGAAAAGAATCCAGACTATCAAAGATACAAATAATACTGAAAAATCGATTAGGAGAGGAATGTGTAGTCAAAAGAATAACCTGCATTTATCTCGCCAAAGAAGTGTTTTTTTGTAATATCATCAAGAAGCATGTTCAGTTTCATCTTGAAAACCCTATTTGCGAGATCAGGTCTATCAGATGCTTGCTGGCGCGGTATATGGCGTAAAGCATCAGCAATTTCTGGCCATGATGCATTACATGTAAATGTGATGAATAAATCAGGACATCCATATTTGCCGCAAACAGCAACACAATCTTGGTAGTTTTGATATAGATAGCGAGGTCCACCAGTGAATGATGCTGGAAGAATGATACGCTGACCAGTAGATGAAGCAGAACTCATGCCTCTGCCAACAGAATCAACCAAACATTTATATGAGCTTGCCCTATATTTCTGTTGAAAAGTCTTAGTCCTATAGTGATTCAACCGACACTCTTCGACACAACAGTAGCTATCAACAATATAGGCTTGTGTCAATGCTCTGCAACGTTGTGGTGTATTGAAATCATGAACTCTATCATGTAATCTATATGCATAATATTCTGCCATTGTGACAGTTTTTCTCCGTATTGAGGTAGATCGGATGGAAGCGCAATATGGAAGATCTTGATGGTATCCATCTTCGCCATATGGAAACAAAATAGGATATTGCATAGACATGAATCTGCAATGCGTCTCATTAATGCGCTGCAGTGTCGATGCTCGATCTTCAATAATGATGTCTCTGCCAATATTTGTGATGTCAGCATCATCTATGAGCAGACCAACTACCTCAGGTACAACTGGAGCACTATAGACATCACTATGAACATTTGGGTTCGCATAGATTCTAATAGAATAGTGGTCATCTGTTGGCAGAGGAAACCTATCACGGGCTGTCCTAAACAACCTGACAATAGGGTTGTGGACATCCAGCATACGAACGAAAAGCTGCACTAACTCCTCATTTGGTTGAAAACGGGCATCTCCAAACGAAGAAGCAACACTGATTCTATTTGCAACCTCATGCGCAGTATCAAAAATATAAAGCTGCGCATATATTGGCGTAACACCTTCAGTAGGCAAGAGCGAACCAACACGATGACATATTTGACCACTTATCTTAAACACATAAGGACCACGACCATCATTAACTGAATTGATAATATTGGCTCCCATGGATGTCATAGCAAACATAGAGTTATATTGTCTAATATTTTTGAAGAAATGCGATGACAATGAAACATCAGTAAATGTAAGCAGATCCAAGAGAGGCTGCGGAGGCAATTGATATGAAGGTAGGCTGATGCTGCCACCTCTACAACATAAAGAGTATTGTGGAGAAGATGTGTGACGCTGCCTCCGAATCCGTTCTTCATACCAAAATAGAGCAGCACAATATTGGCAACTATGAACAGGACCACCAAGATATACAGGAGAAAAGATGGTACCTAAGCAGAAGAAGAGATTTAGGAAAGAACAACCAACATGACATATGAACATATGGCAGCAAACATGCTAGAAGCACAGGGCAAAAAAACTTACGAGGGTGTCTTGATTGCGCAGAATGAGCAGAATCTATGAACGCATGCACAATGAATAAAAGTGACAGTAAGTAAAAAACACATAAAGCATGGAGGCAGTAGTAAACTAATAATAATTCTATGTCATACCGGAAGCACCACTGAAGGGAAAAACGGATGCAGCATGCGGTGATGATGATGCAGAAGGATCATCAGATGGAATAGATTGCGGAGCATCAACCGCTGCATCAAAATGGAATGAAATCTCATGATGCATAGTTGTGACACAAGACAACAACACAGTCAACAGGAAAGAATGACGCAAAACCTGGATGACGACAGCGCCGCAACATGTTTGTACGATGACGACGGGACTCTGCAGCCAGAGCCGAACTTGGACGAGGAAATTCAGTAGATGAAGAATGCACACGGCATGAACCGCGCACACGAAGACTGTTACGACATCGACGGTCCATAATCAATAGGAGGCATTCATTGGTGGATGATATGCGGTAAGGTGACAGAATCTTTGAGCACAAATGGTCGAAGAACTACACTGAGAGAATCGGCGAAACCTCAACTCGACAAATAAAATGCCACAAGCAATACAAATCCGCAAAAATCACATGGATTTTTGAGGACTTTCATAGCAATAAATTTCTTGCAGCTAAGTCTTCACCTGAGTTGTTGAAATGAGAAGACATAAGATGGAAAATATTATCAAAAGCTGTTAATTTATTTGTACTATTAATGGTCGCAATCTACCCTAATCATCTATGAATTATATCATGCCATCATAAAAAAACTAAAAAATAGAGAAAGAGCACAGCAGTGTTCACAGAATTTGTCTATTTTCTCTTATAAAAATATAATACGAGGAATTGCGCGGAGAACAACCCAGACGAATATTGGAAGCCATTGGCTATCTTTTAGTTTTTCATAAAGTTTAGTTTTATTTGGCGCATCATCAAATTCCTGTCTTAGAATCAATATGGTCTGAAAGAAACTACATGTAAGTTGGAAGCAGATCTGGCATGCTTGGGTGACTCTAAATTACCAAAAAAAAAAACTCCAATGTTCTCTCATTGGTCAGAGCTCGAACTTAGTATTAAAAATGCCCGTCATAACTCTTAGCAGAGAAACCAGAACTTTATATACAATATATTTGGACTGCAAGCAACTTGTTGATGAGAGAAGTAATCATCTATGAATTATATCATGCCATCATAAAAACACTAAAAAATAGAGAAAGAGCACAGCAGTGTTCACAGAATTTGTGTATTTTCTCTTCTAAAAATATAATACGAGGAACTGTGCGGAGAACAACCCAGACGAATATTGGAAGCCATTGTCTATCTTTTAGTTTTTCATAAACTTTAGTTTTATTTGCCCCATCATCAAATTCCTGTCTTAGAACCAATCTGGTCTGAAAGAAACTACATGTAAGTTGGAAGCAGATCTGGCATGCTTGGGTGACTCTAAATTACCAAAAAAAAAAAACTCCAATGTTTTCTCATTGGTCAGAGCTCGATACTTAGTATTAAAAATGCCCGTCATAAGTCTTAGCAGAGAAACCAGAACTTTATATACAATATATTTGGACTGCAAGCAACTTCTTGATGAGAGAAGTTAGAGGTAGAGTTTTTCCCATAGAAGCAGACAGTAGGCAGAAAAGTGTGAACCTAAATCCAGTCCATAGCCAATCTGGTCGAAAGAACCGACTGGTCGAAAGGCTCGGGCTGGTCGAAGCCTGCGCACTGGTGGACGAAAACAGATCAGCTGCTGTCAACACAGCAGATCAATATATATTTTGAATAAATACTTAGATCCAGGCAAACTCCAAAACATCTGATGAGACGTATATAAATCTTCATAGGTGGCCGTAAGTGTGTTTTTCTTTCTGCTATTTTTGTGCGCGTACATGAAACAGCGCCGGCTTCCCGGCGTCACCGCACCAGCCGGCGTCCGCGACGGCGGTGACGCGGGCGCCTCCCGCAACGGCCGACGCGGGCTCGACCCCGCGGTGGTGGCGACTTTGCCGATCATGCCGTGCAGGGAGATCAGGGAGCACAACATCGGCAAGAGCCTGCTCGAGTGCGCCGTGTGCCTGACGGACTTCGAGGACCGCAACGACCTCCGCCTGCTGCCGCCGTCTTCGCACGCGTTTCACCTGGACTGCATCGACACGTGGCTCGAGTCGCGCGTCACGTGGCCGCTGTGTCGGGCCAACCTTAAGTTGGCGAGTGTGCCACCACCGGTCACGGCGCCGCCGGGTCTGGTGGATGCTGTCCTCTACTCCTGTACTCCATCAGTTCACAGCCTCACTTCGCGCAGTCATGTCCAGTGAGCTCTCCACGCATTCCCCTTCCTCTTCCACGTCCTCCGCTCATGGTGCGCAAAGAGAGGAGCAGGCAATGCCCCAGGAAGCCAAGAAGCGCCGGCGCCTCGGCGCGTGGGCCGTGGAACCCCGGGCGAGGTGGGAACGGGCCTACCTCCTCGGCTGCGCTGCGGAGCTTATGGTGGACCCAGTCTTCCTCTACGCCGCGTCGCTGAGCGGCCCGCTCATGTGAGTCTTCGTCGATGCGTGGTTCGCGGCCGCGGTCACCGCACTCCGCTGCCTCGTGGACTCCCTGTGTGGCTGGCACCTCCTGACGCAGCCCCGGACCGTGCCGTGCGCGGCGAGGCTGGAGCGCGAAGACGACGAGGCGCGGCGGAGAGGCAACGGCGGCGGCGCGCCACCTTCGGACGTGAGGTTTAAGAAAGGGCTTTTCTTGGACGCCCACGGCTGCTGCGCTGCAGGTGCTGGAGCCGGAGAGCGACGAGGCGGAGAGGAAGGAGGAGGCCATGGAGCTCGACAGGCTGCGCAGTGCGCGGCGGGGGGCGAGGATGCCGCGGTCGCACTCGACGGGTCACTCGTTGTTCATGGCGGCAGGAGGTGGTCAGGTCCCGGCAGCTGCGGCACGCCAAGAGTGTCGTCCACCTTATTGATCGCAGGATAGTATATGGGCAGCTGATCGCACAAAAACCTAAAAATTCAGATGTACATGCAAAAGCTGTCGATATGAGCTGCGAGGAAATCGCAGCCGAACCGAGGACAACAACTGGTCGACGTCAGTCCGCAAACATGGAGAGCAAGCGATGCGAGGGGCCCAACTGGTCGAAACTACATGGTCGTGGTCCAGCAGAAAAGGTGTTGGGCAGGGTAGTCGACAACAGCAAAGGAGCAAGCAAATAGCACACGGACAAAACTGGCCGCAAACACAGCGACGAAGCGATCTGAACCGGTCGAAAAACAACAGGCGAGCAAGGCAAAGCACATACACTGTGGTACTCGACCAGAAACGTGATCGAGAGAGAGCGTGAGTCGGCCGCGGGCAAAGGGAACAGAAGACACATACATAGCAGCCAAGGCAGTACGAACTGAGGCAACAACGCAACAATTCTGATGTGTTCTCATCCGGTAAAAATAAAAGTGTACATCATTTGCTAATGCCCTGGGATTTGCAAAAGCAGCAGTTTTTTTTTTGTCCCATGTCAATCTGAACAGGATGATAAAATAAAAGTGTGCATGAAAGCCAAAATAAAAGTATACATCATTTGGTAATGGCGTCGGATTAGCAAAGGCACCAGTTTTTTTTTTGGTCTTATGTCAATCTCAACAGGATGGTAAAGTAATAGTAAGAAACAAAGAAACAAAGACAGTAAGAAGAGCAACAGGAAGAAACAGCAAACCGATAGAAACAGCCAGAGAGGCACAAACAAAAGCAACAGGAAGAAACAGGAACGGCATCAGCAGGAAAGAGGCAGCAGCAACAGCAAGAAACAGGGATGGCATTAGCATAGAAGCAGCAGGGCGTGAGGAGGAAAGCCGAAAAAAAATAAACACGGAAAACACAAAGCGAGACGAAGAACAGAGATTCAGAGCAACGAAAAAGCCGCAGTAAGAAGAGGAAGAAAACACAGTGCAGCAGCAAGCAGGGAAGAATGAACTGACCGCAAAAACAGCGAAACAACGGCAGCCACCAACGGATCGACGGGCGAAGCCAAAAGCAACACAGAAAACCAAAAGACAGACAGCCAAGAAAAACAAAGCACGGCGGAGAAAAACTCAACGCAAACAACACGCAATCCGAGGGCGAACAGAGAACTCACCTACCAGCATGCAGAAACAAATCGACGCCGCAAAAGCAAAGCATCAGACGGCAGCAGAAAATAGCGCGACGCGGACCAATGAAAGCAAAGAGGCGTGCAAGCCACCTACCTCGACAGCCGGAGCAAGGCCAACCGCAGATCACGAACATCGGACGGAGCAGCAAAAGCTGAGACGTGGGCGAAGCAAAACGCAGAGAAATGAACAGTGGCCATGTTAGTGGGCGTGAAAATGTTAGAAATGTAAGATTAGTGTGAAAATCAAGGAGAGATAAGCATCAGCTTTGAATATGCACTCGGGTACAGCTAAATAGTTTGTGGTTCACCCCTATTCGTGTGATTTGGGGAAATCTAAACTAGTCAAGTATATAATAAATACAAATGAGTTCATCCGTATATTTTATCCATCTCCACATGGTTTCATAGACTGTATTTTAGAGGAGAAAATAGAAATAGTTCCACGTTTACATTCTTGAAAGATAAATTCTTATTTCTTTATTTTCGAGCAATGTGCTTGTTATCTACACTAGGTGTTTACACTGGAGTTGATTGGGATTAGTATCAGGTGTAGTCGAACTAATTTTCAAAGTTGCAAAACTTATTTGCTGTCAGGTTGGGGATGTGATAAAAGTAGAGATAGTGGAATCTAACAGTGTGATCTGTTAGATGAAAATATAGGACTAGGTGTGTAGTTCAAACTATATAAAACATTTGTTTGTTTGTTTTTCTTTTTTATTTCTGTTGCATATTAATTTAATCTTTAAGTTACTTTCTTCTCAATTGTCATATTTGATTCAACAAGTGGTATTAGAGCAAAGCAAGATTGAAGTATGGCAACCGAGAATGGTTTTGCTACTAACAAGGCCCCTAAGTTTGATGGAACAACTTATCCATATTGGAATTACATGATAGAGCGATTCTTGCGAGACCACTCTTATGATTAATGGGAGATGATACGACAGCCCTATGTACCATCTGTCTTGCTGGATGATGCAAGCAAGGTAAGGTAACGCTTAATGAGAAAGTTTTGCATTATACTACTATATTCTTTGCGGGGAGTACAATCGAGTTTGTATGCTTACATTTGGTTATGAAGTTTGGAGAGCACTTGAGACTATACACGAAGGGACATCTGATGTCAAGGAAACGAAACTAGAGATGTTGGTAAAAGAGTATGAACATATCCAAATAAAACTAAGACAAAAAATCATGGAGTTTTATACCCGCCTCAATCACATCATTAATGAGCTTAAGAGACTCGGTTGAAATTTTACTGATTCTGGTCTACGCACGAAAATGTTGAGTCCATTTCAAGGAAAAATGGCAATTCCACCCTGTTCTACAATTTGGTTTGATCTTGGAATTCTGAAAAATTCAGAATTTTTCTCATCTTTTACCTTTTTTTTATCATGTGGGAGTTAGAATTAATTCCTGATGTGTTTCATTTTGCTAAATGTTTATAATTTTAGTGATTAATGAAAAATTTAATTGTGGGACTAATGTATTTGTTGAAAATATATAACTTAGTCTAAATTAGATTGCAAGAAGATGGTGAAGAAGATCACCTTGGAGATGATGTATGATTGAGCTTTCACAAGTATAGACGAACTCTATCAAAGGTAAAATCAGAAATTAAGAGTATATTTTCTAAGATTTTACTGGTCTTGGTGTTTGGAGATGGCCGGATTGTTAAATTCTTGTTTCCTAGTTTTGGCCGTACTATGAAGAAGGGCTCAGGGTTAGTAGTTTAATGATATCTCATGTGAAAAGTTTAAATCCATGGATCATTTACTCACTAAGTCAAAAAAATGTTTTTTAGTTGATTTGAATGGTTAGTGAAGGCATCGGTAATTAAATTTGCAAAATATGACTCAGGTGGATGCTTTGAAGTGACTGGACTAAATTTTTTGTAATTTATGTAGTGATCTAGACCAAATGAGGTCATGGTTATATCGCAAAAATTGTAGTTCTTCGAGTTAGCTTTCTAACAAGTCTAAGGAGTACCTAAATTCGATGTCTAGATCAAATGTTATGCCATTTATTTAGTACTATGCAGGCTATTAGACAGGCCACTGGATCTCCGGTGGTTCTTTGGAATGTTTTTGTAATTTATGTAGTGATCTAGACTTAATTATGTCTTAGTTATATTAAAAAAGTTGAAACCCTTTGAAGTAGTTTTCTAATGGATAAAGGAGCATTTAAATTCGATATCTAGATCAAAAGTTACACCCTTTGTTGAGAGATGTTCAGCCCGTCAGAAAGCTATCAGATGTTCAGTGGTTTTTCGTCGAACATCTGGTGGTTTTCGTAAGACATCCATACCAACAGTGTAACAGCTAGAAATTTGGCCATTGGAGGTGACCATTGAATTTTGGTCAGACGATTGGTGACCAACCCATCAGATGTTTGATGAAATGTTGAAATTTCTGTCAACTTTTTCCAACAACTTTTTCCAATGAATGGCTTGGGGCTTTTATTTGTAAGTGTTGGCACTAGAATACATTGACAAATAGTCCAAACATACTCTAGAGTACTTAATTCTCATATATTAAAAAAAAAGTAAAAAATCCAATGAGCCTTTTGCACACATTGAGATATTGTGAGTTGAAAATCTCATGTAGGTTTATCCTCGTTCATTTGAGTTTCTTGGCACTTCATTGGTATCAAGTGAAATGTTTTAGCCTATTAATCTTGGTGGTCGCTACCACCTAAATGGTCGTCAAAGGGCTGGTGATCTCTCCACCAACGAAGAATATCGAAGAGACCCGAAGAGTAGTTGTGAAGACTTAGTGCTCACTTATCTAAAGTAGAGAAGGAACAACACTAGTAGAATTGAAGTAAGACTTGTGTAAGAACGCTTCAACGAGAAGTTGAGAAGACCGGCAAAATCTGCGAGACCTCGAGAAAAAATCCCTCTTATTATATTGGTTTAATTCTTTTGCTTTCTTTTTATGGCACTTGATTAACTCCCATTGCTTCTCTTTTATTATATCACCCCAAATTTGCAAAACTTATTTGATCACTTGAGCCATTAGCGTTCAATTAGGATGTCTGCAAAAAAAATTATGTTTATAAGTACAAAAATCAGTTTTTAGACCAAAAATTTTAAAAGACCTATTCACCCTTCATATATCTCCATCCTCAATCCTTTAGAAAGTCTTGAGTTCCCTTGACCCAAAGGTATGGCATGTTAAAGTAATAGCTATTATGGAGTCAAAAAATTTGAACGAGTTAAAACTTCATGATCTTCTAGGTTTACTAATGACTATGAATTAAACATTGAAAAATCAGTCAAACCTGAACCTTATAAGAAAATTGCTTTAGCTGTAACTTCTGGTGTATTTGGTGACACTGTTAACGATTTTGATGAAGAAATTGCACTTTTGTCTCGTCATCTAAAAAGATTGACACAGGACAAGAGGAAGAAGGCCAGATTGGGACACAATAAGAAGAATGATGACACCCAATGTTTTGATTGCGTGAGTCTAGTCATATTAAAATGAACTATCCTCACAGGAAAGTTTCTTCTCATGCAGAAAAAAAAGAAAGCCGCGTCCACAACACACAAGAGAAAAAGATGCAATTCAACTCAAATTTGAAGAAAAAGAGGAAAATCAGTTTCAAGAATTACCAGAAGGCATTCATGGGTGCATGGGTTCCGATGAAGAAACAAGTGAGTCCAAATCTGAATGAAGTGCATCGGAAAGTGAAGAGTTTTCAGGTATGTGATTCATGCCAAGGAAGACGAAGACAACTCTTCTGTTGATGAGTCATTTTCCTCAAATGACTCAAATGACGTCGCACTTGACCAAGTTAGTAAAGAAGAATTAGTTGATATATGTGATAAATTTGAAGAAACATTGATTGTTTTGAATGAAAAATACAATCATCTAAATGTAAACTATAAGCAGTTAAAAACCAAATCTTATTTACCTCTTACTAGTATTGCGGAGTTTTTTTCATGTGAAAAATGTTTAGTTTTACAAAAGAAGATTGATTTTCTTGAAAATTCTATTTATGTAAAATGTCTTACTTCTAAGAAAGAAACAAAAACTTTATGACATTGGCCTAAAACAAGTCACGCAGGAGAACGAGGATGAGACAACAGAATGAGTGATGTTGTTCTTTCCACTAGGATTAGAATGCAAACCACAAGGACTAAAATGCAAACAAAACATGTAACACTAAAACTAAATCGATGACAAATAAAAATAAAACAGATCGAGAAAGAGAAAAAATGTCATAAGAAATACAAAGAGAGAGGTTGTAGTCTTGGCACACGACTAGTGTATGCTTTGAAATGATGATTCACGAGTACATGCGATAAAAAAAATCGAGTACTATTTGCGCATGAGAGGGAGTGCAAACGAATATTGATGATTACATTCTTCGGCAAGTATCGACGAGCAACGAGTACAAAACAAACACTGGCCGTTTCCCGACTCCTGCCAGCCACAGACAGCAAAAGCAAAGACCATACACAACTCAGCTGTAGAATATAAAACAATTCACTCCTTAAATAAGATCAGAACGTCTAAAAGAGCAATAGTCAGGCTGCACAAGGATGGTAGATGAAAAGATCAAATTCAGTGCTTTACAAAAGCTATTACTGAACACTGATATACAAGAACCTGAACAGTGCCTTCAGAAGATGGGCTTAGCTATGGAACCACAGAAGCGAAACATTAGAGCTGTTTGGAAGTTCATTGAGATTCACAAAACAAGCTCACTAGTTTAAGATTTCTATAAAACAAATTTCTGAATTGAAATGTCTGTTCACATTTTGCAAAGCCCTACAGAGCCTGAAGAGTTCATGCACAAGGCGTCAAACTATACTGAATCTAAACCATGCTTGAATCATTCGACTCACATTTATCAATCAAATGCAATCTTTGAAAAAAAAAAAAAGCTTATAAAGACTATACAATGCAGCTCACAAACAAAAGTTAAATACAAATGAATAAAGCTTTTAAAAATTTGAGTCATTGGAAAGAGGGACTTCAGTCTGACCATAACAGCAATTGATTCAAAGAGAGCTTCAAAGCAATATTTACTGAGAACACACTCAATCAACAGTCAGACATAGCAATTCAAGTTAGAAACTATCACCTGGAGCAACAACATGGGAATTGATGACCAAAGCAACAACACAAACATATGGTTGTGATCAAGAATAACTGAAATTTAAATTCAGCAACCTCAATCACACAAGAATTTGCTCACAGATCAGATTAGAAATCACTAGAGCAGCTCAAATAAGATCTCACATATTAATGAGTTTGACAACTCAAGTTTACTAGCATCCCAAAAGATAGCACTACAATCTTCACAAAAGAATTACTCAAGATGCGACTATTGGTTTATACAATTCACTGACAGGCCTTCAAACACTGAAGAAATATCTGCAGAATCACTAGAAATCACCACTCACAGAATAGTAATCAACTGAATCTCAAGGAAATTAAAGAGAAGACAAATGCAATTGGATTCATTCAAGATCTTAGTTCATCATCCAGCTAAATCTTTGATTCAAAGGAGTATGTATTAGTTTGTGGCATTTTACATAACTCAATTCATATTATACATGCATTTGTTCTATCCATTCTAAGTTTATAATATGCTCAGAACAGAGGAGGGAGAAGAGAGTGGAATTGATCACCAATCTTGCTTACTGGAGTTGAAGCCGAGGTTTCTGTTGAAGAAGAAACACTGGAGCTCGTCAGTGTCGAGGTCAGTGGAGGTCGTAGAGGAAGCCGTGGAGTCCTGTCGGCGGTTGGGGAGGATGCTGGGTGCACGGCCACAGTGAGATGCCCGTGGCTCTTATCGAGGTAGAAGCTGCAAATAGGTGTTCTCGTTGAAGATTGGAGAAGAGGTCTGATATGGATTGGTCCGCAGTTTGGCCCGATCTTCACGGCGTAGGATCTGAGATAACTGGACCGCGTAACCTGATAAATGACACTGCCAACTATCGTCTCTATTACGGCAATCTGCGACATTCGATTCACCCAATCACACGCTTCGATCTCTTTGTCTACTCGCTCACGTGGAGTAAACGTGTTCCTATAATCACCGAGACAATCACAAGAACGACGGAGACAAGAATTCTTAGATAATTCCCAATTCTAAGGGGTGGAAATGCCTCACTCAAGCCCTAGAACAAAGAAGTATTTTATTATGAAAATTCTCTCTTCTTGCGCGCTCTTCGGGCAGCAATCTCCTCAGTAGTCTCGTCGAGCTCCTCACGTCCATGAAAACTATCTTCTCTTTGCGATCTGTCTCAGCGAGTCTCAGGCATTCTCTTATCAATCAAAATATCAATAATCTTTTGACGCATGTTACTCATGTTCTTAATAAGTTGTTCATTGAACTCTCTTGTTATCCTAACAAACTTCTGTCATGTCACATAAGATGGTAGTGGTGCGCCTCCCCACCCTCCTCGTTATCTGCCATGGTTAGTGCAAACACAAAAGTAAGACATCAAATATATAAGGGATGTTATGTAGAATCACTCAAGCTCACCCTCTCACTTACTAACTGAAGTTTTTATGACTACTTTACGGATTGAAGAATTGCGTGTACTCTAGTAACGGTAGACAGTTGAAGGTGATGGAATAAGTGAGTCAAGGTCCAAGCTCCACAAATAGCCACTGTCAATTATTGGGCTTGGACCTTGATTCACTTATTCCATCACCTTCAACTGTCTACCGTTACTAGAGTATACGCAATTCTTCAACCCGTAAAGTAGCTATAAGAATTTCGGTTGGTAAGTGAGAGGGTGAGCTTGAGTGATTCCACATAACATCCCTTATATACTTGTTGTCTTTTTTGTGTTTGCACTAACCATGACAGATAACGAGGAGGGTGGGTGGAGGAGACGCACCACTACCACCTTATGTGACACGACAGGAGTTTGTTAAGATAATAAGGGAGTTCAATGAACAACTTATTGAGAACATGACTAACACTCGTCAAGAGATGATTGATATTTTGATTGATAAGTTTGATAAGAGAATGCCTGAGACTCGCAGAGACATATCACAAGGAGAAGGTGGTGTTCATGGAGTTGAGGAGCTCGACGAGACTACTGAGAAAATTGCTGCCCGAAGAGCGCGAGAAGAGAGAATTTTCAGAATAAAACATTTCTTTGTTTTAGGGTGGAAGTGAAGCATTTCCACCCCTTAGAATTGGAAATTATCTGAGAATTTTTATCTTCGTCGTTCTTGTGATTGTCTCGGTGATTTTAAGAACACGTTTACTCCACGTGAGCGAGTAGACAAAGAGATCGAAGCGTGGGTGAATCGAGTGTCGTAGCTTGCCATAATAGAGACAATGGTTGGCGATGTTATTTATCAGATTGCGTTGATCGAATTATCTCCGATCCTACGCCGTGAAGATCAGGCCAAACTGTGGACCGATCCATCTCAAGTTCGCTGTTGCCGGCACACGGGATGTGGTCGGCGGCAGAGACGAAGGCGGTAAGCGGTGCCGACGAGAGAGAAAGAGAAAGAAGGCGGCGGCGCCAATTTTAGGAGGGATCGGTGGAGAGAGGAGGGTGCCGAGGAGACGCAAATGGCCGACGGCTGCGCGCGGTGGCAGAAGCACAGCTCAGATCCGGTGGGATCTGACGATGATGGTAGCGTCAGATGGTGCAGTGGCGAGGGGGTGACTGCGGGTCATCGTAGGCGGAGGCGGTGGAAATGGTGGAGGCGCACGGGTGCAAGGCGACGACGGCGACGCAAAGCGACCGCGGTGGCTCAAGGCAACAGCGCTGTGTAGAAGGTGGAGAAGAAGCGGCGTCGGCGCAGATCTAAGGGCCGGCAGCCGTGGGAAAGGAAAGGCGGTGCCGGCGGATCACGGGAAGTGAAAAGGCACCGGTGGCAACTTGTGGTGGAGGCGACGCTTGGGAAAATGGGCGCTGATCGAGATCTCATGAAGACGGCAGCGCACAGAGAAGAAGAAGGAGGACGCCGCCGGCGGATCTGGCGCTGATTGACGACGTGTAGAGAAGAGGGCGACGCCGGAGGTGGACGGAGGTGAGGAAAGCTAAGGGGGCAGAAAAGAAGAGGACACTGCACGGTGTAAGGCCTAGCGGTGAGATGGTAGGAGGTGTGGAATCAGTACAAGATGTGCCTCCACATGTTAGGATTGCTTCTCCGTATGTATATGATATTGTATGCAGGATGCTCACGTCACATGACGGGTAGCAAACATAGTTCTCTAACCCAAAAAAGCATCTCCAACGGTGAGAGAGTTATTTTTGAAGATGAATAAAAAAGGGTCATTATTGACAAAGGTACAGGGAAGGCAAATCAAGGAGCGATAAACATACACTCGGATACAGCCACACTTGGGAACAGCTAAGTAGCTCGTTGTTCGCCCCTATTTCAGTGCGATTTAAGAAAACCTAAACTAGGAGGTTACACTGTAAATGCGGATGATTTTATCTGTACTATTTCATTCCTCCCACGGAATTTCATAGACTATTTTTAGAGGAGAAAATAGAGATAGACTTTCACACTTCAAATGAGAAAATTTTATTTCTTTGTTTTTGAGCGAGGTGCTCCTTATCTAGAATAGGTGTTTACTCTGTAATTTGATTGGGATTAGTATCGAACGTACGAGATTTAATCAAACTTATTTTCAAAATTATAAAGACTTATCTACCATCTAATGGGTGTGAAAAATAGAATCTATCAATATGATCAACTAGACAGAGATATAAGACTAAGCGCGTAATCTAAACTCCATAAACATCAGTTTGTCTGTTTTCTTTTTGATCTCTGTTGCATATTAGTTTAATTTTCGATCTACTTCTCGATTGCCATAACAAATGCTAAACTTTTTATACATCAGCGTAACCGAAGTAAATACCGAATACCAAAATAAATAAATTTCGGTTGTTAAAAAATAAAGACCTAACTTGAATACCGAAATAAATAAAGTTCGGTTAGGTTATTTTAGCTCGGTCGGCTTATGGACACCTCTAGGTGTGGGTTTGACAAATTGCAGGAACAACAAAACTTAGCTTTACATATTTCTGTTTCATCACATCTCAAGAGAGAATTTAGTGCTGTAGATAAACTTTTTGACTATTTTTTAAAAGGGATAATTAGCTCCAAATCATTGTCAAAGATATAAAATTAACAAAATATTACTGACATCTTGCTAACATGTGACCTCAAATCCCACATGTTATACTCACATTCAATAATATTTTGTTTATTTAACAATTTTTCAGTGGTATGAACTAAATATTCTTTTTTAAAACTATTTATTTTGAAAAAGTCAAAAGGCCCATATTGGAATTTAACCATTTTAAAGATCCTTTTCTTCCAAGTCAGACAGGTAATCTAGGATAAAACATTCTGCTGCAATGTAGCTAACTATAAACACACACAGTATTGCTTCGTGCTTGTTTTGACATTACTTGAGTAACATTTGGTGCTGCTGTAGAAAACAAAGGTGAGAGTTTGTGTGAGTATTTATGAACAAATCATGAGTTGTAAAAGTAAAACTGTCACTAAAATATATGGGGACAACAATGCTAGCGTGCGCAAAAGCATATTAATTGAGTGAACAATTCTATCAGTTATAACAGTAGTTACTGCTTGGAGTAGTGACAAATGTATCAAAACTATCAATTGATCGCAGTTTTGACAGCAAAAGAACTTCAGAATAATCTGCTTGAACTCATTGTTTGCTTATTTTCTCCCAAACTTAAAAATGCATGGTGTGGTCATATGAATGGAATTTTCTTTGGGTGATCTTTATGCAATGTTTTTGTACAGTAGAGCATACCCTGAGTTTATATTTACAATGGCAACCCTGTGTTGTAGGATATCTCCAACTTCTTTAACTGCTCCACCAGCACTGCATGGCAATTCTCAAAGGTTAATCTTTCCAAGGAGCTCGGCAAGCCCTTCAGAGGTAGTGATTGGATATTAGGGCAATTACATATCCGCATGAACTGGAGGGAAGACAAGCTGTGCAATTCTTCAGGGAGCTCCTGAAGATTTCTGCAGTCATGAATCATCAACTCTTCCAGTAATGGGAAACAATGGGATAGCTTGTGCACTCCTCGCAGAATCACGGAATCAGAGGACTGACATATTACAAGTGTTCGAAGGCTTGGAAGTGGATTTCTCATTAATAGTTGAAGGACCGATGTATCACTGATGATTAGGTCCTCTAGCTTTTGCATGCATTGCCATTCACCAATCTCAGAAGCCATTGGCAGACCGAGGTCTGTCAATCTAGCACAGTTCACAATATGCAGACTGACAAGGTGTGATAAGTAATGCAATCCATTTAGAGACTGCAGACCATCACAGTTATTCAAAAAAATCCCCTTGAGTGTTCTCAGCCGAAATATTGTTTGTTTGGGAAGGCACCTTATATTAGGACAGTTGTATAACCCCAAGTGTGTCAGAGAGGGCAGATCACACAAGCAGTCTGGAAGTGATTCGTCAAGGTAGCCACAGGACTTCAGTAACAACGTCTCAGTAGATGGAGGTAAGGCCAATTTCCTCGTGCGTGGAAGCTCTGGGCAATTATCCACACTCAGATCGCTAAGAGAACTGAAGCCATGAAATCTTTCCACTGGAAGTGATGCAAGTTTTGCACAGTTGATGATACGTATTGTTTTGATTCTCTTCAGAACATCTATTTGTAAGCACTCCTCAAGGCTGATCAGGTTTGCGCAGTATTCGATATGTAATATCTCAAGGGCAGAAGGGAGACTAGTTATTGTCATTAGGTAAGGACATTTTGAGAACCAGAGTTCGTGCAAGCAATTCAGCATTTTTGAATGCAGCCAAGATGGGGATTTGGTTCCACCATATGTTATCAATTTCAAATGCTCAATGTTGGGATGAGGCTGGAGCAATTCAAGAACCATGTTATCTGTAAAAGATTTGGTGCTGCTGAACTCAGCATCTTTATGTCTATTAGAAGACCACTCTAGAATAAGCTTCTTGAGGTGTTCTTTTCTGTTCAGCATCGCTTGTGCAGCATAATCCTGTTTCACAACATTCTCGAGGCTCTTGATGTGTAGAACTTCACTAAGCTGGGTCATGTCCTTCAGTTCTGCAATTCTATGTCCTTGCCCTTTGGGAACTTCAAACAACACTGAGTTCCGCAGGGAGGTCAAATTGCTAAGATTGGCTATTACTGAAGTAATGGGTGCATCCATGTAACATTTCCGCAGATTGGTCAATCTTCTAATGCCCTTAGGATTATCCTCAAGTGGGATGTTCCTTATGTTCAGAACTTGCAGATTGCTAAGTTGAAAAACTGACTCTGGCAACAATGTTTGGATCTTTGTAGATGAAATGTCAAGATAGCGAAGATTTTTGAGATTACCAATGCTCTTAGGCAACTCTGTCATAGTGCATTTCCGTAATACCAACAATCGGATGTTGGTCAGCATATCGAACAAATTATCAAGTGAGAAACTCAAATCTTGCTCAGACGAACCAAAAATCACAAGTGAACGCAGCTTTTTGTATCTACCAATCTCCATAAAGTTGCTTGGGTCTAGATATTTAGTACACACAGATAGATGTCGGACAGTATGAGGGATCTTTTGCTGCCATTTCTCACTGTCCAGCTGAAAACATTCACTGATAGAGACTGACCGTGCCAGATCGCACATCAAGTCATGCATAACACAATTGACATCACTGAACATGTACTTTTGAAAGAAGCATCTATTGAGAAACTCTTGCCAGCACCGGTCTCCGATGCCATCATGCGCTGTAATGAAGCCTTCTGCAATCCACATATCAATCAGGGTCTCCTTTTGGAAGACATAGCCTTTAGGAAATATGCTATAGAAGGTGAAGCACCGTTTCAAATGCGCCGGTAGGTACTGGTAGCTCAACCGTAGCACTGGGAGTATGTCACCCTCTCCTTGCTGCTCTAGCTCCCACAACTCACTGTTCATGATCGCCCTCCAATGTGCCACACTCATGTCTAAGCTCAACATGCCACAGACAGTCTTTGCAGCAAGAGGAGAGTTCTTCAACATGCTTATGATCTTCCTGCCTATAATCTCCAATTCAGGACGGTGTGCCATGTCCTGCGTCCCAAATGCATATTGCCTGAACAGGTCCCAATAGGCCTCATCTGGCAAGCCACTCAAAGATATCAGATCCATCGTTCCAATTGCATCAGCAACATTGCGAGATCGAGTGGTCACCAAGATGACACTTCCTGGAAGCGCATACTTGAGTGGTGCAAAAAGCCTCTGCCATTCCCGGACATCCTCGATCCATGCATCATCAATGACAAGCAAGAACCTCCTTGACATGACCAAATCCTTGGCAATGCCCTGAAGTGCATCTAAATTGGCAAGGCCAGACTGCGGCAATGCCCCCTTGGTCACAGACTCTATGATCTCCCTTGTCACTCTTTTCACATCCAAGTCCAATGATTCTGGCATGCACACCCACATCCTCAAATGGAAGTGGTCCTCCACTCTCCAATCATTATATACAATTTGTGCAAGGGTAGTTTTCCCAACACCCCCAATGCCAACAACAGGGAGGACAGCCACATCATCGTACTTCTTTCGTCTCTTCACACTGCTGCAATTAGGCTGACAAGGATTGGCAGAATTCAACAAAAGTCGCACCACTTCCTCAATCTCTCTATCTCTACCAAACACCACAGAATCCCCAAGAGAGGAGCTTGTCTCCCGGAAGGCATGTGGCGCCAAAGGATTGTGGTGCATTCCAAGTACTCTGATGGTGCGCTCCATCTCGGACGACACGAGGTCCAGCCGGGCCTGGATGTCCCTTACTTTTTGTGCCATGCCAGTGATGAGTTCACGCAAAATTAGAAGCACAGAAGACAAAGGATTGTCACTTGTCTGCTGTTCTTGTGCAGCAAGCTCATCGAGGAGATCATCTGCATCGTAAGAAGCATCCTTGAGCTGGACAAGGAGGTCGGCCACACCAGGATTTGTGAATTGCCACTGGTTGGCTTGGTCTATCAGCACATGCACACTGGGCAATGTGGTGCGCAGCCGGCCTGTGTCATTGCTGAGGCTGGCATAAGCGCCCCATGCATCAGCCACGGCCGACATGCCGGCGGTCACAAGCCAGTCCATGGTTTTGTCCTGAAAGTTGTGACAAAGTCAAGTGAAGTGCCCTGCAATGCGGAGATGATGGAATGGAATAATGGGATGGAAGGGAAGGACTAATTGCTGGTGTTGTTTAGTAATCGCAGTATGTGACCTTGACAACTTCAGCTTGAGACAACTCCCACTAGTCTTCTGGTCAAAACGTCAAGAGATTCTGTGGAATTCGTATGGTTGCCAGATGTTGCAATTTATCACCCCAAAAGTGAAAAGAACTCAGAAATTCATACCTATTCCTCAGAAAATACCAGCACCAAAATTTCATCTATATCACAATTCCTTTGAAACATTGTCAATCGGACGACCCTAGATGAACTAAACAATGCGATGAGTGGTTCCTTTTCCACGATGACTCACTTAACCAAACTTAATTTGAGGTTCCATTGTTCTTTATTTACTGTCTGCTTAGAGTTAAACAAAAAAAAGTACTTTTAAGTGGTAAGTGGTTAAGATTGCCGTTGTTGTATGACAGTATTCAAGAAAGCGCTAGGCGTCAGGCGGGCGGTTGTCTGGCGCCTAGCGCTTAGGGGCCTAGGCGTGGGTAGTTGCAAATCAAGTCCTCTAATTGCTTTAAAAATTGTGTAGTTCAATTTTTTTTAAGTATTAAAGCATTTTCCATAGGTCCTGTTTGATTGTTTGAAAAACTTTTCCTGCTGGGAATGAAAAAAATACTACAATCCCAAAGTGTGGAAATCAGCCAGTAACCAAACCCTAGCTTCTGTTTGGATCCGAAAGGAATCAAAATAGTTCCTACAGACAAGAGTGTGGATATGAAAGTAAATTTAATCTGATTCAAGTAGTGAAAAAACATGTAAGCGGTCACCCCATTATATCTTCTTACCAAGATCTCCAAATTAAAAAAAAAATACCAAATTGAATCGAGGGAAGTAGTGGAACTACGTTTTGCCAAGAAGAAGACGAGGTTTGCGTTCTTCTCTCCGCGCGCCGGATTGCAGCCGCTGGTCGAAGAGGAGGGCGTCGCCGGAGCCAATCTGTTCGTCGGGGAGGACGAGGACTAAAGAATTGTGTGGTGCCAACGGCGAGTCAGCGACTACGGATTGTCTTTGCTGGCTGCGCTGTCTGTAGTCTACTAGTCCGTACCTTCAAGAATTTTTTATTTTTCCACTAAATAGCCATGAAGAAATAAATAAACTGCGTAGATGAGGCGCTAACAATTCTTACAAATTATTTTTCCTAAAAGAATATGACAATTTAAAATAAAAAAATTCAGCAATCTTAACTTATAAAATGCTATAACTAAAATGATGAAATACGACAACTTTAACTTAAAAAAACACGAAAACTTAAAATCACAAAATTTGACAACCTAAAAATTACAAAAAGGAAAACCTAAAATGAAAAAAATGTAGCAAACTTAATTAAGAAAATTTAATAATTTAAAATAAGAAAATACGGTGACTTAAAAAAATATAATTTAAAATAAAAAAATATGACAAGAAAACTAGAAGCACATATGATTAAAAAAGAGATTTTGGTCTATATCACTGACCAAAACAGAAATTTTGGATATGTCACTAAAAATCGTCTAGTTGATTTTATACCACTGGATTTTAAAATTTCTTTTGAAAATGTCATTCTAATAGAACGGAGCTCAAATGACATATTAGATCAATACGTTTAACCAGTAAAAATGACTATATTATCATTTGGGAAAATGTCACTAGGAAAGTTTATGATTTTTGTATATGTCATTTAGATGAAAATTTTGGCTCTATTTTGGGGGGAAATTTTTGCGCCATTTTTTTTTGTGACCTCTGTATATAATAATGGGAGGGTGATATGGGAGGACGGGGAGCAAGATTGAGAGAGACAGCTGTTGCATCTAGACTCTCACTTGATTTTGATGATCAATGACATTAAGTGTTTCAGACTAACCTATTTGTTTTGAGTGTGGTTAAAGAAATCAGGTGAAAAGACAAACAAGAACAATAATAGACAAAACACCAAACGGGAAGTCACAAAGATCTAAAGTAAAAGTTTAGGATCACTTTCTTTAGGATTTTATCGATCTCTGTGTTTGGAGATTGACCAGAGTTATAAAATTTCTTTTTGTTTGATCGTATTATTAAGAGGGGTTGTGAATCTCTTCTACTACCGGCAAAAACTAATAAATTCTTAGGTCATGAGTTGCATTCTCTCATTCACACACTTGTTCATCACTTTGGCCAAGTCTAAGAAAAATATGAATATGGAACTAGACTTAAAATCTGAGGCGTGACGAATTGTCAGCCTATGTAGACAGTCAACATAAATGTCAGTTTTAATGCGGACATTTATCCAGTAACCAAAATTTCAAGCAAAAACTATCTATAATGTGCTGACAGTCAGCATGAGTATTAGCTCGAATGCAGACATTCGACCAATACTTTGCTCATGTGAAAACATTCGATCAATAGCCTTCGACTAGAGGCACACACATTTTCAAGCTGAAATATTTTATATTGTACTGATAGTCAGCTTGAATGTCAACTTAAGTATGGACATTTGTCCAATGGCACACACATTTTCGAACTGAAATATTTTATATTGTGTTGACAGTCAGCTTGAGTGCAGACATTTGTCCAGAGGCTCATACATTTTTTCAAGTGAAACAAATTTGCTCTCTGCTGACAATCAGCCTAAAAAAACTGACTGTTAGCACACTGGTTTGACACAACTCCAACGGTTCTTGATTGTGTCATAACTAGCCATTTGAGACTAACGCTGACTGTCCGTCTTTGGAACTGATTGTCAGCATGTACAGACACTTTTTCTGCACAACCAGAACAGCTAGTTATGAGGTGTGGGCTATATATACATGTTGTGAGCATGAATTTGACATCTCTCTGAGCTAGAATTTCATATACTTGAGCCCAAGTATTCTTGCAACCAAGACCTGATCTTTTGATCTAAAAGCATTCATTGAGTTTGTGAGAGATTCTCCGAGGAAAATCATTTGTACTTTTAGAGTTTTTCAGTGATTGTGGGCAATCAACAAAAGATCTGGGAGCTTGTTACTCTTGGTGATTGCCATCACATAGACGGTTTGGAGGTAGGGCCGTGATCTCTCCATAGACGAACGATTGATGCTCACTTTTCTAGAGAGGAGGAGCAATCATAGTGGAAATTGGAGTTAGACTCATTTGTTTAAGTGTTTCAATGAGGATTAGGGGAGACCGGGTGAGTCTCCGAGACCTCGAGATATATCACTTGTGTTTGATATTTTTTCTCATTTCATTCTTATTTTCTCTTGTTGATTTGATTAAGTTCTTACTTGCACTCACTTAGCTCTTTTAGACCTTAATTGTTGAAAAACTGATTTATTGTTCTTGTTATTCCAAAAGTTCTTTTCACATAAAAATTTTTAAAAACCTCATATTCTTCTCCCCTCTAGTCAGCATCCTTGATCCTACAAGAGCATATCTAATAGGGGAGAAAGGAGTACCTCAAATACTCTATTGGATCTCATGGCGCATTAGCAACATCAAAACTCTAATGCGACTGCTGCTTGAAAGTAGCCCATACATGTCAAATACTGATAAGAACACTAACCGGATGTTTTTTATGTGCTCTATATGGAAGGTAAACATGTTTTTATCTTATTTTGTTAATTTGTTGCTTCTTTTGGATATTGTTTGCTGGTTTTGATCTTGTTTTGCAAGAATCAGCCAATTGGAAACCCTAATTAGAGATAAGCATGCTACAAAAGTTTGATGAAATTCTTTGAGAGGATGCAGTCGCACATCCCCCACTCCCGAGGGTTATGCCTACTAAAATGGATACAAAAGCCATGTCACAACTCCGTTCAAACAACCCTCACAATTCTAGCAAGATGTGCTCTCCACTATAGTTCGATCTCTAACTGAAGATTTAGAGATTGGGAAGATAGCAATATCAAACTGTCAACACTTCAAGACCAATCGATAATAAAGAGTAAAAGTTCATCAATTCAATGATCAATTATAGCAAAGGACGATCTCACAGATTAAAACTCCAAAAAGCATCTCTTAAGATAAAGAACTGAAGAATTTATTACACCAAAAAGTACATAAACATCGGAGCTCAAAGATGACTTACAAAACTTTGGTGCGATAGTGCGCCAAATCCCTGGTTTCACAAAACCTAACTCTAACCTAACTTAACTATCCCTGGTAGTGATGTGGTACGTCGAAGGTGGACTGAATGCGGAGGTCGATAACTCCTGTGAATGTTGGATGCCTTTGGTGCAGCTCTTGGATCTCTTTTTATAGCCCCTAGCTTGAGGTAGAAACATAGAGGGTCCATGACTTTGCTCAGGAGATCAAAATGAACTCAATTATAGACAAAAGATATGTGCACAATTAGAGTTAACCGTGCGCAACAATGCGTTCCCAGATTGGCTTGTTCGACTTTGACTGTGCACAATAGTGGGGATCTTGAAGGGGCATAGTTAAGTGCACGGTTAGGCTTAACCGGGTGACTTGACTGTGCACAACAGTAGCTTGCTAGGGGACGCACGGTTAGCCACACGGTCATGTGGCTTGGTCATGCACAATAGGAGGTCCCCGAAAAGTCACATGGTTAGGTGGACGGTTAAGTTTAACCATGTGCAACAGTAAATCTTGATTCTTTTGTCTTGCGTCGATTTTCGTCTATTTTGGTTGTTTCCTACAAAAGAGTTTAGTAGCACACAATACAAAGTTTTGGCGTTAAAGCACACAAAATTAGGAAGCTCCAACATGATTTTAGGGCAAAACTTAGCAAAGTAAAAGGTGGTTTTAGGGTGAAATAAAGTGTCAACACTGTGTTGCACGGGGTAATATGGATTGGCCCCTTATCTCAAAAATCAATTTTAAGGACTAGAATCTTGTATTGTGCTTCTAGCAACATAAAATACGTACTAATCACAAGTCTGATATAGGATGGGCTTGACTTTTGAGTACTTAGATTACCTTGCAAGGTGGAGTTGTGTTGTGATATCAATAAAAAGGCTACGACTCTATTTGAGTTGTTGACCTTGTAATGGAGAGAGATTAGTCAGGGTGGAGGTATAGCCCGCTACAATGGTATGAAGACACAGTTTGTTCGACTACTCGGCAAGGATAAAATGTGTACTAGGCATAACGAAAACTCTTGTTGCCTCTACTCAGTCACATGCAGTGATACTGTATGTATATGGCGTGATAGTAATAAGTTGAGAAATCTTGTGGGTATAGAAGTACACCTCTGCAGAGTTAACAATGTACTCGAATATTTTGAGCCATCGAACCCTTGGGGCCTGAGCACAGTGGGTTTTACCCATGTTGATGTGATAGAATTAGAGTTACTGTAATTTTGAATAATGGATAAAATTTGGGTTAGTTAATGGATGACCACCATGGAACCATTTTAAAATAATAATAATAGATTTTATATAACTGTTTTCAACTGTTGTTTTATTTATTAACGCATGTATATTTATACTTAAACTCACCACAAACTTGCTTCATGTTCCATCAATCACTGCATCGTGTGTGTGTGCGCATGCATTAGTTACATGTGACTTATTGAGTACATGGTACTCACCCTTGCCCAATAACAAGTTCAGTTGACGAGAAACATGACAACTAAGAATTCTTCGGGTTTGAACCTAAGGTAGATGGGGGAAAAGGTGCCGACTAGGAGCCTTGACGGGTCAAGTAACCGTAATTGAGTCAAGACTATGGAGGGTCCTAGATTTCGATACAATTTATTTTGCTAAAAATTATCTTTTATGAATTCCTGATATTTGGCCTTGTTGGCCCCTTATTATGGTGGTGTGAATTATCACCAGGAGGCCTTATATTGTATCCCTTAAGTTCTTGTTGTTTTTATGTATTTTTGAGCAGATAATTGATGTTTGGTTTTGTGAGTGTGCGACTGCATCTAGGACAATTACGGTAAGCACAAAGGGTTTGCCCAACGAAGCACCGCATACCATTGTTGATCTCCTCATCTATCAGGAGGCAATCCATCACCAAACCTATCCATTGTCTATATATGTCGTTTCAGGTAAGTCTAAACTCATCTGCTGCATCATTTGGCCTGAAGAAGACATATGCATGAGGGTAGGAATACTATACAGTTCAACATACATTAACATGACATTAGTAGGATTGTTGGGGTTTTCTTAATCTTGTCACATATGATGACCATATCTATTCACACACAAATTTTTGAAGCACCAAGTATATCCCTGAAGTACTACCATGTTGAGACAACAAACCTTCATTATAACATTCTAAATCCCAACAGTCTCTCTAAATAAAGTAATGATCTATAATCACATTTGTTTGAATGACTAAGAGTTAGGCTGTGCTATTTCACCACACGCATATATTGACATTCACTCATATCGATCACATTTGGGCAATCATAAACTGCACTTTCATCTTGGTACACATACATAATCTTTAATCCAAACATATCCTACACATTCCAAAAACTAATAATTCATAACAATTATTTAACTTTGCTATGTTGCTTTTTATTTCATAACAATTATGTACAAACATATAGAACTACAACAAACTATGATCTGCAATTACTCCGTATAATGATATGTAAGTTTTTCATTTCAGAACAATTAATCTAGTCCATAAAACAAAATTAAATAAAGAGCAAAGATCAAAAACACTAGCTGAATCTCAAAGCAGATCAATCACCGCGAAAAAGCGGTAGAATCATGCAGACTCCTCTCCCTCTCTTCTCTTGCTCACAAATCATACTTCTTTCTTATTTGGATTTAAATTGAATTTTTCGGCCTTTTATAGACCTCTCAATCTAGCTGGGCTATCATCACTATCTTCATTCAGTCTAGCGACTAGCAACTGCCTGTTTTTTTTGTTGGCATCGTTGCCAGATTGAATGACAAAGTGCCGAAAAACACCTCACTTGCCGTTCAACTTGATGACTACAAGCAAGTTCTGCAAATTTGTGTCAATATGAATTACTTCTATAATGTTTTTTGGATTATTTAAAGAAATTCGATATCAAATTCTTCAGGGCAGGGCAATAAGCAACTGGAAAGCATATATTTAGGGAAAGGCAATATGCAATTCCTTACCACGAAGAACGGTATGCTTGGTGATTCTTTGTAAAGATCCTTGTTTTTTGGTTAATTTGCTGACTGACACATTGAACAGATGGCAGTGGCACAATGAGCAATTCTTTCTCCAGATAAGATGCTAGTAGACGGAAAGATACAAATATCTGTAGTCAGTTCTCATTACCATTTATTATGGAATTATAATTATAGAATGCTGGACATTATGGCCAAACAGTAATGGAGTCGTCAAGAGCTACCTTGAGAGAGTTGTCTCTTAGTTTCTGGACTGATTTTGAACTAAGACTAAATTTCACTATTAATTCTATTTATAACACAAGATTTTTAGTTTTATCTTATTTTTTAATTTTACACTAAAAGTCTCACATGCACTGCGCTCAAGAATCGCAATCAAATCCTTGATTGTTGAATTCTGCAAATAATATCAATAGAAAATATTTTAAACTTATTAAAAATTAACAAATTTGTAAGAATAAAAAATAATAATAATAATAATTTAACAAGATAACAAAACTATTCAAAAATAGTAAAGTATGTGAACTAAAACTAATAGTAGCAAGAAACATATAGAAAACAAAAAATATAAATAAACTTACAAAACAAGAATATAGAAGTTTAGTATTATCTTTTATAATATGAAAACTATAGACATTTAGAAACAAACGGATAAAAATAGAAAATAAAATAGAACTAAACATAGAAAAATAGAATTCTTCATTAAAAAATTCAAACATCAAAATTTAAAATAAAATTGTATTTATTTCTTGGATATACATTGCAAAGTAGGATAATTTTATACAATATAAAAATTGATAAGAGAATTGCAATTTTCTATAAATAGGTTGAAGTTATTTTTTTATAATATACTTCTTAATTTTATAATATTTCTTCTGAAATCATTCTCATATTGATCTTCTATAAATTTTTATTGGTTTATTAATTTTTAATTAGTACATTGTAAAATATTTTATATTAACACAATTTGTTGATATAGGGACTTAATTACAATTTTTATGTGTAATGTAGGACTTGTGATGCAAAATTGAAAGAAGTGGGACAAAAATGAAATCTTGTATTGTAGGTCTGACTAGCAAAGAAATTTACTCTTTGAACGAATCTTTTTTTCAAGGCAAAGGAGGACAAGAAACATGCAATAATGGTTAACTTATATATTTACAAATTAATGGTTTGAAAATACAGTTGTACTGTTTTTCTTTTGTAAATATTTTTTAAAAAAAATTATGGTAGGATCCTCTTCTGGGTGGGTGGGTGTTGGCCGCTATATTTGACCAAATTTGCAAAATCTGGAATGTTTTAGGTGATGATATATGAAAATATGAAAAGATTGAGATTGATCTCATTAGCAGATAACAATGGTTGTGTATGTCTAAATTTCTTCAATAGTTTCATCTTGTAAGAGTAGTTTTTCCATGATGTATTATTATCACTTGTACCACTTCCATGCTTGAATTGGAATCACCTTTCAAAAGAATTTTGTAAAAAAAAAAAAACACTACAGTTAGATTAAATGTTCTTCGCAACCCAAATTGCAAACTGAAATATGTTAAATAAAATAATATGTCCTGTTTAAAATAGTTTACAAGTCTTTCACGCCAAGGTGTCAATAAACACAAACAACATGCCATATACTTGTACGTACTAGACATACAACAATCACACAAGCTTATTGATACAGTTGCCTCTGCTTAAGAGGACATTATGAAGACAACTATGGACCAGTGGAAATAATTTCATCAATATCATTTTGGGTATCGGACTTTCCATCTCTGTTCTCTGCAGACAACAAGAAGGCCAGGTTAGACAAGCACCATAAGTAGGGATTTATGACATGAAGAATTATACCATACAATATGGTTGAGAAAAATATTCTAGACAACCAAGAAGTGATGCACAAACTAGGAAGAGCACCTTTCTGAGGAAGTAGGTAAGGGCTTATTGTTATAGTTTATTCAATAAATTACAGGATTAATCTACATACAAATTTCATGTCTATCTCCAATAATCTATCATTATTGGATAATATAAATTTGGGTCATGTTCATTTTTAAGATAAAAAAATTTTCATATTAATCGGGAGAAAAAGAACAATTGTGTTTATTTGATAGACATGTATTATATTAGTGAAGATTCATCAAATGAATTTTGGAAGCATATGGCATATACAAATCTAATTCCTATATATGAAGAAAACTTATGATGAAATTGTGTTAGATTTTCAAATATATTTTTGGGAAACAAACTAATTATGATATTTAGACTAGCAGTAACGGTAGTCAAACAGTCTCCTCACTGCTCAGTACTGCTTATGTGATATGGCCTTGTACGCTATTTAGTTATCAAAAACTAAACATATTTATACATATAGGAAGACATCTTAGCCCATATCATATAAGATGTCTTCTACATGAAGGTCAAGTTTCACTTTTGTTGAAATTTTAAAATTAAATTGAATTGCCGTTGCTTATGGGTTTACTGGACTTAATTTGAAAGATACATTTAATGGGTGACTTAATCAAATGTTAATTTTGCCAACAGGAATATGTAATGTGGTAATATGAGAAAATAAAATATTAGCAAAGTAACATAGGGTATAACCTGCCATCAGTGCTAGCGATGTGCTCACAAGAGAAGAAATAGGCTCGATATGCTTAGACACTCCAACACCACAATAAAACAGCCTAAAGCTCTCAAGTTTGTATCCAGTCTCTTCTACTTCTTTGAGTGTGTTGTCCACTCCATGCTGCGAGAACACTTCTATGTAGCGTTTATCTTGTCGCATCATCCAAATCAGCAGTTTGATTGTAACTCTCCTTATCCCTGGAAAGTCAGTTGTTGGCCACTTATACTTATCTAATATCTTCTTAAGCTTCTTCACAAACATATCCAAGCTAACATTGGACATGTTGAGCATGTTGTCGAAAGCTTTTGCATCTAGATGTTTGCAGATCTGCATGCAGAGGCCAACAAAGCTCTCTAGTGGTTTGCCTTGTTTCATGACAACAAAGCTCTCTAGCGGTTTGTCATGTTTGCTTGACTCTTCCAAATTCTACATATGGGTATACAACAAAAATTTTCAGAGATAATTTCATGACAAGAAAAGTCAAACCTCAAGGGAAAAAATCAATGGTTACAATGATACTAGGTATAGATATGTTTGAGGGCTGTGACGGGAATTGAGGACTAATTTCTTACGTGATCATCAGGATTTTCTCTAGGAGGCTCGACTTCTTCTATCTTGTTCACTCCTTGCAATATAGCTTGCAGCACCTACAATGACATTAGAAATAATGTTAGATTTACTGAATTCATTGATGCAATACTGCTATCCCTCAACAGTTTAGGCACCCAGTAGATTGAGTTTGATTTTGGAATCTCACCACTGGGTAGAACACCCCCACATTCTACCTAGACTAATATTTTGAGAATATTTGGAGCATTTTAAGGCCGGGGGTCCAGCGGGGTACAAAGAAACTAGAGGATGCAGTAGATATTTCCCCTATACAGATGTATACACAGTCCAATAAATATATATATGTTCACATAGCCCCCTCAGTCTTCCATGAAGTTGCAAAGTGAAAACCTTATCATCCATGGCCGCATGGAAAAAATTCATTAAAAAAAGCACTGTCAAATGTGTAAATTTACCTTGGGTAATTCTTTGTTGACTATCTGGAGCAGATGTGTAGACTCTAGTGGCTCATAGGCCAGCAACTTCTGCATGAGTTTTGCAATCATGATTCTGTCCTCTGATAGCTCATCAAAGAGCATGACAACAACATTTTGCATGTTTTCTTGTTTAATTTCAGCCAAGATTCTCGCTACGGCACTTTCGCTTCCTGTAGTGAGCAAAACTAATGATGCTTCAGCAGCTGCTCCAGCTAGTGATCTGGTTCTTTTTGTAGAGCAATCTTTAACAATCTCTGGCCTGGTAAGGAGAGAAACAAGCTTCCTAATGATTCGACGTGAACTTCCAATGTCTTCTCTTCCGGTCTCATCCAATGCTAAGCAAGCAAGGATACCTATTGCTTCAACTAGCAGCTTTGGATGCTCATTGGCTTTCTCTAGGATCTCTCTCATGTTGTGGAGGAGGTGAACATTCTCAGAGATGTCATGCCTAAGAGCCCTTCCAGCCTCACCAGTAGTGCTAACCAGCTTGTGCAAGACCTTAAGTGACGCCGTAATGATTTCTTCTCCAAACTTGTTAAAAATTGTAAGGTTTACAATATTCGACAGTAGGCCATTGGCATCCTTCGCTTGCTTGCAGTTCTCCGGATTGTCCATAAGCTGTTCCAAAATTTGCATGCCAAATAAGGTGAGCTCCATTCTAGCACCATTTGAGTGAGGGGTGCTTTCCCTACTCTCTATGTCTGTGGTAATCAATGAAGATACAAGTTGCAGCATTCCAGGAAAACTCTCAAGTAGGAGCTCTGGAGAAAGCTCCAGAACTACGCGCGCAGCGTGTCCTCTGATATCTTCCTCCTCCTGGGTGTTCAACATATGAACCACATTCACTATTGTCACAGTGGAAGGTCGAAGCCTCATGAGCAATGTTCTTTTGTATTTGTCTGTTCTCAGGATGTGGTCAAGAGTCCGAACCCCTATTAGCCGGTCCTCGGCTGAATCAGAGTTTGCCATCTGCATTGCAAAAGTGACCAAGTCCATGTTGAGGGCGTCACGCACATTTCCCTTGACACATTTAGTATAGTTCTCGTGCACATAACGAGAAACTATGGAAATTTCTGGAAGACCTAGCCGATATTTCAGGATAATCCTAAACATCTGCATGATCCCTGGGTAGGTAATCACGCATGCAATGAAGGCGATGCCTTGCGCGAGCGCCAACCCGTAGAAGATGTTCATGGACCATTTGATGTTCCTGTGGTCGCCGCTACCTTGATATGTTGGCTCAACATAATCTCGCTTTATCAAACGCAAGGTAGATAGGACGACACATGTGGTGATCACGGCTGCCTGACTGAATGCAAGGGCCGATGCTAAGATGCCTGCCATGTAGAAGCGGCGAGAGCAAACTCTGTCGACTAACTCTTTCCTTATTATTTCGATGTCTTGGGTGAACTCTTCCATGCATCGGTTCTTTCGCCAACTTCCTCGTTGGACCACCAAAAGTTTCTCAGAATTTACCAATGCTTCTGATGTACGAACGAAAAATTCATCCCCTGGTTCCTGATAAAGACTGAGAAACCCGCCAGTTGAAAGGCAAGAACACAAAATGAGATTAACCAAAGAAAATAACACACACACTATTGCTTAGATTTAAGAAGCAGATATTGCACAATGCACATTTGAGGCCAATATTGTTGACTGAGGACAGCGAATATGCAAGGTAGAGTTGTTCTAGCCTCAGTTTGTTGTAATGTTGTATACTGCTGTGCTGCTCCGTGCGGTAAAATTATTCTGAAAAAATGTTGCGCAAAAGTTCATTTCTACTTGATAAACTAAAAGTGGAGGCAACAACATTTCTATTCCTAAAAAAAGTTAATCATTTCAGTTCACCCCTGCAAAAGAAAAATGAAATTAGACATCATATACTCCTATAAACTCTAACTTCGATAAAAAAAAAAGTTAATTATTTCAGCTAATTTTCATTTGTTGGCAGCCCTTGCACAACGGGCACAATGGCACGGGCACGTCTACCACGCACCCAAAAACATGGGTAGATTAAGGTCATGAAAATAACTCATAAAATCATTTAAAATTAAAAGATATTCAGTTTTAAAAATGTAGAGACCAATTTCAATTATTTTAGAGTGAAAGAACCAAAATGAGCCAAGAAACAAAAGCACTATCACAGAACTGGTTTAAAACTATTATTACCTCTAGTCTTAAGTCTTAACGTTGCAAGATTATCTAAAACCATAAATCTAGTCATCAAGTTGTTAGTGATATGTTATAGAAATAATTATAGTGATGATTTTATCATTGTTATATTTGTGATCTTTGAATAATATGTTATTCTTTTTTTAATAAATTATCATCTATTTTATCAGCAAATATGTAACTTATTTGTAAAACTCTTAATTTATTTCACGAAGTGATTTTGCAAAATTCTTAATCTACTATCACTAAATAAGGCATTAATGATTAATAGATCAGCATATGTATTGATTGATGGTCATTATTCACAGATTATAAATATGAGATATCAAATCAATAATGTAGACATATATTAGAGAACATGATGTTAGATTAATCTACTTCAAGATGTTATTGGGATTTGTCATATAAGTATCACCAGTTGATCTCAAATAATATCTTTGATTGATTCTTATACCTGATATCGTTATAGTTTCATACATGCATAGTAGTATACTTGGATGCTACCAAACATTGCTCTTAATTGAGTGATTATAAAAGTAATATTTGGGTATGCTATAAACCATGTAAAAGAATGTGAACTGTTAAAATAGAATTTGTATCTCTCATATAGTGGGAGAGATATCTTTGGATTACTCGATATAGATGAACTGAGAACTATATGGTCATGTTGTATGTGGTTGAGCGTCAACTATGAGAAGATTAATTCGAAAAGGTTGAACCATTTAAGGGTGGCACGTATCCTAACTTGGGTTTAATCTGGTATTGTATGGCAAAGAGATCAATATGAGTATATAATATAGGAACGATGGATATGATCTTAGTGTATATTCAGTTAGTCATTATGTCTTACTGGGGGTTACTATCGACTCGCGGTTAGGGTAAGTATTCCCAAATCATAACCAAGTATACATAAATCTACAGAGTCACACACTTAACAGGTTGAAACAATTCACTTCGGATGTGATCCATTATAGGGTTCCATATCATATTAAGAGACCTAATTTAGGACTCCACCTGTAGTTTGGATGGGATTCGTTGTAGAATTTCATATCGCACATGAAACCTAATGTAGTAGAACTCCTCTTGTAAGACTCTATATAAAGGAAGGTATGGTGGGTTTTTGAGATGCATCAAGAGAAATCTTAGCCAACACTTGCACTATAACGGCAATCCCTAAATTCTAAGTCATGCGTGTCGATGTTAATACACCAACGTATGAAGTTACATCTCGAAACACGTGGAGACCGGCAAAGATGCTGCTGTAATTGTGCAGATTAGGACAATCCATGAGCAGTCATTGTGATCCATAAGTGGTTGCTATGTTTCATGAGTGCTTGTCAATTACTGGGTGTTACGTTGTTGGATTAGTTGTTTCTTCGACTCTTCTTTCGATGTCGATAACAATACAACCTATGATTTAATATTTACAATTTTTGTATAAAAAATTTTAGAATTCTGTTAGTAGAGTCTATTCATATCTCAACACAAGCCACCGTCCCTAGGATGGCTAACTCATGCGACGGTGTCAAAGACAAATCTGGCCATCATCGTCCTCGCACGTGCTCTTAGTAACCCGTTCCCCATCTCCAACTAGGCCCTCCTTTCTCTCTCATTTGCTTCAAACTTCAAATCAAATATGCCTCCAAAGATTCCAAGGTTGAGCAACTACTGTTAAAGGTAGAATCGGGCTGCCCCCACCACCCACTGCTGCTAACATATTTGCGATGCCACCTCTCTACAAGGACTACACCCAAATCTATGCTACAACCTCCTTCCTCGCCGTCGGTCAGACCTCCACCACCGGCTTCCAGTCCTCCAGATGCTGCCTACACCAACTCCTCCCATGACACCATGTTGGTCAAATTCGCTGCCTTCTGTCCCTCTCCTTCCTACGCACTGGTTTAGCCGAATCACCACTCTTTGCCACTTCAAGGAGCTCAATCCTCCGACCCAGCTTGCAACTAGTCATATTCTGTTGCCAAGCCAATGACACCAAGGGATTATTGTCAGCCAGATTAGTCTTCCCCATCTATAAGCCGTGGGCCAAATCCACCGCTATTGCCAGCTACCATATCTACCATGTTCTTTTCCCAATTCCCACATTTGCCATTGGTCACCACAGCTTCTCCCCCCATCTACTACTGATCACCACATCGATCGTAGTCTCTTTTGCTACTACCAGTGTCGGTCTTCTACTGCTGCCAGCCATCGCATTTTCCGTAGTCTTCTCTTTCGTCCTTACCAGCTGCCTACTCCACACAACAGGTCAACTAGATCAACCGCCTCCTCTATGTCATTGGTCAACTGGATCTACCGCTACTAGTAGTCTTTTTTTCTCTTTGTCGTTCTCTATAATCTATAGACCATTTTGAGAAAATAAAATGATTATTTTTTGGAAGTTTTGAGTTAGATAATTGGAGCTAACTTTCTCTGGAAAATCTCTAAACTCAATATACTAAATATGAATCAAACTTGTGACCTCTCTTATAACTATGAGTGACACTAATCACTTTGACTTATCACATGACTCTCAAAGATGACAATTATTTGTTAGAGAATGAGAAGATTGGATTGGTATAGAGAATCAAAATTACTCTTGTAAAACTAGAAATATTAAGGATGCCTCTTGAATGTTAGTTTGACCTCATCAATATCCCTGCCAACACCCACTAGGAGGTTAGGGAGATTTAAGCACAAATCAATTAGTGATACAATATTTAAGTAACGAAATTAGGCAAGTCATCTCTGTTTTTTGAAATACCCAAAACATCTGTGGCTACTGAGATAATCTCTCAACTATTTTCTTATCATTCATGTCTCACTCTTATCGACTGAGTGATGATTTTGAGATGGGAGTGGGGTACAACAATTCTTGACTGACCTAGTGAATATCGCCTAGTGTTGAGATGAGAGTGTTATAGTGAATCAAATAATGTTGACAAGTACAAAATATTGATGCACGTTTCAGTGATAAATAAAAAAGAGTTAATTTTCAGTGATAAATAAAAATATGCATTTTTCCTATGTTAGTATAAAATTTTCCCCCATAAAAATGGAGAAATGTTGGTACCTTCCGGAGTATCATAAAATTTCTTCACTTGGAAATACACGTGCTTAAGCAAACAAAATTTTCCAAAGTTAACTCAAGATGAATATCCAACGTTACATACCTGGTTGCTTCCATGAAGACAATGATGGTGACGTACCAGAAGTCCTTCTGCTTGATCAGCGTGGAGAACCCACCGAGCAGGACGACGGTAGCCCAGACGAACGCCAGTGCCCCAAAGCCGCTCATCACCTTGTAAAAGAAGGCCGCCCGGAGAACGACGCTGTTTAGCTTCTCCTCCGGCAGCCGGGGATGTTTGCCGCCGCCGTCGGCTCTGGGCGGCACGGCTGGCTGTCCGTATTTCATCGTCCACGGCATCAACAGTCCCAGGACTAGTCTCGAAGGTTCAGGTAGTCTGTTAAACACAACCGCTACAGTTAGAGGCGGGACTGCTGCTTTATTAGATATCTCTTGTTAGCTCTTCGCAGCTGCTTCGTTTTCCATTGTGATATGTGGTGTGTTTTGGAGTTTTCCTCCTATCAATGTCGCCAGGCAGGTCCATTTTATAGCTTGCATTTGTACATATCTAAACTCAGTGTAGGAGCAGCTGGAACAGCCGAGGGGCCCGGCGGCAGCCTCGGCAGCTCTAAACTAAGCCACCTACGTTGCCTCATCACCTCCTCAATGGCCCAGGTAATTTTTGTATCTGAAACTAGATCCGCTTAGACCTTCTCCAACAAGCATACCTAAAAATAGATCTCTATATCCCCATATACATATCTACCTAAAAAGATTCCCTCCCTATATTTTATCTCACTCCAACAGTAATCCCCAAATCTCACTACCAATCCCTAAAAATCAACCGTTTGGCGCGGGGAGCGGGGGCGCGTCCCAGAGTGTTCAACCGGCGGCGCGGGGAGCGGCGGAGCGAGCAAATGGAGGCACGGGGGAGCGGCGGCGCGGGGTAGAGGCAACGCGGGGAACCGGCATGGAGGGGAGGCGCGGTGCGGGGAACCGGCGTCGCGGGGGAGCCGCGTGGCAGGCGCGGGAGGAGCGCCGACGGGAGCAAAAGGAGGCGCGGGTGAGCGGCGGCGCGAGGTAGAGGCAGTGCAGGGAACCGGCGTCGAGGGGAGCCGCGGCGCGGGGAAGTGGCGCCGCGGAGGAGCAGCGTGGCAGGCGCGGGAGGAGAGGCGGCGTGGGGTGGGGGCGTGGCAGGGGAGCGGCAACGGTCGGTGGTGGCGGCGCGGGAGGAACGGGAGGAGCGGCGGTGCTGGCTCGTCTCTGCACTTTCTTCTTTCTCTGTCTGTCTCTACATCTGCTGCTATTCCAGGGGCTGGCAGATAGAGAAACAAAGAGGGAAGGTAAAACACCGCTGCACGCATTGAAAGGTATGCAAATTTCTGATGATCGAAGAAGCAAAATTTCAGTACTAGTCTTGTGTTCTTGGTTCTTCTTGGCCATGGGAGATTAGAAGTAATTATTTGTGAAATGTATTTGTATGTAATCAGTGGTATCAGTTGCATCTGCTATAAAAGGTATCTTTGTATTGTGCTAATTGTATGGCAAACCATATTTACTTTCCAACTACTGTTTTACTCAAATTTGCTAGCATCAAATAGCAGTTATGGTTCACAGTAGCAGCGTACAAACTTTGTAGTTTGCAACTATAATAAGTACAAGAGATGAAATTTAGCCTGTTATGTGATGAGCATACGTGTTCTTGATATTCAGCTGAAATCAGCTAGAAACCTATGTAGATACGGAAGAGTGCAAGTCGTTTCATTCATAAACAGTGTTATGGTCTCTGCAAAATCAACAGAAAAAATTACCATACTGAGTATCATAATACGCTACAAAAATGATTTCGAGCATGAGAGTAAAATGCTGGAACAAGTAAACAATTATTGGGACATGAAGAATTGAAAATGTATAATTTTGTTTTTCCTGGTACATGTTGGAACATCTCTTATTTGTGGTTCATATTGTGTTTGTTTGATGTGTTTGATGCAGCCACGCGGTGTAGTCCGAAGCTCACACAAGCCTCGTACTGGCCATTCGTGGTGAGTCGCCAAGCGCTACACTCATTGTGTCTGGGTGGCGACGGGTCGTCCAGTGAAGACGACGACTTCGTTGTGGCGGTTGCATGTGCTGGGCAGGCTGAGCTAGAAGCTACGAGTTCGGAGCGCCATGGCGGTTCCATTTTCGGCCACAATGTGGTCGATCGTGATAGGCAGGACGGCTTTGCTAGGCTGCATAGCGACTATTTTGCTGATGAACCGGTGTACGGCCCAAGGTACTTCAGGCGGAGGTAAGCCTTTGAAGCTTACGTTGTTCGAGTGAAATTTGTTCTTTGTGTTATTGGTATGATATGGTCGGCCGCTGTGTCGCGCAGGTTTAGGATGCGTCGTAACCTTTTTCTCCGCATCTTGGAAGCCGTCGAACGGCACGACTCGTACATCAAACAAAGAAGAAACACAGCTGGGACCCTCGGACCCTCGGTTTGTCGTTGTTGCAGAAGGTAACTGCGGCTTTAAGAATATTAGCAATAGGTGTTCCCACGGACGCTATCGACGAATATTTGCGTATAGCAGAGAGTACTGCTATAGAGAGCTTGAAGTGCTTTGTTCGGGCTGTGCTTGAAGTGCTTTGTTCGGCCTGTACTTGAAGTGTTTGGGCCTGAGTACCTTCGAGCACCTAACGAAGAGGACACTACAAGATTGCTCGCCATTAGCGAGCAAAGAGGTTTCCTGGGCATGTTGGGGAGTATAGATTGCATGCACTGGAGGTGGCAGAATTGCCCGAAGGCATGGCAGGGGATGTACACCAGACATGCTCGCAGGCCTACCATCATCCTAGAAGCCGAAGCATCATACAATCTATGGTTTTGGCATGCTTTCTTCGGTTTACCGGGATCTCACAACGATATCAATGTCCTGCACCGTTCTCCTGTATTTGCTCGGCTTGCTTAAAACCAGGCGCCAACGGTGCATTACTCAATCAACGGCCATGACTACAACATGGGGTACCACCTTGCCAATGGGATTTATCCCGAGTGGGCAACATTCGTTAAGACTATTCCACTCCCGCAGGGCAACAAGAGGAAGCTCTTTGCGCAAGCTCAAGAGTCGGCCTGGAAGGATGTGGAGAGTGCTTTCGGGGTGCTCCAGGCCCGATTCGCGATTGTGCGAGGGCCTGTGCGGTATTGGGATCAGGAAACTCTTCGAGACATAATGACTGCTTGCGTGGTATTGCACAACATGGTAGTGGAAGATGAAAGGGACATCGGCTACGTCGATTATAACTACGACGGCATGGGTGATACCATTAACGCGCCCCACGACCATACTCTGGCCGTGCAGGAGTTCATCCGCGTCCATCATACTATACGGAATCGTGAAACGCACAAGCAGCTCCAGGAGGACCTTGTCGAGCACTTGTGGCAGTTGCACGGCGCCGAGTAGTGTAAACGTATGCAATGTAATGAGTTGGCATGTACTGATTGTAACCATCTGTAGGAGCCAAGCGTGTATGCAATGTAATAATTAGTTGTCATGTAATGATTGTAACCGGAAGGATGTATGACCCAAGCATGTATTAAAAGACGGAGATTAGTGCACTACAATTTTATGAACGAGTTTATTTTGCACATAGTTCCTTCGACCTTTGCATACAGTGCTTGATACAAGCATCTTTTCAGGACTACAAACGGCGTGTACGTAAAAGCGCAGTACATGAGCACAGTACATAAAAGCGCAATACATGAAAGCACAGTACATAAAAGCGCAGTACATGAAAGCACAGTACATAAAAGCACCCAATTGCCGTCAATTTTCCACATTGTCGCGGTCGCTACCCACAATCTCCCTCTGCTTTTGCATGAAGTACTCTTTCTACCACTTAGAGCACTTGGTCAGATCGACCGACATGATCCGCTCCTCATACTCCTTCTTCTTCAAGTCCAGCTTCTCCTTCTCGTACGCCATCTTCTCCTTCTCATGCGCCATCATCTGGGCGTACCAGTTGTCCCTTTTCTTTTCTATCTCCTGCCTACTCAGTGTCATGTCTCGAATGGCACTCATGTATGGGCTATCGGAAGTTGAATGTTCTGAACCATTTCGGAGCCGAGACTTAGCCTTATTGCGGCCTACAGGCCTAATCAGTTCATCAGTTCGGCCCCCTGTCGAAGCCCCTGGCGACCCCCCCTCGGAGCCCGGCTGGCTCGTAGCTGTTCGGGCCGAATAGGTCCCCGGGCTGCCTCCAACCGACGTCTTCTGCCTCTTCTGCAAGACCTTCTCACTCCACTTTGGGTGCACTCGAAGCTCAACCCAGCAATGGAGGAAATTGAAAGCACGGTTTTCCTCGGCCGAGTAGAGTGTTGTCGCGTCCACAATCTGCATCACGAATTGCACAAAGAGGTCATGTCATTCGTACGGATGACAGTCGTACGGTAATGTAAGGGTACATTACCTTGTCACGCTCTGTCTTCCCGCTTTGGTTGCGGCGATCTATTCAGTCGTAGCATCCACAAAACTTGTTGACGGACTCTTGGATGAACTGCCACCTATGCTGCAACGCAATCTGTGTACGTGTCGAGTTGAATGTCTTCTCCTTGTGGTAGTATTCATGGATGCGTGCCCAATAGCTTGATCCCTTCTGATTGTTACCTTGCACTGGGTCAATGCTGACATTCAGCCAAGCTAAGACGAGAAGCTTGTCCTCCTGCTCGGAGAAGTTCTTTGAGCGTCGGTTGTTTGGCCTTATCTCGACATTCTTTTCAGCCTGCGTTAGCTGCTCCAAAATTGGGCTCTCCAAGTGAGTCAACTGAGTCTCGGCCCAGTCAAACCCATCCTCCCCCCCAACAAAAATGTTAGCCCTGAAGGGATCCATCTGCACGGACCTGAGAATAAATTATCAAACAAGAGAGCATAGTTAGCCAGTGCAATCAGTAACAACATGGGGACATGTCACAATTTATTAATGCGGATGGTGCATGCAAGAACTCAAGTTTACAAATTTGAAACATACATGAAGTCAGCTTACAAAAAAAGGCCATATGCCTTACATAAAGCTCGTAATGTAATTAAATAGCATCTCTACATGGTAAGCTTGCCACACAAGTACTGAAACATTAAAAGGCCTACATCCTGGCAGACCGGTCACTATCGTACTCTATTCCGTTTTCCTGACAATACGTCCGGAAGTCAACGATCGGCTCGTCGGGAGACTTGTAGTCCATGGGAAGGCATAGGTCGGGACTCACATCTCCATGGGGATTGTAGTCATGGTCTACGGCTGGCATCGCAGTCACAGCTTCTGAGCACTGCAGTGCCACTTCATCAAGGGAGGTCGCTATAGCGTCGATTTCTAGGAGCACCCTGTTGAACGCAATACTGGACGGATCGGTGCTTAGGTTGAAGTTGTCGTTGCAAAGTTTCTTGAGAATGATAGCCATGCTCTCCAGCTCTTTTATCGCCCTAGCCAACAACTCCGTCTCTTTGTTCGGACCAGACGCCATCTACATGCAATGCACAACTGTGAACTAAAATCCAAGTTTTGACAATGTCTATTGTCTACCTTGATAGTGGTGAAGATTATGCGCTAAGGTTTACATGAAAATTGGTACCACTGCATGCTGATGTATGTACTGGGAAGAACATGTCGTACCATACTTCAATTTATTTGATAATGCACGACTTGATGCTCTAGAATAATTCTGCAGGATAATAATGGATCAACTACCTATTGGTAGTATAAGATTTCTCAATAATATGAGTTCCCAATAAAGTAATATAAAGTCACAGCTGGAAACCATTGGATGAGATTAAAAAATTGATAAGCAATGGAACATTCAAACAACATATTATACAAAGCATTCCAAATAAAAACAACCCAAACATTTTTATAAGAATTCTACCAAAAAAAAACTCTCATGCTATGTACCCTCAAGACTGCACATCAACAAACATTGCAAATTCCTTTAAAAAGAATCATTGCTGCATGCATCACAAACCATTTCAACTCAATCAGATAGCTATGCCTTACTCCATAGACAAACCATCTACAATTTCTCATTTGATAAGGGAAACGGATTACTCATTTAGCCTCTGTTTAACAAACTTATCTGTGCACGAAGCTTTTGAGCTACGCCAAATACGCTCTAGAGAGCGGAAAACCATAACAGGACAGAGAACAAGGTTACTAGAATCTGGAAGCTGTGACTTGTGAAACACCATGGGGTACATATTTGGCTCCATGGAAAAATGTTTAGGGGTTCCTCCAGCCTTAAGCCCTAAAATACCACCAAATACACAGGTAAAACAAGCTAGTAGGTCAGTACTACAATCCAAATCCTCATACCAACATTTGTTTTGCATAGTGGTTTCAACAAAAGGCAAGATGCCAGAACATATAGCCCAATATACTCCAACACCTGACCAGAGAAAACAGAATATGTATAATGTGCAGTTTCACTGTTTCATTGTTTACAATTACAATTCAGGAGAAGATTAGCAATCACAACACTACTTCAGTTCATCTGTTTGGCTCTTGCTGAACTAGACAGATGCACAATACACATGAACAGGTACTCAAAAACAAATCAAAGTATAATCCTTGACTATACTCTAGCTCAACTGACCAAAATCCCATAAGCAATGCAAAGCAACATCAACTTCAGATTCAGAGATACATGTTGTTTTTTGTTGTTGTCATCAAGTTGCTATCTAGTCCAGGTTGAATTCTCAGAATCATGTGCATTTCTACAAGAGAGCCTTTGCATTTTGAATCACACAAACAAAAAGCATAGGCAGATCAATCAACCGCAGAAACCAACAATTAAATCACCTAAAATCTAAGTACATAAAATTCATGTCTAGAGGTTCAATTAAACGAGAATGAATAATATAGCTTTCTCAGTGCAATTTACCTTAAATTTCACCTTCCAGTTCACTGATTAATTATTAGGTTCATGACTATATGTCCATTTTGTGAGCACTGAGCAATAAATCAAGAATAAAAAGAACAACAATCTAGGAATTAAACCAAATCAGAGCAAATTAAGTGATGCAGGATTCCTATTTCAAGTAGTAAACAATTTCTGCATATGGGGATTTGCATTTGTGCTTTGATGATGTTTTGTGACAGACAAGCCCGACCAAGAATCCTCCTGCCCTGAAATCTCAAAAGGCCCAGAGCTACATTGTTTGATACAATTCAAAAGCATGAAAGCAACAATGAAATCACAGGCATTTCGATTCATCTCAAAAATCAACAATGTGATTTCATCAGCCACACACATAACACACACAGATCAGGCATCACAGATTGCCCCAAACGAAAAAAAATCAACCGGGTGTGCTCTAAAAGGTGGGGGACAAATACCTTAAGCAGCTGGAGGAGGATGACGCTTGGCTTGACGGGGATTGCGTCGGCGGCGCAGGGGGATCCAGATCTGGTGGGAAGGCACCTGGGTCCCGCGGTCCTTGCACACGCTTCGTCACCGGCGGCCTCGCGGTGACGCTCCAACCCCTCTGGCGCAAGATCCTTGCGGCTGGTCCACGCCGCCGACGGGGACGACGCACCGGCGCCAGGCCTTCCACGGCAGACGTTGCCTCTACAAGGCGCACACGCCCGCGCAAGCAAAAATCTGTTGGGGGCGGCGGTGAGTGGGGAGAGGATACCAACCGAAGAGAGAATGTGGACATTTGAGTCGGCGCTGTAGCATTTGTATCGACGGGCGAGGGGATGCGTCGCCTGTTGGAGCGGCCAGGCGAACCCAAACGGCCCGCGTAGCGCATTTTTTTCGGGTGAACAGTGTTTTGCGGCCTCTCTTGGAGAAGGTCTTAAAACCCTTGTCTTTGAGCAACCGATTCTCAAATTTGAAGTTTGTAACCTCAGAATAGTTTTATTGGTGAACAACAAGGATAGGACCATACTTGTCCTCTACATTTATAATATCACTGAAGTCCCCCGTACAAAATATAGGAGGGCTGGAAGCATGAAAAAAAGAAATGACGTCTTTCTAGATCTTGCTAGTTTTAAGATGTCTAGAGTCTCCATGAGGCTCTCTCCAACGGCGGCTCCTTCACCAATGCGCATCGACGGACCCTGCCGCTTGCTCGACAACTGCTCGGCACGATGGGACACATGCATGCTACGGGCGGCGACGAGAACGAGTGAATGCATGGCGAGCACAGTGCCAGTGTTGGAGACAAAATGGGCACTTCTTCACGCATATTGCTGGCTCCACTGAGAAATAAACCAGCCAACCGTACCCGTAAAAAGTAAATCTAACAGGTGGGTCCAGATAATAAAAAGACACACATGTTAGTCAGTGTGTGTTGGGTTCAAGCGTCGTAGAGAAATACTGCGTGAGCCCCACAGCAACGATCAGCGTGCCCGTCTTAGTGTGTATGCGCACTGTGCGAAAATCGACCAACGAAGCTAACAACTGGGTCCTTTATTTTGTGTCCCCACATGTGAGTCATCGAGTTAATTTACGCTACATTGCACAACGTTCAAAAGAAGTGGGGCCGCCAAGCTCGTAAAATGCGTGAATGCGCCAACCTCGTTGCCATCGGCGACACGTGCGCTGTCCACTTTAACTCACTGATCAGTGGGTCAACTATTTTTTTAGGGCCCACATGTCATTGAATTAAGAAAAAAATGACCGTTGAATGAAATTAGAAAGGGAACAGTGTTGCGCATGGTGCTCCTTGCTGACTAAGAGGGAATGAAAGGTGGAGTCGACGTTGCACTAGCCCACCTATAAGTGACTGAAAGTAAAAATAGTCATTGGAAAATTATTGGCCATGGGTCTTACCTGTCAATGTCAAAAAAAATAGCCGTTGAATTATAGTCGTTACAAATAGCTGTTGGAGCTATTTTTAATGCTTTTTTGGCGTAAAAAATTGTAAAAAATCACAGAATTTTTTTCCAACTCTTTCCTATATAAATGCCATGTTGTTCTATCATTTTCACACAACAATCTTTATCCATCTACATCCAAAGCCATTCCATAATTCTTGCAAATTTTTTAAAAAATCCCACATGGATTCTAATCCACCTAGTGATTTCGTAAATTCGCTTGGTTCTTCCCAATCTCTTGCTGAAAACACCGAAAATCATAATAACCAACAACAATCCAATTTTCCGCAGCTGTCATATCCCCCAAAGTATCATCCGTATCCACCAAATTACCATCCATACCCACCAAATTATCCTCCCTATCCACCACACGATCACGCATTTCCGCCACGTCTCGAATATGGGAAAATTTTTCATTTTGTGGGTATATCGCCAACCTATTCACAGTTCTCTCCACCACAACTGCACTCTATGTCAGCGTCTGACAACGGCACTCCAGATTTTTCTCCAATGGATCTGGCGGCGTGAGTCATCATCGACAACGACAACACCATTTTTGCTGCACTTGCTGGCCGAAAGACAAAGCATTTACCATGGTCAACCGACGACGACATAAAACTGGTAACAATTTGATTTCCGTACAGAAGTAGTATGAGGGTAATGTATTTACGCATGACTTCATTATTCAATTTTTTATTGACAACATGCAGATTAGCTCCTGGCTCAACAATTTGCTCGATATATACTAGGCGAATGTAGCAACGGCATACAATGAAACGGTCCCGAGAAACAGGAGAAGGGAGACCAAACATTGTAAGGACTATTGGCAACGAGCAACAAAAAGGTGGTCCAATTCAATGGTGTTTCACTCCAACTAAAAGAAGTCTATGCTAGTGGTCATTCCGACGATCAACTCATGGTATAGGCTCGCAAGATGTACAAGGTGGAGATGGATCATCCTTTCATCTTGGATCACTGGTGGATGACAGTTCGCGGTCAACCTAAGTGATCCGCAGTTTATGTTGATGCTGCCAACAAAAGAAGCAAATTGTCTGAGTTGGGCACCTATACGTCAACGTCCAACAACGATGATGTGCCACCAGTGGAGACACGGCCGGAAGGACGAGACGCTGCTAAAGCGAAGGGCAAAAGTAAGGGAAAAATTGATGTAACGCAGGATTCTACAGCGGCAATGAGAGTGGATCTTGATGCCTTCATCAACCATCAATCTGACTGGACCGAAAGGAGGAAGGACACAATTTGCGTGTCGGATAACTTGTGCAGCCTGACGAAGGGGAAGGAAAAGTCTGCTTTGGATAAGGCATACTGGAAAATGATGGGTTTTGACAAATCCACCTTTGACGATGCTCAGAAAGAGGAGTATGCGGCAGGCATGAAGATGCTAAGAGAGAAACTTAATGCAATCGATGCCGAAGATTAGTTATTTTGTTTTTAAATTTACTCTGGTAGTTAACCATGTATGTTTCTTATTAATCTATGTATGATGCTCTATTAATCAGTGGCTGAATTAAATTTACTTTGGTATCCAACCATGCAAACTAGCCATTGGAATATAGCTATTGGAATACAGCTGTTGGAAACTAGCCATTGGAAATTAGTCATTGTAATATAGTCGTTGAAATATAGCTGTTGGAAACTAGCCGTTGAACTCCTTGTCTATATATTCATCCCTCTTCACAAAGTTATCCTCATAATCCAACTATCTTCTCAAACAGAGCAGCTCTTAACAAACTCAATTTTGGTAGCCACTCACAAAATGTCATCTAACTCTAGTTCGAGCACACATAGTGTAGGATCAAGGATGCCGACTAGAGGGGGGTGAATAGGAGGCTTTTAAAATTTCTACCCCACTAAGCAATTTTAAAAGATAATTGTGAGACCTAGATTATACACTGAGGCTTAAAACAATTTAATCAACTAGTTGCATTCAACTATATAGAATATTCAACAATACATGTAACAATAGTAAATTTAGCAATTGTGTCAAGATGAATATAAAGTAAATAAGAGATACGCAATTGACACAATATTTTTACCAAGGTCTCGGAGACTCGCTCGGTCTCCCCTATTACTCGTTGAAGCGCTCACGCGTGAGCCTCGCTTCTATATCCATGAAAGATATTTCACTCGGGTTGCTCCTTCTCCACACCAGATAGGTGAGCACCAAACCTTTTACACGTTGTTTGTCGGCCTCTCCAACAAACTTCAACCGGGAGAGATCGTGACTCTCCTCCAACACCGTCTAGGCGAAGGCGATCGCCAAGAGTAACAAGTCGGATTCACTTTCACTTGAACGAATCACATGCTAGAAGCTCAGTGATGCAAATGAGATGCTCAACACTCTAGCACTAGCTTGCAAATGGAGATGAAGTGCACTAAACACTCACAACCTATCTCAAATGCTCTCTCTCAAATCTACTCAAGATTTGAGATCAAATCTAGCCTTCAGATGCAATATAGCAAATGCAAAGTCTTGGCTAGCTTATCAAATGAAATATGAACACTTTGAGCAACAACAAATGATGCCAAACACGAAGTATATATAGCCCCAAAGAAAAACTAGCTGTTTGCAAACAACCGTGCCAAAATTGTACAGGCTGGACATTGTCTGGCCATGCCGGACACTGTCTGGCCAGTACACCAAAATGCGACCATTGCAAAACGTCAGTTACCGTTGGGCAATTTTTTTGTAAAGGCCGGACATTGTCCGGTGGACAAAAACCCCGGACGGATGCATTTGTCTCTGTTTCATTTCTCGGCTCAAAAAATTTGTACAGGCCGGACAATGTCCAGCCATATTGGACAAAGTCCGGCCTTCCCGGACAAATGCCCCGAACGGATGCAAACGTCTCTGGTTTCATTTTGCAAAAGACTGAAAAAATTTGTACAGGCTGGACAATGTCCGGCCACTGCACATTGACAGTAAAATAAGTATAACTTTTGATCAACAGATCCAATTGAGGTGACTTTTGGCTTGTTAGAAAGATAACTCAGAGCAGTAATACAATTTTGTCAACAGAAGCAAGACCTAGAAATGCCTGGATATTTATAGAAAATGCAAAAACCTTCTTGCTGCCAAAATCTCCAACACAAAAATCATCTCAAATGCAATTTAGGGTATTTTCACATTCGGATTTGTTGTTTTCTCGCGGATATCTCAGCTGATACTCAGTGACGACCACGACCACGACCAATGTGATTTACAAACTAAAACCACAGGTCGAATATCCGATTGAAAACAGGTGGTCGAGTGGGTTTGGTCGAGCGTACGCAAGTGAGACGAAGATTGGTACGACCAGCTTGAACTCCTACGACCACGACCAAACCCTAAACAAAAAACCGCCAAACCGGCGACACGACCACGACCACATATCAAACAAGGATACGATCAGAATGTGCAAGTACAACCACGACCAACTCTAGAAAATAAACCAATTTAAATAGCTGGCAATCAAGGCTAAGTGCAGTTTTCAAAACATTCTCTAATGCACTACAAACTACACTTAGACTCTCTAGCAATGCAAGAGGCGATAAAACACTAGGGCAAGATGATATGAATGCATTTGAGCTTCCGCACTAGATAGATTCAACCTACTAGTTTCTGACCCCTCTTAATAGTATGGTCAAACTAGTAAAAAGAATCCTATCAACCCGGTCTGCCTCCAAACACCGAGACCGGTAAAATTCTAAGAAAACAATCCTTAATCTTGGATTTTACCTTAGGTGAAGTTTGATCTCATGAAGCTTGACCGCTCGACGCTTGTCCTTGCAAAGCTCGGCCTTGCTTGACCTCGCTCGAGATGTCTCATATCGACTTCATCCTCTTCACGCCCTTGCTCGCTTCTATCCTGCAATCAATTTGAGACTACAACACGTACACTCAATGCACAACATTAGTCTCATATATAGGTCGTCATTAATCACCATCAGAGAAACTACTCCACACAGGAGTTAGCTCAACAATTTATCTTTCCAGTGAAATGACAACACCATATTCAACGACTAGCAAATGAGTATGAGATAAAATATAATCATATAGATCATAGATGATAAAGACATACGCATACGATTTATACTACTCATGTCATGATAGCAATCAAATCAGATGACCAAAGTGATGAGCTCCCCCTCAACATATGTATCGATATCAAATCCACAATTGGAGTCATCAACCTCAGGATTTAACATATGACATCTTGATTAATCAATCAGCACAAGCTTGATGTAACCACCAAGCTCCCCCTCTACATATGCATCAATATTAAACCCACAACTAAGTAGACATCCATTTCATAGTTTATCAATAGTCAACTCAATTCACTTGTGCTAAATCAGGATTTATCTAAGTTGTCATTTAATCATCAAAACTGACATTCTTCGGATTAACTTAATCATCATGGATTTATCCAAATCGTCATTAATCATCAAAATCTAGATACTTAGATCTACCTAGATCCAACACATAGCTCTAAGGAGAATGCCATCAACAAAATGAAGGATTTCTTGGTGGACATTATAGAGAAGGAGGAGTTAGAAGATCGTATTATCATTGGTGTTAACAACTTGATAAGGTGTTAACAAGTTGAGTAGGAGTGATCTAATAAGACCAACAGCAAGAAACAATTCAAGATGTGACACTCACTAGGGCGCCAGACCTAGGAGAGCTAAGGCTTATGACCAAAGAAATGAGAAGAGAAGCAGCCCCAGGACTTGATGGATTGAATGCGGTATTCTACCAACCATCTTGGGATTGATTAAGCAGGATGCTCATAAACTAGTCACAAGTTTTCACAATCAGGGTCAAATTCCTAATGGCATTTCTGACACCAGCATTGTCCTCAATCCCAAAAAAAGAAAACCCCTCTCCTAATCTCTGATTTCAGACCCATTAGCTTATGCAATGTCATTTACAAAATCATTTCTAAATCTCTGGCAAATCGTTTAAAGCAGTATCTCCCTGATGTCATCAATTTCGCTCAGTGTGCTTTCATAAAAGGCAGGAGAATTGCTGACAACATTGTTTTAGTCGAGAAAATAATCCACTCTTTCGAACTAAAAACTCGGAACTCTCAGACTTTTCTTTTAAAACATAGGTTTAGGCGTTTAGCCAAGGCTTTCACAAGGATAGAATGGAGCTTCATTGTTAAGGCCATGGCTCGTCAGGGGTTTAGCAATAATTTTATCAACTTGGTTCATGCATGTATCTGTTAGCTAACTTTCTGAGTCATTATTAATGGTTAATCGTAGAGCAGAATAAAAACTTCTAGGGGAATCCGACAAGGTTGCCCATTATCTCCGTACTTGCAATTATTGAGCTGGCCTTCGAATGGACACTGTATTATCCTGTTCGGTCGAAAAACCTTAATACTTCCCCAAAACCACTTCTTGTCCTTGCAATTAATGAGCTTGTAATAATTGGTATGGGACTCCATTCTCAAGGTACGAAACATTTTAATAAAAGCTTGTTAATACCAACTAGCTAATGTCAATAAATCCATATGGAATCAACTGTGGTGTGAGGTATGGACACAACTATATGATCTTCTACTCTGTCAACCACGGCATTTTGTTGTGCCTCAAACAGAACTAATTACGACATTAGACCTTCTCCAATAATCATACCCAAAAATAGATCTCTATATCCTCATATACATATCTACTTAAAAAGATTTCCTCCCTATATTTTATCTCACTCCAACAGTTTAATCCTAAAACCCTCCCAATCCCTAAAATCCAACCGTCGTTTCTTTTCACGCGGGGAGGGACTGAGCAGGGGGCGGCGGGCGAGGGTGCGGCGGCGGCACTGGCGACGCTGCACATCCGGTGCACGAAGGGCTCCAAGTTCGCGGTGCAGGTCGACCTCGGCGTCCCCGTCGCAGCGTTGAAGGCGATCGCCGGAGTAAGGACCAAACCGTACCGCTCCATCTCGACCTCCTCGTAGGGTTGGATCCAAATCCGGTGGCCGCCACCTCCTCCCGCGGCGGTCGGCGGAAGCCTTCTTCAGCACCTCTAGATTCGGTGTCTTCCACGCCTTCCGCTCCGCCAGCTCGAAGGTGTGCATCTCTGTGTTCCTTCTCTCTCTTGATTTTGGGGAAAGTTTCCATTTTGATGCATAAAGTTTGTACCGTTGGAACGAAGCCTGGATCTAGGATTGGGACTAAATCATATTGAGATTAAGCATGTAATGGACCGGGGTTTTCGGTCGGTTACTACAAACAACACAAACTCTTTTGGTAAAAAATAGGTAGTGACTACCTCAGACTAGTGACTATCGTCCCAGTTTAGCTTGGTGGAGTTGGAAGTTCGAACAAGCAGTCATCAAGAAGGCGAACGGAGAAGCTAATAACAAGCAGATTGGGAATGGATAGTATATCACTATTTTTTTTATGATGCTAAATGTCATTTTTTTTACTGACGAACTTTGTTCATCAGTAAAATCAATGGGATATATGAAATTACTAAAATGTCTGTACTAATTGCTCGTTTGGATGTAATTGTGATTTTAAAAAATAAAAAGATTGAAACACAATTTTGTAATCTGGGAAAGGAAAATCTATCCCTATCTTGAGATCACGATCAAATTCCTATCTACTATTAAGTCCAAGAGACGAGAACAATAATGTTATTTTATGAAAAATCTGACACGATGAAACTCAAATTTTAAACTTAATGACTAATTAGGCTAATGAAGTTGAGGTACTGGCGTATAGGGCAAAAAATGTAATAACATGTATGAATCCAAAAATTAGTGGCATATGTTATTACTCTCTACCTGGTCATCATATTTGTGTCTTTACATTTAAATCTAGCTCAATTTAGTGACTTCCTTACACTCAGCTCTTTTTATTTGTAGTTTTAGATCTTTTTGTGGTTTCCAAAATACATCTTTAATCATTAATTGTCATAAATATATAATAATAAAAATTAAAAAAAATTATCATATGAAAATAAATGTGATGAAAAATTGACTAATATTATTTTTATAAAATGAATCTTGATAAACATTTTATAGGAATAGTTATAGGTTAAAAGTTTGACTTGGATGCTTATCAAAGGACAACTAAATAAGAACATAGGAAATATAATTTTGGACATAAAACAAATTGGGGTGATGAGGAGAGAGCGTGAAGATGATTTAGCAGCATGTAGAGCAAAGTAGCTCCAAATGGAAGTAATCCGGCTCTGATTTAGCAGCGTGAAGATGATTTAGCAGCAAAGTAGCAAAGTAGCACCAAAGTAGCACCAAATGATTTAGCAGCGTGATTTAGCAGATTTGAGGCGGGATGGGTTGGAAAGAGAGGTTACAGCTTCCTCATTACTGCTTGTGTAGCGATGAGGGTGAGGGTCAAGTTGATTCTTTTTGTGATTTGTACAAATTGAGCAGTACATATGTCATGCACCACATGGTAGCCGTGCAGTGATGAACGATGCAATTGATGGAAATAAACGTTAGTATGCTGTCGTGTTGCCATTCAGTGATGAACGATGCAAGCGGTGGTGATGCTGGGACAATAAGCTATAGAGTGGAATCTGAAATTCTAGTGTACTAACGGAATTAGTAGACAAATAAGGGGAATTCTAAATTTCCATGGTGGCTGTTGACTGTAGAGTGGAATCTTAGAGATCTGTGTATGGGAAACAGGCTACATGGATTATTGTTATCTATGAGTTGCAGGTCATAATTCAATTTTGTTCTATTGTAAGGCTGTGGGATCAGCTTTTTGTTCCACGTGTAATGTAGCCTGTATTACCAGCATTAGTGTAAAGTTGATTTTGCTTAAAGCGTTAACTCTTACTATTTTTTGGTATTAACACAATCCCTCTTTGTGTAGTCAGAGGGGTTTTTGTTCGCATGGTCACTATGACCATGAAGCGCTCATGGTCACCATGTTCATTAAGAGGTTTTTGTAATCTCTACTCATTGCTAAAACTTTTGGTTTAATTCATAAATACTGTTTGTTTGCGAAATGAAGAGTATTTGTTTTTACTGTATTTGTGCAAAGTATTGTTTTATAATGTAGTTGTGTGCCTCTTGCTATGACCACACATCAATACTTTCTGTTCTGTGTTGAACTGTCCTAAGTTATTTAATATAACTAGCATTTTGACTGTAAATGTCTGAGGGAGATCAAAGTAGGTCTAATATGCTACATAAGCCTAGCAGTTCATGCTAAATAGTGCGATGTGCATTTTGGTGCTATCAAGGATCTATTATATGTAAAAATTGTACCATATCCATTGTTAAATATGTCATGCATGAGGCATGCAAGCAAAAATGCATCATTGCTCAAAAAAATTTGGTGGTGCTTTTCTTGGTGAATTCAGTAGTCCGAAGCTCACGCAAGCCTCGCACTGGCCAATCGCGATGTGTAGGCGAGCGTTACGCTCATTGTGTCTGGGTGGTGAGGGGTCGTCCAGTGAGGACGACGACTTCATTGTGGCGGCTGCATGTGCTGGGCAGGCTGAGCTGGAAGCTGCGAGTTCGGAGCGCCGTGGCGGTTCCGTTTTCGGCCATAATGTGCTCAATCGTGATAGGCAGGACGGCTTTGCTAGGTTGCATAACGACTATTTTGCTGATGAGCCGGTGTATGGGCCAAGGTACTTCAGGCGGAGGTTAGACTTGGAAGCTTACGTTGTTCGGGTAAAATTTGTTCTTTGTGTTATTTGTATGATATGGTCGGGTGCTGTGTCACGCAGGTTTAGGATGCGCCGTACCCTTTTTCTCCGCATCTTGGAAGCCGTTGAACGGCACGACCCGTACTTCAAACAAAGAAGAAACGCAGCTGGGACCCTCGGTTTGTCGGCGTTGCAGAAGGTAACGGCGGCTTTAAGAATATTAGCAATAGGTGTTCCCGCGGACGCTATCGACGAATATTTGCGTATAGCGGAGAGTATTGCTATAGAGAGCTTGAAACACTTTGTTCGGGCTGTACTTGAAGTGTTTGGGGCTAAGTATCTTCGAGCACCTAACAAAGAGGACACTGCAAGATTGCTCGCCATTGGCGAGCAAAGAGGTTTCCCGGGCATATTAGGGAGTATAGATTGCATGCACTGGAGGTGGCAGAATTGCCTGAAGGCATGGCAGGGGATGTATACTGGACATGCTCGCAGGCCTACCATCATCCTAGAAGCCGTAGCATCGTACGATCTATGGATTTGGCATGCTTTCTTCGGTCTACCGGGATCTCACAACGATATCAATGTCCTACACCGTTCTCCTGTATTTGCTCGGCTTGCTGAAAACCAGGCGCCAACGGTGCGTTACTCAATCAACGGCCATGACTACAACATGGGGTACTACCTTGCCGATGGGATTTACCCCGAGTGGGCAACATTCGTCAAGACTATTCCACTCCCGTAGGGCAACAAGAGGAAGCTCTTTGCGCAAGCTCAAGAGTCGGCCCAGAAGGATGTGGAGCGTGCTTTCGGGCTGCTCCAGGCCCGAATTGCGATTGTGCGAGGGCTTGTGCGGTATTGGGACCAGGAAACTCTTCGAGACATAATGACTACTTGCGTGGTATTGCACAACATGATAGTGGAAGATGAGAGGGACATCGGCTACGTCGATTATAACTACGACGGCATGGGTGATATCGTCAACGCGTCCCACGACCACACTCCGGCCGTGCAGGAGTTCATCCGTGTCCATCATACTATACGAAATCGTGAAACGCATAGACAACTCCAGGAGGACCTTGTCGAGCACTTGTGGCAGTTGCACAGCGCCGAGTAGTGTAAACGTGTGCAATGTAATGAGTTGGCATGTACTGATTGTAACCATCTGTAGGAGCCGAGAGTGTACGCAATGTAATAAGTAGTTGTCATGTAATGATTGTAACCGGAAGGATGTATGAGCCAAGCATGTATTAAAAGACGGAGATTACTGCACTATACTTTGTTCTTCATACAAGCAGTGCACTACATTTTAGATGCTAATTTCTTCAACAAGTCACTTGCCTCCTCATTCATAGCTTCAATCCATGCATGGAGGCTTGAATAGGTTCAGGCTTATATTGCAGATTATGGAGCCTGAAATACTAGCAGCTATTAGATATTTATTAGTGCACTCAGGCACTTGAGTTCATTTTCATAAATGTGGAGCACCAATATCAATATAGTTTAAGGAACATGCCTTGGTGTCTAAAAAAAGGAACATGCCTTGGAAATATGCCTTTAGCCTTTTTACAAATTGTTCATGATCCTTGTTCTTTGTTGCAGATTCAGAGTTATGCATTGGAATGCTGAAAGTATCAATCGCAACCATAGAATGTTGGAGCTTATCGTCCCTGGTAATTGCATCTACTCCCCTATTCCTGCTGAAGTTTAAAATGGGGTATTTGTACAGAATCTCCTTTATTATTTGATAGTTATTCTTGACTGCATGGTTGTAGAAAAAGGACATATAAAGTTAGTGATTCCATGGCAATCTATTACTGCATGGTTGTTTTTACTGGCATGATCCCAGTTTAGCAGTTGTCATGTCAAAAAGCTTGTCAAGAGGTAGTGAACTGTTATACATGCCATTTAATAAAGTAGTTAATGGGCTGGCTACAGTTTTACTACAACTATATTGGTGAAATTTTCTTGGTGTGATTAGCTAACAGTATCCTGCCAATGCCTGGAGTATATTACTTGGAAATGTATTATGTACCCAAGTATCAAGTTTGTGTAACATGGTATGCTCGTATTTAGTGTCATGATTAACGGTAAAATAGTTTGTTACAACTATAATTATAGGGTGCTGTCTTCTAGCGAATTCAAACATATAACTTTCTTAATTCCTTGACTAGTTTACTGATATTTTAGAATGCTTTTGGTTTATTTGTGATGGTTGTGTTCTTTAAGTTTTGGGGACTAACTGAACTTTTGTTTTTGGTTCCAAGGTACACTGAAATAAAAGTTCTACCTGACAATGATACTTTAGCTCTACATGCTGATAATATGACAATTAGGAATATATTGGTGGATGGAGAGACTGCTGAGTTTGAGTATTCTCCACATTGGACAAATGATGGTGATCAGCAGAGTTGGTCTTCGGTATCATCTTCGAAGACTGCTGCTGATGCTGCATGTGCAACATATATTTCTTGTCTAAATAGTGAAACTGCCCCAAATCTTATAATTTCATCTGATAGATCAGTGAAATTAATAACTGAGCAACATCCTCAAGAAAATGGTGGAAAAGCAGTTCAAATTTCTGATGATCAAGCTGTTAACGGCTGCAATGGTTCTGCAGAGGAAAAGGAAAAGGAAAAAGAAAAGGTAATTGTATATAAGGTTTTGCCAATGCATGTTAATTATCATGTACATGCTTGGATGTATGCAGACATCTGGTCTTATTGTAGTTCATTGTAGGTGCAGAACACAATGGTGGTTCACATAGATTATACTCTAGAGAAGGCTGAAACTGGTGTTCACTTTATGGGTAATGTCTTGCATAGTAGTAGCCAAATGAGGCGTGCTCACTGCTGGTTTCCTTGCATTAATAGTGCCACGCAACGCTGTGTGTAAGTTAATTTTATTTTTTGTGCTAGTAAAGTCCTGCTATTGTACCTGGTGTTGCATGTTGATCATCTTTCATGTATCATGGTGTGCACAGCTTTGACCTGGAGGTTTCAGTTGGCAGCAATTTAGTTGCCGTCAGCAATGGTGACTTGCTTTACCAGGTATGCATCAAGATGTTCTTTGCTTTAATGCATGCCATTTAAACTGCACTTTCAATTCTTTGACAGTTTTGCAAGAAATACTTGTTGAATTTCCATCACTTATGTAATTTATTATTTGCCCCATTGTGTCAAGGCTGCAATTTAGAACCGCAATCACCATTTTTTTGTATCCATTAGCCTATCATATCTAGTGACAGAAAATTCCAACAAATTTCTGTCCTTTGAGTCACTTAGAAGGATGATGAGGGAAATACTGCTTCAAGTACGAAGTAAATAAATGCGTGTAGTTTTCTCATAAATAGCACAATTGAATGGTACATGTGGTTTACATACCTGCACACAATTTATAAGTCGCTTGTTACACATCACCTGTTCCATTGTAGTGCTATTACTTTAAAATTTATTGAGTTTCTTTTTTATGAACTGAATCAGAACATCCAAATAAAATGGAGGCCTCCCTGTGATTGTCGACCCTCCCTGCTGCATATTTACTTTAACATGTCAATATTTTTCTTCACTGAAGCAAAAGGATACTGTAATTTCTTGTTCCTCAAGATGGTGGCTGATTAACTGCTTCTGATAACTGAGTGATCCATTTTTTTTGTTGTTATGTGACTTACCTAGTTTGATTATCCCATTGGCGCCCTTGCAATAAACATTTTTTGTTTGATGTCTCAGCTGAAGTAAATGCATAAGCAGTTGGAACTGCCATGCAGTGTGCATTGGCATATTATAGAGACTGACAATGAGGTCACAAACTCAATTGAAATTTCTATTTTGTTGTTTATTTGAGGGGAAGTTATTTTTATGTTGATGATGCAAGGAAATTTTAATGTGCACTTGGTGTTGTAGGCCATCATCTCGGAGTAACTTCTGGAGCCTCAACTCCATACAAGGTAATGTATGTGATCTGGTTTAGGCGTTGCTTGGATATATAGCCTGCTTGTACTATTAATCTGTTAAAAATGTTGTGTTCATCGGATAAACATCATAGCTATGATGCTAAGATTTCTGCTTACACAGGTTGTTGAGGATGCGTTACAGAAGATCTTCGAGATCAAGCGGCAAGAAGTTTTGCAGGTTGCATAAGAGTAAGAGTTGTTCACTGCATATTAGTTCATGGCTTAGCATGATGGTTAATAGAACAATTGCGCAAGTGATGCCTGTACAGTAGCTAAACAATGTAACTATTTACGTACTATACGAGCAGAGATCAGGTTTAAGTTTGCTTTTTATGTGTACCAAAAGGCTCCCCTTCCCCAGCAAGGTCTTTGATGTTGTTCATTGTGCACGCTGTAGGGTAGCATGGCATATTGAAGGTGCTTTCTGCTACATTCAACCTTCTTTATGGTGGCAGTATGGCTTTGTGCTGCTGTTTTCAGATCATATATGTGTTGTTTGGCAGGTGGTAAACTCTTGCTGGAATTGGACAGGCTGTTGAGGCCTGGTGGTTACTTTCTGTGCTCTGCTACTCCTGTATACCAGAAGCTACCAGAAGTCTGAAAAGATATGGTAAGGTAAAATTAATTTTCTCCTGTTAAGTGCTACCTTTAAGCTGCCGATACTGGTACATCATACGGACTCTGCACATTTGAAAGTTTTGCATGGTAGATTTACTACTATTGGTAATTTGGTACCTTGAGTCCCAGCAGTTTGAAACTTCATGTGAACTGAATTCTTTTAACAAAATATCAACTTTCCTATGTAATGGCTATCATTTATCTTGCAATGTTGCAGCGATGTCCGCTCTAACAAAGTCAATGTGCTGGAAAATGGTCAATAAAGTAAAGGACAGGATAAATTCAGTGGGTATAGCAATTTTCAGAAACCCCACAGACAACAGCTGCTATGAGGGAAGATCTGAAGCAAACCCTCCACTCTGCGGGGAGTATGATGATCCTGATGCAGCCTGGTGAGTCTTTTAGCACCTATGCAAGAACTTATGATCTTCTGGACGCAAACCATCTTTTCTCCAAGTTTAAAAAGAGCTAAGCTTCTTTGCAGAGAATTTGAAAACTTAGAACCCAATAAACGTAAAGGCCTTACTATGTGTTGCCACCTTACTGGTACTGCTACTGAACTATTGTTTTGTGCTGAGAATATCACGAACATATCCATGGTGTCTATCGTTTTTGGGATCATCTGTTGCATTCTGCGGCCTTGTATGACCAAGGATTGTACTAATCTTTAGATAGAAATGTAGCACATTCTAATTTTACAGGACATTGTACAGTCTCTAATGAATAATATATGGGTATCAATGTGTTTCAACAGGTGTAAATTGTTGCCGGTGGTTGTGGAGGTAGATCGGATATTGAGGCCAGAAGGCAGGCTAATTGTTAGAGACAATATGGAAACAGTTAGGGAACTAGAGACCATTGTGAAATCGCTACACTGCGAGGTCCGCATGTCTTACTCTCACAGGAAAAACAAGGGTTGGTACTCGTCCAAAGGACAATGTGGCGACCAAATGAAGTTGAAGCTAACTTTTCATGTGCAAGCGCTATCACAGTGACACACACCGAAACACTCAGGAGGGAAAAAAAGCCCTCCCGAAGAAGGTCTGCACAATGGGTTGTGTACAGAGACGAAAGGGGAGCCGGTGTCATTTTTGTCAGGATTGTATTGGTGTACAATATCTGTCATGTTATTCCATTCAAAAGCAGACAAACAGACATCTTTTTTTTTTATTTTTTTATAGATGTATAGAACAACTGTAGCACAACATATTCTTGGAATTTAATTGGTTAGCTGGGTTTTTTTTTTTTGCTGCTTCAGTTCAGATAGCTAGCTCTTTCAGGCTTGGTCAGTTATATTTTAGGCAGCAATGCTTCTGGTGTGCTGACTTGCTTCAATGCTTGAGATATGGCTTCATCCCATATTATGTTTGAATTGAAGTTCGAACTAATAATGCGGTTCATTACAGCGTAGGGATCATATATCACCCAGAAATTAAAAAGATGAGTTGTGTGAAGTGAACAAATACTGAACGAACAATTCTCCATGAGTAAAGTCTTGGTACTTCAGCTTCAGTTTTTGGTACCGGAGTATATTACTGCATCCTGAGTTCTATATACCAAACACTAACCTTTTTATTTAATTATTTACTTTTTTCTGCATATTTACTTTGGGAACACTGTGTATGTAGTAGTACAAGAAGCAGCACCAACCCTTAATACCTGCAGGCACTATCCCTGTGCTGGGATTTGCAATGTAAAATGTTCCAGTTAGTTCCAGTGTATACCACATGTAACTCTGAACTACACTCTTGGTAACACAATAGTAAATGAGAAACAAAACGGAGGACCTCGCAACTATCTTCCATGATTCACCACGCTGATATTAGATGTATACACCCTCAAAGCCTGAAATACAATTTTATGAACGAGTTTATCTTGCACATAGTTCCTTCGCCATTTGCATATAGTACTTGATACAAGCATCTTTTAACGACTAGAAATGGCATGTTCACAACAAGCTATAAGTACCTGATAGTTGCAAAGTACTATAGCACAATACATAAAAGCGTAGTACATGAAAGCACAGTACATAAACGTGTAGTACATAAAAGCACAATACATACAAGCACCGAATTGTCGTCAATTTTCCACATTGTCGCGGTCACTACCCAGAATCTCCCTCTGCTTTCGCATGAAGTACTCTTTCTGCCACTCGGAGCACTTATTCAGATCGATCGACATGATCCGCTCCTCGTACTCCTTCTTCTTCAGGTCCAGCTTCTCCTTCTCGTATGCCATCATCTCGGCGTACCGGTTGTCCCTCTTCTTCTCTATCTCCTGCCTACTCAGTGTCATGTCTCGAATGGCACTCATGTATGGGCTGTCGGAAGTTGAATGTTCCGAACCATTTCGGAGCCGAGACTTAGCCTTATTGCGCCCTACAGGCCTAATCAGTTCATCAGTTCGGCCCCCCGTCGGAGCCCTCGGAGCCCGGCTGGCTTGCAGCTGTTGGGGCCGAATAGGTCCCCAGGCTACCTGCAGCCGACGTCTTCTGCCTCTTCTGCGAGACCTTCTCACTCCACTTTGGGTGTACTCGAAGCTCAACCCAGCAATGGAGGAAATTGAAAGCACGGTTTTCCTCAGCCGCGTAGAGTGTCGTCGCGTCCACAATCTGCATCATGAATTGCACAAAGAGGTCATATTCTTCGTGCGGATTACAGCAGTACGGTAATATAAGGATACATTACCTTGCCATGCTCTGTCTTCCCGCTTTGGTTGCGGCGTTCTATTCGATCGTAGCATCCACAAAACTTGTTGACGGACTCTTGGATGAACTGCCACCTATGCTGCAACGCGATCTGTGTACGTGTCGAGTTAAACGTCTTCTCTTTGTGGTAGTATTCATGGATGCGTGCCCAATAGCTTGGTCCCTTCTGATTGTTACCTTGGACCGGGTCAATGCTGACATTCAGCCAAGCTGAGACGAGAAGCTGGTCCTCCTGCTCCGAGAAGTTCTTTGAGCGTCGGTTGTTTGGCCTTATCTCTACATCCTTTTCAGTTTGCATTGCCTGCTCCATAATTGGGCTCTCCAAGGGGGTCAACTCAGTCCCGGCCCAGTCAAACCCATCCCCCCCCCCCCCCCCCCCCGACCAAAAGGTTAGCCCCGAGGGGATCCATCTGCACAGACCTGAGAATAAATTATGAAAGAAGCGAGCACAGTTAGCCAGAGCAATCAGTAACAACATGGGGACATGTCACAACAAAATTAATGCGGATGGTGCGTGCAACAACTCAGTTTGCAAACATTCAACATACATGAAGTCAGCTTACAAAAGAAGGCCATATGCCTTATGTAAAACTTGTAATGTAGTTAAACAGCATCTCTACATGGTAGGCTTGCCACACAAGTACTGAAACATTAAAAGGCCTACATCCTGGATGACTGGTCACTATCGTACTCTATTCCGTTTTCCTCATAGTACGTTCGGAAGTCAACGATCGGCTCGTGCGGAGACTCGTAGTCCATGGGAACGCATAGGTCGGGGCTCACATCACCATGGGGGTTGTAGTCATGGTCTACAGTTGGCATCGTACTCACAGCTTCACAGCACTGCAGTGCCACTTCATCGAGGGAGGTCGCTACAGCGTCGATTTCCAGGAGCACCCTGTTGAACGCAATGCTGGCCGGATCGGTGCTTGGGTTGAAGTTGTCGTTGCAAAGTTTCTTCAGAAGGACTGCCGTGCTCTCCAGCTCTTTTATCGCCCTAGCCAACAACTCTGTCTCTTTGTTCCGATCAGACGCCATCTACATGCAATGCAGAGCTGTGAACTAAAATCCAAGTTTCAACAATGTCTATTGTCTACCTTGATAGTGGTGAACATTATACGCTACGGTTTATATGAAAATTGGTACCACTGCATGCTGATATATGTACTGCGAAGAACATGTCGTACCATACTTCAATTTATTTGATAATGTAGGACTTGATGCTCCAGAATAATTATGCAGGATAATAATAGATGAACTACCTATTGGTAATATGAGATTTCTCAATAATGCGAGTTCCCAATAAAGTAATATAAAGTCACAACTGCAAACCATTGGATGAGATTAGAAAAATGACAAGCAAGGGAACATTAAAACAACTTATTATACAAAGCATTCCAAATAAAAAGAACCCAAACATTTTTATAAGAATTCCACCAAAAAAAAAACCTCTCCTGGTATGTACCCTCAACACTGCACATCAACAAACATTGCACGTTTCTGTTTAAAAAGAACCAGTACACTCCATGCATCACAAACCATCTCAACTCAATCAGATAGCTATGCCTTACTCCATTAATTATCCATGTACGATTTTTGATCTTTCACATTGCACACGTCATTTTGGTTATCATGAAAAAAATGTCATTTTTTGGTTTTACTGTTTTGTTCACATTAATTATCCATTTCGTGCAAGCATTTGTAGTCATGCTCAATACTTTCAGAATAATAGTACAATGTAATAAGATTCACCAGTACATTTTTTTATTTATGCTAGCTACATTTCAATTCACAGAAAATAAACTATGTTGAATGTTACATAATTGTGATATTGGTCTGCAAGTATCTATGCTTATAATTTCTTTGGTCAAATCCGAGGCCTTGTGGATTCTTTCTTGCATTTGCTGATGTTGCTCTTCCTGTGATCACAGGCATGTCTGTCCAGTTAAGTTCTTATTCTTCTGTAGTGGGATGCAAGGTTATCGTTCTTCATATTACGCTATTGTTTTGAGACAAAGATGGATCAATGGATAGAGCCAGTCATTGTTGTATGTACATCCAGGAAATGTGGTTGGGGTTTTTTGTTCTTCGGAGGAGATGCAAGGCCACAAATGCACAAGGTATATGGTTAGATAGCTAAATGAAATGTATTGCACTGTAATGATTTACAGTCTAGTTCTGAAATGAGCTCAAAGAAGTTCTTTCTGCAATAAATTAGTTCTTTACGGTTTTTGATGCATATCCTATTACTTAATTTCTCCATGGCATGTTCGAAAGAAGCAAAATTACATATAAAGAGCAGAGAGAAAAATTACTACTTTTCACCATGTTTTACAAGGTGCTAGCTCGAAAACAGTTTAGCCAATTGAGGGTAACAGAATACATTTATTCAGCACATATCTTCACCAACACCATATATATCAAAGGATACTGTAGAACTCGGATTTTCAAAAATTAAAACTATCATTTCCTTGGATAGGATCTAAGATAGAATTTCGTATTGCAAATTCACAAAAGCAAGCTATACAGATAAATAACGTTGGCAGGGATGTCCACAGTAAAACCAATAAGATCAATGGGGTTAAAATAACCAGGACAAAGAAGTGATACAGACATCAGGAGAAAAAAAAAAGAAACCAAAATATATTTTCATAACCCCATCAAAGCCGGCCTTCAATTTCAAAAACAACGCATAGGGTAACAAAATCCAAAATACCATCTACCCAAAACTTAAGGTGAGAATAACTCCAAAATACCATATGCATTGGGAAACAAATGTCCAGTTGGAAATTTGATATAGTCTAAGAAAAGAACCAAAAAAGGAGGCTCTTTTATCATACTCAATGAGCTAGCAGTAAATAATTTCCAGGGTGTATAAAAATAATTCAGATAGGTAATTCTCAGGGTACCTATTGGTTAATTGAGCACTGGTAGTACTTAATCTAATCATATGGACAATATAAGCAACAACCACCCTTAGTTGGAGAGATCGATTATAAGGCCAGCTAGGTTTTATTCCCAGGTGTATCATACAATATTGCAGCTTCAAACAGCAAACCAGAAATTGAGAAAACAAGTCTCCTCCCTTGGTGGCAAAAGAGAGGACACAATCAGTACTTCCTCTACCTGCCCCCTTATTACAATATTGCGTACAAGGCCAATGAATCTCTCTTTTGCCACCAAGGGATGGATTAGAACATTAAGTAACGTTCCTTTACCCAATTGTTAAGCTAATCGTATTGGATGAGGGGTTAGGTGGTTGCTTGGATTACATTTCCATGTCATAAATCCGGTTATAGGTACATACCAGTTTGTAATCTGCACAGGTGCAGGCCGTTAGATTGTGACAGGTCGAATCACAGCAAAACCAAGTTCAACCGTTTTTTTTCCTATTGAGTCGTTTATATTACCATTTCAAACTTATTTTCTCTGTACTCCTATCTCATTCAAGCAATATCTTATTGTGGATGACACTTCTTGTTGGTAAATGTCAATTCTTGCAATGCAGTGGACCAACACTACAGATCATATGGTGATATGGATCACTTCATGCAAGGTTACTGAAAGTAAAAGCTTCAATTTAGAACGGTAGCATGGAGGGTACAGGGGCAAAAAATGTTAAGAACAGTGGATTAAATGAGTAGGGAAACCCAGTGCAATGCAACATCAAATTCAGATTCAAAGATACATGTTGTTCTTTGTTGAAGTGATGTTGCTATCTACTCCAGGTTGGATTCTGGACCATGTGCATTTCTGCAAATGGGGATTTGCATTTTCAATCACTTCATACAAACAGAAAGCACAAGCCAGATGAATCAACCGCACAAACCAACAATTAAATCACCCAAAATCAACAATTTGTGCATATGGGGATTTGCATTTGTGCTTTGATGTTTTATGAAAGACAAGCCCGGCCAAGAATCCTCCTGCCCTGAAGTCTCAAAAGGCCCAGAACTAGATTGTTTCATACAATTCAAAAGCACGAGAGCAACAATCAAATCACAGGCATTTTGGTTCATCTCAAAAATCAACAATGCGATCTCATCAGCCACACACATAACACACACAGATCCACCCCAAACGAAAACAAATCAACCGGGTGTGCTCCAGAAGGTGGGGGACAAAAACCTTAAGTAGCTGGAGGAGGACGACGCTTGGCTTGACGGGGATTGCCTCGCCGGCGCAGGGGGATCCAGATCTGGTGGGAAGGCACCCTGGTCCCGCTGTCCTTGCACAAGCTTCGTCGCCGGCGACCTCGCGGTAACGCTCGAACCCCTCTGGCGCAAGATCCTTGCACCCGGTCCACGCCGCCGACGGGGACGACGCACCGGCGCCAGCCCTTTCACGGCAGACTTCGCCTCTGCAAGGTGCACACACCCGCGCGAACAAAATTCTGTTGGGGGCGGCTGCGAGTGGGGAGAGGATACCAACCGAAGAGAGAATGCCGACATTTGGGGAGCCGCTGTAGCATCTCTATCGACGGGGCCGGGGATGCGTCGGCTGTTGGAGCCGCCGCGGAAACCTAAACGGGATGTGTAGCGCATTTTCTCTCGGGTGAACAGTAGTTTCGGTTATCTCTTGGAGAAGGTCTTACAACCCCAAAAGATGGAACTTACCTCTTCTTTTGCAGCTCTTTGGTAAAGAAGCAGCACAGATAATACCAAGGACACCAATAATTCAAAATGATATGGACGATGAACTTTGCTGGACACACACACCATCAGGAAAGTGGATAGCGGCAAGTGCACACAAGCAGATTCTTCAACAACATATTGTAAACCAGCATCACACAAGCTTTACAAGGTAATTTGGAATTTAAACCTCTTATTCTTAGAGGGCAAACCTTCATGTGGAGATTGGTATCTCATGCTTTATTTGTTAGAGAGCCAATAGCAGAAGGGTCACTTGGAAAATTAAAATTTTTTCTAGCTGTATGTTCAATTGTAATATATTATTCTAAACTGTACAACTATTTAAAATATTTTTTTCCCAACTGTAGGTCTAATGGCAAAAAGTATTCTCAACTGTAGGTCGCTTGAAAAATTTGAACTTTTCCCACCTGTATGTTCACTTATAATATATTATTCTAAACTGTACAGCTATTTAAAATAAATTATTACCAGTTGATATGTCATTGAGAATTTAGATATTCAAATTTGAATATGTGAATTATTTGTAATAAATGTACCGCTGAGAATTGTGTCAATAATTAATTTTAAATATATATATTTTTAATAATTAGACAACAATATAACAACTAAAATTATAATATGCACACTATCCTAACACAAATCACACCACATTTTGCAACAAAATTATCAAATAAAAGATAAATCACACAATTATATATTATATGAAATTCTTTCCTTTACATAGCCATTGACAAGATTTGTAATGATCACAAATTATTTAATCGAAAAAACCAACCAAAATAGATATAATACCTCTAAACAATTGCGAGAAAAATATCATTTAAGAATTCTTTACACCAAATATATGCCCATATATAATATTCCTAACTCTATATATTTTGTTTCAACTATAACTATCAAAAATAAGTTATTCCACTTTCGAACTCCTCCTATGACATAAAATATCTTCATCACTTTATATGTTTTTAATACCTTACTATTAACCACTTGCATAAGAAAAAATCTTGATTACAATAGCCTTGAGATAAATACAAATCACAAACTTTTGCTTTAAGTAACTTCTAGAACATATGACAACTATAATAAAAGATGGTTGGTTAATTGTTGTTTAACAAGTATAAGTTGTTGTTTATACTAATGAGAAAATTGTGTTGATTGCGACATGACTTACATATATTTGATAAAAGAAATTAATCATATAAAAGTGAATTGCTAGTTCAATGCATAATTAACATACAATTAATATTTAAAAAATGAATAATATGTGGATTGTGTTGATAACACCTCACATGTATAATAGTATTAAGTATTTCTATTTAGTTTCAACTAATTCTCTTATCTCTTTCACCTATAAGTATTGTTTAATTAATAACAAAACAAGATAAATGAAAAAAATAATAACTAATCAAGTAAATAAAAGGTTAAATTATATATACCTAGAACAGGAGATGAAACAAATATTTACTTTTTTAAGGTTGAGAGATCAATTTACACAGCGTTATTCAAATAAAAAAAAGACTAAATTGAGACTGTATTTGAAGAGTCGAGATCATATTTCAATCGAACAACTCATTTCTCTTGAAGAAAAAACTTATTAAAAGCTTGAACAGAAGACTTTCAACTTCAGGCCAGTGCCGGATCCAAACACATAAAATCCATGGATCAATTGAACCATAGTTTTTTTTTGCAAATAAAACTAAATATGTCGAAATTTTATTAAAAAATTTAAAGGACTAAAAATGTAAAGGAGCTAACGAACTATAACATATAAATTTTAAAAGATAATCCTGTTAAATTTAATTGATCCACTTGGAATAAATTCTAGACTTGCCACCATATGAGACCATATCTCTAAGCAACGAATCTAGATTCAAGGGATTTGTCTCCTCGACTTAATATTTCAAAAACCATGTAAGTTTTTCTCTGTTTTGATTGTTAGATAAATCTAACACTCTAAATTATGATGAGTGAAAAATTTAAAGGTTCTCATAAGATAACTAAGCATCTTAATATATCTTCTCCATCAATTTAAATAAGACAAAGTAAATGACGCGAGCATATGTTTAAATTTAAAGACAATCCGAGACATGCATGTTTGTATGCAAAAAGAGAGGGCCTGGGTATAAGGGTGTGTTTGGAAGCTACTACAAGCATGCATGATGCATGGGGTTATCACTTGTCTAAGCAGTTTTTTCCAAGTCTAAATTTTAATGATTGGAGATCAATGATACATATGGTTGATGGAAAATCTTATGTAATCTACATATACTCAAAGATAAACGTTGAATTTTTAGGTTAATTTAGTTTTACTAGCGGTTCAAATCAAAGTTATGGGAAATTTTTAAAATATAAATGCATGTAGTTGGGACACATAAAGGTGATGTTGGCCAACTAATGTATAAATACATACGTGGCCGTTTGGTAGGTTATCATCTATCAGCTGAACAACTTTTTATCCCATGTCTAGTTAATATTATCTTCCATATATAACATCAACATGGTTGATGTGGACTAGCTTATTAATGTATTTGACTAAGATTATAATCATTCTTATATATGTCAAAGTCTATATAATTTAGATATCCCGAAGATAAACAAAAACTATTGAAAAACTAATAATTTAGACATCGATATCAAAGACTAACAGATATTTTGTTTTTTTTTTTTAAAAAAGAGTGTAGCTCTTCTCAAAACAAATTATCATAGGATATTTCCTTTATTGTAAGAACATCTGAATGAATCCATGATTCATAGCTCATCAAAGAAACACAAATTATGTCAAGATTCAATATAATATTGCACCTTTGTTACTTCTCTATCTCACTTATGTTGAATTCTGATCAACCAAACGGTGATTAAATATCCAAATTTCTTTTCTCATACATGAAATCAATTAAGAAATCATAAGATAGATTCAACGACTTTAATTGATTCCATGATTCATAACACATCAAAGAAACACGAATTATGTCAAGATTCAATATAATATTGCATCTTTGTTATTTCTCTATCTCACTTATGTTGAATTTTGATCAACCAAAAGGTGATTAAATATCCAAATTTCTTTTCTCATACATGAAATCAGTTGAGAAATCATAAGATAGATTCAAAGACTTTAATTGATTTGGGGTTAAGAAGTAGGTTAGCGATTTAACCTCTCAAATATATATAGATTATATAGTCAGTTTAACAAGGTCAAGACAAGTTAACCCTTTTAACTCAGTATTATCCTAATCCAACAGAAAGATGGACTGACCTAACCCATCTAAACTATTTCTTGTCTCTTCCAATAGATTACACAAAAAGATTCTATATAAAAAATGCAAAATACCATTATATTAGAAATGACAAATCTATACATTTTACATCAAATCTATTTATAGTTTTATTAAGATGCATGTACTAGTTTTTTCATATCATACAAATAAATTTTTCTACTATTAATTTAATCTCCTCTTCTTAGATCTAACCCTTTAGGAAAAATGAAGAGTATAAATGGTACTGTTTTTTTTTTAAAAAGAAAACAGGTAGATGAACCTTAGACATCTCCATCTATTTAACCTAGTTAATCAAATCAAACAATATTTTAAATTAACTAAATTAATTACCAAATAAATAATCTAGATTAAACTAACGTCTCAGGATTAGATTTAGCTAACCAAATTGTTTCAATATCACATGAGACTATGAGAGGTCCTTCCGTGGGAAATTTTTTCCCTCTGGCTATCCGAATATACCCGCGTGTTGACTTAGGAGACTACCTTTGGAGACTTTCGGTTGGCCTCCAGAACGAGCCTGACTTTTTTCCTTTTTCATGCGTGAACATACGCACGAACTCAAGTGGTTACCATCATGAATGCATGTGTATATATGGTCATATTTTGTCGTCAAATTATACAGATCTTCCTAATCTCTTTCTTTACATTCTTTATTTTATCAGATTTTTGAGAACTTAGATATCTCATAATCCAATAGTATAGTAACTATTCAATTACATAGCAAACCTTGAAATAGAGATTAAGGCCCTGTTTGGTTATAATTTTTTTTTTTGAGTTTTTGTTCAATATTAAAGTTTTAAAAAAACTGTGGTATTAAAAATCAAAGAGGTGTTTGGTTCTAAAGTATTTTATGGTTTTTGAAACCATAATTTCTTCAAAACCATAATTTTTTCTCAATTTTGCAAACTTCGGTTTGCTCCAAAGTTTTGACCCAAAAATTCGACCATAGGTGCGCTCTGCACGCCACTGTTGCTCACAGTGCTCCGCCATGTGCTTCTGCCACCCCCCCACGCCACCGCGTGCCCCAATGTGGCTGCGGCGCTAGTCAACCTCTCCCTCGAGCTGGCGAACAAGGTGCCCATCGTCCGCGCCGGTGCCGTGCCGTCGCTTTTCGAGGTGCTTCGCTCGGGTACCACTGCGCCAGAGGTGCGCGAGCACGCCACCAGCGCCCTCTTCAGCATAGCCCTTGATGAGGATAACTGCGCCGCCATCAGAGTGCTCGGCGCCGTGCCCCTCTCCTCGACCTCCTCACCTCTGCCGCCCATATTGCGCGCACACGGCTTGATGTTGGGATGGCACTCTACCCGATGAGGACATCACTGATACACACTCACATACATTAACGCGAGCGCGTGCATGTCGTCTTGGGCAACAGGTGAATTCGTTTCTTGGGAAATTAATTATTCAATTATAGAACAAATAATATTATCTAATGATTGTTATTTGCTTATCTCTACATATGAGGAAGTTCTTGGAGAAGTTGATGATCCAGTTTTGGCCAAGAAAGAATGAACACTTCTTTTGGCAGAATTCGACCAACAACCACTTCGACCAACCCAGACAATTTCGACCAGACTTTTTCGAGTAGAGATCATTTTGACCTTCGACCACAACCATCGTTACTTTATTCTTCAGCAAACTCCAGCAACAAAAAGTATTCTCCACGTCACAAAAAAGAGCACGAAAGAGGCCTATCTATGCAAGTACACGCAAGGAAAGAAACCGAGAGTTACTATACTTTTATGTCGTATCTGAGGAGGAGTCCTATTCCTTTATTCTTTCCTATCTTTGATGCCGGCACATGCATACAGGAAATTTGTAATGCTATATATATATATATATTGGCTTGCGTGCTGATTAGGGTAGACTTCGTTTGAATATTGTATTATCAAGCCCTTGCTGCCGACCAGTATAATTCAGAGTCTCATAATTTAGATCATTGAGAGTTTTATTCTTCTGCTGTTGCTCTTACTTTTCTTATTGATTTGCTTAAGACGTTCTTCATGAACAGGTCAATCTAACTTTGCTTGGTTGATAACCAATTGAGGAGTGGTTTAGTGATTGTAAGGTTGCTGGTCGCGTTTTTGGATAGTTGTTAGCCTCCCTATCGTCAAAGTCATAACTCGCTGTATCCACATATTTCTCCTATGACGGAAGATCGGGACCAACTTTCATGCACGCATCTTAAATCGAGGCGTGTGCATATCAGTTGGTATCAGAGCCTATGTTGCTGGTAGGAATTCATCTATCCCCTAGTTTAGTATATTAATTTTTTTACCTAAAGTATAGAAAACTGCCCAGTCAAAAAAAAAACAAGTTTCCTAGCCCGTTGTTGCTTTCAATCTGTTATTTTTAGTTTGCTTCATTGAATTTTTGTTCCGTCTAGTCATGTCTAGTTGCTGGTCTTAATCTTGTTAGTCAAAAACCCAAAGGTAATTAGTGCTCTTGCTGTTGAGTTAATAGATTGCATCTTGCTGTGTTTCCTATAACAAAAATACCAAGAAAAAGCAAGCTCATAAAATAAATCAATGTCAAAAAAAAGTGAAAGAAAGGAGAATCTTGCTGAAGTACTATATCCTATTACTAGAGACCAAGCCAATCATTGTTTGATCAGCAACTAAGACTAGTAGTTTGGTGAACTACTATTCAATTGTACAATTTCTGGAACAACTGATTGTTTTCCTTGCTACACATATTTTTCCCTACCTATAACTCCACATATGTAACCACTGGTCCCCGTGTACCTCACTTTGCAATCGTTGTACTTATCTCCTTTTTCTGTGTTATCACGACTTAGCAAGCTAAGTGCAAACATTAAGAGGGGTAAGAGCTTCGGTTGGTAAGAATTGTGAGGTTGAGAGTTCCAAATACATTCAGTAGCTTGGTAGGAGATTTTGTGTTTCTTGTTTTCACTAATAATGTCAGGGTCGAGAAGTTCCCATGGCGCATTGCACAATGGTGCTGCTGATGTTGGGGACGCCGTGGATCGACCACCAGTGCTCCCATCGTCCCCGCGTTCTCAAGTATTCTGGATCAATTCGCAAGCACCTTCGAGCGGATGCTATCCGATCAAGTAGTTGCTCGTTTGAACGGTTTGGAGAATTGTCTTGCCAGAGTTGACAGTCGACTTGACCAAGTTGAGCAAACTCCTCCACAACAACACCCACCACCTCGAGTCCCTCGAGGTCCAGTTGGGGACAATAACCATGTTGTTGCAGCCGCCCCATTCCAACCAAGGGAAACCTTGAACGCTGCATTCCAGGAAGCTGCCAATGAAGAAGTAAATGATAATTATGTGGCTGATAATGAGGAAGTCATTTTGGATCCTGATCAGCGACGACTTGCATGAAACCACCAAGGGATGGGAGGACATGCACGTTACTGCAATGAAGACAGAAGAGATGATGCTTTGGGTAAGATAAAATTTACTGTCCCCAGCTTTGATGGGAAGTTTAATCCAGAAGCATATCTCGATTGGGAGTTGCTCGTCGAGCAAAAGTTCAGTTGTCATCATTATCTAGAAAATTATAGGGTTTGTGCTGCCACTAGTGAGTTTGTTGATTATGTTTCTATTTGATGGAGTCAAATCCGACAAAGAGATAGAGCTCCTAATACTTGGGATGATTTGAAGCGCTTGATGAGGTCTAGGTTCGTACTCTCTTATTTTGAGAGAGATTTGCTTAATAGACTTCAGAGAACGAATCAAGGTAGAAAATCTATGGAGGACTACTTTCAAGAACTGCAAGTGGGTATGCTGCGTGCTAATGTGCAAGAAGAGGAGAATACAAGGATGGCAAGATTCTTGGGTGGATTGAATCAAGAGATACAAGACATCCTTGACTTTCAAACCTACAACTCCATGGACCAGCTTTTTCATTATGCTTGCAAAGCTGAGAGGCAAGTGCAAGGGAAGAGGCCAAGTTACAACAAAATTGGTCATAGCTACCCTAGTTCGACCATGCCTTGGAAGAGCACCAATCCGTCGCCAGAGTGCGACCCCCTTTGGTGGAGCTGCTGCCTTAACTGGCCGAGTATAGTCCGCGGGCCACCCCACTGCCTTAGTATCCAAATTTGCTAATTTGAAGACGACCACTACTGTCCCCACTAAAAGTTCATCATCGGTTGCTCCTACGGCAAGAACAAGGGAGATAGAGTGCTTCAAATGCAAGGGAAAGGGGCATTACATACGTGATTGCCTAAATCAGTGTGCGCTCATCGTCTGAGAAGATGGCGAGTACACATCGACCAGCGAGGTCAAGAAAGAAGAAGACGAATCCGACCACGAGGAGATCACCTTTGATACTAGTCATGCTAGCCTCATTGTTCGACGTGTTCTTAGCCCTCAGATGAAAAAGGTGGAGCAGGGGCAGTGCCACAATTTATTCCAATTAAAGTTTGTGATCACGAAGCACTCGTGCAAGGTTATAATTGATGGTGGGAGATGTAACAATATTGCAAGTTCAAAGATGGTTGCGAAGCTTGGTTTAACCACACGATCACACCTGTAGCCATATTACATTCAATGGTTCAATTCTTGTGGCAAGTTGAAGGTAACAACGATGGTATGTATACACTTTTCTGTAGGTACCTATTCTGATTTTGTGGATTGTGATGTGGTGCCAATGCAAGCTTGTGCATTACTACTTGGAAGACCATGGTAGTATGACAAGGATACTACACATTATGGTCATTCCAACAAGTACTCTTTTATGCACAAAGACAAGAAGGTTTCGTTGGTTCTGATGTCACTAGAAGAAATTCTCAAAGATGGTTTAGATAGGGCTGAGCGTGAGTGAAAAGAAAGAGAGCTGAGTGACATCCACAAAACGGGGAGTGAGAGCCACCTAACCAACTTAAGAGGAAAGAAAGAAAAGAGTGACAAGAAAAGAGAGGTTCAACTTAAGGGATAGGTTCTGTTAGCCACAAAAGTGAGATGCGAGAGTTCGCAACCCATCCCCAAGAGTGCTTTGCGCTTGTGTGCAAAGACGCTCTCTTTCTACTGATGCTTTACCCTCTACCTTGCCCGTTTCAATTGTTTCTTTACTGCAGGAATTTGTGGACGTGTTTCCGACCGAGATACCAGCGGGGCTGCCACCATTGCGAGGGATAGAGGATCAAATCGACTTGATTCTAGGAGCATCCTTGCCTAACCATCCTCAATATCGCACCAACCCTAAGGAAACAAAAGAAATTCAACGCAAGGTGCAAGAGCTTCTCAATAAATGGTATGTACGCAAAAGCTTAAGTCCATATACTGTTCCTATTTTACTTGTGCCAAAAAAAGATGGATCATGGAGGATGTGCATAGATTGTCGAGCTATCAACAATATTACTATTCGTTATCATCATCCAATTCCTTGGTTAGTTGATATGCTTGATGAATTGAGTGGTTCGACCATCTTTTCTAAGGTTGATTTATATATTGGTTTCCACCAAATTAGAATGAAATTAGGTGATGAATGAAAAACTGCTTTAAGACTAAATTTATATTGTATGAATGGTTGGTCATACTATTTGGTCTTACTAATGCACCTAGTACATTTATGCGCTTAATGAATGAAGTGTTGTGAGCTTTTATTGGACACTTTGTGGTGGTTTACTTTGATGATACATTAATTTATAGCACGACTTTGGATGAACATTTGGAACATTTGCGCCAAGTTTTTGCTGTTTTGAGAGAGACACGTTTGTTTGCTAACCTTAAGAAGTGCACCTTTTGCACAGATCGAGTCATGTTTCTTGGTTTTGTTGTGACTGCGCAGGGAATTGAGGTGGATGAACAAAAGGTGCAAGCTATTCAAGCATGGCCTACACCTACAACAGTCACACAAGTGCGGAGTTTTCACGGACTTGCTGGTTTTTACCGCTGGTTCATACAGGATTTCAGCACGATCATTGGAATTAACTTGAGTTTAATCGCCAATTGCTTCCCCAACAACGACACCAAAAAATTTGTTGTGTATTTTAATAAACGCCCGTAAGTGCATGGGTGTGCTGTAGTTTTCACTCAAGTATTCCATAAGTATCGTATTTTCCCATGAGAAGTGAATGGTTTTCAACTGATACAATTCCAAGCAATTCCATAAAAGACAAAGATCTAGCAAAATGTGGAGAGAGAAATGACATAAAACACCAATCTAGGAAACACAATCGACCATCACAGGTAAATCTAGTAACTTAGAGTTTTTGGGAAAATCAAGGGTTCTTAAGAATCAGCCAATTGGAAACCCTAATTAGAGATAAACATGCTACAAAAGTTTGATGAAATTCTTTGAGGGGATGCAGTCTCACATCCCCCACTCCTGAGGGTTATGCCTGCTAAAATAGATACAAAAGGCATGTCACAGCTCTGTGCAAGCAACCCTCACAATTCTAGCAAGATGTGCTCTCCACTATCGTTCGATCTCTGACTAGAGATCTAGAGATTAGGAAGATAGTAGTATCAAACTGTCAACACTTCAAGACCAATCGATAACAAAGAGTCAAAGTTCATCAGCTCAATAATCAATTATAGCAAAAGAAGATCTCAAATTAAAACTCCAAAAAGCATCTCATAAGATAAAGAACTAAAGAATTTATTACACCAAAAGTTACATAAACATTGGTGCTCAAAGATGACTTACAAAACTTTGGTGCGATGATGCGCCAAATCCTTGGTTTCACAAAACCTAACTCTAACCTAACTTAACTATCCCTGGTAATGATGTGGTACATTGACGGTGGACCGAACGCAGAGATCAATAACTCCTGTGAATGTTTGATGCTTTTGGTGCAACCCTTGGATCTCTTTTTATAGCTCCCAGCTCGACGTAGAAACATAGGAATCCATGACTCTACTCATGAGATCAAAATGAACTCAATTCAAGACAAAAGATATGAGCACGATTAGAGTTAACCGTGCGCAACAGTGCTTCCCATATTGGCGCACAGTTGGACGCACAGTTGTTCGATTTTGATTGTGCACAATGTTGGATCTAGGTCGATCTAGGTTTTGATGATTAATGATGATTTGGATAAACCCTTGATGATTAATGTTAATTTAAATAATGACATTGAAGATTAAATGACAATTGGATAAACCTGTTTTAGCACAAGTAAATTGAAGTATGATTAGTTAAACCCCAAGTGGATGTCTCATTTGTTGAGGTTTAATATTGATGCATATGTTGAGGGGGAGCTCTTTGGTTGCATCAAGCCTATGTTAATTGTTAATTGAAGTGTCATGGGTTGAATCCTAAAAGTTGATGACTCCTTCATTTGTGGTTTGATATCGATGCATATGTTGAGGGAGAGCTCATCGTGTTTGTCATCTGAATTTACATTTAGCTTATGCTTATCTTTATCATGACATGAGTAGTATGGATTGTGTGCTTATTTCTTACCATATATGGATCTATATGATTGTATGATTCATCTCTTACTCATTTGTTGTTTGTTGAAAATAGTTTTATCATTTCACCACAAAGGGAAATCGTTGTGTTAACTCCTTCGTAGAGTAATTTCTCTGGTGATTAATGACAACCTAAATATGAGACTAATGTTGTACATTGAGTGTATGTGTTGTAGTCTCAAGGCGTATTGCGAGATGAAATCAAGCAAGAGTGTATGAAGGTTAATGCCGATATGAGTCATCTTGAGCGAGGTCAAGCTTTGCGAGGACAAGCTTCGATGGGTCAAGCTTCACAAGGTCGAATTTCACCAAAGGTAAGATCCAAGATCCAAGATTGTTTTCTTAGGATTTTATCGATCTCGGTGTTTAGAGATAGACCGGTTTGATAGGATTTCTTTTTACTAGTTTGACCGTACTATTAAGAGGGGTCGAAAACTAGTAGGTTGAGTCTATCTAGTGTGGAAGCTCAAATGTATTCATATCATCTTGCACTAGTGTTTAATCACCTTCTGCATTGCTTAGAAAGTCTAAGTGTACTTTGGTTGCCATAAAGATCATGTTTTGAAAACTGCACTTAGTCGTGGTCACCAGCTAAAGCAATCTATTTTTTTTTCTAGAGCTGGTCATGGTCATATTTGCACATTATTATTGTATCTTTGTTGGGAGTGTGGTCGTGATTGTGTTTGCCGGATTGGCTGAATCCTTGTTTGGAGTTCGATCGTGGTCGTAGGAGTTCAAGCTGGTCTTACCAGTTTTCAACTCGCTTGCGTACGCTCTGTAACGCCCTAGATTTTTTCTACTCTTTAGTTTGCCAGTCAGTGCATCACTATTGGATTCCTCGGATGTCTCGACCACATCTCAAATGAAATCTAGAAGAATCCCCAAACCTTGACCTACTCTAGATCATTTATCTCAGAATTATGATTCAGGATATGCCAATACCTTAATTCAAAAAGTTGGCAGTAGAACTCCATCATTTAGACCATTCTCACAATTCAGTCCAAAAGTATTACAGATTGATCCTTTTCAGATTTTCCAAAAGCCAAAAAGGCTAAAAGCCACAAATTAGCTCCAAATATGGTCTGATTCAGATGATATATCCCATTTGCTATTCTGTACAAAATCAACTTCTAAGAGAATCTAAAAATCTTATCCTAGATCCTAGATTTCAGACTTCAACGAAATCCAAATTATAAATACCCCTAATTACCCTATTTTCGTTTTTGTTCAAAACCTGATCAAAAGTCCCAGATTTTGTCATCTGTCTTTGCCAAACTACTTGTTGAGTTTATGATCCGGGAGGATCTCCAAGTCCTGATCGCATACGGCTTCGCGACCAAGTCCTGATCGCATACGGCTTCGTGACCAAGTCCTGATCGCATATGGGTCCGCGATTTTGGATTGGTCTGCGAGCAGGAAAAGGGATTCGTTCCCTGTTCGGAATTGTAATCCTATCCGAATGTGTATAACTAAGCTTATCTGTTTAGGATTAGTTATATGAGTCTAATACGTTTAGGTCTCTAAGTCTGATACGTACTCATACGATTGGACTATAAATACCTTGTAATAGGTCTAGTTTAGATCATCGAAGAGTCATAGAACTTATTTGAGTTTTAGACACTTATAGTTCCTTCGACGTAGGCAAGTGTGCCCAACGTTCGACGTGTAAAGCCCTCTTTGAAATAAAGAGTTGTGCAATTACTTTGGATTTCGGTATTTCCGAGTAAGATCTCGTTATTCCGCATATTAGAATCTGGGCGAGCCTAGTGCGAAAACCAAGGCTAGGTCTCAAACGGATCAAGTTGGTATCAGAGCAACTTTCCTATCCTGTGGATGGTGAAGACTCGCCAGGGTTACAAAACCTCCGGCGAAACTCCAGGCGATCAATTAACAGTTCCTACAGCCGCGTCTCCGACAATGTCTGACGATACCTCCGTTCAAGCTAACCTAGCCGAACAAGTGGCTAAGTTCTCCACCGACATGGAAACCGTGCTAGCTTGGATTAAGCAGCAGGCCATGATTGTACCTCCTGAAGTAGGGAAGGTTACGGGTGAGAAGACTGGTGAAGACTTGCGTAGGGCAGACGAAAATGAAGACGAAGGCGACCACAAAACCGACGACCTCGCCAACACCTCCTTAGCTGTCGGATCTTTTAAGGTCGACACTAAGATTGATATACCCATATATGATGGGGTGATCGATGCCGAAAAGCTGGATTCTTGGATCGATCAACTTGAGACCTACTTTGACCTGAAAGGGTTCAGTAGCGCTCAAAAGGTCAAATTTGCACCTTTGAAGATGAAGGACCACGCCAAGACATGGTGGAAGGCTCTTGTCGCCAGTGGTGAAGCTGACGACCTTGCGTGGGGTCAATTCAAACTACTCCTACGACAAGAATTCTATCCGATGGGTTACCTTGAGGAGAGATGGGAGCGTTGGCACAGACTGTACCAACGGCGCGACTAGACCGTCCAAGACTATACAACAGAGTTTCGACGACAAGAAATGGTCATTGGCATCTCACTATCCGACCCTCAGGTATTTCGGAAATACACATCTGGACTTCAGAAATCGATCAGTACTGAGCTAAGTCTGTTCGGCGTCCAAGATATCGCGACCACGAGCACAATTGCTATGGCGATCGAGAAGAAGAACAAATCCCGCAGCGACAAAAGCACGAAGGAAAGTGCGACCTCGACAAAGAAAAAGCCGAGTCCGAAGAAGAACGCTTCAAAATCGGGCACGGGTGCTTTTTGTGAGCATTGTCAAGTCGCGGGACATACGAAGGACAAATGCTACAAGCTTCATCCTGAACTTCGACCAAAGAAAAACGGACCAGGGAAAAGAACAACCACGGCTACTGCGACTTCACCCGACGAAGAAGTTGTTCGAGTGAATTCGGTTAATGAGGCGGATACGACCTTGTCTCTGATGGCAATGCCGAAGGAGAAGGGTTCGGATCCACCAAACGACCATCATCCAACAGAGGACTTGTTTACCATCAACATCCAGGTGAAGCACGAAGTGGTCGCAGCGATATTTGATCCCGGAAGTCAGAAGAATCTGGTCTCCGCTAGACTGGTTCGACGACTTGGGTTGAAGACAACCACACATCCGCGATCATATCCGCTGGGTTGGTTTACATCCGACGTGAACCAACAGATTACGAGTCAGTGTGTGTTGAAGTTTGCGATCTCTGCACGGTACATCGATGAGGTGCAATGCGATGTTGTCCCTATCGATATCTGTCAGGTGATATTTGGGAGTCAGTATCTGTATGATCGAGACGCTCACTTCCATCGGCGAGCGCAAGAGTACGACCTCACCAAAGACAGAGTTAAGTTCGTGATCAGTAGAGACATCCACGTCAACACTTCGAACTTGATTACCGCAAATCAAGCCAAACGGATTGTTAATGCATGTCACAAGTATGTGCTTGTCATGATTCGACCCATTGGACAAAGTGAGGGTACTCGACCAGCGTTGTCGTTGGCGTGCCGAGAAGATTCTGGTCGTTTGTCGAGACTATTGGAGAAATACAGTGATCTGTTCGAGACTACCCAGGGTCGTCCACCGAAACGTCCAGTCGAGCACAAAATTCAGCTTGTGTCCGATGCGACACTGCCCAATCTGAGTATGTATCGCAACTCAGTATTGGAGAATGAAGAGATCAAAAGACAACTTGGTGAGTTGCTGAACGATGGTGTCATTCAACCAAGTAGTTCACCTTGTGGATCTCCTGTGGTGTTAGTACCAAAGAAAGATGGGACTTGGCGTATGTGCATCGACTATCGAGCACTGAACACGATCACCATCAAGAACCGGTACCCCCTTCCCCGTATTGATGACCTGTTAGACCAATTGAAGCATGCTGTTGTCTTCTCCAAATTGGATCTTAAGTCAGGATATCATCAAGTCAGCATCCGAGAGGAGGATACGTGGAAGACCGCATTCAAAACACGACAAGGTCTGTTCGAATGGCTGGTCATGCCGTTTGGTCTCTGCAACGCCCCGGCAACTTTCATGCGTCTTATGAATGACGTATTGAGACAGTTCATCGACGACTTTGTGATCGTTTACCTCGACGATATATTGGTTTATAGTCGTTCGTGGGATGAGCACCTCATTCATGTCGAAAAGGTGTTCGATCAGCTTCGGCAACATCAACTTCACCTCAACCGTAAGAAGTGCGAGTTCGGCCAGCAAACTCTACTTTACCTTGGATTCCTGGTCGGCAACGGTACGTTGCAAATCGACCCAGATAAGGTAAAAGTGATTCGCAAGTGGCCGCGACCGCGAACAGATACGGACGTGCGTAGTTTTGTGGGAGCATGCCAATATCTTCAGAAGTTCATCCGACACTTCTCGATTGTGGCTTCTCCATTGCATGCGTTAACCAGGATCGATCAGAAGTTTGAGTGGACAGGGAAACATGAGGACACGTTTCTCTTGTTGAAAAGGAAGATCAGCGAGGCGCCTGTGTTAGCTTTGCCGAATCTCCAGAAACCATTCGAGCTAGAAACCGATGCCTCAGGTTACGCGATGGGCGCAGTGCTCATGCAAGAAGGTCGACCAGTGGCATATCACTCCGAGTTATTCCAGGGAGCTCAGAAGAACTACCCGACGTATGATAAGGAGTTATGCGTACTGCATCAGGCCGTGAAACATTGGCGGTGCTACCTCTTGGGTAAAGAGACGGTTGTCCACACCGACCATCAACCATTGCAATATTTGCAAACTCAGTCCAAGCTACAGCAAGCTCGGCACATGAAGTGGATGTCGTATCTACAGCAGTTCAATCTGGTGATTAAGTACAAGAAGGGCGTACACAACAAATTGGCAGACATGTTGTCGCGACCACCAGTTACGGCCCTCTGTTTATCAGCGTTCATGCAGATCGAGCCCTCATGTCATGATGACTATGCCACTATGTACAGTGAAGACCCTGATTTTCAAACAGTGCTGACTGAACTCGAAACAGGGAAACCTACGGAGTTCGTTCGTCGAGAAGGACTCTTGTACAAGGGCAATTTACTTTGCATACCTCGTGGAGCACCTCGAATTCAATGGATGCGAGAAGCGCACACATCGAAGGTAGCTGGTCACTTTGGGGTGACAAAGACATTGCAAAATCTTCACCGACATGTGTTCTGGCCGCGTATGCAGCAAGATGTGGCTAGCTTTGTTCGAGGCTGTGGTCTCTGCAGCATCTCGAAACCGGCAAACCGAAAATTAGGTTTGTACACTCCTTTGCCAGTTCCATCGCGACCATGGGAGAGTATATCTATGGATTTCTTGGGAGGATTGCCTAAGACCCGACGTGGCAACGACTATCTATTCGTGGTCGTTGATCGGTTCTCCAAAATGATTATTCTTATACCTTGTCGGAAGACTATCACGGGAGAAGAGGCAGCTCGGGTATTCTTTCAACACGTTTGGACACACTTCGGACTGCCGACTTCTATTGTGTCTGATCGCGATACCCGGTTCCTTAGTCACTTTTGGCGATCGCTCTGGACAATGATGGACACCAAGCTGAAGAGGAGTACGGCTTTTCATCCGCAAACTGATGGTCAAACCGAGGTGGTTAATCGCACAGTTGTTCATCTTTTGAGAGGATATAACTCGAAGCACCCGAAGACCTGGGATGAAAGCATACCGTACCTGCAATTTGCTTTTAATCGAGCAGTGCATGGTTCGACTGGAAAGTCACCGTTTGAGGTCTGTTTAGGATTTCTACCACAGAGTCCATTCGACATGGAGTTTGTGATCCCTACCTCAGCACAGAACAGCAAGGAAGCATCTGATCAGGATCGAGCACAAAAGTTCCTGGAAGGTATTCAACGACTCCATCGTGAGGTTGAACAGAACTTGCTGAAAGCTCAACTCAAGTACAAGGCGCGACATGATCGGCACCGAGTTGATGCGCAATTTCAAGAAGGTGATATGGTATGGTTACATCTGAGTAAGGAGAGACTTAAAGGTGAAGGTAAGAAGCTCAAACCCATTCGTTATGGCCCTTTTCGGATTTTGCGGAAAGTGGGTAACAATGCTTGTCAGCTCGAGTTACCTCCATACATGGATATTTACTTGGTTGTTAATGTTGAGTACCTCAAACTCTTTGAGCCTTCAATGCTGGATGATGAGCCAGATACCATAGTACCATCTGTTGAAGATTTGGTCTATCAACGAGACAAACCTCTACGTGAAGATGTGATTCTGGAGAAGAAGGTGACTACCACCCGCAGTGGCACCAAGGAGACTTTTCGAATCGGTCGAAAAGATCAACGAGCACGTGCGGCAAAGTGGTACACCAGAGAAGATGGACAAACCCAATTTCCACATCTCCAGTTCGATCGAGAGGTCGCAACAGGGGTTGGCTCCTTCTCAACAAGGGAGTCATGATCCGGGAGGATCTCCAAGTCCTGATCGCATACGGCTTCGCGACCAAGTCCTGATCGCATATGGGTCCGCGATTTTGGATTGGTCCGCGAGCAGGAAAAGGGATTCGTTCCCTGTTCGGAATTGTAATCCGATCCGAATGTGTATAACTAAGCTTATCTGTTTAGGATTAGTTATATGAGTCTAATACGTTTAGGTCTCTAAGTCTGATACGTACTCATACGATTGGACTATAAATACCTTGTAATAGGTCTAGTTTAGATCATCGAAGAGTCATAGAACTTATTTGAGTTTTAGACACTTATAGTTCCTTCGACGTAGGCAAGTGTGCCCAACGTTCGACGTGTAAAGCCCTCTTTGAAATAAAGAGTTGTGCAATTACTTTGGATTTCGGTATTTCCGAGTAAGATCTCGTTATTCCGCATATTAGAATCTGGGCGAGCCTAGTGCGAAAATCAAGGCTAGGTCTCAAACGGGTTAGCATGTCGACGTCATGGCGCAAAAGCTCTGACGGTTGCAGGCACGCGTGCGCGCGAGACGGGACGGCGTTGCTGGTTGAAGCTACTTGTCGTGGGCGCTGCCACGGTGGCTGGCTCCGGCGTGACACATGTGCGGCATGCAGGGGCAACGTTCACAGGCGCTGGCGATGGCTGGGCCTCACCGGCGGTAACGAATCGCGGCGGCGCTCTGGTCAAAGGCGTGCCGCCGGCTAGGCAAAATAGGTTTGGACTGAAACGCAATTTCTAAAACTTGATTTGGACAGATTTGTGAATTCAGTGAAATAATTGGCTAGGACAAAATTTAATTTCACTGATGTGGCTCAATAAACTGATCCGTTTGAGACCTAGCCTTGGTTTTCGCACTAGGCTCGCCCAGATTCTAATATGCGGAATAACGAGATCTTACTCGGAAATACCGAAATCCAAAGTAATTGCACAACTCTTTATTTCAAAGAGGGCTTTACACGTCGAACGTTGGGCACACTTGCCTACGTCGAAGGAACTATAAGTGTCTAAAACTCAAATAAGTTTTATGACTCTTCGATGATCTAAACTAGACCTATTACAAGGTATTTATAGTCCAATCGTATGAGTACGTATCAGACTTAGAGATCTAAACGTATTAGACTCATATAACTAATCCTAAACAGATAAGTTTAGTTATACACATTCGGATCGGATTACAATTCCGAACAGGGAACGAATCCCTTTTCCTGGTCGCGGACCAATCCAAAATCGCGGACCCATATGCGATCAGGACTTGGTCGCGAAGCCGTATGCGATCAGGACTTGGAGATCCACCCGGATCACATGCCGAGGCCAGCCCGTCTTTCACATTTGCATCAGCCAGGAGCTTGCATGAACGCTACCTCCTAGCTAACAAAGCCGTAGCAGCCGCTGCACGCCATCACATCACCGCTGCACGCCGCCTCACTATTTGCCGCCGGTCAATTCGACATCTATCCAATTTGCTTCAAGTCTCGAGAGCTCCAGTCCGCTGCCTATATAAACCACCCTTGTCTAGAACTATCTTCACACCATCCAGAACCAGCTAAATCTTAGTTCTTCTTCGTTTTCTTCTTCTTCTCCGGCGAGCCGTCAGGAGGGAAACGTCGCCAGAACTCAGCTCCAACTCTCCATCTAACTTCACTGGTATGCTCCTAGCACCCATCTCTTTGTTCAGTAGCTTGTAATTGAACTCCAGTGAACTGCATCGCCGATGATCGCCAGAATCGCGAATTGCCCTGTTCCCGCTATCGCCTAGCTCCCATCCAAATTAGAATCCCTTCTTGTAGAGTTAAAAGATCACCAGAGCCCATGAACAAGCCTGTTCAGACATATTTGAATTTAGTTCGACTTGTGGAGTTTCCCGTTTCTTCGCGCGCTGCCGTGGACGCCTCACGTCGCCGGCACGCCTCGCTGTATCCTCGATCAAAGTAATCTTACCTACACACTCACTAAGTCTCATAGATCGTGTAGCCAAGCCCAATTAGTTTGCATTGCTTTGAATTAGCGGCGCCCTTCGCGACTATCGTCTTTGAGTCTAGCCGTAGTGCCGGAGAGCCTTGAAACGTCACTGCAGCCAAATTCCTCGCTCCAGCACCATCAGCATCACCCCAGGAACAAAACCCCTCAATCAATTCCTAAGTTCCTTAACCCCTGTGCTCTGTCACCATAGCCCGCTTTTGGTTCTAGCAGCCGACGACTTCAACTTCGCCGTTCGCCGCCGTCAAGCCACCATTTTCCAATTAATCTTGTCGGCAGCACCCTTCTATCCCGCCTACATGATTGACAAAGTTGGTGAAGCAACGCATGTGTGAATCGTCCAGACGCGCAAGCCCTAGAGCGTGGCAATGCACTGGCATACGATTTTCTCTGTGCGAGGGACCTAGCTATAATTTCCTTTATTTTCTGGACTTTTCTGCAAAAAACCAATTTGTCCATTGACCACCTCACTGTATTTGGCACCTAATGCCCCAATTTGTGCTCATCTTGACCTTTTGGAAGTCCCAAATCAACCAATGCCATTCTTTGACATTGTCAGGCCGCGAATCGAATGTCGGCCAAGAGACATTCGTGCGTCTGAGCCAAACCCCGAATATCTTCTCCTTCTCAAGATCATCCCCAACTAGATTACCTCGCTTGCATGCATGTTTATACTTTATATGTATGTAATTTCTGTATGCTTATGTGTTGTGTTGTGATTTGCGTGCGAGAGTAGAGCCAGAAGTAGAAGGACTGGAAGAAATCTTCGAGGACCCTTTAGAGCAGTCAGACCCTGCATTGCAAGGCAAGTCTCTTTCTCCTTGATCATGTCTCTCCCAGTATCTTAAGTAAATTAGGCTATTTGTCATTTTAAATATATGCATACTTTATCTTCAAATTAAATGCTATGTTGGAAGAACATGAGTAGATATGACCTAACTTCTTTTAAAGCCCTTTATGTTCATATATCCCATGCACCCATTGTCATCTAGAGGCTAGATTTGAGCCAAATTCTTGAGTGAATTTGAGGAGAAAGATTTGGTGAGAGGCTAAGAGTGCTTAGTGTACTTCATTCACCATTTGCAAGCTAGTGGTAGTGTGTGTATCCATTTGCATCATTTTAGTTTCTAGCACTTGATTTGTTTAAGTGAAAGCATCCGACTTGTTACTCTTGGCGATCGCCATCGCATAGACGGTCGGTGGAGGAGAGTCGCAATCTCTCTGTTGAAGTTTGTCGGAGAGGCTGGCAAAAGTTTCTAAAAGGTATTGGTACTCACCTATCCGGAGTGGAGAAAGAGCAACCCGAGTGGAGATATCCTTTGTGGATATAGAAGCGAGGCTCACGCGTGAGCACTTCAATGAGTAGTAAGGGAGACTGGACGAGTCTCCGAGACCTCGATAAAAATAAATTGTGTCAATTGTTTCTCTCTTGTTCATTTCATATATTTACCTTGACGCAATTGATTGAATTACTCTAGTTGCATGTTGTATTGAGTAATCCATATTGATTAATTGTAACTAGATGTTAGATTGTTTATAAACCCTTTGCGAAATCTAAGTTATCCTAAACATCTTTTAAAAAATTGTTTAGTTGAAAAGAATTTTTAAAAGCCTCTTATTCACCCCCCTCTAGTCGGCATCCTCGATCCTACAATTGGTATCAAAGGAAGGTCTCTCATTTATCGGCTTTACCGCTTAGAGAGAAAGGATGAATTCGATAAAGGATTTTGGTTTGTTGGCTCCTCAATTTGATGGCTCAAATTATCATTGTTGGAAAATTATTATGAGTACTTATTTTGAGGCATTGAATTTAAATCTGAGGTTAGTGCAAAAAGGTATGCTTTATTCGTTGATTTCGGATAAGGATATTCACCTCTTAAACACAAAAGCTAAAGAAGTGCTCCTTAATTCACTTAGCCATACTGTGCTTGAACTAGTGAGTGATTGTTCGACCGCTCACGATGTTTGGACCACCCTTGAGTCATTATTTGTTGGCACATCTAGTTTTGAGCATGCTAAGATGGGATTACTAATGCGGGACTATGAGCCATTTGTGATGTTGGAACATGATACTCTCTCCACCGTATATGATCGCTTGATCAACATCACAAATGAGCTCAAAGCCCTTGGTGCTAATATTTTCGATCTAAACATTTGCAAAAAATTACTTCAGGTGTTGTCGGAAGGTCGCTTCGGAGACTTCATATCTACTTTTGTGAACGGTGACCTTTCCAACACTTCATTGAGTGAGCTCATTGACATGCTTATGTCAAATGAGGCTATGTCCAAAGAAAAGGACATGTGTTCCACCTTTGAGCATATCGAGGACGATATTTTCAATGCGGAGGATTGGGAGCTTTCTAGTGAGCTCAAATACGTCAACAACTTAGTTTGCCTGAGCAAGACAAAGGCAAAATCTTGCAAGAAGAGCTCAAGGCACTACTACAGAAATTAAATCCACTAACCCATATCTTCTAACGGTTATAAGCAATCTGGGAAAAATCCGATAGAATAGGACGACAGCGGCGGAGAAGAGGCTTTTTACTATCGGTTAGACACTGGTACACCGTTAGTGAAATGCAAACATTTTTTACTATCGGTCATTATTGTACCAACCGATATAATAGATGAAATAGTATTATCGGTTTTTCATTCGTAACTGATAGTAAAATTACAGACTTTATACTATTGGTTTGTACTGTACCAACTGATATAATATATGAAATAGTACTATCGATTTTTCTTTCGTAATTGATAGTGCAATTAAGGACTTTTTACTATCGGTTACTACTGTACAAACCGATATAATAGAGTACAGTTTACTATCGATTATATAAAACAAACCGATAGTAAAATGACGTCATATAAACTAATTTTTATGACAGTGGGGAGCTTATTTTACTATCGGTTTGTGTTTTTGAACCGATAGTAAAATTGTACAACTTAATTAGGTCGACTTCTGCTCTATGCTCTGCATGTTGGAATCATTTCTACCGTACGTGCATCCACGCTTCAAGCTAGAGTGATATGGATAAGCTAGCTGAGAGGTTGATAATTTCATCCCCCTCGGTATTGTCATCTTCTCATCACCTCTCTCTCTCTCTCTTGATCACTCTTTTAGACTCTCCCTCTCTCTCTACTTGCAATTCATTAAACTAGATACATGTAGCTCCAAACTAGCTAGAAGGCTAGGTTGGCTAGCTAGCTATAGCTTGCTGAAGTTAAGCAGCTAGCTAGCTGGCTCTTCCAATTAATGCATCAAGTTAATTAGGGTTTCATACATATCCATTTAATGTAATTAAGCAGCTGTACACACATATGGCCTAGCTAATTGATGATGTTTCATGCATATATGCATGCCCTGAGTCATTAATTATTTATTTCAATTTGTCAATTTTGTGAAATAATTGTAGATGGACCGAGAATATTGGATGTATGGAATAAAACATACTACTGTTGAGTATTTGGAGGGTGTGAATAGGTTTATTAAATTTGCTGAGCAAGAAAAGGCGAAGAAGGGAGAGAAAGATATGCATTGTCCTCGTATAGATTGTATGAACTTAAAAAGGTTCGGCAACTCTGATCAGATTAGGAGTCATTTGATTCGTCGTGGTTTTAATGCACGCTATACCCGTTGGATATGGTATGGTGAAGATCTTGAGGAAACGAGCACCGCTACCACTCAGCAGCACCAGGAAGTGGATTGCAGTAATGATGATCATGATCAGAACATTGGTAATGTTCATTCGGAAGTCCATGTAGATGACGACAATTTAGATGAAATGTTACGTGATGTAGAAGAAGATTACAGCGAAAACGATTTAGCTAAATTTGAGAAATTAATTGTTGATTCTGAGAAGCCTTTGTTCCCCGGATGTGCAAAATTTACAAAGTTGTCTTCTGTGTTGAGATTATATAACTTGAAGGCAAACAACGGTTGGAGCGATAAGAGTTTCACGGCGCTATTGGATCTGTTAGCGGACATGCTTCCAGAGGGAAATGAGTTGCCAAGATCGGTTTACCAGGCCAAAAAACTATTGTGTCCGATGAGAATGGAAATCGAAAGAATACATGCATGCCCAAATGATTGTGTTCTGTACCGTAACGAGTACGAGAATTTGCATGTTTGTCCAAGATGCGGTGCATCGCGGTATAAGCATGGGGACAAAATTTATCATAATGGATGTGATGAGGTAAAGAAAGGGCCTCCGGCCAAAACTGTGTGGTATTTGCCTGTGATTCCTAAATTGAAACGGCTGTTTGCAAATCCGAAAGATGCAAAGTACTTGCGTTGGCATGTTGAAGGTCGGAAACAAGACGGAAAACTAAGACATCCAGCTGATTCTATTCAATGGAGAAACATTAACAGAACATTCGGTGAGTTTGGCTGCGAAGTGAGGAATATAAGGTTTGGGCTGAGTACGGATGGTATGAATCCACACGGAAATATGAGCAGTCGACATAGCACTTGGCCGGTTCTTTAATGCATCTACAATCTTCCTCCTTGGTTATGTATAAAGCGCAAGTATATCATGATGTCGTTACTAATTTCAGGACCCAGACAACCCGGGAATGATATTGACGTGTTTCTATCACCGTTAGTCGAGGACTTACATAAATTGTGGAGCGAAGGGGTGCGGGTGTGGGATGCACATAAGCGAGAGAATTTCATGTTGCGGGCCATGATATTTTGCACCATAAATGATTTCCCGGCCTATGAAAATTTGTCGGGGTATAGTACGAAAGGAGGCAAGGCTTGTCCTATTTGCCTGGATGAAACTGAAAGCATGTGGTTATCGAACTATAGAAAAACAGTGTACATGGGTCACCGCAGATTCCTTCTGATGCATCACGCCTACCGTAAGAAGAGGAAGTCATTCAATGGGAAGCCTGAGAAAGGATCAGCCCCAGTGTTTGTGACTGGTAAGGAGCTTTACTTGCACGTGAAGGACATCAAAGTTGAGTTCGGTAAATGTTCTAAACCTCCAGGAAAAAATGTTTGGAAGAAGAGATCGATTCTTTGGGATCTGCCATATTGGGAGCACTTACAAGTTCGACATTGCATTGATGTCATGCACGTAGAGAAAAATGTTTGTGATAGTTTGATTGGTTTGTTGTTGAACATTCCAGGAAATATGAAAGATGGCATCAACATTCGCCATGACATGCTCGACATGGGCATAAGGACTGAGCTTGCACCGTTGGAGAAGAGAAGCGGACATACCTCTGCCCGGCCTGCTATACTTTGTCAAAAAGAGAAAAAACAGAACTCTGTCAGTGCCTACATAGTGTCAAAGTTCCATGCGGGTATTCTGCGAACTTGAAAAAACTTGTGTCCATGAAAGACTTGAAACTGGTTGGTATGAAGTCCCATGATTGTCATGTACTGATGTCACAAATGCTTCCCATTGCTATTAGAGGCATTCTCCCAGTCAAAGTCAGAGAGACAATTACAAAGCTATGTTATTTCTTCAACACAATATCTGGCAAGGTACGTAAGCGTGTACTCCTAGCAAGTTAATTAGCTCCATTCGTGGAACTTGTCAGATTTTTTGGATCTGAATATTTGCTGTAACTATGTCCTTGCAGGTAATTGATCTGGATGGACTGGACGATTTGCAACGCGATGTGACTACAACTTTTTGTCAGCTGGAGATGTATTTCCCTCCATCTTTTTTTGATGTTATGGTCCATCTAATTGTTCACCTTGTCAGAGAAATTAAGTTTTGTGGACCCGTGTTCCTGCGCTACATGTATCCATTTGAGAGATTTATGGGTATCTTGAAGGGATATGTAAGGAATCGACATCGGCCTGAGGGCAGTATCATTGAAGGTTATGCTGCCGAGGAGGTGATCGAATTTTGCACCAACTATATGGCCGGGGTTGACCCAATTGGCATTCCTACATCCCGGCATGAGAGCAGGCTTCAAGGCATTGGAACGATTGGATTTAAAGCAGTCGTCCCCTCTAGTGATCTGTATGCAAAAGCCCATTTTTGGGTCTTACAGCACATGACGGGGGTGAAGCCATACATACACGAGCACAAGGAAATGTTACGGAAATAGAATCCTTCGAAGCCAGAGATTTGGGTCATCAGAGAACATAACAAGAAGTTTGCTGGGTGGATCGAAAATAGAGTCCTACAAGCTTCTGAGGGCGACGTAGATGAAATTGTTACATGGTTGGCCAGAGGGCCTAGATTTACTGTAGGGACTTGGCAGGGGTATGACATCAACGGCTATTCATTTTACACAAGAACTCAGGACGAGAAGAGTACTATGCAATGTAGTGGAGTGACACTACTTTCTATTTCGGAGGATGTTAGGGCAGTAAGGGCACTCGACTCATATTACAGTGTTATTGAGGAAATATGGGAGCTCGATTATGTATTACTTAAGATTCCTCTGTTTCAATGCCAATGGGTCAAAATCCCTCGAGGTGTTAAAGTCGACAATTATGGGTTTACTCTCGTCGATCTCAGTAGAGTCGCACACCAAGATGATCCATTTATACTTGCTGAGCAAGCCACACAGGTGTTCTACATCGTTGACCCGGCCAACCCAAAGTTGCACGTTGTCCTTCACAATAAGAGACGTATTGTTGGGGTCGAAGACGTTGTGGATGAAGAAGAGTATGATCAATTCGATGAACTACCTCCATTTTTAGATGGAAATCTTCAATCTGTCCCTACCGAAGATATTGACGAAACAAGTTACCTGCGAGACGACCACGAAGAAGGATTATGGGTGGACAATCATTCTTGACTAATTTTCAATATGTAAGTGACGTATATTACTTGGATCTTTAATCGAAGAATTCTTCAAATCATTTCAATTGGAGTATATATTTGATTTGAGCAATAATTGATTCTTTTCACAAATCAATATGAAAACTGTAAATTTTCATTCCATAATTGGTCCTTACTGTTAATTTATTTCAAAATTATTGGAAGTCATTTGCATGGGGTTTCAGGTGTCTTTACAAGTGCAAAATGATGTACTGAGACCCATCTGTAATTGTTCTGGATCAGGAAGTCAATAACACTGTATTCTACTATCGGTTTCAACTTCCAAACCGATATGAAATTAATCTCTACTATCGGTTTATTGTTCATAACCGATAGTATTTCATTTTGTGTTATGAGACCATGTTCTACATTTTGGTTTGTACATTGGATCAATTTACTATCGGTTAATAATCAATAAACCGATAGTGAAATACAATGCAAAATGATGTACTGAGATCATATGTAATTGTTCTAAGGGAAATCCTTTAGGGTCAACAACATTGTGTTCTACTATCGGTTTCAATTTCCAAACCGATATGAAATTAAACTCTACTATCGGTTTATTGTTCATAACCGATAGTGATTTATACTGTGTTATGAGCCCCTGTTCTTAATTTACTATCGGTTAGTAATAATAAAACCGATAGTGAATAATGCCAACACTCCAAGCCCTAACTTACAATGTATTTACTATCAGTTTGGTGGTTATGAAGCGATAGTAATTATTCATATATTAGGTTATAACCTCGCACCATTTTCCCTCCAGTGCAACTGATCACATCCAAATACTCGCGAGTGGAAAACCCTAGCCTCCCCGACGTTCACTTTTTCGCTCCTCTGCGCCACCATTGCCGATCGCAGTTGGGTTCTCCACCGCCTTCGGCCACTGCATCGCGCCACCGCCCTCGGCCACTCCATGAACGACTGTAAGTGTTCTTGACCAAACCGCTCGCGTCAATTGCTTAAATTTATATGCAATAGTTCATACGTGGTTCAATAGATTAGAAATATCAAACTAGATGAAAATTCATGAACTACAAACTTGATAGCAATGAGAATTATAAACTTGATGATAATCACTAGCAATTTGTCGTACAGTGTAGTCCACTATCGGTTTCTTATTTAGAACCGATAGTAAATACCATTATCTGAATTAAGACTAACATAGTTAATTACTATCGGTTTCAATTGTCAAACAGATAGGAAATAGAGTATGTCATATCGGTTTGTTATTGTCAACCGATAGTACATTGAAAAGTCTGAATTTTGCAGAGTTCATATTTCATTTGTGAAAAGAATCAACTATTGCTCAAATCAAATACATTTGAAATGCAAATTTAAAGAAATGATTTTCATTGCATGAAATATATTTTTCTGATGAAATTTTCCAAATAGGATTAATTTTACAATCAAGAGTTATCGAATAACCTTTATGTTAAGCAAGAAGGTATCAGTTCGACAACTCTTTGCAAATTGAGTTTACAAATCCACTTTAAATCTATTTTGAATACCATGTTGATAGGAATTTATGATTTTTGGCCTTTTGAATGAAAATTTGACATTTTAACAAAAAGAGGTGGTTCATCATTGCCATTCCATTTTTGTTATGAACTTTGTCATGTACCTTTCTTTATATCAATTGATGGTCTGTTCATGGAATTTTAGGTAAAGCCATGTCGGCATCTTCCTCGGCTGATAGTAGTGATTCGGCGAGGGCGAACGTAGATAACGCTGCCTTGTCCCAGCACAAGAGGAAGGCGCGAGGCGCGACGATGTTGGGCCGTTTGGCCAAATGCGCGGATCTTTCATGTGAGTTCAACCAGTTCGGGAGACCGATCGGGAAGAACACCGGCCACTATGCTGCCTATGTTGGCTTGTTGGTGAAGGAAAGGGTGAAGATCACCGTCCAGAGCTGGAAGGACGTTAAGGCCGACGAGAGGGATAGGCTGTGGGCGAAAGTGAAGGTAAAATTAATCAAAATCATTGAACTCTTGAGTAATCACATTCCCTTGGTTTATCCTAGAGATTAGGTAAGCCCTGCTTATATGCACCATTTGAAACAGGCCAAGTGGAACATCCCCGACGATGGTCCCAAGATAGCTTGCTTGAAGGACATGAACAACACGTGGAAAACCTTCAAGAGCATTCTCGTCAGTACCTTCCTCGCTAAAGGCAAATCTCCATGCGAGAAGTACCCCTTCATAACGGAGGAGGTATGGGAGCAATTCACCCAACAGAAGGGGACTCCTGAGTTCAAGGTATGTATGGTTCCTTTGCTTGGTTACACCATTATATGTAGTAACCAGCGGTGCATTAATTTTCTTGTTTCTGGTACGAAGGCCCTCGGAGAGAAGAACAAGGCAATCCAGAGGAGGAACGACCATCCACACCGGCTCGGTTCTCACAGCTATGCGGGGAAGGAGGAGCAGTGGAAGAAGGCTGAAGACGGGGCATTGAACTTCGTCGACTCTCCTGACCTACCACTCTCCGAGATCCGCGATCCGCGATGCAAGCGCTGGTGGCTGGCCAGAGGGACTGTGTCGACCACGGGGACTGTGGAGTTCCCAAACCCCAGGGACGTCGAGGTCATGCAGCGACTCGTAAGTTGGCTAACTTCCTGGTTGGAATCATAGAGTGTGGTAGAAAAAACTATGATCACTAGTGTGCGCACAAGTTTGTATATATTTTTTCCTCACAATGGAGAGCTTTGAATGTAACAGATCTCTTGCTCGAAGGAGGTGATCGAGGGATTGTTCACTCCCCATAGGGAGAACGACATCCTTACCCGGGCTCTAGGGAACAAGGAGCATCCAGGGCGGACGCGAACCGTGGGGTGTGTGGTGCCATGGAAGGAAGGCTTCTCGGAGCCCGGGCAAAAGGCGAAGAAGGCTCGCAGCTAGAAGGAAAGGGAAATGGAGCTATCTCAGAAGATACGGGCAGATGTGACTGCACAATTCGCGGATATGTTCGCTCAAATGAATGAGAAGTATGAACGCCTCAACCGAGTTGTGCAGTCCAAGGGTTTAGATCCAGCTGCCGAGGTCGACGCTGCCAGGCCGAGTAGTTGCGGCTCGAAGGTTCACGTGGATCCGGTGGACCTGATTGAGGTATTGCAACTCTTGAGCTATATATGCAGTTCGGTTGATGCCACTCCCGTTATGTTAGAACTGTTTCGCTAACCTGTTATAATTGTTACAAATTGCAGAAGCCGGAGAGCTGTAGCCTATTGATCAATATAGGCGACAAACCTGTAATGGTTGCAAACGGGGTCGTATACCAGTCTTGGGAGGATGTCCGGATCCACTGAGTACCTCTGGAGCCTGGATTCGCAAAGGTATAGGTGGACATTGTTGGATCAAGGATGCCGACTAGAGGGGGGGTGAATAGGAGGCTTTTAAAAACTTCAAATAAAAACAAGTTTTTATAACAAGAAGAACCAAATGCAATTTAATATAATAAAGAGAGAAGATAGAGAACGAACACCACAATTTTTACCGAGGTATCGGAGACTCGCCCAGTCTCCACTAGTCCTCGTTGAAGCACTCAAGTCACTTGAGTTTTGCCTCAATACTCACGAAGAGTATTATCCACTAAGGTTGCTCCTTGTCCACTCCGGAAAGGCGAGCACCGATGCCTTGTACACACTTGCCGAGCCTCTCCGACAATCTCCGAACGGAGAGATCAACGGCCACGCCTCCGAACCGTCTAGGTGAGGGTGCTCACCAAGAGTAAAAGGCAGCGAGGTCTTCTCTAGACCTCCAAACACGCACCGAGAAGCTAAGTGAATGCAAAATGCAAAGAACTAAAATGCTCGGTGGATTGGAAAAACACTCGACTTGATCAAAAGATCAAGATTCTAAGTAGAAAACTCAAGCTCAAGAGTGTATATGAAATGCTGCTGCTTGTTGTGTAAAATACATGCCCAAAGCCCCTATTTATAGCCTCAAGAAGCAAATGAACCGTTGGAGCTAGAGCTGAAAATCAACAACTCAAACTGACAGTCAGTTATGCAAACTGACAGTCAGTTACACACACAACGGCCGACAAAATTTACGGAATAAACTTTGCTAGCCGTTCGTGGTCGTAAAAGGAAAGCTGAAACCCACAACTGACAGTCAGTTATGCAAACTGACAGTCAGTTCGACCACTAACTCGACCAAAATCAAATAGAAACTCAGTTAAAAGCACTGTGGTCGAAACCCCAACTGACAGTCAGTATGGACAAACTGACAGTCAGTTTAGTACAAAAGTTTTGAGCCCAAAATACACCCTCTCTGGACAATTGTCAGTTAACACGAACTGACATTCAAAGTGACAGTCAGTTTAGCAAACTGACAGTCAGCATGAACAAAAATAGAGATAACTTTAAATCCAGAAATCCAAAAGAGGTGTTTAATAGCTCGTTGGAAAGATAATTGTAAGGGCTACATTTTTTTCAACAGAAGAAAAAGCAAGGTCTGCCTAGATATTTCTGAAAATTGCATATACTCTTCTGCTGTCAAAAACTGAACTGAAAAAACCAGATTTTTCAAATAAGTTCAAAACCAAATCCAACCAAAAAGATGCAATGCAATGACCTAGATTTCTCGGTTTGTGTTGGAGATAAAAAGAGAACTTTCGCCACCCCTCTTTATAGTACGGTTAAAACTAGAAAATAATTTCCCTAACCGATCATCTCCAAACGCCGAGATCGGTAAAAAGATAAAAACTCATAATATCTTAGGTCTTTCGCATCTTCATGATTTGCGTCTTGTATTTTGCTCTTCTGCATCTTGTGCTTCACTTCAAGTCGGGTTCATCTTGATCATCTTGTATTTCTTTCCAACTGATCCCTGTATCTCAAAAGCACAATTAGTCCGGAACACTTTATTTTCATTAATCATCAAAATTAGAGTTAGGCATGAAGGCCTAGATGCAACAGACATGGCCCTCCCGGGCTACAGCTCTTTTCCGTTGCCCGTCCCAACGGACGAAATGCGGACAATTGGCGAGGCATTGGGCTCGTACATACAGTGGCCCAAGAGGGGTGTTAGACTACAGGAGGTAAACCCTAGCCATTCTAGCTTACAACTCAGTTAATATACTCAATTTGCAAAATTTAACTTATGCGTTCGTACTTAAAGTGGACGATGGATACCAGCTCACTTCCTGAGGACACCACCCCCGCCACAAAGCATGACCGAGCTCCTTCGGCCCCCATGCCTCCTCCGACGGCCTCAAACCCTTCGCCATCAAATGAGGCCGGCGGCACCGCACCCCAACCTTCGAAGGTATACACTCGCTCCCCGCCCAAAGATAAGGGCAAGGCCAAAGGCAAGGCCAAACAAAGCCAGCCGGGTACGTTCAAGAACGGGTCCCCACTCGTGTCAGAGTACCTTCTGCGCAATATGGATCAAATAACCAGAAATCTCCATGAGTGGTACCTGACCCGGTCTAGACGCCACATCAACTTCTTGGTTCACTTCAGGCCAGGTCATTTTCACCGTGAGGCCGGGAGCATATCGGTGGCCCACGAGGATTTGTTCGACCTCCTCAACTGGCGGGAGTTTGATATGTCCATCATACGGACTGGAGTCCTATGAGTTTGCTGTTGTCTGAAGTTATCACAGTTCATTTCATAAATCTAATCACTTTGTATGCACTACTTACTAATGTCTACTTTGCATCCAGGTGCATGTATAGGCTGGCGTGGATGAGGGCATGTGACAAGGTGGGTTTCCTCGACCCAGAGAAAATAAGCCTCATGATGCTAGAGCACGACCAAGCACATGCGGAGTAATACATATCAAGGGCACTACTAGCGCAGCAGGATCGAGAGTTCATCCTTGCGCCGTACCACCAAAGGTTAGTGCATTTCCTACTAATTTAACTTATTCTTGTATGTTACGCCTAACATATGTATGAAACGGTTCGCTTATATATGCAATGTAGGGGCCACTGGGTCCTCGCCGTCATTTGCCCATGGATGAATGAGGTCTATTACCTCGATTCGATGAGCGACAAGGTGGCGCATGTTTTCACCCTCACATGGCACATAAACGAGTAAGTAACATAGTTGTTTTAAATTTTTCTGTGACTAGCTAATTAATGATAACATATTAACCGGCAATGCTAAATTAAATACAGAGCTTTCAAAAATTATGTTAGTTCTGGAGGGAGGCATGACGCTTCGAAGGGCACAACAATTTCTTGGAAAGAATATGAGGTAATTAATATGGATGGAAGTACTCATGATGAGTCTTTTAATTTAAGCTTAATTAGTTCTTTCGAGTTAATGTGGGTTTATGTCTTTGCATATGCAATTATCCCAGTGCCATCAGCAGTCACAATCGTGGGAATGTGGCTTCTATGTCATGAGATTCATGTATGACCTGATCAAGAAAAACTTTGCCCAATTCCCTAAGGTAACCATTTTTCCTGACTCAAAGTCGAACATTAATTGGATGTGACGTACGTTCCTAACTTCATACACGCATATATGCAGAGCGCCATGTTGAAAGAGCAATATAAGTTGGGTCAATTGAAGGAGCTGCGAACAATTTGGGCTCAATATGTCATGGAAGAAGTGGCTATCAACAATCGATTGTAACTGACTTGTGTAATATATATTGAATGTGTTGATTGCTGTATTTGTGAATAAACTCAATATGTGAATAGATTCATTGATGTATTTGTGAATAAACTCGATCAATATATGAATAAATTCAATCTGTCCAATGCATGTGTATATTACTGTATTAGTGTATTTGTGAACAAATTCAATATGTGAATATTGGTGTATTTGTAAATATTGGTGTATTTGTGAATGATCCAATGTATCTCTGTATTGCTGTATGTATATGTGAAAGATTCCAGTACTAATCGTGTCGAGTACATAACCGATAGGAAAAACTATACAGTACTATCGGTTATATACTACAACCAATAGAATAAATATTCCAGTACTATCGGTTCATATACTACAACCGATAGAATAAAGTTTTCAGTACTAACTGTGTCTACACAATACTATCGGTTTAGATCCCAGCCGATAGAAAAAATCTACACAATACTATCGGTTTAGATCCGAGCTGATAGAAAATATCTACACAATACTATTGGTTTAGATCCGAGCCGATAGAAGAAATAGTCGTTAGCGATTAGTGAATGTTGGGAATGTTGATGTTTTACTAACGGTTTTCAACCGATAGAAGTGTGCTACGTTTCTACTATCGTGCCGATCACTGTCGGTAAGAGAACCGATAGTAGAGTGGATTTTTAACGGATAGTGAAAAGTATTTCTGTAGTAGTGAGGAAAGCTAGAAACAAAGCGTCGAAGTCAAAATCTTCATCTCAAGACAATTCTATATGCCCTATGGCATGTGACTCAACGGTATCAAATTCTAACATCTCTAATAATGAGCTTATGGATATAATTGTAGAGTTAAAAGACTTGCTTGGCAATTTGACTCAAAACTTTTGCACTTTAAAGAATAATTATTCATCGTTGAAAGTGCAACATCAAGAGTTGAAAAGCTCTTATGATTTTTTGTTTGCCAAGAATGCTATTAACTCCACATGTGTATTAGATGTTAGAGTTGCTTGTGACTCCTCTATTGATCTATCTTTAGAGTCACACACTTCTACTTCACATGCTAGAAATAATTCAATTGTTGATTCGTGGTTAGATTCAAATGGTAGCTTTGTGGACATTAGTACTTCATGTGATAAGTTGTCGAATGATTCATTTATTGATTCACATGCTTGTACGGGTGATACTAGTAACTCATACCATGATTCATCTAGTGACTTATCTTTATGCCATGGTGTTAGTACTAGTCGCTCCTCTTTTGATACATCTAGCTCATCTAGTGATTGTAGTGCTATACCTTCATGTTCATCTACTTGTAATGATATGCCATCATGTTTCATGTGTTGACACGGTATCATCTCAATAACTTAAAATTGAAAATGATGAACTTGAGACCAAAATGAATACATTGAGCAATGACCTTACTAGACATCACATGAGTAGTGCTATACTTGTTAAACCCCTTTTAAATCATAAATATTCATTTAAAAAGAGAAAATTGAATCACGCACACTCATCTTGTAAAAGGCACCACATACTTCATCACACTCATACCATTTCATTCAAAAAGCCCTCTCGAACTTCATGTTCCTCATGTCACTCAATAGGGTAACATTCACATGAGTGTGTGTATAACGTTTTTGGAAATGTTTCTTTTGGCTCTTATTTGATTTCTTGCTCTAGAAAGGGTTTAATTGCAAAACCTATTATTTCCATTTTCAAAAACCTAAAGATAGAGCAATTTGGGTACCAAAAGACTTATGCGTCAAGGCTAGAGAGCCTCATATGGTTTGGGTACCAAAAAGAGCTTAACTCTTTTTGAAGTTTTTATAAATAGAAATCCTAATTTAAAAAGAGAAAAATTGCATTGCATTTTCTTCATTTGTTCTTTATTGTTTTAATCTTTGTGGCCAATTTTGCAAAAGAATGAAAATTTGAAATTTATGATGCTACATCTTTAGGGGTTGTAATTTAAAAATTCTTCCGTTGCTCATTGCACCCCTATATGTGAAGTATTTCAAAATTACAATTATAAGTTTTAAATTGAGTTCATTTTGTCAAAATGTCAAATTTCCATTCAAAAGGCCAAAAATCATCAATTCCTATCAAAATGGTCTTCAAAATGTATTTAAAGGTTTTTATAGGCTTTGAATGAAAAATAATGTCAAAAAGTTCTTTTTATCAAAAACTAGCCTCAAAATGATCTTCGAGTATCTTATTTTTCAACCAAATCGATTTCAATCGCAAACCAAATCTATTTGGATTTGGCCAAAACTTTGTTTACAAAAGTCCTAGATACTCTTACTCTGAAGAAGTTTGAAATTGAAAATTTTCTCAAAAGAGTTCTTATTTGAAAGTTATGGATATTTAAATCTCACCGGAAAACTTGTTTTGACCCTAAATACCCTAAATATGCAACACATGAGTTTAGCTATTTTTATGGGCTTTATTTGTGAGCTTCGGCTCAAAATGATTTGAATAACTTATGTAAGTTCTTTCATGTCAAAAATCCCATGAAAATCAAATTTGAACTCATATTGCAAAACTTTGTCAAAATTCAATTTTCTTACTTAACACAAAGATCATTTGACCATAACTCTTGATTGAAAAATCCTTTTTGGAAATTCTTTTTGGAAAATGTATTTGATGCATTGAGAATCATTTCTGCAAAATTTCATTTCAATTGGTATTGATTTGAGCTATAATTGATTCTTTTCACAAATCAAATATGAAATTTGCAAAATTTAGATTTCTCGTGGTTTTGGGCTGATTTGTCATTTTTATATCGTAAGTTGGTTGGCTCTTTGAAGAAAGCTTCTATATGATACTTTATCTTCTATGATGGATTTTTATTGCTAATTTATTTCAAAATTATTGGAAGTCATTTGCATAGACTTTCAAGTGCCTTTACAAGTGTAAAATGATTTTCGCAAATCTGAAATCTGAAACTTTCAAATCTAATCAAAAATTGTCTTTTTCATATCACATTGTTGGATCCAATCTTGGCTTCACTATAAAAGGCAATCTAGTTCCTCATTGCATCTTTTATCTCCAAAATTTATTTTGAAATTTTTAGAACTTGATTGCATACGTTTTGATGATTAAAAAGAAGCCACAGTGTTTAAGAAAGTTTCAATCAAATTGGATGTCAATCTCTAAATTCTTCCATATGATCAAAATATTTGAATCTTGGATCTTCATGAAAAGTGTTTGAGTTGATGTTATTTATCTTTATGAAACTTTTCATGATCCTTGAATTTCATTTGGATGGTTTCTCGATTTGAGTTCATTTGAACTCTTGTTGATTATCTTTAGAACTCATTCGTTTAATCCATATACTATTTGGTAAGAACTTTAAAATTGAAAATAAACAAAATTTATGCCAAATAGCTTTCTCGTATTCTCTTGCATGACATGGCCTTAAATTGATTTCATTTCAAACATTCTTTGCTTTAGGCCATAAAGAAGTGAGTTCATGATCTTCATTTTTTGCTTTGATGTTTGTTGAACTCTTGCTTTTCACAAATGGATCATTTCTATCTCTTGCATTTCATGAAAAAACTTGGATGACACATTTAGGGGGAGCAACTTCAAAGTCGTTGATTCATTGTATACCCTAATTATGTATATTTATCAAATAGTGCAAGTGTTTTGGTTCAAAGGGTCATTTTCGAGCAAAAAGGTGAAAAAGTGTTCAAAACGTTCAAAATGTTCGAAATTACGACAAAACCTTCAAAAATACATTTCAAATATGTTTTCAAAGGTTTTGAAGGTCACACAAAAGAGTTTTGAGTTAAAATGTAGAATTTCGACAAACTGAAAACTTCATGATCTTGTTTTGACCCAAAATGATTTATTTTCACAAAACAAGATGGGTTGAGATTTGATGAAAACTTTCTACATAAAACACTTAGAACTCACTCACCCGAAGATAGTTCGCATTGAACTTTTACTAAAAAGACCTATTGATACGGGGTGCCCGATCTTCACGACGTAGGATCGTTGATAACTCGTTGATTCGTGTAACCTGATGAACCGATGGCGCCAACCACTGTCAATACAGCAACCTGCGACAAAAGAATTCGCCCAACCACACGCTTTGATCGTTGTCTACTTGACCACGCAAAAGTAGACGCACTGTTCCTGCAATCAACGAAGAAATTACAAGAACAATGGTAAAGAGAATAACTCCCAATTCTAGGCGGTGGCTTATGAGCACAAACCCTAGAACAAGAGCAAAAGTTTCTCTGAAATATTTGTGTATTCAATTCGTGGTTCTCTCAAAACTATGACCATGCCTCTCTTTTATAGAGGGTGGTATTTACAAAAGATAGAAGGTTTAAACTAGACTTTCAATCTAAATCTAATTCAAAACAGAATAAAAATTCTAACATACTATAAGATAAAAGAAGTCCGGAATTAATCTTCTCGGATTCGGATTCGGACTCGGACTGGACTTTTTCCTTCTGTGCAGTCGTTACTCTTTTGGGTCTCCTGATTGCATACGATGTCAGAATTTAATGATTCTTGATTTGTTGGAAAGCTCTTTTCAATACCTTTCCAAAAAGTACTCATGCAATCCAATTGGACATCTGTGATGATAATGGTGCTCGGTTGAATTTTCTCTTTCTCACGGATCCGAACAGGACTCTTTCCTCTCGTGCACTTGACATTCTTTCGGGGCTCCTGGTTGCATACGACGTCCGATTTTGATGATTCTTGATGCGTTGGAAAGCTTTTTTGAATACCTTTCCAGAAAGTACTCATATGACTAATTCGAACATCTGTGCTGAAATTAGTACTTGGTCAAATTCTCTGAACAAACATTCGATCATCACTTGGTCGGTAGGTTGTATGGTCCCTAGGTTGCGACCATATGCTTCTGATCCTGGGCTGCGACCTTGAGGGATGCTGTGACCTCAAGCCTTTCTGGTCGAGCACAGAGTTCTTTTGATCGAGAGCAAAGTTCTTCTGGTCGATCACTGATGCGAAGGATGTCCTCATCACCTATGATTTTCAAGTTATCACATATCCTAGGTCGCTCGAAAATGACTATCGACCCAAAAATACCAAAATGTGCATTTTTGTGAATTTGGCTATTTGGACCATACTTTCTTCCATGTCTTGGTTTGAAATTGTATTTCAAACTCATCCAGGTCCAAAGATTTAAGAAAAATCCAAGTATTCATCAAGAATTGAAGTTTTTGTGAAAATCATGTTTGTTTTACCCGTTTTACCACAAAATCACTTTTGAGGAATCAAATTCAAGATCTTTTTTGAATCAATTTCTTATAAATGCTTATTCATCTAAGTTCCTAACACATTATTCAAATCTATTTTGGAACTTAATTCCTTTTTGAAGCGAATTTGCAAAATTCTCAAATTTCAGAAGTTTCAGCACGTTTATCTGAACCGTCCGGACTCTGTCTGCCCAACCTAGACTTTGTCTGGCCTTAGCAGACACTGTCTGACCCTGTGTGTAGTTGGATGGTTATTGAATTTTTTAAGCTGTCTCTTTTACTCCCAGTTTTTGTCAGATCTTTGCTCCCATTTTTCTCATATTTTGCATTTCCCCATGATTCATTTGCTGATGTTTGAAATGCTTTTTGATTATGTTTTTGCATATCAAAGTAAAGATTATTTTTCATGATTTTGGAGCATATTCAAATGAAATTTTTGAGAATTGAATCTGTTGTTTCCCATTGAGTTTGATAAAATCGCTTCAAAACTTCTCTTGTATCAAACATTTTGTTTAAAATGAGAAGGTTGACACAATCATCACCAAAGACTAATCGAGAAAACCATGTGAATTCAAGAACGGAATGTTCAAGAGTGAATTCAACCATGTGAAGAAATTGCTCAAGAGCCTCGAGATGCATGATAATGATGTTATTACAGCTCTAATGGCTACAAATGAACATCTCGACATGGATGAACATGATAAAGCGGTCAATTCTAAACTCTATCGATCTTTGATTGGTAGCTTTGCTTTACTTTACCACATTTTGACCCGTCATCTTACTTAGTGATTGCATACATGCTAGATTCCAATTATTTCCTAAGGAATGTGATCTAATTGCCTTTAAATAATCCTTAGGTATTTGAAATGCAATCCTAGTATAGATCTTTGATATCCAAAAAATACAAACCTTGAATCAGTTGATCATTTGGATTCAGATCTTATGACTTGCAAGATAAATCGAACAAATACATCCGGTGGTTGTTGTACTTAATCTTTAGGGATGAAACAAAACTTGTTGGATTATAGAATTGCTTTCGAATAGATGCCACTCTTATGAAATATTGAAAATTTCATAAAGATGGTGAACAATTTAATTCAAAACTCTTGGTTAGAGTATATTGATATACGGCATCACTATATAAGAGATCGTGTGGCAAAAAGAGATTTGGAGATCAAGCATGTAAAGGCAAATATGCAACTAGTGGATATTTTTCACATCAAACTATTAGATGCATCTAGATTTTGAATGATTAGAAATGGATTAAATGTCATCGATATATCCATTGTGTGTTGATTGTCCTGATTATTTCTATATTCCTTGAATGTATTTTCAAAAGTACTTGCATCATTCTTCTTGTGATCTTGTTTTTGAATAAAAACCATTTCGAGTAAAATTCCATGTCTCCGAAAATATTGCTTGTCACAATTTAAGTTCTCACCCCTTCCTTTTTGTGCTTGATGACAAAGGGGGAGAGATAGATATCATTTGATATTCGGATGATGGGAGAGACGATGGGAGAGAGTGTTTTAGAGAAATCTTTAAGGCGAGAGAGTTTTCAGGAGAGATATTTGAATCATTGATATTTGGGAGAGAGTTTTAGGGGAAGAGATATTAGAAATCTTTGAGAGATTGATATTTGAGATCAATGATAATTGGGGAGAGATATTATTTGAGATCATTGACATTTGGAAAAGATAAGTGCATTGATATTTTGGAAGATGACTTGATTGAACTTGTGCTTAATCGTCATTCATATCTCTTAACTTAAATGATTAAATGTATTGCTCTATTCCGATATATTATTGTATATATTAAGGGGGAGCTGAAGAATCTATTTTGGATTTATAGAGGTTGTTGTCATCAATCATCAAAAATGGGAGATTGTTGGATCTAGGTCGATCTAGGTTTTGATGATTAATGACGATTTGGATAAACCCTTGATGATTAATGTTAATTTGGATAATGACAGCTTTGAAGATTAAATGACAATTGGATAAACCTGTTTTAGTACAAGTAAATTGAAGTATGATTAGTTAAACCCCAAGTGGATGTCTCCTTTGTTGAGGTTTAATATCGATGCATATGTTAAGGGGGGAGTTCTGTGGTTGCATCAAGCCTATGTTAATTGTTAATTGAAGTGTCATGGATTGAATCCTGAAAGTTGATGACTCCTTCATTTGTGGTTTGATATCGATGCATATATTGAGGGGGGCTCATCGTGTATGTCATCTGAATTTACATTGAGCTTATGCTTATCTTTATCATGACATGAGTAATATGGATCGTGTGCTTATTTCTTACTAGATATGGATCTATATGATTGTATGATTCATCTCTTACTCATTTGTTGTTTGTTGAAAATGGTTTTGTCATTTCACCAAAAAGGGAAATTGTTGTGTTAACTCCTTTGTGGAGTAATTTCTCTAGTGATTAATGACAACCTAAATATGAGACTAACGTTGTGCATTGAGTGTATGTGTTGTAGTCTCAAGGCATATTGCGAGATCAAAGCAAGCAAGAGCGTATGAAGGTTGATGCCGATATGAGTCATCTTGAGCGAGGTGAAGCTTAGCGAGATCAAGCTTTGTGAGGACAAGCTTCAAGGGGTCAAGCTTCACAAGGTCGAGCTTCACCGAAGGTAAGATCCAAGTTAAGAATTATTTTCTTAGGATTTAATCGGTCTCGGTGTTTGGAGATAAACCGGTTTGATATGATCTCTTTTTATTAGTTTTACCGTACCATTAAGAGGGTCGAAAACTAGTAGTTTGAGTCTATCTAGTGTGGAAGCTCAAATGCATTCATATCATCTTGCACTAGTATTTAATTATCTCCTGCATTGCTTAGAAAGTCTAAGTATAGTTTGGTTGCATTAAAGATCATGTTTTGAAAACTGCACTTAATCGTGGTCGCCAGCTAAAGCAATCTGTTTTTTTTCTAGAGCTGGTCGTGGTCGTATTTGCACATTCTGATTGTATCCTTGTTGGGAGTGTGGTCGTGTTCATGTTTGCCGGATTGGCTGCATCCTTGTTTGGAATTTGGTCATAGTCGTAGGAGTTCAAGCTGGTCATACTAGTTTTCAGCTCACTTGCGTACGCTCGACCAAATCCACTCGACCACCTGCTTTCGATCGGATATTCGACATGTGGTTTAAGTTCCTAAATCATATTGGTCATGGTCGCTGCTGAGTGTCAGCAGGCTTATCCGCGAGAAAACAGTCAATCTGTATGTGCAAATAACCAGATTTGAGTTTTGAGTAAATTTGGTAAAGTTATGTTTTCGGTTTGCACAGGTTGGACAGTGTCTGTGGTGGCCGGACATTGTCCGGCCAGTACAAAACTCTTGTGGCTTTTGTAAAACGTAAACAAAGACATATATACATCCGGAGCTTTTGTCCTGGGAAGGCCGGACATTGTCCGTCCTGTACAAATTGTGTGAGCCTCGTATTTGAGAGTGAAACAAAGACAAGTGCATCTATCTGGGTTTTTTGTCTGGACATAAGATCATTTGTCTGGCCTTCACAAATATAGCCCAACGGTAACTGACATGTTTGCAATGGTCATATTGACTTGTACTGGCCGGACAGTGTCCGGCATGGTCAGACAATGTCTGGTCTGTACAAAACTGGCTCGGTTTGTTGCAAACGGCTAGTTTTCTTGAGTGGCTATATATACCTCGTGTTGGCTAGCATTTGAGGGTGCTCAAGAACGTAAAATTCCATTGTATAAGCTAGCCAAGTTCATTGCATTTGATCTATTGCATCTAGAGTCTAGATTTGAGCCAAATTCTTGAGTGAATTTGAGGAGAAAGATTTGGAGAAAGGCTAAGAGTGTTTAGTGTACTTCATTCACCATTTGCAAGCTAGTGCTAGTGTGTGTGCATCCATTTGCATCATTTGAGTTTCTAGCACTTGATTCGTTCAAGTGAAAGCGTCCGACTTGTTACTCTTGGATATCGCCAACGCCTAGACGGTTGGTGGAGGAGAGTCGCGATCTCTCCGTTGAAGTTTGTTGGAGAGGCCGGCAAAAGTTTGTGAAAGATATTGGTACTCGCCTATCCGGAGTGGAGAAAGAGCAACCCGAGTGGAGATATCCTTCGTGGATATAGAAGCAAGGCTCACGCATAAGCGCTTCAACGAGGAGTAGGGGAGACTGGGCGAATCTCCGAGACCTCGATAAAAATCATTGTGTCAATTGTTTCTCTCTTATTCATTTCATATATTTACCTTGATGCAATTGATTGAATTACTCTAGTTGCATGTTGTATTGAGTAATCCATATTGATTAATTGCAACTAGATGTTAGATTGTTTATAAACCCTTTGGGAAATCTAGGTTATCATAAACATCTTTTAAAAAATTGTTTAGTTGAAAATAATTTTTAAAAGTCTCCTATGCACCCCCCTCTAGTCGGCATCCTTGATCCTACACACAACAGTGGGGATCTTGAAGGGGCATGGTTAAGTGCACAGTTAGGCTTAACCGGACGACTTGATCGTGCACAACAGTAGCTCGCTAGGGGGACGCACAATTAGCCACACGGTCATGTGGCTTGGTCATGCACAACAAGAGGTCCCCAAAAAGTCGCATGGTTAGGTGGACAGTTAAGTTTAACTGTGTGCAATAGTAAAGCTTGATTCTTCTATCTTGCGTCGATTTTCATCTAATTTGGTTGTTTCCTACAAAAGAGTTTAGTAGCACACAATACAAAGTCTAGGTGTTAAAGCACACAAAATCAGGAAGCTCCAACATAATTTAGGGCAAAACTTGCAAAGTAAGAGGTGGTTTTAGGGTGAAATAAAGTGTCAACACTGTGTTGCACAGGGTTATATGGATTGGCACCTTATCTCGGAAATCAATTTTAAGGACTAGAACCTTGTATTGTGCTTCTAGCAGCATGAAATACGTACTAACTACAAGCCTGATATGGGATGGGCTTGACTTAGTAACTTTGTTGAGTACTCAGATTACCCTTGTAAGGTGGAGTTGTATTGTGATATCAATAAAAAGGCTACAACTCTATTTGAGTGGCTGACCTTGTAATGGGGACACTACTACAGAATTCATTATCACAGTCGGGTCAAAACAGTCATCACAGACAGTTCTGACCCGTCAGTGATAATCGACTACTATCACTGACGGTTTTGAACTATCTGTGATTTTTCCCTTCACAGATTGTTATAAGATCAAAATCGTCTGTGATACTCGTACTACACAGACTGTTATAACATCAAAACCGTCTGTGATACTCTTACTACACAGACTGTTATAACATAAAAGCCGTCTGTGATACTCATATTACCACAGACGGTTATAATCTCAGAACCATCAGTAATAGTATGAGTATCGCAGACGGTTTTGAGGTTAAAACCATCTGGGATAGTATCATTATCAGCGATGGTTATAATCTCATAACCGTCTGTGATACTCTTACTACACAGACGGTTCTGATCTCAAAATCGTCTGTGATACTCACATTATCACAGACGGTTATAATCTCAGAACAGTCTGTGTAGTAAGAGTATCATAGACGACTTTGATGTCAAAACCATCTGCAATATTGTCATTATCGGCGACGGTTATAATCTCGGAGCCGTCTGTGATAGTGTCCTTATCACAGACGGTTATAATCTCAGAACCGTCTGTGTAGTAAGAGTATCACAGACGGCTTGAGGTCAAAATCATCTGCGATATTGTCATTATAGGCGACGGTTATAATCTCGGAGCCGTCTGTGATAGTGTCCTTATCACAGACGGTTTTAAGGTCAAAACCATCTGTGATAGTGTCATTATCGGCGATGATTATAATCTCAGACGGTTTATAAGATCAAAATCGTCTGTGCATATTAATATTTTTTTTAATAAATTTCTTTTTTTTGTATGTGTATAGCCCGCCACAACGATATGAAGGCATATAGTTTGTTCGATTACTAGGTAAGGATAAATGTGTACTAGTCATAGTGAAAAGTCTTGTTACCTCTACTCAATCGCATGCAGTGATACTGCATGTATATGACCTGAAAGTAATAAGTTGAGTGATCTTGTGGGTAAAGAAGTACACCTTTGCAGAGTTAAAAATGTATTCTAATATTTTGAGCCCCTAGAACCCTTGGGGCTTGAGCACGGTGGGTTTTACCCATGTTGATGTGAAAGAGTAGAGTTACTGTAGTTTTGAATAATGGATAAAATTTGGGTTAGTTAATGGATGAATACCATGTAACCATTTTAAAATAATAATAATAGATTTTATGCAACTGTTTTCAACTGTTGGTTTATTTATTAATGCGTGTACATTTATGTTTAAACTCACCACAAACTTGCTTCCTGTTTCATTAATCACCCCATCATGTGTGTGTGTGTATGCATTAGTTACATGTGACTTATTGAGTACGTTGTACTCACCCTTACCCAATAACAAGTTCAGTTGATGAGAAACATGACAACTGAGAATTCTTCGGATTTGAACCTAAGGTAGATGGAGGAAAAGGTGCCAACCAGGAGCCTTGATGTAACATCCCTGATTTTTGCCCTATTTTCATTCTCTGAGCATCGCCTTATCATACGCACCTTGCACCACCTGACCCTGAAAGGACCCAAACCATAACCAATATAAGCGCGATGTGCTCTAAGATCCCCTCGTATCGGAATATCCCAAATCGGCCGATTCTTTCTTAAAATCGAAAACGACCGCTTCTAGGAGACCCAAAAAGTCTAAAATCTGCGTTTGAAGTCCGAATCGAGATCCATCTTCTCCTATACGTCCATATCGCTATTTGATACGCATCGTCCTTTAGAAACGTTTCCAAATTCGCGACAGGAATCAGAGTTTCAGCCGTTGGAAAAATCCAAAAACGAAAGTACCAGTTTTACTCAACCCTGTTTTCATTTTACCCGAAACCCTACCAAATCTTCTAGTTTTTGCGCATACTCAATTGGAATGAGTATGTGATAATTTTATCTAGCCCTCGGAAAAGTCGGATTTGCATTTGGATCCCTAAATCCTGAAAATGCCCAAAATACCCCTGGAACAAAACACAGTGTACAGTGCACGGCACTGTACCGTGCCCGTGCTCGTGCCGCCCGTGCGCCACCGCACTGCGACGTGCCACGCCACCGCGTCCCCTCTCCGCCGGCACCGCCCCGTGTGCGCCTCGCGTGCCCTGCGAGCTCCGCCACCTGTCCACGCCACGACGACGCCTCGAGAACCCCCAGATCGCCGTGCCTCGTCCCGTCGTGTCCACCACCGAACGCAGTAACACCTAGCCGCGCGCAAAAGTTGCCGTTCCTGTGCATCTCAGCCACGTCCAGCGCCGGCATTGGATGAGCGTGCCATCGCTGTCCTTTGCCCGAGCTGTAGCCACGATCTTCGACCTTCACGCCGGTGCACCGTCCCATCGCCACCGTCCTCGCCTTCGGTTGTCGTCGCACACGCGCCCAGTTGCGCCCTCCCTCGGCCAGTACCTTCCCCACAGCATCTAGAGGCTATAAAAGCCAGGGCACATTATCTCTTCACCTCACCCACACAGCAAACGCGAGAAAACCACTGTTCATCGTCTTCCCCGAGCTCCACCTTCAGCCTTCTCGGTGACAGCACTCTCCGGTGGGTTTTTCTCCAAATTGAAGCCACCAACATGTTCCTCTTACTCTCTAGATGGTTCATGAGCTTAGAATCGAGTTCATTTCTTCTCTAACTCCGGCTATCACCGGTTTTCCATTTAGCTCTGTTTTGCAAAATTCAGCCCGATCCAAATAGAATTAGAACCCGTGCTAGTGAGAAGAATTGCTCCTTAGAGTATGCTTGATCACCCCAGCTAGTTAGTTTTGACTTTCAACCAGCCAATTGAAAACCCCCAAATCCCCAGCCGTGAGCTCCGGTTATCTACTCCGGCGAGCCTCCAACCGCAACCACTAGACAACCCAGTGTACCAGTAGTGATCTCCACACTCCCAGGAGCAAGGATATGTGATCAATTTCTAAATTGATCAACCCTAACTGCTCCAATTGCTCTGCCCTAACTTCTGTTCAAAACAGCCACCTTGGCATTCAAATTCCGGCCAACTCCGGCCACCCCGGCCAAACCCTCTGGCCAGACACCTCCTGACACTTAAGTCTACATGTTTGACATAGTTTGCCTTCAAATGCATGAACCAATTGCTCAGGACACACAAACCCTAATTCTAGCAGTACAATGGCATAGAAATTGCTGTGTCCTGGACCTTTTTGTGAATTCTAGAAAACCTAAGCCTTTTCTGCTTGTCCCACTTTGTCAAATAGCTTCGCCTTAGTCTAATGCACCTACTGTCCAATTTTCATCTCATTCAGAATTACCTAGACCCCTTAACTCACTTCTCGGCTTTTAGGTTAAGTTCGGACGTGACCCGAACGTCGCCCTTTTGACATCCAATGTCCGTCGACCCTAAGAGTCTTATTTACTACTCTTCTTAGCCATCCTAAACTAGCACAACTCGACTCTTGGAAATCCAAAACCCAAACCCTAATTCAGTTCAGAAATCAGAAGCCGTTCCAGTGTAGCGCATTATTATTGTTGAGCATAGTTGTCGTATTTTGTAAGTTGATTATAATACCTTGTGTATATGCCTGTATTTGAAGATCAAGACTTCGATTACGCGGAAGAGGAAACAGAAGAACCCGCAGACTACGACAATACTACTTGGCAAGGCAAGTTTCCCTCCTTTGAACATATTGCGCCTATTATTTTATATGCATTTAATTATTTAGAATTTGGTACCTACGCATGTATGCATAGATAGTTTTGATAAAAGTATATGTTGAGAAATGATGTGAGTAGATAGTCCTATTTTGCAGACCCCCCCCCTTGTTTCATAACAATTTACTTTGCCTTGTCACCTTAGGAGAAAAAGTGTAGAACATATGTGTGTATTCATATACACACTACCTTAAGAGGAAATATGTACCCATAGAAATATATGTCTATACTAATAAATGTGTAAAAGAAAAGAGGAAGGCAGAAGCATGAGCAAACTATTTCTAAAGATCATTTTATGTAAAAGAAATAGGGACTACTAGCGAGGGTTGGTTTGGAAGGTTGGCGCTGTGTGCGCGGTGGGTTTGTGAAAGCCTCGCTAAGGGTCCATAAGGACGGGATCGTCGTGCTGTGCTTCTAAGCGACCTGAAAACGTGCTAACCACCCGCCTGGTATGGGACAGGCACAATGTCATGACTCACCTAAAGTTAATCATTTCCTGCAATGGTTGTCGATCCGGTTTCCTGAGTGGAAATTGGTGGGCCACAGAGGGCCACGAGTGGTGTGAGGGGTAGAGAGGATAAGGCGTAAGAAGGAAGTCGTCCTAGCCTGGCTCTCGAGTCGTGCGCGACCGAACCCGGAAGTGGGAATTCTATGCGTCCAGAGGAGGACCTCATAGACCCAAGGCTAGAAGAAAAGGCAGTGGGGAGGACCCACAACGATAATGAGGACCTTACGCGTGCTTGCCATGTATCATGTTGTAGGGAGTACCTACCTTGATAATGGGGCCGGTATTGTCTATGTATCGGGCAGGAAATTATTAACAATGGGTCAGTAAACTGTTGTGTAAGCTCAGCCTGGTCACCTGCGTATAAGTCGCAGGGAGCTGATCCGACATTTAAGTTGAGTTTTCGTGGTGGGTACAGTAGTACACCTCTGCAGAGTGTAAAAAGGTATTCGAATACTCCGTGCTCCCGGGTTTTCTGGAGCCTGGTCGTAGTGGGGTGGTCCCTCGTTGTTGCAGCATGATTAGTATGGATAAATTCTTTAAAATGAGATCAAACCATGGCGACTCATGGGAGTTTAGCCTGACTCTGTGAAAAGTATACATATGTACAGTTTTGATAAATTACTTTGAGAAATAAAACCCCAGATTCAGGGAGACTTTCCAAAGTACTAAAATATCTCTGTTTTCAATAAAATTACATTAGGTATGGGAACCATAGAGCTTGTTGTTGTCAATAACTACATACAATATTTCCCTATGCGGGAACTTGTTGAGCTTTGTATGCTCACCCTTGCTGATCCAATAAGTACAGAGGATGAATCAATGGATTTCATAGACTATGGAATCGAACCGGCACAAGAAGACCCCGACAAAGTTCCAGGAGATCCAAGCGCCTGAAGGGTCACCTAACCTCAGTAAGAGCGATGTGGGTTTCGCCCTGCTTCACGCTTTGCTGGATGAGGAAGATGTTCCCCTCTGCTTTGATGATGCACTTTGGTTGTTTATATTTTGGCTCGAATTCTGTTTCGGGTTCAGCTCCTAACTGATTTTGCTACTCTTATACGACGTGGTTCCGCACACGTCGGTTAATGTAATATGGGTCTGGATGACCCCGTACGCTATGCTAATGTATGTATGTAAATGCTGTTGTATGTTCTGAGGTCTCAACTCCTGTGCACAAATTACCTGGGCATTTGTATCAGGTTCCCTCTAACGAGGGGCCCACACTTGACGGGTCAAGTAACCATAGTTGAGTCAATACTGTGAAGAGGCCTAGATTTCGATACGCTCTCTTTTGCTAAAAATCATCTTTTATGAATTCCTAATATTTGGCCATGTTGCCCCTTATTATGGTGTTGTGAATTATCACCAAGAGGCCTTGTTTTTATGTATTTCTGAGCAGGTAATTGATATTCGGTTCTCTGTGTGTGCGACTGCATCGAGGACAATTAAGGTAAGCACAAAGGGTTTGCCCAACAACGCACCGCACACCATTGTTGATCTCCTCATCTATTAGGAGGCAATCCATCACCAAACCTATCCATTATCTGTATATGTCGTTTCAGGTAAGTCTAAACTCATCTATTGCATCATTTGGCCTGAACAAGACATATGCATAATGGGTAGGAATACTATACAGGTCAACATACATTAACATGACATTAGTAGGATTGTTGGGGTTTTTTTTAAGCTTGTCATATGATGACTATATCTATTCACGCACAGATTTTTGAAGCACCAAATACATCCCTGAAGTACTACTGTATTGGGATAACAAACCCTTCATTATAATATTCTAGATCCCAACAGTCTCTAAATAAAGTAATGATCTATAGCCACATTTATTTGAACGACCAAGATTTAGACTCTATTATTTCACGACTCATATATTGACATTCACTCACATCAACTACATTTGGGCAATCATAAAATGCACTTTCATCATAATACACAAACATAATCTTTAATTCAAAGATATCCTACACATTCCAAAAACTAATAATTCATAACAATTATTTAATTTTGCTATGTTGCTTTTTACTTCATAACAATTATGTACAAACATACAGAACTACAACAAACTATGATCTACAATTACTCCGTATATAGATATGTTGTTATGTTGCTATGTTGCTTTTTCATTTCAGAACAATTAATCTAGTCCATAAAACAAATTAAATTAAGAGCAAAGATAAAAAATAAACACTAGCTGAATCTCAAAGCAGATCAATCACCGTGAAAAATTGGTACAATCATGCAAACTCCTCTCCCTCTCTTCTCTTGCTCACAAACCCTAGCTTCTCATATTTCGGATTTAAATTGAATCTTTCGCCCTTTTATAGACCTCTCAATCTAGCTGGGCTATCATCACTATCTCCATTCGGTCTAGTGACTAGCAACTGCCTACTTTTTTGTTGACATTGTTGCCAGATTGAATGACACAATGCCGAAAAACACCCCAGTCATCATTCAACTTGCTGACTACAAACAAAGTTCTACAAATTTGTGCCAATATGAATTACTTCTATAACTTTTTTTGGATTATTTAAAGAAATTCAATATCAAATTCTTCAGGGCTGGGAAATAAGCAACTGGAAAGCATACATTTAGGGAAAGGCATTATGCAATTCCTTACCACGAAGAACGGTATGCTTGGTGATTCTTTGTAAAGATCCTTGTTTTTTGGTTAATTTGCTGACTGACACATTGAACAGATGGCAGTGGCACAATTAGCAATTCCTTCTCTAGATAAGATGCTAGTAGACGGAAAGATACAAATATCTGTAGTCAGTTCTCATTACCATTTATTATGGAATTATAATTATAGAATGCTGGATATTATGGCAAAACAGTAATGGAGTCATCTTCCAGAATATAAGAGCTAACTTGAGAGAGTTGTCTCTTAGTTTCTGGACTGATTTTGAACTAAGATTAAATTTCACTATTAGTTCTATTTATAATGATGGGCATTTTGGAAAAACAGTAATGGAGTCATCTTCCAGAATACAAGAGCTAACTTGAGAGAGTTGTCTCTTAGTTTCCGGACTGATTTTGAACTCAGACTAAATTTCACTATTAGTCTCACTTAGAACACAAGATTTTCAATTTTATCTTATTTTTTTTAATTTTACACTAGAAGTCTCACATACACTGCACTAAAAAATTGCAATTAAATCCTTGATTATTGAATTCTGCAAATAATATCAATAGAAAATATTTTAAACTTATTAAAAATTAATAAATTTGTAAGAATAAAATAATAATAATAATAATAATAATAATAATATAACAAAACTATTAAAAATAGTAAAGTATGTGAACTAAAACTAATAGTAGCAAGAAACATATAGAAAACAAAAATAAATAAATAAACTTACAAAACAAGAATATAGAAGTTTAGTATTATCTTTTAAAATAATAATATAATATGAAAACTATAGAAATTTAAAAAAAAGTGGATAAAAAATAGAAAATAAAATAGAACTAAACATAAAAAATAGAATTCTTCATTAAAAAATTCAGACATCAAAATTTAAAATAAATTGTATTTATTTCTTGGATATACATTGCAAAGTAGTATAATTTTATATAATATAAAAATGGATAAGAGAATTGCAAGTTTATATAAATAGGTTGAAGTTAATTTTTTATAATATACTTTGTAATTTTGTAATATTTCTTCTGAAATCATTCTCATATTTGATCTTCTATAAATTTTTATGGGTTTATTAATTTTTAATTAGTATATTGTAAAATATTTTATATTAACATGATTTATTGATATAAGGACTTAATTACAATTCTTATGTATACTGTAGGCTTATGGTGCAAAATTGAAAAAAAAAAAGTAGGGCAAAATTGAAATCTTGTATTGTAGGACGGACTAGCAAAGAAATTTACTCTTCGAAAGAATCTTTTTTCAAAGCAAAGGAGGACAAGAAACATGCAATAATGGTTAACTTGTATATTTAAAAATGAATGGTTTGTACAGTTGTACTGTTTTTCTTTTGTAAATATTTTTTAAAAAAAATTATGGTAGGATCCTCTCCTACTGGGTGAATGGGTGTTGGCCGCTATATTTGACCAAATTTGCAAAGTCTGGGATGTTTTAGGTGATGATATATGAAAGTATGAAAACATTGAGATTGATCTCATTAGCAGATAACAATGGTTGTGTATGTCTAAATTTCTTCAATAGTTTCATCTTGTAAGAGTAGTTTTTCCATGATGTATTATTATCACTTGTACCACTTCCATGCTTGAATTGGAATCACCTTTCAAAAGAATTTTGTAAAAAAAAAAAACACTACAGTTAGATTAAATGTTCTTCGCAACCCAAATTGCAAACTGAAATATGTTAAATAAAATAATATGTCCTGTTTAAAATAGTTTACAAGTCTTTCACGCCAAGGTGTCAATAAACACAAACAACATGCCATATACTTGTACGTACTAGACATACAACAATCACACAAGCTTATTGATACAGTTGCCTCTGCTTAAGAGGACATTATGAAGACAACTATGGACCAGTGGAAATAATTTCATCAATATCATTTTGGGTATCGGACTTTCCATCTCTGTTCTCTGAAGACAACAAGAAGGCCAGGTTAGACAAGCACCATAAGTAGGGATTTATGACATGAAGAATTATACCATACAATATGGTTGAGAAAAATATTCTAGACAACCAAGAAGTGATGCACAAACTAGGAAGAGCACCTTTCTGAGGAAGTAGGTAAGGGCTTATTGTTATAGTTTATTCAATAAATTACAGGATTAATCTACATACAAATTTCATGATCTATCTCCAATAATCTATCATTATTGGATAATATAAATTTGGGTCATGTTCATTTTTAAGATAAAAAAATTTCCATATTAATCGGGAGAAAAAGAACAATTGTGTTTATTTGATAGACATGTATTATATTAGTGAAGATTCATCAAATGAATTTTGGAAGCATATGGCATATACAAATCTAATTCCTATATATGAAGAAAACTTATGATGAAATTGTGTTAGATTTTCAAATATATTTTTGGGAAACAAACTAATTATGATATTTAGACTAGCAGTAACGGTAGTCAAACAGTCTCCTCACTGCTCAGTAGTGCTTATGTGATATGGCCTTGTACGCTATTTGGTTATCAAAAAATAAACATATTTATACATATAGGAAGACATCTTAGCCCATATCATATAAGATGTCTTCTACATGAAGGTCAAGTTTCACTTTTGTTGAAATTTTAAAATTAAATTGAATTGCCGTTGCTTATGGGTTTACTTGACTTAATTTGAAAGATACATTTAATGGGTGACTTATCAAATGTTAATTTTGCCAACAGGAATATGTAATGTGGTAATAAGAGAAAAATAAAATATAAGCAAAGTAACATAGGGTATAACCTGCCATCAGTGCTAGCGATGTGCTCACAAGAGAAGAAATAGGCTCGGTATGCTTAGACACTCCAACACCACAATAAAACAGCCTAAAGCTCTCAATTTTGTTTCCAGTCTCTTCTACTTCTTTGAGTGTGTTGTCCAGTCCAGGCTGCGAGAACACTTCTATGTAGCGTTTATCTTGTCGCATCATCCAAATCAGCAGTTTGATTGTAACTCTCCTTATCCCTGGAAAATCAGTTGTTGGCCACTTATACTTATCTAATATCTTCTTAAGCTTCTTCACAAACATATCCACGCTAACATTGGACATCTTGTCGAAAGCTTTTGCATCTAGATGTTTGCAGATCTGCATGCAGAGGCCAACAAAGCTCTCTAGTGGTTTGCCTTGTTTCATGACAACAAAGCTCTCTAGCGGTTTGTCATGTTTGCTTGACTCTTCCAAATTCTACATATGGGTATACAACAAAAATTTTCAGAGATAATTTCATGACAAGAAAAGTCAAACCTCAAGGGAAAAAATCAATGGTTACAATGATACTAGGTATAGATATTTTTGAGGGCTGTGACGGGAATTGAGGACTAATTTCTTACGTGATCATCAGGATTTTCTCTAGGAGGCTCGACTTCTTCTATCTTGTTCACTCCTTGCAATATAGGAGGCTCGACTTCTTCTATCTTGTTCACTCTTTGCAATATAGGAGGCTCGACTTCTTCTATCTTGTTCACTCCTTGCAATATAGCTTGCAGCACCTACAATGACATTAGAAATAATGTTAGATTTACTGAATTCATTGATGCAGTACTGCTATCCCTCAACAGTTTAGGCACCCAGTAGATTGAGTTTGATTTTGGAATCTCACCACTGGGTAGAACACCCCCACATTCTACCTAGACTAATATTTTGGGAATATTTGGAGCATTTTAAGGCCGGGGGTCCAGCGGGGTACAAAGAAACTAGAGGATGCAGTAGATATTTCCCCTATACAGATGTATACAAAGTCCAATAAATATATATGTTCACATAGCCCCCTCAGTTCCATGAAGTTGTTAAGCGAAAACCTAATCATCCATGGCCGCAATGGAAAAAATTCATTAAAAAAAGCACTGTCAAATGTGTAAATTTACCTTGGGTAATTCATTTTTGACTATCTGGAGCAGATGTGTATACTCTAGTGACTCATTGGCCAGCAAGTTCTGCATGAGTTTTGCAATCATGCTTGTCTCCTCTGCTCGCTCATCAAAGAGCATGTCTTCAAAGAGCATGTCTACAACATTTTGCATGTCTTCTTGTTTAATTTCAGCCAAGATTGTCGCTACGGCACTTTCGCTTCCTGTAGTGAGCAAAACTAATGCTTCAGCAGCTGTTCCAGCTAGTGATCTGGTTCCATTTGTAGAGCAATCTTCAACAATCTCTCGGCTGGTAAGGAGAGAAACAAGCTTCCTAATGATTGGACGTGAACTTCCAATCTCTTCTCTTCCGGTCTCATCCAAGGCTAAGCAAGCAAGGATACCTATTGCTTCAACTAGCAGCTTTGGATGCTCATTGGCTTTCTCTAGGATCTCTCTCATGTTGTGGAGGAGGTGAACATTCTCAGAGATGTCATGCCTAAGAGCCCTTCCAGCCTCACCAGTAGTGCTAACCAGCTTGTGCAAGACCTTAAGTGACGCCGTAATGATTTCTTCTCCAAACTTGTTAAAAATTGTAAGGTTTACAATTTTCGACAGTAGGCCATTGGCATCCTTCGTTTGCTTGCAGTTCTCCGGATTGTCCATAAGCTGTTCCAAAATTTGCATGCCAAATAAGGTGAGCTCCATTCTAGCACCATTTGAGTGAGGGGTGCTTCCCCTACTCTCTATGTCTGTGGTAATCAATGAAGATACAAGTTGCAGCATTCCAGGAAAACTCTCAAGTAGGAGCTCTGGAGAAAGCTCCAGAACTACGCGCGCAGCGTGTCCTCTGATATCTTCCTCCTGGGTGTTTTCCTCCTGGGTGTTCAACATATGAACCACATTCACTATTGTCACAGTGGAAGGTCGAAGCCTCTTGAGCAATCTTGTTTTGTATTTGTCTGTTCTCAGGATGTGGTCAAGAGTCCGAACCCCTATTAGCCGGTCCTCGGCTGAATCAGAGTTTGCCATCTGCATTGCAAAAGTGACCAAGTCCATGTTGAGGGCGTCACGCACATTTCCCTTGACACATTTAGTATAGTTCTCGCAGAAATAACGCAAAACTATGGGAAGTCCTGGAAGACCTAGCCGATATTTCAGGATAATCCTTAACATCTGCATGATCCCTGGGTAGGTAATCATGAGTGCAAAGAAGGCGATGCCTTGCGCGAGCGCCAACCCGTAGAAGATGTTCAAGGACCATTTGATGTTCCGGTGGTCGCCGCTACCTTGATATGTTGGCTCAACATAATCTCGCTTTATCAAACGCAAGATAGATAGGACGACACATGTGGTGATCGCGGTTACCTGTCCGAATGCAACGGCCGATGAGAGGATGCCTGCCAAGTAGAAGCGGCAAGAGCAAACTGTGACGAATAACTTTGTATTTATTTCTTCGAAGTCTTGCTTGCAGTACTTTGGCATGGATCGGTCCTTGCGCCAACTTCCTTGTCCGAAAACCGAAAGTTTCTCAAAATTGAACAATGCTTCTGATGTACGAACGAAAAATTGATCCCCGGGTTCCTGATTAAGACTGAGAAACCCGCCAGTTGAAAGGCAAGAACACAAAATGAGATTAACCAAAGAAAATAACACACACACTATTGCTTAGATTTAAGAAGCAGATATTGCACAATGCACATTTGAGGCCAATATTGTTGACTGAGGACAGCGAATATGCAAGGTAGAGTTGTTCTAGGCTCAGTTTGTTGTAATGTTGTATACTGCTGTGCTGCTCCGTGCGGTAAAATTATTCTCAAAAAATGTTGCGCAAAAGTTCATTTCTACTTGATAAACTAAAAATGGAGGCAACAACATTTCTATTCCTAAAAAAAAGTTAATTATTTCAGTTCACCCCTGCAAAAGAAAACTGATATTATACATCATATACTCCTATAAACTCTTAACTTTGATGAATCATGTCCCTAAGTCTAATTTTCATTTGGTAGCAGCCCTTGCACAACGGGCACAATGGCATGGGCACGGCGGTGAGCATGTCTACCACGCACCCAAAAACAAGGGTAGATTAGGGTTATGAAAATAACTCATAAAATTATTTAGAAATTAAAAGGTATTCAGTTTTAAAAATATATGACAACTATTTTGGAGCAAAGGAACCAAAATTGGCCAAGAAACAGAGGCATTATCACGGAACTGGTTTAAAATTATTGTTACCTCTAGTCTTAAGTCTTAACGTCGCAAGAAGATTAGTTTTCTGTCAGTACAATCTATGTTAGCTGAAACCTTGTATTTGTTAGAGGGCCATGCATGTGCTCACGGTTTGTGTGCATGCCATGCATGGCACTGTAGTGGTATGGTACTGTAGCGGTCATGGCACTGTAGCAGTTATGGCACTGTAGCGAGAATAGCTCGCGGACAAGCCGAGTCGTGCGTGAACGGGACGCACGCTGCGTGGGTCGTGGGAATGGACGCGGCTGAGGCGTGGCGTGAAAAGCGCTCACGTGGTTTCCTTTCTGTTGTAATCGTTGTCAATAAAAGTGGGAGAAAAACAACGAAAACGCTGTAGCTTCTCACAGCACAAAACTCTCTGTCTCATAGTGTTTGTTGTAGTTGTTTCTTCTCCAGCACCGGGAATCATCGCCGGCTGGTTGGCTAACATTTGGTATCAGAGCCTAAGTTCGTGGCGGTGCGCTCGTTGGCGTTGCAATGCCTCGAGGGCGTGCACCTTCGCCGCGCCGGTGTTCGGCGTCTCCATCGCTCGTACCTCCGGCCGGCAACTCCTGCGGCCGCGCCTCGGGCAGCGGCAGCAAGAACGATAGCGGGCTGGTTATACACCGTGCGGTCAAGGAGGAGAGCCACAAGGCTAAATACCCGATCCTGACGAAGACCAACTACAACGATTGGTCGCTGCTCATGAAGATCAAGTTGCAAGCGCGCTGCCTCTGGGACGCCATCAAGCCTGGCAACGTCGTCCTCGAGCCCCACAAAGACATGAAGGCTTTGGAGGCCATATGCAGTGCGGTTCCACCTGAGATGATCTCCACTCTGGCCTCCAAGTCGACGGCCAAGGAGGCGTGGGAGAGCATCAAGCAGCTGTGCATCGGCAGCGAGCAGAACCACAAGGGCAGCGCGCAGAGGCTTCGCCGTGAGTACGAGACCATCTCGTTCCACGACGGCGAGGCAGTGGAGGACTTCGCCATGCGCCTCACCGGCATGGTCCAACAGCTGGCTATCCTCGGCAACCCCAAGCCCGATCACAGAGTCGTCGAGAAGCTGTTGCGTGCTGCACCTCCGAGGTTCAACCAACTTGTTCTCTCAATTGAAACTTTACTTGATGTCTCTACTCTCTCCCTCGAGGAAGTCACTGGGCGATTAAAAGCGGCGGAGGATCGACTGGGTTCTCCTTCCGCCAAAGACAACTGTGGGCGCCTTCTCCTCATAGAAGAGGAGTGGCTCGTGCGTCACAAGCCTCTAGGAGAGGATCCTGCGCGCAGCGGCCATGGTGGCCGCGGCAAACGCGATGGAAAAGGTCGCGGCGGCGGCGGCAGGAACTCGAGCGGCTCGAGCTCCACCTCAGGCCGCAGAGGTGACAAATGCCGCAAATGCAACAAAATTGGGCACTGGGCCCGAGACTGCCGCAGCAAGCCCAAGCAAGAGGAGCAAGCCCACGTGGCCCAAGACGACGAGCCCACTTTACTCCTCCTCCAAGCTGGCGTTGACCCCGCCGCCGGATCGACCCCGACTCCAATTCGCAACTCGCCTGATGCACTCGGCGGCAGCAGATCCAGCCCGTCCACCGGCGATGCGCTCAAGTGCATGGTGATCACGACCCAGGCGATGGGGGCGCTGGACGTGCCCACGACGCAACCGTGCGGCACACGCGGCGCCGTCCACCTCGTGGAGGAGAAGGTGTTCACCACACTGGGAGACGCGGAGGGCAGAGAGCCCTGCCGGTGGGTACTGGACACCAGGGCCACCAACCATATGACGGGGTCCTGGGCGGCCTTCTCCAGCATCGACGCGGAGACCACAGGCACCGTACGGTTCGGCGACGGCTCCATTGCCCGGATCGAAGGATGTGGCACGATCCTATACGCCTGCAAGAACGGCGAGCATCGTACCCTCAGCAATGTCTACTATATCCCGAGCCTCACCGCCAACATCATCAGCGTCGAGCAATTGGACGAGTGCGGCGGCCAGGTGCTCGTCGAGGATGGTGTCATGCGCATCCATGATGAGCATCGACGTCTCCTCGCCAAGGTGTGCCGAAGTCCCAGTCGGCTCTATGTGCTCGCCCTCCACATCACGCGACAGTGTGCTTGGCGGCGCATGCCGGCGAAGACGCGTGGCGTTGGCACGCGCGCTTCGGGCATATCAACTTCACGGCGCTGAGGAAAATGGCTAGGGAGGAGCTGGTACGTGGCCTGCTAGTCCTGGAGCAAGTGGAACAAGTCTGCGAGGCGTGTCTCGCCGGCAAGCACTGGCGCGCGCCGTTCCCTCTGTTGCATCTAGGCCTTCATGCCTAACCCTAATTTTGATGATTAATGAAAACAAAGTGTTCCGGACTAATTGTGCTTTTGAGATTGATTGATACAGGTATCAGTTGGGAAGAAATACAAGATGATCAAGATGAACCTGACTTGAAGTGAAGCACAAGATGCAGAAGAGTAAAATACAAGACGCAAATCATGAAGATGCGAAAGACCTAAGGTATTATGAGTTTTTATTTTTACCGATCTCGGCGTTTGGAGATGATCGGTTAGGAAAATTATTTTCTAGTTTTGACCGTACTATAAAGAGGGGTGGCGAAAGTCCTCTTTTTATCTCCAAGACAAACCGAGAAATCTAGGTCATTGCATTGCATCTTTTTGGTTGGATTTGGTTTTGAACTTATTTGAAAAAATCTGGTTTTTCAGTTCAGTTTTTGACAGCAGAAGAGTATTTGCAATTTTCAGAAAGATCTAGGCAGATCTGGCTTTTGGTTCTGTTGACAAAAATATAGCCCTTGAAATTATCTTTCCAATGAGCTATTAACCACCTCTTTTGGATATCTGGATTTAAAGTTATTTCTGTTTTTGTTTATGCTGACTGTCAGTTTGCTAAACTGACTGTCAGTTTGAATGTCAGTTCGTGTTAACTGAAAATTGTCCAGAGAGGGTGTATTTTGGGCTCAAAATTTTTGTACTAAACTGACTGTCAGGTAGTCCATACTGACTGTCAGTTGGGGTTTCGACCACAGTGCTTTTAACTGAGTTTCTATTTGATTTTGGTCGAGTTAGTGGTCGAACTGACTGTCAGTTTGCATAATTGACTGTCAGTTGTGGGTTTCAGCTTTCCATATACGACCACGAATGGCTAGTAAAGTTTATTCCGTAAATTTTGTCGGCCGTTGTGTATGTAACTGACTGTCAGTTTGCATAACTGACTGTCAGTTTGAGTTGCTGATTTTCAGCCCTAGCTCAAACGGTTCTTTTGATTCTTAAGGTTATAAATAGGGGCTTTAGGCATGTGTTTCTTACAACAAGCAGCAGCATTTCATATACACTATTGAGCATTAGTTTCTTATATAAAATATTGATCTTTTGATCAAGTCGAGTGATTTCCGATCCACCGAGAGTTTCAGTTCTTTTGCATTTGCATTCACTTAGCTTCTCGGTGCGTGTTTGGAGGTCTAGAGAAGACCTCGCTGCCTGTTACTCTTGGTGAGCGCCCTCACCTAGACGGTTCGGAGGCGTGGCCGTTGATCTCTCCGTTCGGAGATTGTCGGAGAGGCTCGGCAAGTGTGTACAAGGCATCGGTGCTCGCCTTTTCGGGGTGGACAAGGAGCAACCACTAGTGATAATATCCCTTGTGGATATTGAGGCAAGACTCAAGTGATTTGAGTGCTTCAACGAGGATTAGTGGAGACTGGGTGAGTCTCTGATACCTCGGTAAAAACCGTGGTGTTCATTTTCTTTACTCCTTACTTATTTTATTTGTCTTAATTTGCTTTAAGTTTTAAAAGCCTCATATTCACCCCCCCTCTAGTCGGCATCCTTGATCCAACACGTGGTATCAGAGCCTGGTCTCTCGAGTCATTAGGCTTTACCGCCTAGAGAGAGGATGTCGTCAAGTGGAGATTTCCTTCTCGGTCATACCGGTCGTACGCCTATCTTTGATGGGACAAACTATCCTTATTGGAAAGTGCGCATGTCGGTATTCCTAGAAGCCATGGGGCTTGATGTATGGGATATTGTTAAACTCGGTTTTACTCCTCCGGATGATCCGGTAAGTCAGTCTGAGGACGACAGGAGAAAACTGCATTTAAATGCCCGTGCAAAAAATGTACTCTTTGCCGGTTTATCCTTAAATGAGTTCAACCGTGTGACCAATCTCACGACTGCTCATAAGGTTTGGACTACCCTCGAAGAAATTTACGAGAGCACTACAAAGGTTAAAGAGGCAAAATTGCTAATGGTGAGGCAAAAATATGAGACATTCACCATGTCATCAACCGAGTCCGTGGATTCCATGTTTACTCTGTTAAATAACATTGTGAATGAACTCAAGGGTCTTGGTATTGTTTTTACTGACCTTGAGCTTGTGAGAAAGATGCTTAGGGCCTTACCGGAAAGTTTCGACACCTTGGTCACGGTTCTCACAAACTCCGATTTATCAACCACAACACCAACCGATCTTTATGGGAACCTCATCACCCATGAGATGCACAAGAAGGAGAAGAAGGAAGCAGCCGAACCCGCGGAGACGAAGAAGAAAGCTTTGGCCTTCAAGGCTAATACAAGAAACGATTCAAGCGATGGCTCCTCCGATGAAGACCTCGCACTCATGGTAAAGAATACTCAAAAACTCCTTCGCAGGTTGCATAAGAAAGGTGTCAACATTGACACACGACCAAAGGGGTAAAAGCAAAACAACTTCAAGGACATCATTTGCTATGGATGCCATGAGAAGGGACACATAGCATCAAGATGTCCAAACAAGAACAAGGCGTGGAACAAGAAGAAGAAGTTCTTCAAGAAGAAGAATGAAGAAATCAAAGAAGCCTATTTTGGAGAGTGGATGTCCGGCGGAGAAAGCTCCGACTCCGACTCCGACAACCACAGAAGTTGCTCCAAGAAGATGGCCGGATTAGCTCTCGGCAACATCAACACTTCAACTAGTTCATCCATTTGCCTTATGGCCAAAGGCGATGAAAAGGTACATTCCAACGATCCATCGTATGATGATTTAGTTGAAATGATAACCGAATTAAATGAAGTTTTTGAAAAAACTAAAAGGAAGTATAAGGCGCTTAAGGAAGAACATTCTTCCCTACGCGCTCAATATTCTGAGCTTAAAGATTCATATGAAAATATGCTCATAAAAGATGTTACAAATACTTCATCTAAGGTAGATGTTTCAACTTCATGTAACTTGAATGAATCTCTCTCTAGTAGTCACCACACTCCATGTAATAACATCTTAAATGAAAATAATGAACTTAAGACTCAAGTTCAAAAATTTGGAAAAGGCTTAGAAACTGTTATAAAGGTAAAATATCTCTTGATCTAATCCTTAGTAAACAAAAATGTTCCTTTAGAAAAGAAGGATTAGGATATTTTCACAAGAAAGGAAGGAAACAAAATTCTAGAACTATGTTTGTTAAAGCATGCAACACATTTTGTCATAAATGCCATGAAACCGGTCATTCACATGAAGCATGTCCCTTAATGACTCCTAATTATTTTGATACTTGCTACATGCTTCAAAAGTCGAGAAAAGGTTATGCTATTGCAAAGTATGTTGGTGCACCCATGTTAAATAAAAGAAAGAAATCCATTTGGGTGCCCAAAACTTTGATTGCTAACATTGAAGGACCCAAAAAGGTTTGGGTATCTAAAAGAACTTAATTCTTTTTATGCAGGTGAACTACAAGACCGGTGGGAAGCATTGGGTGCTAGATAGCGGATGCTTTGAACACATGACCGGTAACAAGAAGTTGTTCACTTCACTCAAAGACAACTCAAGCGAGAACCAAAAGATTACCTTTGGCGACAATCGTCAAGGAAATGTGGTAGGCTTGGGTAAAATCGCTATCTCAAATGATCTTTCCATTTCGAATGTTTTATTGGTCGAATCTCTGAATTTCAATTTGCTTTCCGTTGCACAAATTTGCGATTTTGGTTTTAGTTGCACATTCTTCCCAAAAGAAGTTTTGGTTGAAAGTTTAAAAGACAAATCTTAGATCTTTAAAGGCTTTCGTTTTGGAAATCTTTATTTGGTTGATTTTCACTGAAAAAATGCATCTCTGTCAACATGTCTTGTCTCTCAAACCTCAAAAGGTTGGCTATGGCATAGACGACTCACACATGTTGGAATGCATCAATTGAGAAAACTTTTAAAACGTGATTTGGTTGTTGGCTTAAAGGATGTGAATTTTGAAAAGGACAAACCTTGTAGCGCATGTCAAGCGGGCAAGCAAGTAGCTACTTCACATCTGACTAAGCGCATTCTTTCAACTTGTAAACCTTTGGAACTCCTTCATATGGATTTATTTGGACCTTCTGAGTTCCAAAGTATCGGGGGTAGCAATTATGGTTTTGTGATTGTTGATGATTTCACTCGCTATACTTGGGTTTTCTTTATTTCCCAAAAATCTGAAACCCCCGATGTTTTCAAAAGTTTTGCAAAACGTGTTTCCACTGAATTCGAATTATCCATCAAGAAAATCCGTAGTGATCATGGTGGAGAGTTCGTTAATTCAACTCTATTTGATTTTTGTGATTCTCTTGGAATCAAACACGAATTTTCCACATCCTACACTCGACAGCAAAATGGAGTAGTTGAAAGGAAAAATCGAACACTTATAGAAATGGCAAGGACTATGCTGAGTGAGTATGATACTCCTACTCGCTTCTGGGCTGAAACCGTGCATACCGCTTGCTATTCTATAAATCGTCTTTATTTGCATCTTCTTCTGAATTTGACTCCTTATGAACTTCTTATTGGGCGTAAGCCAAATATTTCTTATTTCCGAGTTTTTGGATGCAAATGTTATATTCTTAAGAAAATAAATTTTGGTGGTAAATTTCAAAGAAGAGTAGATGAAGGCTTTCTAGTCGAATACTCCACCACTAGCAAAGCTTATCGTGTTTTCAATAAAAATACAAGTTGTATTGAAGAATCTGGTGATGTCGAATTTGATGAAACTAACGGCTCACAAAAGGAGCAAGTCTCTCATGAAGTTTCAGGTGACGATCTTCAAGAAGCAATGAAGAACATAACCATTGGTGACATCAAGCCAACAGAAGAAGATCAAGAAGAAGATGTCAACATTGAGAATGTTGATCAAAATGTATCATCATCTCATGTTGATCCTCCAGAACAAGATCAAGATGAAGCTGTACAAGATGAAGCACCAAGGAAACATCAAACGATCACCAAGGATCACCCTCTAGACCAAATATTGGGTGACGTCAGTAAGAGAGTTCAAACTCGATCTCGTATTGCTGTATTTTGTGAACATCATTCATTTGTCTCTTCTTTAGAACCCAAACATGTTAATGAAGCTTTAAATGATCCTGATTGGGTTAATGCCATGCATGAAGAACTTAATAACTTTGCTCGAAATGAAGTTTGGACTCTAGTTGAAAGACCCAAAGATCATAATGTTATTGGAACAAAATGGGTTTTTAGAAATAAGCAAGATGAAAATGGTGTTGTAATTAGAAACAAAGCTCGTCTTGTTGCTCAAGGTTTCACTCAAGTCGAAGGTTTAGACTTTGGTGAAACTTTTGCACCTGTAGCAAGACTTGAAGCTATTCGCATTCTTCTTGCTTATGCATCATGTTTTAATATCAAACTTTTTCAAATGGATGTTAAAAGTGCTTTCCTAAATGGAGAAATTTCTGAACTTGTGTTTGTTGAACAACCTCCTGGTTTCGAAGATTCTAAATTTCTAAACCATGTGTTTAAATTGTCCAAAGCTCTCTATGGTCTCAAACAAGCTCCTCGAGCTTGGTATGAATGACTTAGAGACTTTCTATTATCAAAAGGTTTTAAAATTGGGAAGGTTGACACAACTCTCTTTACAAAGAAAATTGAAAAAGACTTGTTCATTTGTCAGATTTATGTTGATGATATTATCTTTGGATCTACTAATGAACATTTCTGTCATGAGTTTGGAGAGATGATGTCTAGGGAGTTCGAGATGTCTATGATTGGTGAGCTGAGTTTCTTCCTCGGTCTACAAATCAAGCAACTCAAGAACGGGACGTTTGTGAGTCAAACAAAGTACGTGAAAGACCTGCTCAAGCGCTTTGGGATGGAAGACGCTAAGCCAATCAAAACTCCCATGGCGACCAATGGACATCTGGACATGGACAAAAGCGGAAAATCGGTCGACTCTAAACTTTATAGGTCTATGATTGGTAGTCTTTTATATCTTACTGCATCTAGGCCTGATATCATGTTTAGTGTGTGCTTATGTGCTAGATTTCAGTCAGATCCTAAGGAATGTCATTTAACTGCTCTTACAAGAATCCTTAGGTATTTAAAATGTTATCCCAGTTTAGGCCTTTGGTATCCGAAAGATGCAAATTTTGAATTAATTGGGTATTCGGATTCTGATTATGCTGGGTGCAAGATTGATCGTAAAAGCACATCTGGTAGCTGTCAGCTGTTGGGGAGATCATTAGTATCATGGTCATCTAGGAAGCAAAATTCTGTAGCTCTCTCAACAGCTGAAGCTGAATATGTGTCTGCAGGCAGTTGTTGTGCTCAATTATTATGGATGAAGCAGACATTTTTGGATTATGGAATCATTTTTGATAAAGTGCCACTCTTATGTGATAATGAAAGTGCCATTAAAATTGCTAATAATCCTGTTCAACATTCTAGAACTAAGCATATTGAAATAAGGCACCACTTTATTAGAGATCATGTGGCAAAAGGAGATATTGATGTGAACTATGTTAGAACTGATATGCAACTAGCAGATATTTTCACTAAACCCCTAGATGAATCAAGATTTTGCTTTTTAAGGGGTGAACTGAACATTATTGATATATCAAATGCTAGTTGATGTGCTAAATGTGTTGTTTGTATAAAATATTATTATTTTACTCCCTCTCTGGTCTTAGATTGCTTCTGGTCGAAATTGACCAAACTGACAGTCAGTTCCTCTAACTGACAGTCAGTTCAGTAGTTAGGAGCCTGGTCTTAGTCTCTGGTCGAAGTCATTGTCATAACTGACAAACTGACAGTCAGTTTCACAAACTGACAGTCAGTTACGTGCATTTGATTTTGGTCGTAGCTCCTGGTCGTGTTCGAGTCCCAAACTGACTATCAGTCTCATACACTGACTGTCAGTTTCAAAACTCAGTTGTGTGAACTGACTGTCAGTGTGGCACACTGAATGTCAGTTCTATGTTTCTGAGTTTGGAACTGACTGTCCGTTTATCATACTGACTGTCAGTTGCGGGATCGAGAACCCTAAAACCCCCGTTCTGTTTCTTTGTCTCCTCGCCTTCTCTGTTTCGCCGCCGCCGTTTAGCTCGTCGCCGGTGCTCCTTTTCGCCTCCTCTTGCCCTCGTGCTCGCCGCCGGTGCCTCTTCGCCGTACCGCACCACCGCCGCTTTTGCTCCTCCACCTCACGGCCGTTTAGCCACTTCTAGCCGCCGCCGCTTAGCCTCTCACCTCGCCGTGCCGTGGGGTGCTCGCCGGCGTTGAGACCCTCCCGTGCTTCCTCAAACGGTGCTTCTCCTTCTCGTGGTGTGTCTCTGTGCCACAAATCGTCATCGTCGCTCTCCTCGGCTCCGTTCAACCGTTCAGTTCAGGTCTCTGTTCTTTTTCTCCTCTCTGTTTTCAGTCATGTCTGATCAGCCGTCGTCTTCGCGACGCGTGGCCCGACAGAAGAACGCGGCAAACAGCCAGCGTTCATCGGGTCAAACGTCTGAGACCCGGCCTTCGCCCCCGCCTGAGCGTGTCCCCGTGGATTACTCCTGGTGGCACGCTAGCCGCCTTCGCTCGCTCCGCTCTACAAACCCGTATCTGTCGCCGCGTCCCACCGGTCGCGACGCGTGCACAGTCCTCACCTGCTACACCAACCTCCACCTAGACCTGTTCACCAGTGTCTATAGCCGCGCACCCATCTTTGCCCACCGCTCTCTGTCGTGGGGTACGATCACCTCTCGCACAGGCATCGCTACCCTCGCAGACTTGTTTGGCACTGTAGGGATCCGCGACCTAGTCGCCGATTCCTCTTTGCATTGGGCTGAGGGGCCTATTCGCCAGTTCTACTCCACCATTTTCGTCTCCCCTCAGTGCGACTTCTTTACCTTCATGACGGGCCTCCAGGTCTACACCGTCACGAAGGATCAGCTGGAGTCCGCACTCGGACTGGTGCGCCCTCCTTCTGGCCGCCAGCTCCATACCCTTCCAGACCTCGAGCGTTGGGAGGTGGCCATACTCTACTCCGACCCCTTCCAGCTCCGTCACATTGCCGGCCTGCGCCGCGATGTAGACCTAGCCCTGCGGATCCTCCGTCTCACCTTGGTCCCCATGAGCGGAGATAGGGCTAGGATCACCTATCTGGCCCTCCACGTCCTGATTTCCATCTTTCAGGAGGAGCCATTCGACGTTGCTGATCTCATCATCAGTGAGATTCAGCACGTCTTTCTTTCCCAGCGCCGTCAGCTGATATACGCTCCGTATATCATGGCGGTGCTTCTTCATATCCGGGCCGTTGAGACTGAGCTGCTCTTCTATCCTCTGGGCCATGCTGATCGCCGGCTCGGTGCTCGCCCCGCTGTAGCTGCTGGCCCTGATTCTCCCGCATCAGATGATGATGCTGCGGGGGCAGAGGACGAGGCTCCTGCTCACGAGTCTTCTCCAGCTCCAACTGCAGGGACTGGCACCGGATCTGCGTCATCTTCATCTCAGCTTCAGGAGATTCTTCAGGTGCAGCAACAGATCCTCAGCACCCAGGCGGAGCATCATCAGATGTTGCTCTGTTTGCTTGCTCAGCAGGAGGAGATTCTGCGTCGCCTGCCTGCTTCCGGATCTTCGGTCCCTCGCAAGAGGGCCCGCCAGGCTGCGTCTTCTCCGAGCTCAGCTTCAGGACTTGTTGATCCAGCTCCTGCGGCACCAGCTCCGGCTCCCGTTGCTGCTGATCCAGCTCCTGTTGCAGCTGCGACTCCTCCGGCGTCTCCAGCCATCGACGCGTCTTGATCTCCAGCAGGCTCCGGAGATACAGATGTCTTAGGATTTTCTTCAGATGATGAGCATTAGGCTCTGATATGTATTTTTTCCTCCCTTTTTGTGCTTGATGCCAAAGGGGGAGAAGTATTTTGGAGAAGTATTAGAGTCTTTTGCTGTATTGAACAAATGTTTATCTTTTTATATATGGAGATGTTTTATGGAGATGTTTTTTGCTTATCATATATGTTTGTGTGTGATGTGTTTAGCTCTGATATCTTGATATGATGACTTGGTTTCTTGAGATGATGTTCTTGAGCTCTGATACATTGATATATATGATGTCTTGATTTTGAGATGTGTATGCTCTGATATGACTTGGTGATATTTGCACATCTATGACTTGGGTATGTATGAGATGCCCTGATGTATATGTGTTGGTTTATGATCTGATGCATATACTCAGGGGGAGCTATTTCATTTATTTTGTTATTGAATACTTGTTGTCATCAATCATAAAAAAGGGGGAGATTGTTGTATCTAGGCCTTCATGCATAACCCTAATTTTGATGATTAATGAAAACAAAGTGTTCCGAACTAATTGTGCTTTTGAGATTGATTGATACAGGGATCAGTTGGGAAGAAATACAAGATGATCAAGATGAACCCGACTTGAAGTGAAGCACAAGATGCAGAAGAGCAAAATACAAGACGCAAATCATGAAGATGCGAAAGACCTAAGGTATTATGAGTTTTTATTTTTACCGATCTCGGCATTTGGAGATGATTGGTTAGGAAAATTATTTTCTAGTTTTGATCGTACTATAAAGAGGGGTGGCGAAAGTCCTCTTTTTATCTCCAACACAAACCGAGAAACCTAGGTTATTGCATTACATCTTTTTGGTTGGATTTTCCAACGAGCTATTAAACACCTCTTTTGGATTTCTGGATTTAAAGTTATTTCTGTTTTTGTTCATGCTGACTGTCAGTTTGTTAAACTGACTGTCAGTTTGCTAAACTGATTGTCAGTTTGAATGTCAGTTCGTGTTAACTGACAATTGTCCAGTGAGGGTGTATTTTGGGCTCAAAATTTTTGTACTAAACTGACTGTCAGTTAGTCCATACTGACTGTCAGTTGGGTTTCGACCACAGTGCTTTTAACTGAGTATCTATTTGATTTTGGTCGAGTTAGTGGTCGAACTGACTGTCAGTTTGCATAACTGACTGTCAGTTGTGGGTTTCAGCTTTCCATATACGACCACGAACGGCTAGCAAAGTTTATTCCGTAAATTTTGTCGGCCGTTGTGTATGTAACTGACTGTCAGTTTGCGTAACTGACTGTCAGTTTGCATAACTGACTGTCAGTTTGAGTTGCTGATTTTCAGCCCTAGCTCCAACGGTTCTTTTGATTCTTGAGGCTATAAATAGGGGCTTTGGGCATGTGTTTCTTACAACAAGCAGCAGCATTTCATATACACTATTGAGCATTAGTTTCTTATATAAAATCTTGATCTTTTGATCAAGTCGAGTGATTTTCCGATCCACCAAGAGTTTCAGTTCTTTTGCATTTGCATTCACTTAGCTTCTCGGTGCGTGTTTGGAGGTCTAGAGAAGACCTCGCTGCCTGTTACTCTTGGTGAGCGCCCTCACCTAGACGGTTCGGAGGCGTGGCCGTTGATCTCTCCGTTCGGAGATTGTCGGAGAGGCTCGGCAAGTGTGTACAAGGCATCGGTGCTCGCCTTTCCGGAGTGGACAAGGAGCAACCACTAGTGATAATATCCCTTGTGGATATTGAGGCAAGACTCAAGTGATTTGAGTGTTTCAACGAGGATTAGTGGAGACTGGGCGAGTCTCCGATACCTCGGTAAAAACCGTGGTGTTCGTTCTCTTTACTCCTTACTTATTTTATTTGTCTTAATTTGCTTTAAGTTTTAAAAGCCTCCTATTCACCCCCCTCTAGTCGGCATCCTTGATCCAACACCCTCAACAGGCGTAGCGCCGCGCGACGAGGCCGCTGGAGTTGGTGCACGGCGACCTGTGCGGCCCGATCACGCCTTCTACTCCGAGCGGGAACAACTACTTCCTTCTCCTCGTCGACGACTACAGCCGTTTCATGTGGCTCGCGCTGCTGTCCACCAAGGATGGTGCGTCGACGACGATTAAACGCATCCAAGCTGCGGCGGAGAGGAAGAGCGGCTTCAAGCTGGGTGCCTTGCGCACGGATCGAGGGGGAGAATTCACCGCTGCGCACTTCGATCAGTACTGCGCAGAGCTCGGCGTGCGACGCGAGCTCACGGCACCCTACTCCCCGCAACAGAATGGCATCGTCGAGCGCCGCAATCAATCCGTGGTGGGCACTGCGCGGTGTATGCTCAAGGCAAAGAAACTACCAGGTATGTTTTGGGGGGAGGCGGTCACTACCGCTGTCTACCTACTCAATCGTTTGTCATCAAAGAGCACTAGCGGCAAGACCCCGTACGAACTATGGAACAAGAGCACGCCGGGCGTGCACCACCTCCGCACGTTTGGGTGTGTGGCACATGTCAAGGTCACCACGCTGAACCTCAAGAAGCTGGAAGACAGGAGCCGGCCCATGATCTTCGTCAGCTATGAACCGGGATCAAAGGCGTATCGCGTCTACGATCCGGTCACCAGGCGTGTCCACATCAGTCGAGACGTGATCTTCGACGAGCAAGCCTAGTGGAAGTGGAGCGAAGACCAGCCTGCGGACAACGACAACGACTTCGTCATCGAGTATGCCTCTGTGTCCCAGCCGGCCGTTGAGGTTCGGTCGGGCACGCTGGAGCAAGCTGCACCGGCATCACTGTCGAGAGCGGCTCCAGAATCGCCATCAAGCATGGCACCGGCATCACCATCAGGCGCAGGCACTCCTACACAGGGGATGGAGTCATTACCGAGCGCATCATCACCAACGATCCAGTTCGCGTCGCCGCCTTCTGGAGCAGAAGAGTACCTCGACGCCGACCATGACAATGCGCCACTTCGGTTCCGCCACGTTGACGATGTGCTCGGCCCGGAGTTCGATGAAGAGCTGCTGCTGGTGAGCGCAGAGGAGCCGGCCACGCTTGCAGAAGCCCAGCAACATCAGTGCTGGCGCGATGCCATGAGCGAGGAGCTGAGATCGATCGAGTCCAATGGGACTTGGCAACTGGTTGATCCACCTCCCCGACAGCATCCAATTGGACTCAAGTGGGTTTTTAAGACCAAGAAGGATGCGGCCGGGAACATCACCAAGTATAAGGCGCGTTTGGTGGCGAAGGGCTACGTGCAGAGGCAAGACATCGACTTCGACGACGCATTCTCCCCGGTGGCGAGGCTCAAGTCGGTGCGGTTGCTGCTGGCGCACGCTGCGAGTGAAGGCTAGGCCGTCCATCACATGGACGTGAAGTCCGCCTTTCTCAATGGTGAGCTTGAAAAGGAGGTATATGTGACACAGCCGCCCGGGTTTGAGGTCGACGGCGAGCAGCACAAGGTGATGCGCCTGATCAAGGCGCTCTACGGACTTCGACAAGCACCACGCGCCTGGTATGCCAAGCTAGATGCGTCTCTAGTATTACTTGGGTTCCAGCGGAGCGCGTTCGAGCATGCTGTGTACCTGCGCGGGACGGGTGCACATCGTCTGGTGGTGGGCGTCTACGTGGACGACCTCATCATCACAGGCGGCGACGACGTCGAGCTCGAACGATTCAAGCTAGAGATGAAGGGGACGTTCAAGAGGAGCGACCTTGGTCTGCTCCACTACTACCTTGGACTGGAGGTATCTCAATCCAACAGAAGCATTACTGTAAGCCAAAGAGCTTATGCCATGAAGATCTTGGAGGTGGCAGGCATGGCTGGGTGCAATCCCAGTCAGACTCCCATGGAACCTCGCCTCAAGCTTAGCAAGACCAGTTCTGCACCAGCTGTTGACGCCACCAAGTTCAGAAGGATCGTGGGATCGCTCAGGTACTTGGTGAACTCACGGCCGGACTTGGCGTTCTCCGTCGGCTACATCAGCAGATTCATGGCCTCGCCAACAGCGGAACATCAGGCGGCCATGAAAAGGGTGCTACGCTACGTCGCAGGCACCGTGAACTACGGCTGCTGCTACAAGAAGAAGACCAAAGATGTTGAACTTGTCGGGTACAGCGACAGTGATCTTGCGGGCGACGTCGACACACGCAAGAGCACCACGGGCGTCTTCTTCTTCCTCGGCGACAGCGTGATCACCTGGCAATCTCAGAAACAGAAGGTCGTTGCCCTGTCCTCGTGTGAGGCAGAGTACATTGCAGCAACTACTGCTGCCTGCCAGGGAGTGTGGTTGGCGCGTCTTCTAGCTGAGCTCAGGGGAGAAGAAGCCGACGCCATCACATTGGAGATTGACAACCAATCCGCGATCATGCTCAGTAAGAACACTGTCTTTCACGATCGCAGTAAACACATTGATACAAGGTACCACTATATTCGAGAATGCGTCGAGGAAGGCAGGGTGCAGGTCAGGCACATTGGCACGAATGAACAGCTCGCGGACATCTTGACGAAGCCACTCGGGTGCATGAAGTTCACGGAGCTGCGTACCAGGATCGGTATCGTTAACATCCAGTAAACATACAAGGCTTCGGGGGAGATTTGTTAGCTGAAACCTTGTATTTGTTAGAGGGCCATGCATGTGCTCACGGTTTGTGTGCATGCCATGCATGGCACTGTAGCGGTTATGGTACTGTAGCGGTTATGACACTGTAGCAGCTATGGCACTGTAGCGAGAATAGCTCGCGGACGAGCCGAGTCGTGCGTGAACGGGACGCACGCTGCGCGGGTCGTGGGGATGGACGCGGCTGAGGCGTGGCGTGAAAAGCACTCACGTGGTTTCCTTTCTGTTGTAATCGTTGTCAATAAAAGTGGAAGAAAAACAACGAAAACGCTGTAGCTTCTCACAGCACAAAACTCTCTGTCTCATAGTGTTCGTTGTAGTTGTTTCTTCTCCAGCACCGGGAATCATCACCGGCTGGTTGGCTAACAATCTATACTGTTTGTAAAGCGGCCATTTTAGCCGTTCACTGTCACTAAATAAGACATTAATGGTTAATAGATCACCACATGTATTGATTGATAGTCATGTTTCACAGACTATAAATATGAGATATCAAATCAATAATGTGGACATATATTGAAGAACATGATGTTGGATTGATCTACTTCAAGACGTTATTGGAATTTGTTATATAATTATCACCAATTGGTCTCAAATAATGTTTATGACTGATTCTTATATGTGAGATCGTCATAATTTCGTACATGTATAGTAATATACTTTTATGCTACTAAACATTGCTTTTAATTGGGTGGTTATAAAAGTAATATTTAGGTATGCTATAAATCATGTAAAAGAATGTGAATTGTTAAAATAGAATTTGTCTCTCTCTCATATAATAGGAGAGATATCTTTGTATTTCTCGATATAGATGAATTAAGAAGTATATGGTCATATTGTATATGATTGAGTGTCAACTATGAGAAGATAATTCGAAAAAATTGAACCATTTAAAGGTGGCATGTATCCTAACTTGGGTTTAATCTGGTATTACATGTTACAAAAAATCAACATGAAACATATTGCTATGGAATTTTATATTGCACATGAAACATAATGTTATAGAACTTATTCTAGAAAACTCTATATAAAAAAAGACATAGTGGGTTTTTGAGATGCATCAACAGCAATCTTAATTACCACCTGCACCATAACCGCAACCCCTAAATTCTAAGTTATGTTTGTTGATGTTAACACACCAACGTATGAAGTTCCATCTCGAAACATGTAGAGACTAATAAAGATGTTGCTGTAATTGTGCCGATTAGGACAATCCCTGAATGGTCAGTGTGATCCATGAGTGGTTGCTGTGTTCCATGAGTGGTTGTCGAATACTGAGTGTTACGCTGTTGGATTAGTTGTTTATCTAACTATTCTTCCGCTGTTGATAACAATATAATCTATGATTTAATATTTACAATTTTGGTATAAAAAAATTTAGAATCTTGTTAATAGAGTCTATTCATGTCTCAACCAAGCCACCGTCCCTAGGATGGGTAACTCATGCGGCGGTGTCAAAGACAAATCCGGCCATCGTCGTCCTCGCACGTGCTCTCAGTAACCTGTGCCCCATCTCCAACTAGGCCCTCCTTTCTCTCTCATTTGCATCAAACTTCGAATCAAATATGCTTCCAAAGATTCCAAGGTTGAGCAGCTACTGTTAAAGGTAGCCCCACTGCCCCCGCTACTGACAGATTTGCGATGCCACCTCTCTGCAAGGACCACACCAAAATCTGTGCTACAGCCTCCTTCCTCGCCGTCGGTCAGACCTCCACCACCGGCTTCCGGTCCTCCAGATGCTGCCTACACCAACTCCTCCCATGACACCATGTTGGTCAAATGCGCCTGCCTTCTGTCCCTCTCCTTCCTACGCACTGGCTCAGCCGAATCACCACCCTTCTTTGCCACTTCAAGGAGCTTGATCCTCCGACCCAGCTTGCAACTAGTCATATTCTGTTGCCAGGCCAACGACACCAAGAGAATATTGTCAGCCAGATTAGTCTTCCCCATCCTAAGCCGTGGGACAAATCCACCACCATCGCCAGCTACCATTTCTACCGTGTTCTTTTCCCAATTCCCACATTTGCCACCGATCACCACAGCTTCTCCCCCCATCTATTACTGATCACCACGTCGATCGTAGTCTCTTGTGCTACTCCCATTGTCGGTCTTCTACTGCTGCCAGCCATCGCATCTGCCGCGATCTTCTCTGTTGTCCTTATCTGCCGCCTACTCCACACCACCGGTCAACTAGATCTACCGCCTCCTCTAAGTCATTGGTCAACTGGATCTACTGCTGCTAGTAGTCTTTTTTCGCTTTGTTGTTCTCTAATCTATAGACCATTTCAAGAAAAGATAATGATTATTTTTTGGAAGTTTTGAGGTAGTTAATTGGAGTTAACTCTCTCCAAAAAAAATCCCTAAACACAATCTACCGAATATAAATCAAATTTGTGACCTCTCTTATAACTATGAGTGACACTAACCACTTTGACTTATTATATGACTCTCAAAAATGACAATTATTTGTTAGAGAATGACAATATTGGATTGGTACATTGATTAATACTTACTTATGAAGGAAATATGAGAAATTTAATTTAATTCGTAATTACTTCTGTTTAAATTTTTTTGTGACTGGTTTAACTATTTTAGCCGGTGTATATTCGTTATTTTGAAATTCTGTAGAACATGAATATAATTGATTTATTAATTAATGATATAGTTAGTTATGAAAACAATTCAGGGGTTTTTCACCATAACATACAACTATCTTAAATCAACTTTATGTATTTTTTTTAAAAACAGTTATTCATCTATATCCTTGTACTTCAATTTAGTCACTTGAGTTCCTGTACTTGTAACAATATTCGTTTCAGTCATCTGCACTACCAATTGATTATGTACATCTTTGTACTCAATTATGTTTAGTCAAATTGAGATGTCATGATAAAATAAAACATATTTAAGTTTGTCCACACAATTTCATGAATAGAAACAAACAACTGTGTCCTTTCTGAAGTCAAAGGGGATTGTGAAGACACGCCTGTGCCATCCCAAAAATTTCACAATTTCAGAATTACTCTTGTAAATCTAGAAATATTAATGATGCTTCTTGAATGTTAGTTTGACCTCATCAATATCCCTACCAACACCCACTAGGGAGTTAGGGAGATCTAAGCACAAATCAATTAGTGATACAATATGTAAGTAATGAAATTAGACAAGTTATCTCTTTTTTTTTCTATACCCAAAACATCCGTAGTTGCTAAGATAATCTCTCAACTATGTCCTTCATCATTCATGTCTCACTCTTATCCATCGAGTGATGATGCTGAGATGAGAGTGGGGGTAGTTTTTGGTTGACCTAACTAGTGAATATTGTCTAGTGTTGAATCGAGAGTGTTCTAGTGGACCAAATAATGATGACAAGTATAAAATATCAATATATATTTTAGTGATAAATGAAAAAGAATTAATTTTTCAGTGATACATAAAATTATGCATTTTTCCTATGTTAATATAAAATTTTCCCCCATAAAAATGGAGAATGTTGGTACCTTCCGGAGTATCATAAAATTTCTTAAATTGGAATACACGTGCTTAAGCAAACAAAATTTTCCAAAGTTAACTCAAGATGAATGTCCAACATTACATACCTGATTGCTTCCACGAAGACAATGATGGTGACGAACCAGAAGTCCTTCTGCTTGATCAGCGTGGAGAACCCACCGAGCAGGACGACGGTGGCCCAGATGAACGCCAGTGCCCCAAAGCGGCTCATCACCTTGTAAAAGAAGGCCGCCCGGAGAACGGCTCTGTTTAGCTCCTCCTCCGGCAGCCGGGAAGCAGGTTTGCCGCTGCCGTCGTCTGTGACCGGCGTGGCTGGCTGAACGTTGTCCAGCGTCCATGGCATCAACTGTGCCAGGACTTGTCTATAAGTTCTAATTGCAGCCTCTTCAGTTAGACGTCGGCCTGCTGGTTTATTAGACGTCTTCGCATCTGCGTCGTTTGCCATATGTGATATGTGGTGTGTTTTGGAGTTTTCCTCCTGCCAATGTCGCCATGCGGCTCCATTTTATAGATTGCATTTGTACGTACGTGAAGCTTGTCACCCTAGAACTTGCGTGTAACTTGGAAGACTACAGTGATGTTTGGTTAAATATCATATTTTCTATGACATATTGTCTGGATTGTTGTGATAAAAGACCTATCTAAAAAATATAAAGTGTGATAAATTTTATGTCTATGGCATATATAGAATGACCTGTACTATATATGTGTCATATTTTGCTCGAATAATATATGACAATAGACTAAACAGGTCTGTGGTTGAGATTACCGGATAAGGAAGAAAGGAACCTCAAAGCCTTGGTGAGGAGGGGAAGACGTACGATTCCTAACAATCTTGAGTGAGAAAAAGGAGCAAAAGGTGTAGTGTAACTAATGAATGCACCACTCTGTGTGATAGACAGACAAGATAAAGGTTCTTTCGCACTAACGCCTCGTCCAGCTTAATAAAAACTGCATTAAGAACCTGCATGACAACACGATTGGGACTCTAACCAAAGGGGCAGGACAAGCAATGTAATGATAGAAGAGACTTTATCTCACAAATAGCCCACAATTAATTTATATGTAGCACATAAGTGTCAGTGATATGTCTTAGATAAAATGACAAAAATGTATTTATCTTTGTTATATTTATGAATATTTGAATAATATATTATTTTGTTTTTGAATAAATTATCATTTTGATTTGATCAACAAGTATGTGACTTATTCGTGAAACTCTAAATTTATTTGATGATATTATTCTATAAAGTTTTTGGTCCATTATTTTTAAATAGAACATTATTGATTAATAGATTAGCACATATATTGATTGATGATCATGTTTCATGACCATAGATATAAGATATCAAATTAATAATGTACACATATCGTGGAGAATATAATATTGGATAGACCAATTTTGAGAAACTGTTTGGATGTGTCATTCAAGTGTCATCAATTGATCAAATAATATCTATGATTGATTCTTAGACCTAAGACCATCATAGTTTCCTACATGTGTAGTATTATTCTTTGATACTACTAAACACTATTTTTAATTGAGTAGTAATAAAGGTAATATTTGGGTATACTATGAGTCATGCGGAAGAATGTGAATGGTTAAAATGAAATTTGTATTTCTCATATAATGAGATATCTCTGGCCCCCTCGATATATATGAATTGAGAAGTGCATGACTATGTCGTTTGTGGTTCAGTGTCAACTATGGGAAGATCAGTTCACTATGAGATTGACAAAAGATTGAATTGTGCAATGGTGGTATATTTCCTGCCTTGAGTTTAATTTGGTATCGTATAACAAGAGAATCAATATGAAGACATTATATAGGTTCATTGATTATGATCTTTGTGTGTATTTTGATGGCCGCTATGTCCTACTAGGGGTCACTACTGAGTTATAATTCAGGTAAGTATTCCCGGGTCATGACCGGATATGCATGAACCTATATGGTCACACTCTTAACGGGTTGGAACAATGCAATTCAGATTGAGTTTGTTATGAGATTTCCATATTAGATTCGGAGACCTAATGTTAAATTCCTTTTGCATTCGAATTAGATTTGTTATGGGGTTTCGTATTAGACTCGGAGATCTAATGTTAGGCTCCTTCTGCATTCGAATTAAGTCTGTTATGGGATTTTCGTATCAGACGTAGAGACTTAATGTTAGACTTCTCTTGTAGTTTGGATAAGATTCGTATCACATAAGGAAATATAATCTATTAGGACTCTTTCTGCAAGGCTCTACATAAAGAGAGATATGATGGGTTTTCAGGATATCACGAAAAACCATAGCTGCCATCTTCTCTAAAGTAATAGCCCATAAATCCTTGTTGTGCGTGTTGGTGCTAGTACACCATCGTACGATATTCCATCCCGGTACGTATGGATATCGGTAGAGGCGCTACTGCAATTGATGCGCTAATCAGAACAATCCGCGAGCGGTCGCTATCATCTACATCCGCTGAACAGTACGATCCGTGAACAGTTGGTAACAATCTAATTTATGGCCTATTACTTACAGTCTGAGTAAAAATTTTTGAAATTCTGCTAGTGTAGCTTACTCGGTTTACTATGTAGGATCGAGGATACAGACTAGAGGGGGTGAATAGGAGGCTTTAAAACTTTTCAACTAAAAACAATTTTTGCAAAGAAAAGACTAAGAGCAAATAAACTGAAATAATTAATAATATTTTGCACTAAAAAAGAGTAAGAAAAACAAACACAGTGATTTAACCCGAGGTCTCGGAGACTCGCCCGGTCTCCCCTACTCCTCGTTGAAGCACTCAAATGAATGAGTTTTGCTTCAATATCCATGAAGGATATTTTTCACTAAGGTTGTTCCTTCTCCACTCCGGATAGGCGAGCACCAATGCTTTTCACAAAATATGCCGAGCCTTTCCGAAAATCTCCGTTAATGGAGAGATCAACGGTCACGCCTCCAAACCGTCTAGGTGAAGGCGTTCACCAAGAGTAAGAAGTTACAAGATCTTCTCTTGACCCCCAACAAATACCGAGAAACTTCTAAGAATGCAAATGATGCAAATGAATGCTCTCAGAAGATCTCTCTCAATAACAATGAATGATACTTGATCAAAAGATCAAGATTTTGACACTTGGGCTCAAGTATATATCAAAAAATATATCTCTTGGTTCTTTAGAAAAACTGCTCAAAACAATGTTTATAAACACTAATCAAAATCTGTTCGAAAAATGTTTATAAAATTGATCAAAAATGTGAACAGAAGTTTCTCAAAAATCTGCTCAAACACTACTCAAAGATCTGCTCAAAAGTGTTTGTAAAACTGATAAAAAACAGTAGAGAAATCTGCTCAAAAACTGTTTAAAAAATGCTCGAAAATGTGAACAGAAACTGATGAAAAATTTGATCTAAAACTGTTAAAAAGTGTTTTAAAGCAGCTCAAAAACAGTAGAAAAAATCTGCTCAAAAGTGTTTTAAAAAAACTGCTCAAAAGTGTTTTAAAAAATTGTTCAAAAGTGTTTTAAAATTCCTCAAAAACAGTAGAGAAAATATGCTCAAAACTTCTAAAAACTGCTCAAAATGTATAGAAAAGATGCTCAAAGGTGTGTACAGAGACTGCTCAAAAATGTGTATGAGATTGTAGCTTGAGATGTGTGAAAATACTGCTCAAAACACCTGTATTTATAGCCCAACATCTCAGCTAGCCGTTGTGGTCGAAAAGAAAAGAAATCAGGCCAGCTAACAGCCAACTTCGACCTTTAACGACTAGTAAATAGCCGTTGGAATATCTGGTCGAATGAACAGTGTTACTGGTCGAATGAACAGTAACTGATCGTATGAACAGTACTCGAGTGATCTCTGGTTGTATAAATAGTATCTGGTCAAAATGAACAGTACCTAGTCGTATGAAAAGTATATGGTCAAATGAATAGTACTAAAAAAACAGTTTCAGCCCCTCTTTGAAATCTATATATTTCTTAGATTTTGACCAAGAATATGAATGAATGCGAATGCAACAAATGACCTAAGAGTTTTTCAATTTTTGCCGGAACTAAAAAAAATTTTACAGCCCTTCTTAATAGTACAGTTAAACTAAAAAAGAATTTCTTATAAAACCTGGTCAAACTCCAAACTCCGAGACCGGTACAATAAACAAGCACTTACTTTAGGTCTTTGCAGCTTTCTTCTTAGCGACATTGCACTTGCGGCTTTGGCTCGCGTCTCAGACTATGACCTCGGGCGACACTGCGACCTTGCGCTTGACCTTGTGCTTGTGACTTGCAGACCTTCCCGGATCACTTGCAAACTTTACAGAAATAATATTGCATACAAATAGCTCAAAGACACGATTAGTCCAGACACTTAATGTCATCAATAATCAAAATCAACCTAAAAAGGGCATAGATGCAACAATATCCCCCTTTTTGATGATTGATGACAACAAGTGTTGAAAACAAATAAAAATTAATGACTCCCCCTAAGTGTATGCATGGGCATTAGATATACAAGAACTCCCCCTGAATGCATGCATATATAAATACACATATGAGTCATTTGAGAGTCCACAATGAATAAACAATGAGCATATAAACTATCAATAATGTCATATAAGAATCTCTTCCCAATCTCTCCCTAATCTCTCCCCCTTTGACATCAAGCACAAAAAGGCGGGCGGACAGCAAAGCAGACATTTAACTTGCATTTGATATATCAATAATATCCAATTCACTTCTAAGAAAGCAAAATCTAGTCTCATCTAAAGGTTTGGTGAAGATGTCTGCTAGCTGCAAGTCAGTTCTTATATAATTCACATCTATGTCCCCTTTTGCCACATGATCTCTTATAAAATGGTGCCTAATATCAATATGCTTTGTTCTAGAATGTTGAACCAGATTATTTCACTACTACAGAAATGCTTTTCACTATCGGTTAAAAATCCACTCTACTATCGGTTCTCTTACCGATAGTGGTCGGCACGATAGTAGAGGGGGCAGCACACTTCTATCGGTTCAAAAACCGTTAGTAAAACATCTACGATCCCAACGTTCACTAATCGCTATCGACTATTTCTTCTATCGGCTCGACTTTAAACCGATAGTATTATATAAGTTTTTTCTATCGGCTCGTATATAAACCGATAGTATTGTTTAGGCCTTTTGTATCGGTTAGGATCTAAACCAATAGTAATCTAAACGTTTGTTTCTATCGGCTCTTATTAAACCGATTGTATTGTTTAGGCCTTTTGTATTGGCTAGGATCTAAACCGATAGTAATCTAAAGGTTTTTTCTATCGGCTCTTATATAAACCGATAGTATTTTGTGGACACATTTAGTACTGGAAACTTTATTCTATCGGTTGTTATGTATAAACCGATAGTATTATGTAGACACAGTTAGTACTGGAAATTTTATTCTATCGGTTGTTGTATATAACCGATAGTACTGAAATATTTATTCTATCGGTTATATTATATAACCGATAGTATTTTGTAGACACGTTTAGTACTGGAAACTTTATTCTATCGGTTGTAGTATATAACCGATAGTAATATTAGTTTTTCCTATCGGTTATGTAGTGGCACGGTTAGTACTAAATATTTACAAATATACATACAGCAATACAAAGATACATACAGCAATATACATACAGCAATACAGAGATACATTGGATCATTCACAAATACACCAATATTTACAAATATTCACCAATATTCACATATTGAATTTGTTCACAAATACACTAATAGAGTAATATACACATGCATTGGACAGACTGAATTTATGCACATATTGATCGAGTTTATTCACAAATACATCAATGAATCTATTCACATATATTCACAAATCAATGAATCAACACATTCAATATATATTCACAAATACAGCAATCAACACAAGTCAGTTACTGTCGATCGTTGATAGCCACTTCTTCCATAACATATTGAGCCCAAATTGTTCGCAGCTCCTTCAATTGAGGCAACTCATATTGCTCTTTGAACATGGCGCTCTGCATATATGCGTGTATGAAGTTAGGATCGTACGTCACATCCAATCAAAGTTCGACTTTGAGTCAGGAAAAATGGTTACCTTAGGGAATTGGGCAAAGTTTCTCCTGATCAGGTCATACATGAATCTCATGACATAGAAGCCACATTCCCACGATTGTGGCTGCTGATGGCACTGGGAAAATTGCATATGCAAAGACATAAACCCACATTAACTCAAAAGAACTAATTAAGCTTAAATTAAAAGACTCATCATGAGTACTTCCATCCGTATTAATTACCTCATATTCTTTCCAAGAAATTGTTGTGCCCTTCGACGCGTCATGCCTCCCTCCAGCACTGACATAATTTTTGAAAGCCCTGTATTTAATTTAGCATTGCTAGTTAATATATTATCATTAATTAGCTAGTCAGAGAAAAATTTAAAACAACTGTGTTACTTACGCGTCTATGTGCCACGTGAGGGTGAAAACATGCGCCACCCTGTCGCTCATCGAATCGAGGTAATAGACCTCATTCATCCATGGGCAAATGATGGCGAGGATCCAGTGGCCCCTACATTGCATATACAAGCGAACCGTTTCATACATATGTTAGGCGTAACATACAAGAATGAGTTAAATTAGTAGGAAATGCACTAACCTTTGGTGGTACGGCGCAAGGATGAACTCTTGGTCCTGCTGCACCAGTAGTGCCCTAGATATGTATTCCTCCGCATGTGCTTGGTCGTGCTCTAGCATCGTGAGGCTTATTTTCTCTGGGTCGAGGAAACCCACCCTGTCGCATGCCCTCATCGACGCCAGCCTATACATGCACCTGGATGCAAAGTAGACATTAGTAAGTAGTGCATACAAAGTGATTAGATTTATGAAACGAACTGTGATAACTTCACATAACAGCAAACTCATAGGACTCCAGTCCGTATGATGGACATATCAAGCTCCCGCCAGTTGAGGAGGTCGAACAAATCCTCGTGGGCCACCAATATGCTCCCGGGCTCACGGTGAAAATGGCCTGGCCTGAAGTGAACCAAGAAGTTGATGTGGCGCCTAGACCGGGTCAGGTACCACTCGTGGAGACTTCTGGTTATTTGATCCATATTGCGCAGAATGTACTCCGACATGAGTGGGGACCCGTTCTTGAACATACCCGGCTGGCTTTGTTTGGCCTTGCCTTTGGCCTTGCCCTTGCCTTTGGCCGGGGAGCGAGTATACACCTTCAAAGGTTGGGGTGTGGTGCCGCCGGCCTCATTTGATGGCGAAGGGTTTGAGGCCGTCAGAGGAGGCATGGGGCCCGAAGGAGTTCGCTCATGCGTTGTGGCGGGGGTGGTGTCCTCAGGAAGTGTGCTGGTATCCATCGTCCACTTTAAGTACAAACGCATAAGTTAGATCTTGCAAATTGAGTATATTAACTGAGTTGTAAGCTAGAATGGCTAGGATTTACCTCCTGTAGTCTAACACCTTTCTTGGGCCACTGTATGTACGAGCCCAATACCTCGCCAATTGTCCGCATTTCGTCCGTTGGGACGGGCAACGGAAAAGAGCTGTAGCCCGGGAGGGCCATGTCCACCTGTACCTTTGCGTATCCAGGCTCCAGAGGTACGCAGTGGATCCGGACATCCTCCCAAGACTGGTATACGACCCCGTTTGCAACCGCAACAGGTTTGTCGCCTATGTTGATCAATAGGCTACAGCTCTCCGGCTTCTGCAATTTGCAACAATTATAACAGGTTAGCGAAACAATTCTAACGTAACGGGAGTGGCATCAACCGAACTGCATATATAGCTCAAGAGTTGCAATACCTCGATCAGGTCCACCGGATCCACGTGAACCTTCGAGCCACAACTACTCGGCCTTGCAGCGTCGAGCTCGGCAGCTGGATCTAAACCCTTGGACTGCACAACTCGGCTGAGGCGTTCATACTTCTCGTTCATTTGAGTGAACATGTCCGCGAATTGTGCAGTCACATCTGCCCGTATCTTCAGAGATAGCTCCTCTTCCCTTTCCTTCCAGCTGCCAGCCTTCTTCGCCTTTTGCCCGGGCTCCGAGAAGCCTTCCTTCCATGGCACCACAGCCCCCACGGTTCGCGTCCGCCCTGGATGCTCCTTGTTCCCTAGAGCCCGGGTTAGGATGTCTTTCTCCCTATGGGGACTGAACAATCCCTCGGTCGCCTCCTTCGAGCAAGAGATCTGTTACATTGAAAGCTCTTCATTGTGAGGAAGAAATATATACAAACTTGTGCGCACACTAGTGATCATAGTTAGCCAACTTACTAGTCGCTGCACGACCTCGACGTCCCTTGGGTTTGGGAACGCCACAGTCCCCGTGGCCGACATGGTCCCTCTGGCCAGCCACCAGCGCTTGCATCACTGATCGCGGATCTCGGAGAGTGGTAGGTCAGGGGAGCCGACGAAATTCGACGCCTCGTCTTCAGCCTTCTTCCACTGCTCCTCCTTCCCCGCATAGCCACGAGAGCCGAGCCGGTGTGGGTGGTCGTTCCTCCTCTGGATTGCCCTGTTCTTCTCGCTGAGGGCCTTCGTACCAGAAACAAGAAAATTAATGCACCACTGCTTACTGCATACAATGGTGTAACCAAGCAAAAGAACCATACATACCTTGAACTCAGGAGTCCCCTTCTGTTGGGCGAATTGCTCCCATACCTCCTCCGTTATGAAGGGGTACTTCTCGCATGGAGATTCGCCTTTAGCGAGGAAGGTACTGACGAGGACGCTCTTGAAGGTTTTCCACGTGTTGTTCATGTCCTTCAAGCAAGCTATCTTGGGACCATCGTCGGGGATGTTCCACTTGGCCTGTTTCAAATGGTGCATATAAGCAGGACTTACCTAATCTCTGGGATAAACCAAGGGAATGTGATTACTCAAGAGTTCAGTGATTTTGATTAATTTTACCTTCACTTCCGCCCACAGCCTATCCCTCTCGTCGGCCTTGACGTCCTTCCAGCTCTGGACGGTGATCTTCACCCTTTCCTTCGCCAACAAGCCAACATAGGCAGCATAGTCGGCGTTCTTCCCGATCGGTCTCCCGAACTGGTTGAACTCACACGAAAGATCCGCGCGCTTGGCCAAACGACCCAACATCGTCGCGCCTCGCGCCTTCCTCTTGCGCTGGGACGAGGCAGCGCCATCTACGTTCGCCCTCCCTGAATCACTACTATCAGCCGAGGAAGATGCCGACATGGCTTTACCTAAAATTCGATGAACAAACCATCAATTGATATGAAAAAAGGTACATCACAAAGTTAATAACTAAAATTGTTGTGCCCTACGCTAGTCTCTCTGCATGAACATAAAGTCTGTTGAAATTTAAATGAACCAAAATTTCAGATGAACATTAGAAAATGGGAAGTAATTAATGGAAAATTCAGATTAGCAGTGCAAACTAAGACATTCTCTATTTCCTATCGGTTTTAAAAGGAAAACCGATAGTACTAAGGTATGTATTCAGGAAAATTTAAAAGATTAGTAGTGCAAACTATGGTAATCTCTCTGCAGGAAAATAAAGTCTGTTAAAATCTAAATAAACCTAAATTTCAGATGAACATTAGAAAATGGGAAGTAATTCACACAAAATTCAGATTAGCAGTGCAAACTAAGACATTCTCTATTTCCTATCGGTTTTAAAAGGAAAACCGATAGTACTAAGGTATGTATTCAGGAAAATTTAAAAGATTAGCAGTGTAAACTATGCTAATCTCTCTGCAGGAAAATAAAGTCTGTTAAAATCTAAATGAACCTAAATTTCAGATGAACATTAGAAAATGAGAAGTAATTCACAGAAAATTCAAATTAGAAGTGCAAACTATGATATACTCTATTTCCTATCGGTTTTCCAAGTCAAACCGATAGTAATCAAGTTTATATTCAGTAAAATCTATAAGATTAGCAGTGCAAACTATGCTAGTCTCTCAGCAGGAACATAAAGTATGTTAAAATGTAAATGAACCAAAATTTCAGATGAAAATTAGAAAATGAGAAATAATTAACAGAAAATTTTGTTTAAGGTATTTACTATCGGTTATGAATAAGAAACCGATAGTGTACTACACTGTATGACAAATTGCTAGTGATCATCTACAACTAAAATTTATGAAACTAGGTTTTTGAAAACAAAAAGATTACAAATTATGAAAACAAGGGTTTTAGAAACAAGAAGTGATGAAATTAGGGTTTTAGAAATCAGAGAGAAAATCTAGGGTACTGGTGATTCCATGACCATTGGGCTTAATTACTATTGGTTCTGAATAAGAAACCGATAGTGGACTACACTGTATGACAAAATGCTAGTGATTTCCATCAATTCTTTCATTCTCATAGCTATCAAGTTTGTAGTTCATGAATTTTACTCTAGGTTTATATTTGTAATCCATTCAACGGGATATGAACCATTGCATACAAACTTAAGCAATACATGCGAGCGATTTGGTCAAGAACACTTACAGTCGATCGTGGAGTGGCCGGAGGCGGTGGCGCAATGCAGTGCCGGAGGCGGTGGAGAAGCGAACGTCGGCAATGGTGGCGCAGAGGAGCGAAGAAGCGAACGTCGGCGAATCTAGGGTTTTCCGCGCGAGTATTTGGAAATTAGAATGTCATCAGCTGCACTGGAGGGAAAATCGTGCAGGGTTATAACCTAATGTATGAATATTTACTATCGGTTCGTAACCACCAAACCGATAGTAAAAACATGTAAGTTAGGGTTTTCAAAATGGGCACTTTTCACTATCGGTTTTATTACACCAAACCGATAGTAAACTAAGGACAGGGCTCATAACACAGTATAAATCACTATCGGTTTATCGTTTAACCGATAGTATAGTTTAATTTCATATCGGTTTCAGTGTTATAACCGATAGTAAAATACAATGTTATTGACCCTAGAGGGTTTCCCTTAGAAGAATTACAGAGGATCTCAGTAGTATTTTACTATCGGTTTTATGACAATAAACCGATAGTATATATTAATTTCATATCGGTTTGGAGGTTGAAACCGATAGTAAAATACTGTTGAATTGATCTAAAGGTATTTCCTGATAACAATTACAGATGGGTCTCAGTACATCATTTTGCACTTGGAAAGACACCTGAAACCCCATGCAAATGACTTCCAATAATTTTGAAATAAATTAACAGTAAAGACCAATCATGGAATGAAAATTTGCAGTTTTCATATATATTTGTGAAAAGAATCAATTATTGCTCAAATCAAGTATATACTCCAATTGAAATGAAAATTTGCAGAAATGATTGTCAATGCATCACGTATGTTTTCCCAAAGAATTTTTGAAAAATTATTTGAAGAATTCTTCGATTAAAGATCCAAGTAATATACATCACTTACATGTTGCAAATTAGTCAAGAATGGTTGTCCACCCATAATCCTTCTTCGTGGTCGTCTCGCAGGTAACTTGTTTCGTCAATATCTTCGGTAGGGACAGATTGAAGGATTCCATCTAAAAATGGAGGTAGTTCGTCGAACTGATCGTACTCTTCTTCATCGACAACGTCTTTGACCCCAACAATACGTCGCTTACTGTGAAGGACAACGTGCAACTTTGGGTTGGCCGGGTCAATGATGTAGAACACCTGTGTGGCTTGCTCAGCAAGTATAAATGGATCATCTTTGTGTGCGACTCTACTGAGATCGACGAGAGTAAACCCATAATTGTCGACTTTAACACCTCGAGGGATCTCGACCCATTGGCATCGAAACAGAGGAATCTTAAGTAATACATAATCGAGCTCCCATATTTCCTCAATAACACCGTAATATGAGTCGAGTGCCCTTACTGCCCTGGCATCCTCCGAAATAGCAAGTAGTGTCACTCCACTACATTACATAGTACTCTTCTCGTCCTGAGTTCTTGTGTAAAATGAATAGCCGTTGATGTCATACCCCTGCCAAGTCCCTACAGTAAATCTAGACCCTCTGGCCAACCATGTAACATATTCATCTACGTCGCCCTGAGAAGCTTGCAGGACTCTATTTTCGATCCACCCAGCAAACTTCCTATTATGTTCTCTGGTGACCCAAATCTCTGGCTTCGAGGGATTTTGTCTCCGTAACATTTCCTTGTGCTCGTGTATGTATGGCTCCACCCCTGTCATGTGCTGTAAGACCCAAAAATGGGCTTTTGCATACAGATCACTAGAGGGGACGACTGCTTTAAATCCAATCGTTCCAATGCCCTGAACCTGCCCTCATGCCGGGACGTAGGAACGCCAATTGGGTCAACCCCAGCCATATAGTTGGTGCAAAATTCGATCACCTCCTCGGCGGCATAACCTTCAATGATACTGCCCTCAGGCCGATGTCGATTCCTTACATATCCCTTCAAGATACCCATAAATCTCTCAAATGGATACATGTAGCGCAGGAACACGGGTCCACAACACTTAATTTCTCTGACAAGGTCAACAATTAGATGGACCATAACATCAAAAAAGGATGGAGGGAAATACATCTCCAGCTGACAAAGAGTGGTAGTCACATCGCGTTGCAAATCGTCCAGTGCATCCATATCAATTACCTGCAAGGACACAGTTGCAGCAAATATTCAGATCCAAAAAATCTGACAAGTTCCACGATGGAGCTAATTAACTTGCTAGGAGTACACGCTTACGTACCTTGCCAGATATTGTGTTGAAGAAATAACATAGCTTTGTAATTGTCTCTCTGACTTTGACTGGGAGAATGCCTCTGATAGCAATGGGAAGCATTTGTGACATCAGTACATGACAATCATGGGACTTCATACCAACCAGTTTCAAGTCTTTCATGGACACAAGTTTTTTCAAGTTCGCAGAATACCCGCATGGAACTTTGACACCATGTAGGCACTGACAGAGTTCTATTTTTTCTCTTTTTGACAAAGTATAGCAGGCCGGGGGGAGGTATGTCCGCTTTCCCTTCTCCAACGGTGCAAGCTCAGTCCTTATGCCCATGTCGAGCATGTCACGGCGAACGTTGATGCCATCTTTCGTCTTTCCTGGAATGTTCAACAACAAACCAGTCAAACTGTCACAAACATTTTTCTCTACGTGCATGACATCAATGCAATGTCAAACTTGTAAGTGCTCCCAATATGGCAGATCCCAAAGAATCGATCTCTTCTTCCAAACATTTTTTTCTTGAGGTTTAGAACATTTACCGAACTCAACTTTGATGTCCTTCACGCGCAAGTAAAGCTCCTTACCAGTCACAAACACTGGGGCTGATCCTTTCTCAGGCTTCCCATTGAATGACTTCCTGTTCTTACGGTAGGGGTGATGCATCGGAAGGAATCTGCGGTGACCCATGTACACTGTTTTTCTGCAGTTCGATAACCACATGCTTTCAGTTTGATCCAGGCAAATAGGACAAGCCTTGCCTCCTTTCGTACTATACCCCGACAAATTTCCATAAGCCGGGAAATCATTTATGGTGCAAAATATCATGGCCTGCAACATGAAATTCTCTCGCTTATGTGCATCCCACACCCGCACCCCTTCGCTCCACAATTTATGTAAGTCCTCGACTAACGGTGAGAGAAACACGTCAATATCATTCCCGGGTTGTCTGGGTCCTGAAATTAGTAACGACATCATGATGTACTTGCGCTTCATACATAACCAAGGAGGAAGATTGTAGATGCATAAAAGAACCGGCCAAGTGCTATGTCGACTGCTCATATTTCCGTGTGGATTCATACCATCCGTACTCAGCCCAAACCTTATATTCCTCACTTCGCCGCCAAACTCACCGAATGTTCTTTTAATGTTTCTCCATTGAATGGAATCAACTGGATGTCTTAGTTTTCCGTCTTGTTTCCGACCTTCAACATGCCAACGCAAGTACTTCGCATCTTTCGGATTTGCAAACAGCCGTTTCAATCTGGGAATCACAGGCAAATACCACACAGTTTTGGCCGGAGGCCCTTTCTTTACCTCATCACATCCATTGTGATAAATTTTGTCCCCATGCTTATACCGTGATGCACCGCATCTTGGACAAAGATGCAAATCCTCGTACTCGTTACGGTACAGAACACAATCATTTGGGCATGCATGTATTCTTTCGATTTCCATTCCCAACGGACACAATAGTTTTTTGGCCTGGTAAACCGATCTTGGCAACTCATTTCCCTCTGGAAGCATGTCCGCTAACAGATCCAATAGCGCCGTGAAACTCTTATCGCTCCAACCGTTGCTTGCCTTCAAGTTATATAATCTCAACACAGAAGACAACTTTGTAAATTTTGCACATCCGGGGAACAAAGGCTTCTCAGAATCAACAATTAATTTCTCAAATTTAGCTAAATAGTTTTCGCTGTAGTCTTCTTCTACATCACGTAACATTTCATCTAAATTATCGTCATCTACATGGACTTCCGAATGAACATTACCAATGTTCTGATCATGATCATCATTACTGCAATCCACTTCCGGGTGCTGCTGAGTGGTAGCGGTGCTCGTTTCCTCAAGATCTTCACCATGCCATATCCAACGGGTATAGCGTGCGTTAAAACCACGACGAATCAAATAACTCCTAATCTGATCAGAGTTGCCGAATCTTTTTACGTTCATACAATCTATACAAGGACAATGCATATCTTTCTCTCCCTTCTTCGCCTTTTCTTGCTCAGCAAATTTAATAAACCCATTCACACCCTCCAAATACTCAACAGTAGTACGTTTTATTCCATACATCCAATATTCTCGGTCCATCTACAATTATTTCACAGAATTGACAAATTCAAATAAATAATTAATGACTCAGGGCTTGCATATATGCATGAAACATAATTAGCTAGCTAGGCCATATGTGTATACATGAGCTGCTTAATTACATTAAATGGATTTATATATATATATATATGAAACCCTAATTAACTTAATTGATGCATGCATTAATTGGAAGAGCCAGCTAGCTAGCTGCTTAAATTCAGCAAGCTATAGCTAGCTAGCCAACCTAGCCTTCTAGCTAGTTTGGAGCTACATGTATCTAGTTTAATGAATTGCAAGTAGAGAGAGAGGGGGAGAGTGTCAAAGAGTGATCGAGAGAGGGAGAGAGAGGTGGTGAGAAGATGACAATACCGAGGGGGATGGAAATATGATCAACCTCTCAGCTAGTTTCTCCAGATCACTCTAGCTTGGAGTCGTGCGCGGCTGAAATGATTCCAACATGCAGAGCGCAGAGCAGGGGTCGACTTAATTAAGTTGTACAATGTTACTATCGGTTCACAAACACAAACCGATAGTAAAATAAGGTCCCCACCATTAGTTTATATGATTTCATTTTACTATCGGTTTGTTTTATATAACCGATAGTAAACTTCACTATATTGTATCGGTTAGTACAGTAAGAACCGATAGTAAAAAGTCAGGAATTACACTATCAGTTACGCGAGAAAAACCGATAGTACTATGTAATATATTATATCGGTTGGTACAGTATGAACCGATAGTATATAGTCAGTAATTTCACTATCAGTTACGCGAGAAGAACCGATAGTGCTATTTATTATATTATATCGGTTGGTACAGTATGAACCGATAGTATAATGTCAGTAATTTTACTATCAGTTAAAAATGGAAAACCGATAGTATTATTTAATATATTATATCGATTTGTACAGTGATAACCGATAGTATAAAGTACGTAATTTTACTATCAGTTAAAAATGGAAAACCAATAGTACAATTTGGTATATTATATCGGTTTGTACAGTAATGACCGATAGTAGAAAGTATTTTTATTTCACTAACGTTGGCCTGGTGTGTAACCGATAGTAAAATCACTCTTTTCCGCCGCTCTTGTCCTATTCTATCGGATTTTTCCTAGATTGCTCATAACCGTTAGAAAATATGGGTTAGTGAAATGCACTTCTGTAGTAGTGTTTGCAATCTTTATGGCACTTTCATTATCACACATGAGTGGCACTTTTTCAAAGTAAATTCCATAATCCAAAAGGGTTTGCTTCATCCATAAAATTTGAGCACAACAACTACCCGCTAAAACATATTCCGCTTCGGCGGTGGAGAGAGCTACGAAATTTTGTTTCTTAGATGACCAAGAGACTAGTGATCTCCCCAAAAGTTGACAACTACCAGATGTGTTTTTTCTATCAATTTTGCACCCCGCATAATCTGAATCTGAGTAACCAATTAATTCAAAGTTTGCATCTTTAGGGTACCAAAGTCCTATATTGCGATAGCATTTAAAGTACCTAAGGATTCTTTTAATAGCAATCAAATGACATTTCTTAGGAGACGATTGAAATCTAGCACATAAGCAAACACTAAACATGATGTCAGGCCTAAATGCGGTAAGATAGAGTAAGTTACCAATCATAGATCGATAAAGTTTAGAATCAACCGCTTTTCCGCCATTGTCCATATCGAGATGTCCATTAGTGGCCATGGGAGTTTTGATGGCTTTAGCATCTTCATCCCAAAGCGCTTGAGCAAGTCCTTCACATACTTGGTTTGACTCACGAACGTTCCATTCTTGAGTTGTTTAATTTGAAGTCCAAGGAAGAAGCTTAGCTCTCCAATCATTGACATCTCAAATTACCCAGACATCATTTCTCCAAACTCATGACAAAAAGATTCATTAGTAGACCCAAATATGATATCATCAATGTATATTTGATATACAAAAAGATCTTTCTCAACCACTTTTGTAAATAGGGTTGTGTCTACCTTCCCAATTTTAAAACCTTTTGATGTGAGAAAGTCTTTAAGGCGTTCATACCAAGCTCGAGGAGCTTGTTTAAGTCCATAAAGAGTCTTAGAGAGCTTGTATACATGATTTGGAAAATTTGAATCTTCAAAACTTGGAGGTTGTTCCACAAACACTCATTCGGATATTTCTCCATTTAAAAATGCACTTTTCACATCCATTTGAAATAACTTGATGTTAAAATTTGATGCAAATGCAAGAAGAATGCGAATAGCTTCTAATCTTGCTACGGGTGCAAAAGTTTCACCAAAATCCAAACCTTTAACTTGAGAATATCCTTGTGCAACGAGATGAGCTTTGTTTCGTACTACTACTTCATTTTCATCTTGTTTATTTCTAAAAACCCATTTTGGTCCAATCACATTATGATCCTTTGGTCTTTTTACTAATGTCCAAACTTTGTTTCTAGTGAAATTATTTAGTTCTTCATGCATGGCATTTACCCAATCCGGATCACTAGTGCTTCATGTATAAGTTTAGGTTATAAGGAAGAAACAAAAGAATAATGTTCACAAAAAGAAGCAATACGAGATCGAGTTTGAACACCCTTACTAACATCACCCAAGATTTGATTCATGGGGTGATCTTTGGCAAACATTTGATGAAGTCGCGGGTTCTGTGATGCTTGATCATCATTTTCTTCAATCTCTAGTTCAAGGTCTTTTCAACCAGCATTGTTGTGGGTGGTCGCAGGTTGAGCAGCATCAGTATTTGTGGTCGCAGGTCCATGTTCGACATTAGCCTGAGTGGTCGTGGGTGATTTATCCTTTCGACCAAGAGATTTTTGTTCTTCATTTTTGGGTTTGATATCACCAATGGTCATCTCCTTCATAGCTTCCCTCAAGCTATTGTTGCCTACATCATCAAAATCCTCATGCACTCCTTGAGAGCCGTTAGATTCATCAAATTCTAAATTGCATGATTCTTCAATGCATTCTATTGTAATGTTGAAAACCCGATAAGCTTTACTAGTGGATGAATAGCCAACTAGAAAACCCTTGTCAACACATCTTTGAAATTTTCCAAGATGCATGCGCTTTTTAAGAATGTAACATTTGCAACCAAAAACTCGAAAATATGAAATGTTTGGTTTTCTCCCTATAATCAGTTCATAAGGAGTTTTGTTCAAAACCGGATGGGTATAAAGACGATTGATGGCATAACATGCTGTGTAAACTGCCTCTGCCCAAAACCGGGTAGGCCTCTTGTACTCAATGTCTGATTCTTCCGTTCTACAACACCATTTTGTTGAGGTGTGTAGGGCACAGAGAATTCATATTTGATTCCGGACTCATCACAAAAATCAATAAAATCAGAATTTTGAAATTCTCCACCATAATCACTACGGATTTCTTGATGGAGAGTTCAAATTCCTTTTCAGCTCTTTTTGCAAATCTTTTAAAATAAGAGGAAGTTTCAAATTTGTGAGCTAAGAAAAACACCCAAGTAAATTTGGAGAAATCATCAACAATAACATAGCAAAAACTATTTCCTCCAATACTTTGATGTTCAGCAGTGCCGAACAAATCCATATGCAAAAGTTCCAATGGTTTGCAAGTTGAAAGAATACACTTGGTTGGATGTGAAGTAGCTACTTGCTTGCCCGCTTGACAAGTACTACAAGGTTTGTCCTTTTCAAAATTCACATCTTTCAAGCCAACTACCAAATCACGTTTTAAAAGCTTTTAAGTTGATGCATTCCAACATGTGCAAGTCTCCTATGCCAAAGCCAGCCCTTTGAAATTTGAGAAACGAGACATGTTGAAAGAGATGCGTCTTTTGAGTTGAAATCAACAAGATAGATATTTCCAAAACGAAAACCTTTGAAGATCAAAGAGTTGTCTTTTAAACTTTCAACTAAAACATTTTTAGGAGAAAATATGCAACGAAAACCAAGATCACAAATTTTTGCAACGGATAACAAATTAAAATTCAATGATTCAACAAGTAAGGCATTTGAAATTGAAAGATCATGAGATATAGAAATTTTACCCAAGCCTACCACATTTCCTTGACGATTGTCGCCAAAGGTGATCTTTTGGTTTTCACTTGAGTTATCTTCCAATAAGGTGAACAACTTTTTGTTACTGGTCATGTGTTCAGAGCATCCACTATCTAGCACCCAATGTTTTCCACCGGTCTTATAGTTCACCTAAAAAAACAAAAGAATCAAGTCTTTTTAGGTACCCAAACCCTTTTGGGTCCTCCGACATTAGCAATCAATGTTTTGGGCACCCAAATAGATTTCTTCTTTTTAGTTAGCGTGGGTGCTCCAACATACTTTGCTATCACATATCCTTTCTTTGACCTCTTAAACATGTAGCATGCATCAAAATGAGTTGAAGTCATTAAAGGACAAGCATCATATGAATGACCAATTTCATGACATCTATAATAAAATTTGTTGCATGCTTTTACAAAAATAGTTTTTGTGTTTAGTTTATTTTCTTTCTTTGCAAAGTATCCAAGTCCTTCTTTTTTAAATGAGCATTTTTGCTCACTAAGAAGAAGATCAAGAGATACTTTCCCTTTGTAACAATTTTCTAAACCTTTACTAAGTTTCTTGATTTCAGCCTTTAGTTCATTGTTTTCATTTAAGATTATTTCATGGCATTGCAAATCTTTATTAGTAGAGCTAGATGAGTATGGCATATCGATTAAATCATTGCAACTAGTTGACATATCAATTTTAGAGACTACATTTGGTATATCATCAACTAAGTTACAAGAAACACTACATCTACCTTAGTTGGTGAGTTAGTGAGATCCTTGATGAGAAGACCTTCATAAGATTCTTTTAAATCGGAGTAAAGAGAAAGTAAAGAAGTGTGCTCTTCTTTAAGTGCTCTATACTTCTTCTTTGTGATTCCAAAAGCATCATTTAATTCACTAATCATTTCAACTAGATCATCATATGAAGGGTCAAGAGAATGTATCTTCTCATCACCTTTAGCCATAAGGCAAAACTTGTCGATGTGTTGTTGTTGCCAAGAGCTAATCCGGCTAGCTTCTTGGAACAATTCTCTTCATCATCGGAGTTGGAATCAGAGCTCTCTTCTCCGGACATCCATTCTCCAAAGCATGCTTCTTGGTTTCCGCCATTATTTTTGTAGAATTTCTTCTTCTTAAGATCTTTCTTCTTCTTATCACAAGGCTTGTTCTTATTTGGGCATCTTGAAGCTATATGTCCCTTTTCATGACATTCATAGCATATGATGTCCTTGAAGTTTGCTTGCTTTGACCCCTTTGGTCTTGTGTCGATGTTGACTCTCTTCTTGTGCAACTTGCGAAGAAGCTTTTTGGTGTTCTTTACAAGAAGGGCTAGATCCTCATCGGAGGAGCCATCGTTTGAATCACCTTTGGAGTTGGCTTTGAATGCCAAGTTCTTCTTTTTCATCTCTATTGATTCGGTCGCCTCCTTCTTCTCCTTCCGATGCATCTCATGGGTGATGAGGTTCCCATAGAGATCGGTAGGTGTGGTGGATGATAAGTCGGAGTTGGTGAGGACCGTCACAAGAGTGTCAAAACTCTCCGAAAGAGTCTTAAGCATTTTTCTTACAAACTCAATGTTAGTAAAAACAACTCTGAGTCCTTTGAACTCATTCACAATGTTGTTCAACCGAGTGAACATGGAATCCACGGACTCGGTTGGTGACATGGTGAATGTCTCATATCTTTGCCTAACTATTAGCAGTTTTGCCTCCTTGACCCTAGTGGTGCCCTCATATATCTTCTCGAGGGTGGTCCAAACTTTGTGAGCGGTGGTAAGATTGCTCACGCAGTTGAACTCATTTAGGGACAAGCCGGCAAAGAGAGCATTTTTGGCATGGGCATTTAAGTGGAGTTTTCTCCCATCATCATCAGAGTGATTTTCGGATCAACCGGAGGAGTAAACTCAATCTTAACAATGTCCCAAAAATCAAGCCCCATGGCCTCTAGAAAAACCGTCATACACACTTTCCAGTAGGGATAGTTAGTCCCGTCAAAGATAGGCCCACGCCCGGTGTGACCAAGATGAAAACCCTCATTTGAAGGCATCCTCTCTAGGCGGTGAAGCCTACTCAAAAGAGAGACCACGCTCTGATACCACGTGTATGATTGAGGATGCCGACTAGAGGGGGGTGAATAGGAGGCTTTAAAACTTTTCAACTAAAAACAATTTTTGCAAAGAAAAGACTAAGAGCAAATAAACTGAAATAATTTAATAATATTTTGCACTAAGAAAGAGTAAGAAAAACAAACACAGTGATTTATCCCGAGGTCTCAGAGACTCGTCCGGTCTCCTCTACTCCTCGTTGAAGCACTCAAATGAATAAGTCTTGCTTCAATATCCACGAAGAATATTTTTCACTAAGGTTTCTCCTTCTCCACTCCGGATAGGCGAGCACCGATGCTTTTCACAAAATATGCCGAGCCTCTCCGACAATCTCCGTTAATGGAGAGGTCAATGGCCACGCCTCCAAACCGTCTAGGTGAGGGCGTTCACCAAGAGTAACAAGTTGCGAGATCTTTTCTTGACCCCCAACAAATACCGAGAAACTTCTAAGGATGTAAATGATGTAAATGAATGCTCTCAGAAGATCTCTCTCAATCACAATGAATGATACTTGATCAAAAGATCAAGATTTTGACACTTGGGCTCAAGTATATATCAAAAAATATATCTCTTGGTTCTTTAGAAAAACTGCTCAAAACAATGTTTACAAACACTGATCAAAATTTTGTTTATAAAACTGATCAAAAATGTGAGCAGAAGTTTCTCAAAAATCTGCTCAAACACTGCTCAAAGATCTGCTCAAAAGTGTTTGTAAAACTGATAAAAAATAATAGAGAAATCTGCTCAAAAAACTGTTTAAAAACTGCTCGAAAATGTGTACAGAAACTGCTCAAAAATCTGATAAAAAACTGTTAAAAAGTGTTTTAAAACAGCTCAAAAACAGTAGAGAAAATCTGCTCAAAAGTGTTTTAAAAAGATTACTCAAAAGTGTTTTAAAACTGCTCAAAAACAGTAGAGAAAATTTTCTCAAAACTTCTTCTAAAAACTGCTCAAAATGTATAGAAAAGATGCTCAAAGGTGTGTATAGAGACTGCTCAAAAATGTGCATGAGATTGTAGCTTAAGATGTGTGAAAATACTGCTCAAAACACTTATATTTATAGCCCAACATCTCAGCTAGCCGTTGTGGTCAAAAACGAAAGAAATCAGGCCAGTTAACAGCCAGCTTCGACCTCTAACGGTTAGTAAATAGCCGTTGGAACCTTTGGTCGAATGAACAGTATTACTGGTCGAATGAACAGCGTTACTGGTCGAATGAACAGTAACTGATCATATGAACAGTACTCGAGTGAACTCTGGTCGTATAAATAGTATCTGGTCAAAATGAACAGTACCTGGTCGTATGAACAGTATCTGGTCATATGAACAATATCTGGTCAAATGAACAGTACTAAAAAACAGTTTCTGCCCCTCTTTGAAATCTATATATTTCTCATATTTTGACCAAGAATATGAATGAATGCGAATGCAACAAATGTCTTAATATTTCTCAATTTTTGCCGGATCTAAAAAAGATTTTGCAACCCCTCTTAATAGTACGGTTAAACTAAAAAAGAATTTCTTATTAAACCCGGTCAAAGTCACTACTACAGAAATACTTTTCACTATCGGTTAAAAATCCACTTTACTATCTATTCTCTTACCGATAGTGATCGACACGATTGTACAAACATAGCACACTTCTATCGGTTGAAAACCGTTAGTAAAACATCTACATTCCCAACGATCACTAATCGCTAACAACCATTTCTTCTATCGGCTCGGATCTAAACCAATAGTATTGTGTAGGTTTTTTCTATCGGCTCGGATATAAACCGATAGTATTGTGTAGGTTTTTTCTAGTACTGGAAACTTTATTCTATCGGTTATAGTATATGAACCGATAGTACTGTAATATTTATTCTATCGGTTTTAGTATATAACCGATAGTACTATGTAGTTTTTTCTATTGGTTATGTACTCGACACGGTTAGTACTGGAATCTTTCACATATACATACAGCAATACAGAGATACATTGGATCATTCACAAATACACCAATATTTACAAATACACCAATATTCACATATTGAATTTGTTTACAAATACACTAATACAGTAATATACACATGCATTGGACAGACTGAATTTATTCACATATTGATCGAGTTTATTCACAAATGCATCAATGAATCTATTCACATATTGAGTTTATATATTCACAAATACAACAATCAACACATTCAATATATATTACACAAGTCAGTTACAATTGATCGTTGATAGCCACTTCTTCCATGACATATTGAGCCCAAATTGTTTGCAGCTCCTTCAATTGAGGCAACTCATATTGCTCTTTCAACATGGCGCTCTGCATATATGCGTGTATGAAGTTAGGAACGTATGTCACATCCAATTAATGTTCGACTTTGAGTCAGGAAAAATGGTTACATTAGGGAATTGGGCAAAGTTTCTCCTGATCAGGTCATACATGAATCTCATGACATAGAAGCCACATTCCCACGATTGTGGCTGCTGATGGCACCAGAATAATTGCATATGCAAAGACATAAACCCACATTAACTCGAAAGAACTAATTAAGCTTAAATTAAAAGACTCATCATGAGTACTTCCATCCGTATTAATTACCTCATATTCTTTCCAAGAAATTGTTGTGCCCTTCGACGCGTCATGCCTCCCTCCAGCACTAACATAATTTTTGAAAGCCCTGTATTTAATTTAGCATTGCCAGTTAATATGTTATCATTAATTAGCTAGTCAGAGAAAAATTTAAAACAACTGTGTTACTTACGCGTCTATGTGCCACGTGAGGGTGAAAACATGCGCCACCCTGTCGCTCATCGAATCGAGGTAATAGACCTCATTCATCCATGGGCAAATGACGGCGAGGACCCAGTGGCCCCTACATTGCATATATAAGCGAACCGTTTCATACATATGTTAGGCGTAACATAGAAGAATGAGTTAAATTAGTAGGAAATGCACTAACCTTTGGTGGTACGGCGCAAGGATGAACTCTTGGTCATGTTGCGCTAGTAGTGCCCTTGATATGTATTCCTCCGCATGTGCTTGGTCGTGCTCTAGCATCGTGAGGCTTATTTTCTCTGAGTCTAGGAAACCCACCTTGTCTCATGCCCTCATCGACGCCAGCCTATACATGCACCTGGATGCAAAGTAGACATTAGTAAGTAGTGCATACAAAGTGATTAGATTTATGAAATGAACTGTGATAACTTCAGACAACAGCAAACTCACAGGACTCCAGTCCGTATGATGGACATATCAAGCTCCCGCCAGTTGAGGAGGTCGAACAAATCCTTGTGGGCCACCGAGGAGGTCGAACAAATCCTCGTAGGCCACCGATATGCTCCCGGCCTCACGGTGAAAATGACCTAGCCTGAAGTGAACCAAGAAGTTGATGTGGCGCCTAGACCGGGTCAGGTACCACTCGTGGAGACTTCTGGTTATTTGATCCATATTGCGCAGAAGGTACTCCGACACGAGTGGGGACCCGTTCTTGAACGTACCCGGCTGGCTTTGTTTGGCCTTGCCTTTGGCCTTGCCCTTGCCTTTGGCCGGGGAGCGAGTGTATACCTTCGAAGGTTGGGGCGCGGTGCCACCGACCTCATTTGATGGCGAAGGGTTTGAGGCCGTCGGAGGAGGCATGGGGGCCGAAGGAGCTCGATCATGCGTTGTGGCGGGGGTGGTGTCCTCAGGAAGTGAGCTGGTATCTGTCGTCCACTTTAAGTACGAACCCATAAGTTAGATTTTGCAAATTGAGTATATTAACTGAGTTGTAAGTTAGAATGGCTAGGGTTTACCTCCTGTAGTCTAAGACCCTTCTTGGGCCACTGTATGTACGAGCCCAATGCCTCGCCAATTGTCCGCATTTCGTCCGTTGGGACGGGCAACGGAAAAGAGCTGTAGCCCGGGAGGGCCATGTCCACCTGTACCTTTGCGAATCCAGGCTGCAGAGGTACACAGTGGATCCGGACATCCTCCCAAGACTTCCTGTTATGTCGCCTATGTTGATCAATAGGCTACAGCTCTCCGGCTTCTGCAATTTGCAACAATTATAACAGGTTAGCGAAACAGTTCTAACGTAATGGGAGTGGCATCAACCGAACTGCATATATAGCTCAAGAGTTGCAATACCTCAATTAGGTCCACCGGATCCACGTGAACCTTCGAGCCGCAACTACTCGGCCTGGCAGCGTTGACCTTGGCAGCTGGATCTAAACCCTTGAACTGCACAACTCGGTTGAGGCGTTCATACTTCTCGTTCATTTGAGCGAACATGTCCGCGAATTGTGCAGTCACATCTGCCCGTATCTTCTGAGATAGCTCCACTTCCCTTTCCTTCTAGCTGCGAGCCTTCTTCGCCTTTTGCTCGGGCTTTGAGAAGCCTTCCTTCCATGGCACCACACCCCCCACGGTTCGCGTCCGCCCTGGATGCTCCTTGTTCCCTAGAGCCCGGGTAAGGATATCGTTCTCCCTATGGGGAGTGAACAATCCCTCAGTCGCCTCCTTCGAGCAAGAGATCTGTTACATTCAAAGCTCTCCATTGTGAGGAAAAACTATATACAAACTTGTGTGCACACACTAGTGATCATAGTTTTTTCTACCACACTCTATGATTCCAACCAGGAAGTTAGCCAACTTACGAGTCGCTGCACGACCTCGACTTCCCTGGGGTTTGGGAACTCCACAGTCCCCGTGGTCGACACGGTCCCTCTGGCGAGCCACCAGCGCTTGCATCGCGGATCGCGGATCGGAGAGTGGTAGGTCAGGGGAGTCGACGAAATTCAATGCCTCATCTTCAGCCTTCTTCCACTGCTCCTCCTTCCCCGCATAGCCGCGAGAGCCGAGCCGGTGTGGGTGGTCGTTCCTCCTCTGGATTTCCTTGTTCTTCTCGCTGAGGGCCTTCGTACCAGAAACAAGAAAATTAATGTACCGCTGGTTACTGCATACAATGGTGTAACCAAGAAAAGGAACCATACATACCTTGAACTCAAGAGTCCCCTTCTGTTGGGTGAATTGCTCCCATACCTCCTCCGTTGTGAAGGGGTACTTCTCGCATGGAGATTTGCCTTCAGCGAGGAAGGTACTGACGAGGACGCTCTTGAAGGTTTTCCACGTGTTGTTCATGTCCTTCAAGCAAGCTATCTTGGGACCATCGTCGGGGATGTTCCACTTGGCCTGTTTCAAATGGTGCATATAAGCAGGACTTATCTAATCTCTAGGATAAAACAAGGGAATGTGATTACTCAAGAGTTCAGTGATTTTGATTAATTTTACCTTAATTTCCGCCCACATCCTATCCCTCTCGTCGCACTTAACGTCCTTCCAGCTCTGGACGGTGATCTTCACCCTTTCCTTTGCCAACAAACCAACATAGGCAGCATAATGGCCGGCGTTCTTCCCGATCGGTCTCCCGAACTGGTTGAACTTACATGAAAGATCCGTGCGTTTGGCCAAACGGCCCAACATCATTGTGCCTCGCTCCTTCCTCTTGCGCTGGGACGAGGCAGCGTCATCTACGTTCGCCCTCACCGAATCACTACTATCAGCCGAGGAAAATACCGACATGGCTTTACCTAAAATTCCATGAACAGACCATCAATTGATATGAAGAAAGGTACATGACAAAGTTCATAACTAAAATGGAATGGCAATGATGAACCACCTCTTTTTGTTAAAATGTCAAATTTTCATTCAAAAGGCCAAAAATCATAAATTCCTATCAACATGGTCTTCAAAATAGATTTAAAGTGGATTTGTAAACTCAATTTGCAAAGGGTTTTCGAACTGATACCTTCTTGCTTAACATAAAGGTCATTCGATAACTCTTGATTGTAAAATTAATCCTATTTGGAAAATTTCATCAGAAAAATATATTTCATGCAATGAAAATCATTTCTTTAAATTTTCATTTCAAATGTATTTAATTTGAGCAATAGTTGATTCTTTTCACAAATGAAATATGAACTCTGCAAAATTCAGACTTTTCAATGTACTATCGGTTGACAATAACAAACCGATATGACATACTCTATTTCCTATCGGTTTGACAATTGAAACCGATAGTAATTAACTATGTTAGTCTTAATTCAGATAATGGTATTTACTATCGGTTCTAAATAAGAAACCGATAGTGGACTACACTGTAGGACATGTTGCTAGTGATTATCATCAAGTCTGCAATTCTTATTGCTATCAAGTTTGTAGTTCATGAATTTGCATCTAGTTTGATATTTCTAATCGATTGAACCAGGTATGAACTATTGCATATAAATTTAAGCAATTGACGAGAGCGGTTTGGTCAAGAACACTTACAGTCATTCGTGGAGTGGCCGAGGGTGGTGGCGCGATGCAGTGGCCGGAGGCGGTGGAGAACCCAACTGCGATCGGCAATGGTGGCGCAGAGGAGCGAAAAAGCGAACGTCGGGGAGGCTAGGGTTTTCCGCGCGTGAGTATTTGGATGTGATCAGTTGCACTGGAGGGAAAATGGTGCCAGGTTATAACCTAATATATGAATATTTACTATCGGTTCATAACCACCAAACCGATAGTAAATACAACGTAAGTTAGGGTTTGGAGTGTTGGCATTGTTCACTATCGGTTTTATTATTACTAACCGATAGTAAATTGAGAACAGGGGCTCATAACATAGTATAAATCACTATCGGTTATGAACAATAAACCGATAGTAGAGTTTAATTTCATATCGGTTTGGAAATTGAAACCGATAGTAGAATACAATATTATTGACCCTAAAGGATTTCCCTTAGAACAATTACAGATGATCTCAGTACATCATTTTGCGTTGTATTTCACTATCGGTTTAATGATTATTAACCGATAGTAAATGAATACAATGTACAAACCAAAATGTAGAACAAGACCTCATAACACAAAATGAAGTACTATCGGTTATGAACAATAAACCGATAGTAGAGATTAATTTCATATCGGTTTGGAAATTGAAACCGATAGTAGAATATAGTGTTATTTACTTCCTGAGAACAATTACAGATGGCTCTCAGTACATCATTTTGCACTTGTAAAGACACTTGAAACCCCATGCAAATGACTTCCAATAATTTTGAAATAAATTAACAGTAAAGACCAATCATGGAATGAAAATTTGCAGTTTTCATATTGATTTGTGAAAAGAATCAATTATTGCTCAAATCAAGTATATACTCCAATTGAAATGAAAATTTGCATAAATGATTCTCAATGCATCACGTATGTTTTCCCAAAGAATTTTTGAAAAATAATTTGAAGAATTCTTCGATTAAAGATCCAAGTAATATACATCACTTACATATTGCAAATTAGTCAAGAATGGTTGTCCACCCATAATCCTTCTTCGTAGTCGTCTCGCAGGTAACTTGTTTCGTCAATATCTTCGGTAGGGACAGATTGAAGAATTCCATCTAAAAACGCAGGTAGTTCATCGAACTGATCATACTCTTCTTCATTCACAACGTCTTCGACCCCAACAATACGTCTCTTACTGTGAAGGACAACGTGCAACTTTGGGTTGGCCGGGTCAACGATGTAGAACACATGTGTGGCTTGCTCAGCAACTATAAGTGGATCACCTTGGTGTGCGACTCTACTGAGATCGACGAGAGTAAACCCATAATTGTCGACTTTAACACCTCGAGGGATTTCGACCCATTGGCATCGAAACAGAGGAATCTTAAGTAATACATAATCGAGCTCCCATATTTCCTCAATAACACCGTAATATGAGTCGAGTGCCCTTACTACCCTGGCATCCTCCGAAATAGCAAGTAGTGTCACTCCACTACATTGTATAGTACTCTTCTCATCCTGAGTTCTTGTGTAAAATGAATAGCCGTTGATGTCATACCCCTGCCAAGTCCCTTCAGTAAATCTAGGCCCTCTGGCCAACCATGTAACAACTTCATCTACGTTGCCCTCAGAAGCTTGCAGGACTCTCTTTTCGATCCACCCAGCAAACTTCCTGTTATGTTCTCTGGTGACCCAAATCTCTGGCTTCGAAGGATTCTGTTTCCGTAACATTTCCTTGTGCTCGTGTATGTATGGCTTCACCCCAGTCATGTGTTGTAAGACCCAAAAATGAGCTTTTGCATACAGATCACTAGAGGGGATGACTGCTTTAAATCCAATCGTTCCAATGCCCTGAAGCCTGCCCTCATGCCGGGACGTAGGAACGCCAATTGGGTCAACCCCGCCCATATAGTTGGTGCAAAATTCGATCACCTCCTCGGCGACATAACCTTCAATGATACTGCCCTCAGGCCGATGTCGATTCCTTACATATCCCTTCAAGATACCCATAAATCTCTCAAATGGATATACGTAGCGCAGGAACACGGGTCCACAAAACTTAATTTCTCTGACAAGGTGAACAATTAGATGGACCATAACATCAAAAAAAGATGGAGGGAAATACATCTCCAGCTGACAAAGAGTTGTAGTCACATCGCGTTGCAAATCGTCCAGTCCATCCAGATCAATTACCTGCAAGGACACAATTGCATTAAATATTCAGATCCAAAAAATCTGACAAGTTCCATGAATGGAGCTAATTAACTTGCTAGGAGTACACACTTACGTACCTTGCCAGATATTGTGTTGAAGAAATAACATAGCTTTGTAATTGTCTCTCTGACTTTGACTGGGAGAATGCCTCTGATAGCAATGGGAAGCATTTGTGACATCAGTACATGACAATCATGGGACTTCATACCAACCAGTTTCAAGTCTTTCATGGACACAAGTTTTTTCAAGTTTGCAGAATACCTGCATGGAACTTTGACACCATGTAGGCACTGACAGAGTTCTGTTTTTTCCTCTTTTGACAAAGTATAGCAGGCCGGGGGGAGGTATGTCCGCTTTCCCTTCTCCAACGGTGCAAGCTCAGTCCTTATGCCCATGTCAAGCATGTGACGGCGAACGTTGATGCCATCTTTCGTCTTTCCCGGAATATTCAACAACAAACCAATCAAACTGTCACAAACATTTTTCTCTACGTGTATGACATCAATGCAATGTCGAACTTATAAGTGCTCCCAATATGGCAGATCCCAAAGAATCGATCTCTTCTTCCAAACATTTTTTCCTAGAGGTTTAGAACATTTACCGAACTCAATTTTGATGTCCTTCACGCGCAAGTAAAGCTCCTTACCAGTCACAAACACTGGGGCTGATCCTTTCTCAGGCTTCCCATTGAATGACTTCCTCTTCTTACGATAGGCGTGATGCATCGGAGGAATCTGCGGTGACTCATTTACACTGTTTTTCTGCAGTTCAATAACCACATACTTTCAGTTTCATCCAGGCAAATAGGACAAGCCTTGCCTCCTTTCGTACTATACCCCGACAAATTTTCATAGGCCGGGAAATCATTTAGGTTGCAAAATATCATGGCCCGCAACATGAAATTCTCTCGCTTATGTGCATCCCACACCCGCACCCCTTCGCTCCACAATTTATGTAAGACCTCGACTAATGGTGATAGAAACACGTCAATATCATTCCCGGGTTGTCTGGGTCCTGAAATTAGTAACGACATCATGATGTACTTGTGCTTCATACATAACCAAAGAGGAAGATTGTAGATGCATAAAAGAACCGGCCAAGTGCTATGTCGACTGCTCATATTTCCGTGTGGATTCATACCATCCGTACTCAGCCCAAACCTTATATTCCTCACTTCGCCGCCAAACTCACCGAATGTTCTGTTAATGTTTCTCCATTGAATAGAATCAGTTGGATGTCTTAGTTTTCCGTCTTGTTTCTGACCTTCAACATGCCAACGCAAGTACTTCGCATCTTTCGGATTTGCAAACAGCAGTTTCAATCTAGGAATCACAGGCAAATACCACACAGTTTTGGCTGGAGGCCCTTTCTTTACCTCATCACATCCATTGTGATAAATTCTGTCCCCATGCTTATACCGCGATGCACCGCATCTTGGATAAACATGCAAATCCTCGTCCTCGTCGGTACAGAACACAATCATTTGGGCATGCATGTATTCTTTCGATTTCCATTCCCAACGGATACAATAATTTTTTGGCCTGGTAGACCGATCTTGGCAACTCATTTCCCTTTGGAAGAATGTCCACTAACAGATCCAATAGCGCCGTGAAACTCTTATCGCTCCAACCGTTGCTTGCCTTCAAGTTATATAATCTCAACACAGAAGACAACTTTGTAAATTTTGCACATTCGGGGAACAAAGGCTTCTCAGAATCAACAATTAATTTCTCAAATTTAGCTAAATTGTTTTCACTGTAATCTTCTTCTACATCATGTAACATTTCATCTAAATTGTCGTCATCTACATGGACTTCCGAATGAACATTGATCCGTGAATCAACCATCAACTAAAGAAAAAATCCTATGAAAGCATAACAGAAAAGTAGGAAAGACTCTTTGCTTTAGATCTAGTTCATCATTACTGCAATCCACTTCCGGGTGCTGCTGAGTGGTAGCGGTGCTCGTTTCCTCAAGATCTTCACCATACCATATCCAACGGGTATAGCGTGCGTTAAAACCACGACGAATCAAATGACTCCTAATCTGATCAAAGTTGTCGAACCTTTTTAAGTTCATACAATCTATACAAGGACAATGCATATCTTTCTCTCCCTTCTTTGCCTTTTCTTGCTCAGCAAATTTAATAAACCCATTCACACCCTCCAAATACTCAACAGTAGTACGTTTTATTCCATACATCCAATATTCTCGGTCCATCTACAATTATTTCACAAAATTGACAAATTGAAATAAATAATTAATGACTCAGGGCATGCATATATGCATGAAACATCATCAATTAGCTAGGCCATATGTGTGTACAGCTGCTTAATTACATTAAATGGATATGTATGAAACCCTAATTAACTTGTTGCATTAATTGGAAGAGCCAGCTAGCTAGCTGCTTAACTTCAGCAAGCTATAGCTAGCTAGCCAACCTAGCCTTCTAGCTAGTTTGGAGCTACATGTATCTAGTTTAATGAATTGCAAGTAGAGAGAGAGGGAGAGTGTGAAAGAGTGATCGAGAGAGAGAGAGAGGTGATGAGAAGATGACAATACCGAGGGGGATCGAATTATCAACCTCTCAGCTAGCTTCTCTAGATCACTCTAGCTTGGAGCGTGGATGCACGTACGGTAGAAATGAATCGAGGATGCAGAGCGCAGAGCAAGGGTCGACCTAATTAAGTTGTACAATTTTACTATCGGTTCAAAAACACAAACCGATAGTAAAATAAGGTCCCCACTGTCATAACAATTAGTTTATATGACGTCATTTTACTATCGGTTTGTTTTATATAACCGATAGTAAACTGTACTATATTATATTGGTTTGTACAGTAGTAACCAATAGTAAAAAGTCCGTAATTTCACTATCAGTTACGAAAGAAAAACCGATAGTACTATTTCATATATTATATCAGTTGATACAGTACAAACAGATAGTATAAAGTCCGTAATTTTACTATCAGTTACGAATGAAAAACTGATAGTACTATTTCATCTATTATATCGGTTTGTACAGTAATGACCGATAGTAAAAAATGTTTGCATTTCACTAACAGTGTACCAGTGTATAACCGATAGTAAAAATCCTCTTCTCCGCCGCTGTTGTCCTATTCTATCGGATTTTTCCCAGATTGCTTATAACCGTTAGAAAATATGGGTTAGTGGATTGCATTTCTGCAGTAGTGACTCCAAATTCTGAGACCGGTACAATAAACAAGCACTTACCTTAGGTCTTTACAGCTTCCTTCTTGGCGACATTGCACTTGCGACTTTGGCTCGCGTCCTCAGACTGTAACCTCGGGTGACACTGCGACCTTGCACATTACCGTGTACTTGCGACTTGCAGACCTTCCCGGATCACTTGCAAACTTTACAGAAATAACACTACATACAAATAGCTCAAAGACACGATTAGTCCAAGACACTTAATGTCATCAATAATCAAAATCAACCCAAAAAGGGCCTAGATGCAACATACTATAGTGGTATCAAAGCCATCATGTATAGTATTAGATCTGGATTAATAACATATATGTGATATATGCATTTATAGTAGACTAGATCTACTAGTTCATTGAATCTGTTACCATATAAGTTTCGTTATACATGTTTGTTTTGACATCCAAGTGTTGTGATGAACTGATTTTTGGCCAACTGTGACAGGAACTGCTGTCTAATGATCCTAGCATTGGTCAGAGGGAGGTGATGTTAGGGTTTATATGACAATAGTAGAATTGGCAGAAACATATGGTTATAGATTGGATCTTCTAAACCATTTCGTATAGATTGGGTCTACATATGACATTTGCTGCCTATTTTGGATATTCATATTGGAGTTAGTATGACTGACATAAGGAGATTTAAACCAATTGGATTGGTTTGAAATTTTGATTAATGTTATTAATCCAAAAAATATTAATATTTCGTTTTAAAAAAAAAAGATTATACTTGACAACCAGAAACTGCCGACTTTGGTGTCTAAAGAAAGAACACATCATAAGATTTTTCTTAATAAGTCCCACTCAGCGAAATCTTTCCTTCATAGTGTGAGCGAAAACAGTCGCAATCTTTCCTAGCTAAGGTTACTACCAATGAAAATTAAATATAGTCGCAGTTGCATCTGTTAGATCGTCTAGCTAATGGTTATTTTCATGCATATGGATCTTTTTTCATGTTTTAACCCCTCATAAAAATTAAGTGTTTATTATGCCCTTTCAATTGCTGCATCTGTCAAGATTTTGATGGTTATTTGGTGGACTTGACAAATCAGGACAACATCAATTATCTTAACAAGGCAAGATGTGTGTTGGACACTCATAAGCATAGAATTGGTTTAACCTAACAAGGCCATCAAAACGGTTCTGGGCTTTGGGAAATATTGTTGGGAGCCATGGTATGGGATGACAATCAACAAACAAGAGTTATACATGATATAATTAGCAAGGAGTTGCTTACTTAAATAACTAGATTTCTAGCAATGATCCCAAAGCTCATTAATATATATATATATTTCTTGAGAGATTTTTGTTCTAAAATATATAGTTAGTACATATTTTATTGAATTGTTTAATAAAAGATTTTTCATAAACATAATGTTAAAATTTTGCATTTCTTTACTGTTGTAGATCATGGATGGTGGTAGTTCCTCAAACAATTTCAATTTGCGATCTATTCTTAATAAAGAAAAGCTCAGTGGAACAAATTTTATTGATTGGTATAGAAACTTGAGAATTGTTCTCAAATATGAGAAAAATGACTATGTTCTAGAGACTCCTATACATGATGAACCAGTCGTTAGTGCTCCACGTGCTCAAAAGGATGCTTACAAAAAGCATACCGATGACGCACTTGATGCCAGCTGTCTAATGCTAGTCACCATGAAGTCTGAGCTTCATAAACAATATGAGAACATGATAGCTTATTGTAGGATCAAGTATGCCGACTAGAGGAGAAGTGAATAGGAGGCTTTAAAAATTCTTTCTCGACTAAATAATTTTTCAAGAATGTTTACGATAACCTAGAGTTGCAAAGGGTTTATCAACAATCTAACACCTAGTTGCAATTAATCAATATGAAATATACACTTTAACATGAAACTAGAGTAATGTAAACAATTGTGTCAAGATAAACATAAATTGCAAGAGAGAATCAAATGACACAATTTTTACCGAGGTCTCGGATATTCGCTCGGTCTCCCTTACTTCTCGTTGAAGCACTCACATGTGAGCCTCGTTTCTATATCCACGAAGGATATTCTCACTCGGGTTGCTCCTTCTCCACACCGGATAAACAAGCACCAAACCTTTCACAACTTTTGCCGATCTCTGTAACAAACTTCATATGGAGAGATCGCGACTCTCCCCCGGCACTGTCTAGGCGAAAGTGATCGCCAAGAGTAACAAGTCGGATGTGCTCACTTGAATAAATCTCGTGCTAGAAACTCAAATGATGCAAATGGATGCACAACACTCTAGAACTAGTTTGCAAATGGTGAATGAAGTGCACTAAGCACTTTTAACCTTACTCAAAGCTTTCTCTCAAATCGACTCATGATTTGGGCTCAAATCTAGCCTCTAAATGCAATTGATCAAATGCAAAGGCTTGGCTAGCTTATACATTGTGTTTTCAAGTTCTTGAGCAACCTCAAATGAAAGCCAACACGAGATATTTATATCCCCTCAAGAAAACTAGCCGTTTGCAACCAGCTGCGCCAGATTTGTACAAGCCGGACAGTGTCCGGCCACTGTCCGGCCAGTACAACAAAATATGATCATTGAAAATGTGTCAATGACTGTTGGGCTATATTTGTGAAGGCCGGAAAAATGATCATATGTCTGGAGAAACCCTGGACTGATGCATTTGTCTCTGGTTACATAATTCAATTAAACTCACAGCAACTTTACATGCTGGACACTGTCCAGCCATGCCCGGACAATGTTCGGCCTGTCCCGGCCAAAAGCTGATCCGTTTGAGATCTAATCTTGGTTTTCGCACTAGGCTCGCTCAGATTCTAATATGCGGAATAACGGGATCTTACTCGGAAGTATCGAAACCCAAAGGATGATCGAAAACACAGCTCAAAGAAATTGCACAACTCTTTATTTCAAATAGGGCTTTACCCATCGAACGTTAGACACACTTGCCTACGTCGAAAGAACTATAAGCTGAATATATGATCCAAGGCTGTAATAATATTCGATGGTCTAAGCTAGACCTATTACAAGGTATTTATAGTCCAATCGTATGAGTACGTATCAGACTCAGTAACCTAAACTTATTAGACTCATATAACTAACTAACCATAAACAAATAAGCTTAGTTATATCTATTCGGATCGGATTACAATTTTGAATAGAGAACGAATTCCTTTTTAAGGTCGCGAACCAAACCATGGTCGTGAAACCTTTCCGAACACGGTTATGATCGTAGAGCCTTATATGATCAAGATCTAAAGATCCTCTCAGATCATGACTCCCTTGTTGAAAAGGAGCTAACCCCTGTTGCGACCTCTCGATCAAACTAGAGATGCGGAAATTGAGCTTGTCCATCTTCTCTGGTGTACCACTTTGCCGCACGTACTCATTGATCCTTCCGACCGATTTGAAAAGCCTCCTTTGTGCCACTGCGGATGGTAGTCACCTTCTTCTCCAGAATCACATCTTCGCGTAGAGGTTCGTCTCATTGATAGACCAAGTCTTCAAGAGATGGTACTATGGTATCTAGCTCATCATCCAGCATTGAAGGCTCGAAGAGTTTGAGGTGCTCAACATTGACAACCGAGTAAATATCCATGTATGGAGGTAACTCGAGCTGACAAGCACCATTACCCACTTTCCGCAAAATCCGAAAAGGACCATAACGAATGGGTTTGAGTTTCTTCCCTTCACCTTTAAGTCTCTCCTTACTCAGATGTAACAATACCATATCACCTTCTTCGAATTGAGCATCAACTCGGTGCTGATCATGTCGCGTCTTGTACTTGAGTTGAGCTCGCAGCAAGTTCTGTTCAACCTCACAATGGAGCCGTTGAATACCTTCCAGGAACTTTTGTGCTTGATCCTGATCAGATGCTTCCTTGTTGTTCTGTGCTGAGGTAGGAATCACAAACTCCACGTCAAATGGACTCTGTGGCAGAAATCCTAAACAGACCTCAAACGGCGACTTTCTAGTCGAACGATGCACTGCTCAATTAAAAGCAAACTGTAGGTACGGTATGCTTTCATCCCAGGTCTTCGGGTGCTTCGAGTTATATCCTCTCAAGAGATGAACGACTGTACGATTTACCACCTTGGTTTGACCATCAGTTTGCGGATGAAAGGCAGTACTCCTCTTTAGCTTGGTGTCCATCATCGTCCAGAGCGATCGCCAAAAGTGACTAAGGAACCAAGTATCGCGATCAGACACAATAGAAGTCGGCAATCCGAAGTGTGTCCAAACGTGTTGAAAGAATACCCGAGCTGCTTCTTCTCTTGTGATAGCCTTTCGACAAGGTATAAGAATAATCATTTTAGAGAACCGATCAATGACCACGAATAGATAGTTGTTGCCACGTCGGGTCTTAGGCAATCCTCCCAAGAAATCCATGGATATACTCTCCCATGGTGGCGATGGAACTGGCAAAGGAGTGTACAAACCTAATTTTCGGTTTGCCGGTTTCGAGATGCTGCAGAGACCACAGCCTCGAACAAAACTAGCTACGTCTTGCTGTATATGCGGCCAGAACACATGTCGGTGAAGATTTTGCAAAGTCTTCGTAACCCCAAAGTGGCCAGCTACCTTCGAAGTATGTGCTTCTCTCATCCACTGGATTCGAGGTGTTCCCCGAGGTATATAAAGTAAATTGCCATTGTACAAGAGTCCTCGCCGAACGAACTCCGTAGGTTTCACTATTTCGAGCTGAAGCAATGCTGATAAAAAATCAGGATCTTCACTGTACATTGTGGCATAATCATCATGACACGAGGGCTCGATTTGCATGAACACTGATAAGTAGAGGGTCGTAACTGGTGGTCGAGATAACATGTCTGCCAATTTGTTGTGTACACCCTTCTTGTACTTAGTCACCAGATTAAACTGTTGCAGATTTGACATCAACTTCATGCGCCGAGCTTGCTGTAGCTTGGACTGAGTTTGCAAATATTGCAACGGTTGATGGTCGGTGTGGACAATAGTCTCTTTACCCAAGAGATAACACCGTCAATGTTTCACGGCTTGATGTAGTGCGCACAACTCCTTATCATATGTTGGGTAGTTCTTCTGAACTCCCTAGAATAACTCGGAGTGATATGCCACTGGTCAACTTTCCTGCATGAGTATTGCGCCCATCGCATAACCTGAGGCATCGGTCTCTAGTTCGAATGGTTTCTATAGATTCGGCAAAGCTAACACAGGCGCCTGGCTAATCTTCCTCTTCAATAAGAGAAACGTGTCCTCATGTTTCCCTGTCCACTCGAACTTCTGATCGATCTTGGTTAATGAATGCAACGGAGAAGCCACAATCGAGAAATGTCGGATAAACTTCTGAAGGTATTGGCATGCTCTCAAAAAACAGCGCACGTCCGTAACTGTTCGTGGTCGCGGCCACTCGCAAATCACCTTTACGTTATCCAAGTCGATTTGCAACGTCCCTTTGCCAACCATGAATCCCAGGTAAAGTAGAGTTTCCTGGCCGAACTCGCACTTCTTACGTTTGAGGCAAAGTCGATGTTGCCGAAGCTGTTCGAACACCTTTTCGGCATGAATGAGGTGCTCATCCCACAAACGACTATAAACAAGTATGTCGTCGAGGTAAACGATCACAAAGTCGTCGATGAACTGTCTCAATACGTCATTCATAAGACACATGAAAGTTGCCAGAGCGTTGCAGAGACCAAACGGCATGACCAGCCACTCGAACAGACCTTGTCGTGTATTGAACACGGTCTTCCACGTATCCTCCTCTCGGATGTTGACTTGATGATATCCTGACTTAAGATCCAATTTGGAGAAGACAACAGCATGCTTCAATTGGTCTAGCAGATCATCAGTACGAGGAAGGGGGTACCGGTTCTTGATGGTGATCTTGTTTAGTGCTCAGTAATCGATGCACATACGCCAAGTCCCATCTTTCTTTGACACTAACACCATAGGGGATCCACAAGGTGAACTACTCGATTGAATGACACCGTCGTTCAACAACTCACCAAGTTGTCTCTTGATCTCTTCATTCTCCAATACTGAGTTGCGATACATACTCATATTGGGAAGTGTCACATCGGACACAAGCTGAATTTTGTGCTAGATTGGACGTTTCGGCGGACGACCCTGGGTAGTCTCGAACAGATCATTGTATTTCTCCAGTAGTCCCGACAAACGACCAGAATCCTCTCGGCACGCCAACGACAACGCTGGCCGAGTACCCTCACCTTGACCAATGGGTCGAATCATGACAAGCACGTACTTGTGACATGCATTGACAATTCGTTTGGTTTGATTTGCGGTAATTAAGTTTGAAGTGTTGATGTGGATGTCTTTACTGATCACGAATTTAACTCCATCTTTGGTGAGGTCATACTCTTGCGCACACCGATGGAAGTGAGCATCTCGATCATATAGATACGGACTCCCAAAGATCACCTGACAGATATCGATAGGGACATCGCATTGCACCTCATCGATATATCGTGCCGAGATTGTAAACTTCAACACACACTGACTCGTAATCTGTTGGTTCACGTCGGATGTAAACCACCCCAGTGAATATGGTCACGGGTGTGTGGTTGTCTTCAAACCAAGTCGCCGAACCAGTCCAGCAGAGACCAGATTCTTTTCTCTTCTGGGATCAAATATCACTGCGACCACTTCGTGCTTCACCTGGATGTTGATGGTGAACAAGTCCTACGTTGGGTGATGGTCGTTCGGTGGATCCGAACCCTTCTCCTTCAGTATTGCCATCAGAAACAAGGTCGTATCGGCCTCATCAACCGAATTCACTCGGACAACTTCTTCTTCGGGTGAAGTCGCAGTAGCCGTGGCTGTTCTTTCTCTGGTCCATTTTTCTTCGGTCGAAGTTCAGTATGAAGCTTGTAGCATTTATCTTTGGTGTGTCCCGCGACTTGACAATGGTCACAAAAAGCACCCGTGCCCGGCTTCGAAGCGTTTTTCTTCGGACTCGGTTTTCTTTTTGTTGAGGTCGCACTGTCCTTCGTGCCTTTGTTGCTGCAGGATTTGTTCTTCTTCTCGATTGCCATAGTAGTTGTGCTCGCGGTCACGATGTCTTGGACGCCGAACAAACTTAGCTCTGTACTGATTGATTTCTGAAGTCCAAATGTATATTTCTGAAATACCTGAGGATCGGATAGCGATATGCCAATGATCATTGCTTGTCTCCGGAACTCCGTAGTATAGTCTTGGATGGTCTAGTCGCGCCGTTGGTACAATATGTGCCAACGTTCCCATCTCTCCTCAAGGTAACCCGTCAGATAGAATTCTTGTCGCAAGAGTCGTTTAAATTGCCCCCACGCAAGATCGTCAGCTTCACCACTGGTGACAAGGGCCTTCCACCATGTTTTGGCGTGGTCCTTCATCTTCAAAGGTGCAAATTTGACCTTTTGAGCGCTACTGAACCCTTTCAGATCAAAGTAGATTTCAAACTGATCGATCCAAGAATCCAGCTTCTCGTCATCGATCACCCCATCATATATGGGTATTTCAATCTTAGCGTCGACCTTGAAAGATCCAACAGCTAAGGAAATGTTGGCTAGGTCGTCGGTCTTATGGTCGCTTTCGTCTTCATCTTCGTCTGCCCTGCGCAATTCTTCACCAGTCTTCACACCCATAACCTTCCCTACTTCAGGAGGTACAATCATGGCTTGCTGCTTAATCCAAGCAAGTACGATTTTCATGTCGGTGGAGAGCTGAGCCACTTGTTCGGTTAGGTTAGCTTAAACGGAGGTATCATCAGAAATTGTCGGAGACGCGGCTGTAGGAACCGTCAATTGATCACCTGAAGTTTCGCCGGAAGTTTTGTAACACTGGTGAGTCTTCACCATCCATAGGATAGGAAAGTTGCTCTGATACCAACTTGATCCGTTTGAGTCCTAGCCTTGGTTTTCGCACTAGGCTCTCACAGATTCTAATATGCGGAATGACGGGATCTTACAAGGAAGTATCGAAACCCAAAGGATGATCGAAAACACAGCTCAAAGAAATTGCACAACTCTTTATTTCAAAGAGGGCTTTACCCGTCGAACGTTAGACACACTTGCCTACGTCGAAGGAACTATAAGCTGGATATATGATCCAAAGCTGTAATAATATTTGATGATCTAAACTAGACCTATTACAAGATATTTATAGTCCAATCGTATGAGTACGTATCAAACTCAGTAACCTAAACGTATTAGACTCATACAACTAACTAACCCTAAACAGATAAGCTTAGTTATATCTATTCGGATCGGATTACAATTCTGAACAGAGAACGAATTCCTTTTCAAGGTCGCGAACCAAACCATGGTCGTGAAACCTTTCCGAACACAGTTATGATCGCAGAGCCTTATACGATCAAGACCTAATGATCCTCCCGGATCAAAAGCGCTCCAGACGGTTTAAACGTCTGTGCCTCATTTTAAAACAACTTTCACAACTTTTATACAGGCCAGACAATGTCTGGCCACAACGGACAATGTCCGGCCTACCCGGACAGAAGCTCCAGACAAATGTATTTGTCTTTGTTTTCAATTTTCCTAAGCCACAAGAGATGTGTACTGGCCGGACAATGTCCGTTCACCACAGACACTGTCCAGCCTGTGCAAACCCCGAAAATAGGAATTTACCAATTTTACTCAAAACCAAATTTTGGTTATTTGCACATACGGATTTGTTGTTTTCTCGCAGATATGCCTACTGACACTTAGCAATGGCCACGACCACTTAGATTTAGGAACTTAAACCACAGATCGAATATCCGGTCGAAAACAGGTGGTCGAGTGGATTTGTTCGAGCGTACGGAAGCGAGCTGAAAGCTGATATGACCAGCTTGAACTCCTACGACCATGACCAAACCCTAAACAAAGATACAACCAATCTGGCAAACACAACCACGACAACACTCCAGGCAAGGATACGATCAAAATGTGCAAATATGACCACGACTAGCTCTAGAAAATAAACTAATTGAACTAGCTGGCGACCACGACTAAGTGCAGTTTTCAAAACATTTTCTTTAATGCAACACAAACTACACTTAGACTTTCTATCAATGCAAGAGGTAATTAATCACTAGTGCAAGATTATATGAATGAATTTGAGCTTCCACACTAGATAGACTCAAGCTACTAGTTTCCGACCTCTCTTAGTAGTACGGTCAAACTGACAAAAAGAATCCTATCAACTCGGTCTATCTCCAACTCTGAGACCGGTAAAATTCTAAGAAAACAATCCTTAATCTTGGATTTTACCTTCGGTGAAGCTCGACCCCTCGAAACTTGTTCTCGCAAAGCTTGACCTCGCTCGAGATGACTCATATCGGCATCATGCTCTTCACACCCTTGCTTTCTTTCATCTTGCAACCATTCTGATACTATAACATATACACTCAATGCACAACATTAGTCTAATATTTAGGATGACATTAATCACCAGACAAATTACTTCACACAGGAGTTAAGTCAACACTTTCTCTTTTCGGTGAAATGACAAAACCTTTTTCAACAAACAACATATGAGTATGAGATGAAATACAATCATATGGATTCGTATATGATAAAAACATACGCACACGATCTATACTACTCATGTCATGATAGCAATTATCACAGATGACTAATATGATGAGCTCCCCCTCAATATATGTATCGATATCAAATCCACAACAATGAGTCGTTAAACTTCCGAATTTATCACATGACATTCCAATTTACACTTAACACAAGATTGATGCAACCACAGAGCTCCCCCTCAAAATATGCATCAATACCACAATAGGGAGTCGTCAACTTCTAGGGTTTAACAATTCAATATACTTGTGCTAAATCAGGATTTATTCAAGTTGTCATTTAATCATCAAAGCTGTCATTATCCAAGTTAACATTTATCATCAGGGTTTATTCAAATCGTCATTAATCATCAAAACCTAGATTGACCTAAATCCAACACTTATGACATAGTCGTGTCTCTTAGAAACTTATTCGAGGAGCAGGCCAAAGTGGAAAGATATGAGACCACCACGAAATTGCATGATTGCAAGTTGGCAGAAGGGAGCTCAGTCAGTCCTCATGTGATCAAGATTATTGGTTACATTAAGAACTTAGAAAAACTTGTTTTTCCCCTTAGCCAAGAGTTGGCTACTGATATGATTCTCCAGTCACTCCCTCTGAGCTATGACTAGTTTGTCATGAACTATAACATGAATAATCTGGAAAAAATCATTGACCGAATTACATGGGATGCTTAAAACAGAGGAATAGAACATTAAGAAAAATCCAAATAATGTGATGATGGTTCAAAAGGAAAAAACTTTACAAAGAAGGGCAAGAACAAAGCTAAGGGAAAAGGTAAAGCTCTGGAAAGGTTCTCTAGCGCTAAGCCTAATTCCAAAGGAAAGTCCAAGCCAGGTGCCATCCCTACTACTGAATGCTTCTATTGCAAGGATTTGGTCATTGGAAGAGGAATTGCAAGAAGTACCTGGAAGATCTAAAGAAAAATAAGGAAACTGAGACTCCTTCAGGTATATATGTGATATGCACACGCATTTCCTTAAGATACATGCATGTAGTTTGGTCCCGATCTTCTGTCGTAGGAGAAATCCGTGGATAAATGTGAGTTGTGACCTTGAAGAAGGGGTGGCTAACCATGATCCAAGAACCCGACCAACAACCTCACAATCGCTAAACCACTCCTCAATTGGTTATCAACCAAGCAAAACTAGATTGGCCTGTTCACGAAGAACAACTCAAGCAAATCTATAAGAAAAACAAGAGCAACAGCGGAAGGATAACACTCAATAATCTAAATTATGAGTTGAATATTAAGACACCGAATTATACAAGTTGGCAAAGGCACGAGCATACAATCTAAATATCAATGAAGTCTACCTAAAACTAAGACTATGCCTTCTATTTTATAAAGGATGTATCTACAAAAGATAGAAGTTTTAAAACCAGAATTGTAATCTTAATCTAATTTAAAACAGAATAAAATCCTAACATACTATAAGAGATAAAAGAAATCTGGAACTATTTCTCACGGATCCGAACATGACTCTTTCCTCTCGTGCACATGACATTCTTTCGGGTCTCTTGGTTGCATACGACATCCGATTTTGATGATTCTTGATGCGTTGGAAAGCTCTTTCGATTATCTTTCCAAAAAGTGCTCACACAACCAACTTGGACATCTATGCTGAAATTAGTGTTTGGTTGAGGTCGCTGAACAATCAGGCTTGGTCAGTTGAGTGTATAGTCCTCAGGCTGTGACCATGTGTCCTCAGGCTGCGACCATATGCTTCCGACCATGGGTTGCGACCTTGTACTTCCGATCATGGGCTGCGACCTTGGACGATGCTGCGACCTGGAGCCTTTCTGGTGTTGCGACCTTGAGTCTTTCTGATTGATGAGGTCGAAGTGATCGTTGGTCGAAGTTGCCAGAAAAGTGTTCATTCTTTCTTGGCTAGGAATTGGATCAACAATTTCATCCAGAACTCCCTCACATGTAACAACAAGCAAAAAACAATCATTAGGTAATATCATTTGTTCTGTAATTAAATAATTAATTCTCCCAAGAAACGAATTCACCTATTGTCCAAGGCGACACATATGCGCTTGAGTTAAAACATGTGGGTGTGTGGTCGTGATGCCCTCATCATACTCCCCTTCTTGAAAAAGAGTCGTCCTCGACTCTTGTCCATCATTCTCACCCAAGTATGGAGATAAATCAGCAACATTGAATGTATCACTCACTCCATAGTCCTCAGATAGCTTTAACGGTATGCATTATCATTGATTTTGGCAAGAATTTTGAATGGACCATCACCTCGCGGCAGAAGTTTGGACTTGCGTTGTTCTGGAAAACGATCATAATGCAAATGCAACCAAACTAAATTTCCTTCTTTGAACACAACTTCTTTTCTGCCTTTATCAGCATTCTTCTTATATTGAAGTTGCATCTTCTCAATATTGGCTTTGGTCGTCTCATGTATCTTACGAATCATTGCAGCACGCTGTTCAGCATCAAGATTACCTCTTTCGGAAAGCGGTAGAGGTAACACATCAATTGGGGCAGTAGGTTTGAATCCATAGACGACCTCGAACGGACAAAACTTGGTAGTAGAGTGCACAACACCGTTGTATGCGAATTCAATGTGTAGTAAGCACTCCTCCCAAAGCTTCAAATTTTTCTTGAGAACTGCCCGTAGCATAGTACCAAGTGTTCGGTTGATGACCTCGGTCTGGCCATCGGTCTGGGGATGACATGTCGTGGAAAACAACAGTTTCCTTCCAAGCTTCCCCAAAGCGTCCTCCAAAAGTGACTCAAAAATTTGGTATCATGATCAGAAACAATTGTCCTCGACACTCCATAGAGGCGAACGACCTCGCTGAAAAACAAATCAACAATGTGGGTAGCATAATCACTTTTATGACAAGGTATAAAATGAGCCATTTTAGAAAACCTATCATCGACAACAAATATACTATCCCTCCCCTTCTTAGTTCTTGGTCATCCCAACACAAAATCCATAGAAATATCCTCCCAAGGTACTTCCGAAATAGGAAGAGGCATATATAATACATGTGGGTTTAAACGAGACTTAGCTGTTTGACAAGTAGCGCATCGCCGTACGTAGCGCTCGATATCTCACCTCATTTTTGGCCAGTAGAAGTAGGTAGCCAAAACATCTTCGATTTTGTGTATCCCAAAATGTCCCATCAATCCTCCGCCATGAGCCTCCTGCAACAACAAAAGACGAACGGAACCAATAGGAACACAAAGCTTGTTAGCTCTAAACAAATAACCATCATTCAGTACATATCGAGCCCAACATCTTCCTTCTTAGCAATGAATGTAAATGTCTTTGAAATCCAAATCAGTTGAATATAGTTCTTTCAAACTTTCTAATCCAAGAATTTTGCAATCAAATTGGGACAACAATATGTAACGTCTAGACAATGCATCAGCAACCAAATTATCTTTACCTTTCTTATATTTGACAACATAAGGAAAGGATTCAATAAATTCAATCCACTTAGCATGTCTACAATTCAACTTACTTTGGCTACGAATGTGCTTCAATGCTTCATGATCCGAATGTATAACAAATTGAACTTACTTAGCATGTATAATCCGAATGTACGACAGAGATAATGTTGCCATGTTTCTAATACTCTAACCAATGCATACAATTCCTTGTCATAAGTTGAGTAGTTTAAAGTTGGACACTAAGCATGAGAACACCTCTAATTCTAATACCTCTAGCATCACATTCTATTTCAAACGTTTTATTAAAATCAGGAAGTTGTAGAAGTGGTGTATTGGTCAACTTATCTTTCAGTGTGTTGAAAGCGTCTTCTTGCACCTGTTCCCACTTGAAAGGCATGTTCTTCTTGGTCAAAAAATTGAGTGGGCCGGCGATCGTACTGAAATCCTGGACGAACCGGCTGTAGAAACCAGCAAGTCCGTGAAAACTCCGCACTTGTGTGTGATGAGGACATCCTTTGCATCAGCAATCGACCAGAAGAACTCTGCACTCGACTAGAAAGGCTCGAGGTCGCAGCATTGCTCAAGGTCACAGCCTAGGGTCGGAAGCACATGGTCGCAGCCTAGGGACCATACAACCTACCAACCAAGCAACAATCAGATGTTTGATCAGAGAATTCTACCAAGCGCCAATTTCATCATAGATGTTATAATTGGTCTTGTGAATACTTGTTGGAAAGGTATTTGAAAGAGCTTTCCAACGCATCAAAAATCATCACAATCTGACATCGTATGCAACTAGGAGACCCAAAAGAATGACAAGTGCACGAGAGAAAAGTGTCCAGTCCGGATCCGTGAGAAATAGTTCCAAATTCCTTTTATCTCTTATAATATGTTAGGATTTTATTCCTTTTTGAATTAGATTAAGATTTGAATTCCAGTTTAAACCTTCTATCTTTTGTAAACACCACCCTCTGTAAAAGATAGGCATGGTCATAGTTTTGGGACAACCATGAATTGAATACACAAATATTTTGAGAGAAGTTTTTGCTCTTGTTTTAGGGTTTGTGCCTAGAAGTCGCCGCCTAGAATTGGGAGTTATTCTCTTTACCATTTTTCTTGTAATTTCTTCGTTGATTGCAGGAACAATACGTCTACTTTTGCGTGGTCAAGTAGAAAACGATCAAAACGTGTGGTTGGGCGAGTTCTTTTGTCGCAGGTTGCTGTATTGACAGTGGTTGGCGCCATTGGTTCATCAGGTTACATGAATCAACGAGTTATCAACGATCCTATGTCGTGAAGATCAGGCACCCCCCATATCATCTTGGTATCAGAGCTTCGGTTTACACGGTACGATTATTTATCCCTTAGTTTAGATCTGTTTTCAGCCTATACACCAAAAAGCCAAAAAAATTGTTCTTCTTTCACGTTAGATTCAATCTGAAATCTTTGTGAGTTTTATTAGGTCTTAGTCCATTAGAGTCTTTGTTTAGTTGGCTGATCCAGACTTCTTTGCGTATCTTTTGTTTTTGTTTAATTCAAAACAAAAAAAAAACAAAATTCAAATCACGTGTATCCTTTGACAGCTAATCTGTCCTTTGCGAAAACTTTGAACCTATGTAAGACTAGCTGTTAAGAATTATATTTGGGCTTTACACACTTGAATTAATATCTTGAAAGTAATTTAACAGTAGGGTATTATAATCTTGTGCGCACCCGTGCTTGTGTGCTGATCCTAAATTAAAAAATATATCAAAAAAAATTACTAGTTTTTGTTTTGGTCAGCATCATTTTGAAAGCTTAAAAAAAAGATTTGTGTTCGATCAGATTGTGTTCTGGCTTTGTTGTGTGCAACTCATAGGCCAATTTTATATTGTGCAATAGCTAATGTCTTTTTGTATGATCCGTTTGAGACCTAGCCTTGGTTTTCGCACTAGGCTCGCCCAGATTCTAATATGCGGAATAACGAGATCTTACTCGAAAATACCGAAACCCAAAGGTTGATCGAAAACACAGTTCAAAATAATTGCACAACTCTTTATTTCAAAGAGGGCTTTACACGTCGAACGTTGGGCACACTTGCCTACGTCAAAGGAACTATAAGTGTCTAAAACTCAAATAAGTTCTATGACTCTTCGATGATCTAAACTAGACCTATTACAAGGTATTTATAGTCCAATCGTATGAGTACGTATCAGACTCAATAACCTAAACGTATTAGACTCATATAACTAATCCTAAACAGATAAGCTTAGTTTTACACATTCGGATCGGATTACAATTCCGAACAGGGAACGAATCCCTTTTCCTGGTCGCGGACCAATCCAAAGTCGCGGACCCATATGCGATCAGGACTTGGTCGCGAAGCCGAATGTGATCAGGACTTGGTCGCGAAGCCGTATGCGATCAGGACTTGAAGATCCTCCCGAATCATGACTCCCTTGTTGAGAAGGAGCCAACCCCTGTTGCGACCTCTCGATCGAACTGGAGATGTGGAAATCGGGTTTGTCCATCTTCTCTGGTGTACCACTTTGCCGCACGTGCTCGTTGATCTTTCCGACCGATTCGAAAAGTCTCCTTGGTGCCACTGCGGGTGGTAGTCACCTTCTTCTCCAGAATCACATCTTCACGTAGAAGTTCGTCTCGTTGATAGACCAAATCTTCAACATATGGTACTATGGTATCTGGCTCATCATCCAGCATTGAAGGCTCAAAGAGTTTGAGGTGCTCAACATTAACAACCGAGTAAATATCCATGTATGTAAGTAACTCGAGCTGACAAGCATTATTACCCACTTTCCGCAAAATCCAAAAAGGACCATAACGAATGGATTTGAGCTTCTTACCTTCACCTTTAAGTCTCTCCTTACTCAGATGTAACCATACCATATCACCTTCTTGAAATTGCGCATCAACTCGGTGTCGATCATGTCGCGTCTTGTACTTGAGTTGAGCTTTCAGCAAGTTCTGTTCAACCTCACGATGGAGTCGTTGAATACCTTCCAGGAACTTTTGTGCTCGATCCTGATCAGATGCTTCCTTGCTGTTCTGTGCTGAGGTAGGGATCACAAACTCCATGTCGAATGGACTCTGTGGCTGAAATCCTAAACAGACCTCAAACGGTGACTTTCCAGTTGAACCATGCACTGCTCGATTCAAAGCAAATTGCAGGTACGGTATGCTTTCATCCCAGGTCTTCGGGTGCTTCGAGTTATATCCTCTCAAAAGATGAACAACTGTGCGATTAACCACCTCGGTTTGACCATCAGTTTGCGGATGAAAAGCAGTACTCCTCTTCAGCTTGGTGTCCATCATCGTCCAGAGCGATCGCCAGAAGTGACTAAGGAACCGGGTATCGCGATCAGACACAATAGAAGTCGGCAGTCCGAAGTGTGTCCAAACGTGTTGAAAGAATACCCGAGCTGCCTCTTCTCCCGTGATAGTCTTCCGACCAGGTATAAGAATAATCATTTTGGAGAACCGATCAACGACCACGAATAGATAGTCGTTGCCACGTCGGGTCTTAGGCAATCCTCCCAAGAAATCCATAGATATGCTTTCCCATGGTCGCGATGGAACTGGCAAAGGAGTGTACAAACCTATTTTTCGGTTTGCCGGTTTCGAGATGCTGTAGAGACCACAGCCTCGAACAAAACTAGCCACATCTTGCTGCATATGCGGCCAGAACACATGTCGGTGAAGATTTTGCAACGTCTTTGTAACCCCAAAGTGACCAGCTACCTTCGATGTGTGCGCTTCTCGCATCCATTGAATTCGAGGTGCTCCACAAGGTATGCAAAGTAAATTGCCCTTGTACAAGAGTCCTTCTCGACGAACGAACTCTGTAGGTTTCCCTGTTTCGAGTTCAGTCAGTACTGTTTGAAAATCAGGGTCTTCACTGTACATAGTGGCATAGTCATCATGACATGAGGGCTCGATCTGCATGAACGCTGATAAACAGAGGGCCGTAACTGGTGGTCGCGACAACATGTCCGCCAATTTGTTGTGTACGCCCTTCTTGTACTTAATCACCAGATTGAACTGCTGCAGATACGACATCCACTTCATGTGCCGGGCTTGCTGTAGCTTGGACTGAGTTTGCAAATATTGCAATGGTTGATGGTCGGTGTGGACAACCGTCTCTTTACCCAAGAGGTAGCACCGCCAATGTTTCACGGCCTGATGCAGTGCGCATAACTCCTTATCATACGTCGGGTAGTTCTTCTGAGCTCCCTGGAATAACTCGGAGTGATATGCCACTGGTCGACCTTCTTGCATGAGCACTACGCCCATCGCGTAACCTGAGGCATCGGTTTCTAGCTCGAATGGTTTCTGGAGATTCGGCAAAGCTAACACAGGCGCCTCGCTGATCTTCCTTTTCAGCAAGAGAAACGTGTCCTCATGTTTCCCTGTCCACTCAAACTTCTAATCGATCCTGGTTAACGCATGCAATGGAGAAGCCACAATCGAGAAGTGTCGGATGAACTTCCGAAGATATTGGCATGCTCCCACAAAACTACGCACGTCCGTAACTGTTCGCGGTCGCGGCCACTCGTGAATCACTTTTACCTTATCTGGATCGATTTGCAACGTACCGTTGCCGACCAGGAATCCAAGGTAAAGTAGAGTTTGCTGGCCGAACTCGCACTTCTTACGGTTGAGGCGAAGTCGATATTGCCGAAGCTGATCGAACACCTTTTCGACATGAATGAGGTGCTCATCCCACGAACGACTATAAACCAATATGTCGTCGAGGTAAAGGATCACAAAGTCGTCGATGAACTGTCTCAATACGTCATTCATAAGACGCATGAAAGTTGCCGGGGCGTTGCAGAGACCAAACGGCATGACCAGCCATTCGAACAGACCTTGTCGTCTTTTGAATGCGGTCTTCCACGTATCCTCCTCTCGGATGCTGACTTGATGATATCCTGACTTAAAATCCAATTTGGAGAAGACAACAGCATGCTTCAATTGGTCTAACAGGTCGTCAATACGGGGAAGGGGGTACCGGTTCTTGATGGTGATCTTGTTCAGTGCTCGATAGTCGATGCACATACGCCAAGTCCCATCTTTCTTTGGTACTAACACCACAGGAGATCCACAAGGTGAACTACTTGGTTGAATGACACCATCGTTCAGCAACTCACCAAGTTGTCTTTTGATCTCTTCATTCTCCAATACTGAGTTGCGATACATACTCAGATTGGGCAGTGTCGCATCGGACACAAGCTGAATTTCGTGCTCGATTGGATGTTTCGGCGGACGACCTTGGGTAGTCTCGAACAGATCACTGTATTTCTCTAGTAGTCCCGACAAACGACCAGAATCTTCTCGGCACGCCAACGGCAATGCTGGTCGAGTACCCTTACTTTGTCCAATGGGTCGAATCATGACAAGTACATACTTGTGACATGCATTAACAATTCGTTTGGCTTGATTTGCGGTAATCAAGTTCGAAGTGTTGACGTGGACGTCTCTACTGATCACGAACTTAACTCCGTCTTTGGTGAGGTCGTACTCTTGCGCTCGCCGATGGAAGTGAGCGTCTCGATCATACAGATACGGACTCCCAAATATCACCTGACAGATATCGATAGGGACAACATCGCATTGCACCTCATCGATGTACCGTGCAGAGATCGCAAACTTCAACACACACTGACTCGTAATCTGTTGGTTCACGTTGGATGTAAACCAACCCAGCGGATATGGTCGCGGGTGTGTGGTTGTCTTCAACCCAAGTCGTCGAACCAGTCCAGCGGAGACCAGATTCTTCTGACTTCCGGGATCAAATATCGCTGCGACCACTTCGTGCTTCACCTGGATGTTGATGGTAAACAAGTCCTCTGTTGGGTGATGGTCGTTTGGTGGATCCGAACCCTTCTCCTTCGGCATTGCCATCAGAGACAAGGTCGTATCCGCCTCATTAACCGAATTCACTCGAACAACTTCTTCGTCGGGTGAAGTCGCAGTAGCCGTGGTTGTTCTTTTCCCTGGTCCGTTTTTCTTTGGTCGAAGTTCAGGATGAAGCTTGTAGCATTTGTCCTTCGTATGTCCCGCGACTTGACAATGCTCACAAAAAGCACCCGTGCCCGATTTTGAAGCGTTCTTCTTCGGACTCGGCTTTTTCTTTGTCGAGGTCGCACTTTCCTTCGTGCTTTTGTCGCTGCGGGATTTGTTCTTCTTCTCGATCGCCATAGTAGTTGTGCTCGCGGTCGCGATATCTTGGACGCCGAACAGACTTAGCTCAGTACTGATCGTTTTCTGAAGTCCAGATGTGTATTTCCGAAATACCTGAGGGTTGGATAGTGAGATGCCAATGACCATTGCTTGTCGTCGAAACTCTGTCGTATAGTCTTGGACGGTCTGGTCGCGCCGTTGGTACAGTCTGTGCCAACGCTCTCATCTCTCGTCAAGGTAGCCCATCGGATAGAATTCTTGTCGTAGAAGTCGTTTGAATTGACCCCACGCAAGGTCGTCAGCTTCACCACTGGCGACAAGAGCCTTCCACCATGTCTTGGCGTGGTCCTTCATCTTCAAAGGTGCAAATTTGACCTTTTGAGCGCTATTGAACCCTTTCAGGTCAAAGTAGGTCTCAAGTTGATCGATCCAAGAATCCAGCTTTTCGGCATTGATCACCCCATCATATATGGGTATATCAATCTTAGCGTCGACCTTAAAAGATCCGACAGCTAAGGAGGTGTTGGCGAGGTCGTCGGTTTTGTGGTCGCCTTCGTCTTCATTTTCGTCTGCCCTACGCAAGTCTTCACCAGTCTTCTCACCCGTAACCTTCCCTACTTCAGGAGGTACAATCATGGCCTGCTGCTTAATCCAAGCTAGCACGGTTTCCATGTCGGTGGAGAGCTTAGCCACTTGTTCGGCTAGGTTAGCTTGAATGGAGGTATCGTCAGACATTGTCGGAGACGCGACTGTAGGAACCGTCAATTGATCGCCTGAAGTTTTGCCGGAGGTTTTGTAACCCTGGCGAGTCTTCACCATCCACAGGATAAGAAAGTTACTCTGATACCAACTTGATCCGTTTGAGACCTAGCCTTGGTTTTCGCACTAGGCTCGCCCAGATTCTAATATGCGGAATAACGAGATCTTACTCGGAAATACCGAAACCCAAAGGTTGATCAAAAACACAGTTCAAAATAATTGCACAACTCTTTATTTCAAAGAGGGCTTTACACGTCGAACGTTGGGCACACTTGCCTACGTCGAAGGAACTATAAGTGTCTAAAACTCAAATAAGTTCTATGACTCTTCAATGATCTAAACTAGACCTATTACAAGGTATTTATAGTCCAATCGTATGAGTACGTATCAGACTCAATAACCTAAACGTATTAGACTCATATAACTAATCCTAAACAGATAAGCTTAGTTTTACACATTCGGATCGGATTACAATTCCGAACAGGGAACGAATCCCTTTTCCTGGTCGCGGACCAATCCAAAGTCGCGGACCCATATGCGATCAGGACTTGGTCGCGAAGCCGTATGCGATCAGGACTTGGAGATCCTCCCAGATCATTATGACTTGTGCAACACGAGCTGTTTGTGTTATCACTCATTTTTTTGTTAGCTCGTTCTTTTGGTTGTATCAAGTTACGTCATCTTTGTGTGTGAGTTGCTTTGTCTTTCACTTATATCTTAAGATCAGCAACTAGGCATTGGATCTAGTTTGGATTGTTACCTAACTTCACAATATCAAGAATTTTGGATTGCTTAGGATAACACTTAACCTTCCAAGCTCCACATACAAGCCATTGTTGTTACAGTACTTGGACAATGAATTCGCTTGATTCATCACCTTTGATCATCTACTGCCACTATAGTGTGTACAACACCTCAATCTAGTGAAGAAAACATAAGAACTTCGGTTGATAAGGAGAGTGTGAGGTTGAGTGATTCGACAAAAAAAATTATCCATATTTCTTCTTGTTTCTACTTGTACTCACCATGGCAGGTAAAAGAAAAGGAGGAACCGACACCCTATATGACCCAGGTTGATCTAGACAATATGACCCATGTTTTCAATGTGTAATTGAATGAGAACATGAGCATCTTGCGAAGGGAGATCGCATCGGAGATGGACGGTGAATCGAACAAGAAACTGGAGGAGCTACATCAAGAACGAACACCAGGTGATGCTAGTGTTCATGGAGGAGGATTAGACCGCGACGAGACTGACGAGGAGATCGTTGCTCATTTGGCACGTGAGGTCCAAGCGAGGAGAGATCGAGCCGCTGCCAATGTGGTTCGACCACCACCTCCAAGGCATGGAGAAGGAGGCCGTGGTGCTGCCCATGGTCTAGGGAGAGGCCGTGGTCGCGGCCATGATGATCATCCTGAAGAGAAGTTTGGCAAACTTAAGTTCAACATCCCAAAATTTGAAGTCAACTCTGATCCTGATGCCTATCTCACATGGGAGCTCAAGGTAGAGAAGATATTTCGAATGCATAACTATTCGAAAGCAAAGAAGCTACACATGGCCTCACTTGAGTTTGATGGCTACGTGCTAATTTGGTGGGAACAAGTGCTGAACCAAAGATACGAGAATGGGGAGCCTCCAATTGCTTCGTGGGCTGAGATGAAGTGAGAGATGAGAGCACGTTTTGTCCTTGGACATTACAAACGTGATCTCTTTGATCGATTGCAGAATTTGAGAGTTCCATCATCCAATGCAACCAAAACACGCTTCAATTTGGGACGAGGTACAACTTCAACTAATACTAGTTCCAATACTTCTGTCCATTCTTCCTTAGTTGCAAAATCAACATCTACTACAAGTGAGAATAAGTCCTCGGTATCCACTACCTCTTTAATTGGCTCCACAGCCAAGAGTAGTGACATTCAGTGCTTTAAATCTTTGGGGCCTGGTTACATCGCCAAGGAATGCCCAAATAATCATATTATGCTTGTCACCGATGAAGGAGAGTATGATTCCAAGAGTGAAGATGACCCAGAACAGCTAACTCATCCAGGAAACTATGCCGAAGCACTGAAAGAAGATAAGAATGAGGGGCGTATTTTGCAGGCATTCGAGGACGTGTTTCCAAAGGATATACCTGTTGGTCTACCTCTCATGCGTGGCATTGAGCATCAAATTTACCTCATCCCTGAAGCCTTGATGAGGACATCCTTCGCACCACATTTAACGTTTTGGACCTTTCTCCGTCCTTCAGTTCTACACTGTCGGATTTGAGGACGAGTCCTTTTCAAGAAGGGGAGTATGATGAGGACATTCTTCATATCAGTGATCGACCAGAAAGGCTCAAGGTGGCAGCCTAGGGTCGGAAGCACATGGTTGCAGCCTAAGGACCATACAACCTACCAACCAAGCGACGATTGGATGTTTGATCAAAGAATTTGACCAAGCACCAATTTCAGAATAGATGTTTTAATTGGCCGTGTGAGTACTTGTTGGAAAGATATTCGAAAGATGTTTCCAACGCATCAAAAATCATCAAAATCTGACATCGTATGCAACCAGGAGACCTAAAAGAATGACAAGTTCACGAGAGGAAAGAGTCCAGTCCGGATCCGTGAGAAATAGTTCCGAATTCCTTTTATCTCTTATAGTATGTTAGGATTTTATTCTGTTTCGAATTAGATTAAGATTTGAATTCCAGTTTAAACCTTCTATCTTTTGTAAACACCACCCTCTATAAAAGAGAGACATGGTCATAGTTTTGGGACAACTACGAATTGAATACACAAATATTTTGAGAGAAGTTTTTACTCTTGTTCTAGGGGTTGTGCTCAGAAGCCGCCGCCTAGAATTGGGAGTTATTCTCTTTACCATTGTTCTTGTAATTTCTTTGTTGATTGCAGGAACAGTGTGTCTACTTTTGCGTGTTCAAGTAGATAACGATCAAAGCGTGTGGTTGGGTGAATTCTTTTGTCGTAGGTTGCTGTATTGACAATGGTTGGCGCCATCAGTTCGTCAGGTTACACGAATCAACGAGTTATCAACGATCCTACGTCATGAAGATCGGGCACCCCCCGTATCAGTGTGGCTGTTGTAGGTGTAGGCCATGCTCGAATTGCTTGCACCTTTTGCTCATCCACCTCAATGCCCTGCGCGGTCACAACAAAACCAAGAAACATGACTCGATCCGTGCAGAAGGTGCACTTCTCAAGGTTAGCAAACAAACATGTCTCTCTCAAGACAGCAAAAACTTGGCGCCAATGCCCCAAATGTTCATCCAAAGTCTTGCTGTAAATTAAGATATCATCAAAATAAACCACCACAAAGTGTTCGATAAAAGCACGCAACACTTCGTTCATTAAGCGCATAAACGTACTAGGTGCATTAGTAAGATCAAATGGCATGACCAACCATTCAAATAACCCAAATTTAGTCTTCAATGCGGTTTTCCATTCATCACCTAGTTTCATTCTAATTTGGTGGTAACCACTACGCAAATCGACCTTAGAAAAGATGGTCGAACCAATCAATTCGTCAAGCATATCATCTAACCGAGGAATCAGATGACGATAACTAACAGTGATATTATTAATAGCTTGAAAATCTATACACATCCTCCATGACCCATCCTTCTTTGGCACAAGTAAAACAGGAACAACACAAGGACTTAAACTTTCGCGCACGTACCCTTTGTCAAGCAGCTCTTGTACCTGGCGCTGAATTTCTTTGGTCTCTTCTGGATTGGTGCAATATGGAGGCCGATTGGGCAAGGGTGCCCCTGGAATGAGGTCGATTTAATGCTCTATCCCTCACAATGGTGGCAGCCCCGCAGGGATCTCGGTTGGAAACACGTCCTCAAATTCCTGCAGTAAAGAAACAACCGAAACGGGCAAAGTAGAGAGTAAAGCATTAGTAAAAACGAGAGTGTCTTTGCACACAAGCACAAAGCACTCTTGGGGATGGGTTTCAAGCTCTTGCATCTCATGTTTGGTGGCTAACAGAAACTGTCCCTTAAGCTAAACTTCTCTTTTCTTTTCACTCTTTTCTTTCTTTTCGCTCAATTTAGTTTGGTGGCTCTCACTCCCCGATTTGTGGTTCTCACTCATCGCTCTCTCTTTTCTCTCATGTTCAGCTCTATCTAAATCATCTTTGAGAATTTCATCCGAAGATATTGGAACCAGCGAAACCTTCTTGTTGTTGTGCACAAAAGAGTACTTGTTGGAATGCACATGATGTGTAGTATCCTTGTCGTATTGCCATGGTCATCCAAGTAGTAATGCACAAGCTTGCATCGATACCATATCACAGTCCACAAAATCAAAATAGGAACCTACATAAAAGTGGACACGTACCATCGCGGTCACCTTCAACTTGCCACATGAATTGAACCATTGAATGTAGTATGGCTATGGGTGTGTTCGTGTGGACAAGCCGAGCTTCGCGACCATCTCAGAACTGGCAATGTTGTTGCAGCTTCCACCTTCAATGATGACCTTGCACGAGTGCTGCATGATCACAAACTTTGATTGAAATAAATTGTGGCGCTGCCCCTGCTCCGCCTTTTCCATCTGCAAGCTAAGAACGTGACAAACAATAAGGCTGGTATGACCAGCGTCAAAAGTGATCTCCTCTGTGTTAGAGCCCAACATGTCCTGTTGCTCCTCATGGTCAGATTCTTCTTCGACCTCATTAGCCGATGTGTACTCTCCATCATCCCGAACGATGAGGGCAGGCTGATTTGGGCAATCACGCATGTAATGCCCCTTCCCTTTGCATTTGAAACACTCTATCTCTCTTGTTCTTCCTATAGAAGGGACCGATGATGAACTTTTGGTGGGGACAGTAGTGGTCGTCTTTGAATCAGTGACCTTGGATGTTGAAATAGCAGGGCAGCTCGCGGACTGTACTCGACCAGTTGATGCAGCAACTCCGCTAGTGGATGTCGCACTCTTTTGTTGTGAAGTAGTGCTCTTCCAAGGTGTGGTCGCACTAGGGTAGCTTCGACCAAGTTTGTTGTAGCTTGGTTGTTTCCCTTGCACTTGCCTCTCAGCTTTGCATGCATAGTGAAACAACTAATCCAAAGAGGCGTACGTCTGAAAATCAAGGATGTCTTGTATCTCACGATTCAATCTACTCAAGAATCTGGCCATCTTTGCATTCTCCTCTTGCACATTAGCACGAAGCATACTTACTTTCAGCTCTTGATAGTACTCTTCCACAGATTTTCTACCTTGATTCAATCTCTGAAATCTATTAAGCAAATCTCTCTCAAAATAAGCAGGTACAAACCTGGACCTCATCAAGCGCTTCATATCATCCCAAATGTGAGGAGCTCTATCTCTTTGGCGGATTTGACTCCACCTAATAGAAGCATAATCAACAAACTCACTGGTGGCAGCACGTACTTGGCGATCTTCTAGATAAAGATGAAAACTGAACTTTTGCTTGACGAGCAACTCCCAATCGAGATATGCTTCTGGATTAAAATTCCCATCAAAGCTAGGCACAGTAAATTTGATCTTTTCCAAGGCATCATCCCTTCGGGCTTCATTGCGGTGACATGCATATTCCCCCATGCCTCGACGGTTTCGTTCAAGTCGTTGTTGATCAGGATCTAAAACGATGTCCTCATTATCGGCCACATAATTATCATATCTTGCTTCATTAGCGGCTTCCTGGAATGCAGCGTTCAAGTTCGCCCTTGGTTGAAGTGGAACGGCAGCCACACCATGATTATTGGCCTCAATTGGACCTTGAGGGAATCGAGGTGGTGCGTGTTGTCGTGGTGGTGTCCGCTCAACTTGCTCAAGTCAAACGTCCATCTCGTCAAGACGATTCTCTAAGCCAGTCAAACGAGGAACTAGCTGTTTGTTCAGCATCCGCTTAAAGTGACCGAACAGGGCTTGAGATCGCGGAGACTATGGGAGCACTGGTGGTCGATCCACACTGTCCAAGACATCAGCATCACTATCATGCAACGAACCTCGTGAACCCTTCGATCCTGCCATGCTTGGTAAACACACAAAAATCTCCTACTAACTACTGAATATATGTGGAACTCTCAACCTCACAAACCTTACCAACCGAAACTCTTACCCCTCTTACTGTTTGCAATTAGCTTGCCAGGTCGTGATAACCAGAAAAGGAGATAAGTATAGCGATTGCAATGTGAGGTACGCGCGGACCAATGGTGAATATGTGGGGTTGTAGGTAGGGAAAATTATGTGTATCCAAAGAAAGCAATCAGTTATCTCAGAAATTGCGAAATTGAATAATAGTTCACAGGAGTTCTAGTCCTAATTGCTGATCAAACAATGAAAGGTTTGGTTTCTAGCAACAGGCTATAGAACTCCCTCAAGATTTTCTTTTTCTTTCACCTCCTCTTTTTTTTGACACTTTTTTTTACACTAATTTTTTTGACACTTTTGTATGTGTTCTTGCCTCCTTTTGGTATTTTTGTTTTAAGATTCACGGCAAGATGCAATCTATTAACTCAGCAGCAAGGGCTCAATCTAACTCAACGGAATGAAAACTCAATTAAGCAAACTGACTAGGAAATTTTTTGTTTTTTCTGGCAATTTTCTGAACTCTAGGTAAAAATAAAATTCAAACAACTAAACTAGGGATAAATGAATTCCTACCGGCAACGTGAGCTCTGATACCAACTGATATGCACATGCATCTTAAGGCGAGGCGTGTGCATATCAATATGTTATAGAAGTTTATTTAGCTACTTCTCCTTCCGACTCTTGGGTATTTGATATCGAATCGGCTGTTCATATTTGCACTTCGATGCAGGGGCTCAAAAGAAGTAGAAATTTGGCTAAGGGCAAGGTTCAACTTCGCGTTGGCAATAGAGCAAGAGTTGCGGCCTTAGCTGTTGGAACTTTTAAATTAGCTTTACCTTCAGGATTATTTTTAGAACTTAATAATTGCTATTATATTCTTGTCATAAGCAAAAACATTGTATATGTGTCGTGCTTGGACACGTTGGGTTATGAATTTAAAATAAATAACAACTGTTGTTCTTTTTATCTAAATGATATGTTTTATGGTAATGCCTCATTGGAGAATGAGCTTTATCAACTAAATCTTGAATTACCTGTCTATAACATATGTACTAAGAGTCTTAAGCCCAATGATTTGAATCCCACATTTATCTGGCATTGTTGTTTAGGCCATATAAATGAGAAACGCATCATGAAACTCCTGAAAGAAGGTCTTCTAGACTCATTTGATTTTCAATCATGTGATGTGTGTGAATCTTGTTTACTCGGCAAAATGATAAAGGCACATTTCACAGGTGAAAGTGAAAGGAAAAATGACTTATTGGCTCTTGTTCATACTGACGTATGTGGACCATTAAGTTCAACAGCTAAAGGTGGTTTTCAGTAGTGCATAACTTTTACCGATGACTTTAGTAGATATGGATATGTCTACTTAATGAGACATAAATATAAAACTTTTGATAAATTCAAGGAATTTCAGAATGAAGTACAAAATCAACTTGGCAAAACAATCAAAACCCTGTGATCTAATCATGGAGGGGATTATTTGAGCCAAGAATTTGGTGATCATCTAAAACAACACGGAATTATTCCACAATTGACTCCGCCAGGAACACCTCAATGGCATGGTGTTTCATAACAACGGAACATGATCTTGTTGGACATGGTTCGGTCAATGATGAGCCAAATTGATCTTCCATTGTCCTTCTGAGGATATGCTCTAGAAACAGCTGCGTTCACATTAAATAAGGTTTCATCAAAAGCTATAAAAAAGACACTATATGAGATATGGACTGGAAGGCGTCCCGGGTTGTTTTTTCTTAAGATTCGGGGTTGTGAGGCTTATGTAAAACGTTTAATGTCTAATAAGCTTGAACCCAAATTAGATAAATGCTTCTTTGTGGAATATCCTAAGGAAACAAAAGGATACTACTTCTATAATCGAGAAGAAAACAAAGTGTTTGTTGCTCGAAATGGTGTCTTTTTGGAGAAAGAGTTTCTCTCCAAAGGAGCAAGTAGGAGCACAGTGCAACTTGAAGAAATTCGGGAATCACTAGAAATTGTTTCAGCACCCACTAAAGTTCAGCAAGACCTGCAGAATAATGTAGAAAATATAGAACATACACCGGTTACACGTAGGTTTAAAAGGATACATCACGTACCTGAAAGGTACGTGTTCCTTACAATGGAGCAGTGTGAAGTATTATTGCTAGACAATGATGAGCCCAAGACTTACGAAGAAGCGATGATGAGCCCGGACTCTGAGAAATGGCTTGGATCCATGAGATCAAAAATTGAATCCATGTATGACAATTGAGTCTGGAACTTAGTTGATCTGCTTGATGGTGTAAAAACTATTGAATGCAAATGAGTTTATAAAAAAAAGATTGACATGGATGGTCATATTCATATCCACAAAACACTATTAGTTGCAAAAGGTTTCAAGCGAATTCAAGGTGTTGATTATGATGAAACATTTTCGCCATTGCTATGTTAAAGTCAATCAGGATCATCCTAGCTATTGTTGTCTATTTTGACTATGAGATATGGCAGATGGATATCAACATGACTTTCCTAAATAGAAACCTAAGTTAGGATGTGTATATGGCACAGCCTAAAAGTTTTGCTGATCCAGAAAATACTAAGAAAGTATGCAAACTTCAGAAATCCATTTATGGGTTGAAGCAAACATTCGGAGTTGGAATCTTTGTTTTGATGAAGTAGTCAAATAGTTTGACTTCATCAAAAATGAAGAAGAGTCTTGTGTTTACAAAAAGACAAGTGGGAGCACACTTGTTTTTCTGATCTTATATGTGGATGACATACTTTTGATCGGAAATGATATTCCTATGCTTGAGTCTGTGAAGTCCTCATTGAAAAGTAGCTTTTCTATAAAAGACTTAGGTGAGGCAGAGTATATTTTGGGTATTAAGATCTATGAGATAGATCTAAAAGGTTGATTGGATTATGCCAAAGTACGTATGTTGACAAAGTGTTGAATCGATTCAACATTCATGATTCCAAGAAAGGTTTTCTACCAATATTATGTGGCATTAGTCTTAGCAAGAGTCAATGTCCTTCGACATCTAATGAGAGGGACCAAATGAATAAGATTCCATATACTTCTACTATTGGGTCTATTATGATGACATGTTTTGTATATGCCTAGATGTCTCCTATGCTCTAAGTGTACACGTAGATACCAATCAAATCTAGGTGAGAGTCACTGAATTGTTGTAAAAAAAACATCCTTAAATACTTGAGAAGGACTAAGGATGTGTTCCTGGATTATGGAGGAGAGGAAGAATTCGTTGTTAGTGGTTACACTGATGCTAACTTCCAAACCAGTAAAGATGATTTCAACTCACAATCTGATTTTATGTTTTGCCTTAATGGAGGAGTTGTAAGCTGGAAGAGTTCCAAGCAAGAAACTGTTGCTGATTCTACAACAGAAGTAGAGTACATTGCTGCTTCTGAAGCTGCTAAAGAAGCCGTTTGGATTAAAAAGTTCATCTCTGAACTTGATGTGGTTTCTACCGTTTCAAGCCCAATGGATCTCTATTGTGATAATAGTGGAGCCATTGCGTAAGTCAAGGAACCAAGGTCTCATCAGAAATCCAAACATATACTAAGGCGTTATCACCTCATCAGAGAAATCGTGAATAGAGGTGATGTGAAGATTGCAAAGTGTCCACGAATTTGAATGTTGCTAATCCATTGACAAAGCCTCTCCCGCAACCAAAGCATGAGGCGCATACTAGAGCAATAGGTATTAGATACCTTCATGATTGACTCTAGTTCAAGTGGGAGATTGTTAGTGATATGTCCTAGAGAAAATCACAGAGTTGTATGTATTTTTGTTATGTTTATGAACATTTGAATAATATGTTATTTTTTTTAAATAAATTATCATCTTGGTTCGGTCAACAAGTTATTCATGAAACTCTAAATTTATTTGATGATATTATTCTATAAAGTCTCTGGTCCATTATCTTTAAATAGAACATTATTGATTAATATATTAGCACATATATTGATTGATGGTCATGTTTCACAGACCGTGAATATAAAATATCAAATTAATAATGTAGACATATAGTGGAGAATATATTATTAGATAGACTCATTTTGAGACATTATTTGGATTTGTCATTTAAGTGTTATCAGTTGATCTCAAATAATGTTTATGATTGATCCATAGACCTAAGATCATCCTAGTTTCCTACATGTGTATTAGTATACTTTGATACTACCAAACAGTACTTTTAATTGAGTGGTAATAAAGGTAACATTCGGGTATGCTATGAGTAATGCGGAGGAATGTGAATGGTTAAAATGAAATCTGCATCTCTCATATAATGAGAGAGATATCTCTGGACCCCTCGATATAGATAAACTGAGAAGTGCATGGCCATACCATTTATGGTTGAGTGTCAACTACGGAAAGATCAATTCACTATGAGATCGAGAAAGTATTGAACTATGCAAGGATGGCACATTTCTTGTCTTTGGTTTAATTTGGTATCGTATAGTAAGAGGATCAAGATGAAGACATTATATAGGTTCGTTGATTATGATTTTCGTGTGTATTTGGATGGTTGTTATGTCCTGTTAGGAGCCACTACTAACTTACAATTTAGGTAAGTATTCCCGGGTCATGACCAGATATGCATGAATCTATAGGGTCACACTCTTAACGGGTTGCAACAATGCAATTCGGATTGAGTCTGTTATGGGGTTTCGGCATCAGATTCGGAGACCTAAGGTTAAACTCCTTATGCATTCCGATTGGGTTTGTTATGGGGTTTCATATCAGACTCGGAGATCTAATGTTAGACTCCTTCTGCATTCGGATTGGATCTATTATGGGGTTTCGTATCAGACACGGAGACTTAATGTTAGACTCCTCCTGTAGTTCGAATAAGATTCGTATCACATCAGGAAACCTAATCTATTAGGGTTCTTTCTGCAGGGCTCTATACAAAGAGAGGTATGATGGGTTTTGAGAACATCATGAAAAACCATAACTGCCATCTCCTCTAAGGTAATAGCCCCTAAACCCTTGTCGTGCGCATTGGTGCTAGTACACCATCGTACGACGTTCCATCTCGGTACGTGTGGATATCGATAGAGGCGCTAGTTACTGCAATTGCTATGCTGATCAGGATAATCCACGAGTGGTCACTTTCATCTACGTACGTTGAACAGGACGATCCGCAAATGATTGTTGTGCACATTCGACCGCTTCACCCAATCTTCTTCGACTATTGGTAACAATCTAATTTATGGTCTATTATTTGCAATCTTCGAGTAAAAATTATTCAAATTCTGCTAGTGTAGCTTACTTGGTTTACTACAATAAGTTTGTTATGAAAGATTCCTGTATAGGTCTAACACGGAAATAACATGCAAATCACCAATTTAGTGAAAGAGTACACACGTCGCTGATTCAGGTATCAAATTAACACAAAAAATTCTCAAAATAATTGTGAATGTGGGTTACCTACCAACCTTTAAAATTTTTATTCCAAATTCGATCAATCTTGCGGGGAAACAAAAATGAGAAGGCTGCTATAAATATAACTGTCTTTTCTTTTTAGTTTATCAGTTGTCAAAATTTATTTTTGTTTGTCCTATATCCGATTGAGTTTGAATTTGAAATTTTAAATGTTGGTAGGTTACTCAACAAACTATGTTCACAATTGTTTTAGAATTTTTATGTTGATTTGATACTTAAACCAGTGTGATTTTCATGTTTTCTCTGAATTGATGGTTTGCGCCACATATACCAAGGTCTAATACAAGAACTCATACACTTAATAGGAAACCAACGATTTTGGAGCTCTCAAACGTGAGCTAGAAGATGCCAAACAGGTACTTATTGAAGAGGGGGAGTCAAGCATACACATACATGACACCATACAAATATATGATAAGTCAGTAGCATACAGTGGCAAGTACATAAGGATCTGCATGTACATGTTGGTATAGATCTCTTATCCTACTCACACTATGATTGGAGACTTACAAGTATTCTAAGTCTAATATTATTTGGTATATATTTCCTATTTGCAGTAAATTTAGGATTAAAGATCAATATAAACCTATGGATTGTGGCATCAGCAAATCAAGCAAGCCAACCTGTCCAAACTAGAAGCAATAGGGGCACAGAGAAAATAAATGCTAGAGTTCCTTGAGTAGTAAATTATTGTATAAAGCAATAGTTGAATGGTCCAAAAGTTGAGGGTTGTGAAAGAACAACAATTTCTTATATTCTTTTAGAATTGTATTCAAGAATTTGGGGCCTTTCTTCGAAAATGAAAAGCATTAATTTCATCTATCTAGACCCTTGAAATTTGACTCGTTTTTGAAACCTTTACTTGTCCATGTTTGCAAATTATTATATTAAAACTCTAGCTCAAATGAAAACACTGCTGGAATTGTGTTATTTTTTTTTTTCAGGACAAAGACGTTGAATATAATTAAATTTGGAACAAATGCACAAGCAGTATCAGTAAAAACGGTGTTCTAGAGAGGAATACATAGCTAAAAGAAAACTATATTCCAGTCGGTTTTGCAGCAGATTTTGTTATGAATTTAAAAACAAAGTTCAAAATGAATTCTAATTGAGTTAATTACGGACTCTTAGCTATAAAAAGAAGGCGATCCCACATCAATTAGTCATTGAGAGATCAAGTCTCATCATCTAAAGTTTTAGATTAGTTTTTTAACTATAGTTTTAACTTCCTTCAAGGCTAGATTAGTTTTTCTAGTTCAACATCAAGTTTTGTAATGCCGATCTGGATGATGATTTCTTTTGATTCAGGAGATTGCTATGTTTTCTTTTATTAATCATGTATATGTTTTCTTTGGGTTTTCTTTGATTATGAGCAACTAATTTTTCTCTAGGATTAGAGATGACCTAATATTGAAGGCACAATGTCAGCTATGGTTTATTTCTAAGATTGTTTTTTTATTGCCAAGGTTTTCGATTTCTAAACCCTAAATTGTTTCTTCATATTTGATATCATTCATACTCTATGAGATACTCGGTATTCATATGTTAAGGCAATATGCGACCACTATGCATTAACGATTCATCTAGCAGATGCGATCTTTTGGAACCATCGCTTGGTTTATGTGCCAATAATCTCGCATGTTCCAGTGGAAATTTTTGTAATTAATATGCTAATCAATTGCCATAGTTTCATTGTGATTGATGGTAGAGGATAATCTCTAAACCCTAGTCCTAGATAACATAAGATTTTATCTAAAACCTTAGTTTTGATAGTAGTAGTGTAAAACAATATTTTCTTGTAGTAGTAGATCCTATTCTCCAAAGCACTCTATATTTTATATTTAGATTGGTGATTTCACTTCAAAGAATACTTTCTGCTTGTTTCCTATAAGTTTGACCCTTATCGCGTATAGAAACGAATGCTCGCAAGCGCACAGGTACGTTGTAGTCTTCATCCGGAGTATTCTGAGTATCATATCCTTAGGAAGCGAAGTGATCTTACCTTTGTAATTACCCTTTCACTACTAAGGAGAGCTAAAGAATAGAATGAATTAGAAAAATAAAAGATTTAGGAGAAATAAATAGGGTTTAATCTATAACTAAAAGCCTTCCCTAGATCACAGTTCACCTAGATAAATTTATTGGTAATACTCAACCTAGTTCTTGTTGTGATGATAATTCAAATAGGAGGTGCAATACCATACCCTAAGCATGTTACTAGACGCGTGCCCCTCAAGCCATGAGACCAAAAGATCACGAATACTTCCAGTTCTCGAAATTCTAGCTACACCTACATTTCTCCAAGTTTGCTAAATCGACCTAGGCACCGCGTCTAATCTGACAAACAGCACATAACCGATTGAATTATGCATAAGAACAAAGCACCCAAGAGAATCCAAAGAATATGTAATCACCACTGTCGACGATCAGTAGATGACTATCGAACTTATAAAAATGTTAAAGAGACTAAGAACAAAGTATGGTGGTCGAGCAGAAGATGAATCACACAAGAGACAGAGTTTTTATATAGGTTTGAGCCCTCAAAGATGAATAATAACTCTACTTCCTGTGTATGTAATCACTCAAGAGATTGAATGTTTACAAAGATGAATCTAGTCAAGAGAAATAGATAACTATCTTTTTGTGTAGTCTTCTCCCTGTCCCCTATCCTCACAAAGTGTTCTCCTCATATAGTAGTAAATAAGTAGTTATTACACGTCAATTAGTAGGAGAACTGTTCGACGGTTGTTGAAGAATTGTTTGACAATTATTGAGGAACTGCTTGACAGTTTTTGTGGAACCACTTGGCAGTTATTGAAGAATTGCTTTGAAGTCGTTTGTATGCAGCAATTGCTATCAGTTTTCTTCACGATGCAGTTATAAAGGCGGTTCCTAGAGAATCTCGTGCCGACTGCCTTGTGGTGAAGACTGTGGAGTGTTGTGATGTCTCTGGTCGAAAGTAATTGATACTTCGATCAAGAATCTTATTATTCTTAACCAGGGATAACTTAAGTCGTGCCTTCAACCAGAGCAGATCGTGGTCGAACACACTTGTTTGCACCTAACCGCAACTCGTGCGCCTTCGACCAGAGCAGATTGTGATCGATCAAAAACGCTTGCTTGTCTTCGTCCAGAATGGATCGTTGTCTTAGACTGTCTTCCACCAAAATGAGATATGTAATCCTCGTCAACCACAAATAAACAAAATCAAACAAAACCCAAATAATTCGTCAGGATCTCTGGATCTAGAAAAGATGGGAGTTCACCCCCACATAATAATTAGAAGCCATCATGATAAGAATAGATGCAAAGTACAACAATCTCCCCCTTAGATGTGATAGACACCCTAGCTTGGAGATGCTGGGACCGTCAACTTCAATTCCTACAGTTGTGGCTTCAGCGTCACTTTGACCCTCTCTTCATTTGAGATTATGAGGTCTGAAATCCTAGATGGATCTTCTCCTCCTCCTAGTCATGTAAGTCCCTTTTTTATAGACTTAGAGGCATGAAATGCGGTCTTTGAAGTCCCACCACGAAAAGACGTCGTTACAAACCAAACTCCTCAGCGCATAGTTTGACGTCTTTCCTTCTCTATGGAGCATGGTTTGGACACATAGTTCTGGAAACCATGCACCTTATTCTTATGGCCCAATCAGCACTACGACACGGTAGCCTAACACAAACAATTACTATTCCCATTAACACTGCTGGTGATAATGTTTATACTTTTACCAGCACTCGAACCATTAAGAACTAGTTATTCCTACTGGACTAGTTGGTGGTAATTTAAGAATTCAAATTTATAATATTGAAACATTGGTTCCACCACCACCGCTCGGAATAATATTTATGCAAATGGAATATTATATTTTATACATTTGTATAGCATGCAACAATACACTCAATTTTTGAATCTATTTAGAAATAATATGTAGTAAAATGATCATCGTATGAAGATGTAGAACGAACATATATTTACATTAAAGAAAGTCTTTTTTGCATGTATCAACCACACATATACTGTCTAGTATTGGTAGTGCATCTTTGTGCTAAAGCATTCTAGGATAATTTTTACACAAAAAGTGTAGCACCATCCAACTGTACATCCCACATCCATCTAACCACTGCATTAACCTATTTGGAACTAAATAAATTAAATTATTGCTATTTCATATCCACCAAGCACAAAATAATGGGACATGATTCATATGTGTATATAGGATTTTTCTTTATAACTAATCTAGATTAAAAAATTAATTATAAAAATGACCCACAATTTTCAAATTTTACAAAAATATACTACCACATCAGCCTGTCGAGTCCTAGAGACTCGACAAGGGCTTGTCGAGTGCTGGGCACTCGACAAGCCCCTTTGGCTCGGTAGTGATCGTATCAGTTCAAATTTGGTCCTATAAGTTTTAAATCTGGTCGTGCTTGTATCGGTACTAGTCCTAGTCATAGTCGTATCTAGTGCACAAACTAATCGTATTAGTATTGAATCTGGTGGTGGTCGTACCAATTTCAAACTGGTCGTATCAAATCCGAACAGTTACAAGAGTCAGAGGACTTGTCGAATGCTGGACACTCGACAAGCCCTTGTCGAGTGTCCACCAATTTAAAACTAGTCGCATTAGAACCGAGTCGTTACAGGAGTCAGAGGACTTGTCGAATGCTGGACACTCGACAAACCCTTGTTGAGTGCTCGGGACTCAATAGGCTGACATGACAGTTTATTTTTGTAAAATTTGGAAACTGTGAATATTTTTTTAATTAATTTTTTAATATGGGTTATATATAAAAAAAAACTCCCAACCCATAAGCATCACTGACCACCTGCATTGGAACAAAATGACATAAACACAACTTTAGTACTTCCAAGATATAGGAGTTTTTTTATGAATAACTCAGATTAAAAAATTAATTACAAAAATGACCCATAGTTTTCGAATTTTACAAAAATAGACCACCACGTTAGTCTGTCTAGTCCTGAGCACTCGACAAGTCCTCTCACTTTTGTAACGGCTCAGTTTTAATACGACCAATTTTAAATTGGTACGACCACGACCAGATTCAACACTGATACGACCAGTTTGTGCACTAGACACGACCAAGATCAAGACTAGTACGATACGAGTACGACCAAGTCTAAAAATTATACGACCAAATTTGAACTGATACGACTACTACTGAAGAGACAAAGGGCTTGTCGAGTCTTCAGGACTCAACAGGCTGACGTGACGATCTATTTTTATAAAATTTGGAAACTGTGAGTTATTTTTGTAATTAATTTTTTAATCTAGATTATTTATAAAAAAAAATCAAGATATAGTGTAGATACATGCTAATTAAGATCATTACCACAAATGAAATGAGAAAGTCATATAGAAGCAAGCGTTCAAAAAACCATCAGTTGAGGAAATAATGATACATTAAATTGAGTATTTATTGGTTCTTCAGATGTCGTTGCTGTCAAGTCGAACAAAAGAGTAGTAACCACATGTAGGCCCATGTAGAGGTGAGAAAACACACTGTCCATGCTCTCCACTCTTAAATAGAAGTAACAACTAGCATTGCAAGAGTTTAGTTCTAACTATGGTGATGATTGCAACAATAATTTTTCTTGAAGTGTGTTGAAAGGTAGAAAAAATGCAATATACACAGTAGTACAGTATTATAAACTGTCACATTTCAGAAAGGTAACATATAGGATAGACAATTAAATATGACTTATCTTAATAGTTCTTGTTATGATTTTTATAGATTGAACATGATAGATACATGAGCTCATCAAATCTGGAACAGTAGCTAAAAGAATTCAAATATAGATGAGAGCTATACTAATCTTCCAACCACTCTGCTCGCATGAGATTTGGAGCGCTGAGAGTATTGGTGTTCCCGCCATCATTTGAACAACTTCTTTTGGAAATATATGTAGCAATTAATAAACACGTATCAATCATTGCTGATGAGAGGAATAACCAATGGTTGAAGTGAGAGGAAAATGACAGTCGTCAATCTTTCTAGTATAGAAAGCATTGATTATACTTAAGGCTATACAAATTATTCAAATCGATACATAAGCCCAGTTGATAATATTCAACTACATCTTTCTAGCCGCCCCTACACTTATGTAATCAAGAGACAACTCCTAAATAGTACTTTCCACAACTATTCATGGCACAAAGGAAGTTCCCAATTAGCATAAGTTGTGAAATTCAAACCATACATTCACATACCTGGACGACATGGTCGGTTGCTTATTGGCCGAGTATCTTCTTGGATCTATCAAAAAAGGTTTAGATTTTTTTTATTTTAAGTATGAGAATGATTATATAAAAACAATAAAAGTAAGATATAATGTTACCTTCTCACCTGGTCATGCAATAGACTGTCCAATTACATCAACCATCCTCATTACTCTCCCATATGGACGAAGGAATAGAGCATCTCTTTTCAAAACATAACACTACCTCACAATATGCAGGCCCAAGAGGAGTACCTCCAACTACAACAGATCGAGAAGTTCGTAAAAGAGTATCACTGTTCATCGCACGCCCTAGCACACGGTGAAATCTTTGTCGCCTTCAGCTCTGGCTATCTTTGGCCGATCAACCTTGGTTTACCAAATCGAGGAGTCCTGCGTCATCAAAATACTCGCTGCCGACCATCTCGTCGCTTTGGTTTGGCCAGCACCGGTGAAATGGTGCGATTCCTCTGTTTCTTGCAGTTGTGCATCGCGCGCCACCTCGGCGAGGTCGCTGTGGTTTCCGTGATCGCTGTCATGTCTTCCTTGCCTTAGCATGCTGTCGGGCCCCACCGTCAACATGGTCACCGTCGTTGTCTTCGTTTTCATCACCGGCCATTTTGAGCCATGTTAGTCATTGTCGTTCTTGCATTGCCGGCCATGCACCGCCATCGCCGTTGCTGTTGCCGCCGTCGTGTTCCTCAGGGTCACCTTGTTCCACTCCAGCAAACTCCCGTCGGCGAGCTCCTTGTCAAATTATGTCTTCAGTTTGTGGCTAAAATTAGCCAAAGTCGGCTCAAAGTGAGCCGCTGGCTTTCCTGTTGTCAATCGGTTTTACTATTGTCAGTCGTGTGTCTAGGAGTGTCCAAATCAATTTCTGTCTGTTTCATCTTGTGCATCTTTTTAATTGGAAGCTAAATCTATAAATTGTTCAGCAGATTCATTAGTTTAGAGGCCTTAATTTGTTGAAAACTTAGTGTTTGAGTCCTCAAACTTACCTTTCTGTAATCCTTCTCAAACATAGAAAGCTTGTATCATTTAACATCGTCAATTTTTCCCCTAAGGTTGGTTTCTCCTTGAGAAGAAGTTCTCTTACAAAGTTTCTGTTGCATATATGTACTCAGAATTTCGAAGTTTTTGGTCCAAACAGGGAAAACTAATTCAAAGCTCTATTGGCCTCAGCGTACAAATCTGCAAATACATGCACGAAAGCGATTTTGCCAATGCAGCCAAGACTGCTAGTACTACAGTGGACATGCATGTTTGTGCAGAACCTTAGGAAGATATTAGATATGTATGAGTCACCAACTACGGAGTTCCCAGGGATAAGGAGAGTTACAACCGAACTGCTGATTTGGATGGTGCGAAAAAACAAAAGCTACAACGAAGTGTTCTTTCAACATGGTCTGGACGGTGCACTGAAAGATGTAGAAGAGACAAAAAAAAAAAAACTTGAAAGCTTTAAGCTGTTCTATTGTGGTGTTGGAGTTTCTAAGCATATTGAGCCCGTTTCTTCTCTTGTGAGCACATTGCTAGCATTGATGGAAGGTGAGATCCTATGTCATGTTGCTGATTTGTTATCTCATTTTACCACATTATGCTTTCTTGTTGGCATAATGAACATTTGATAAGTGACCCATCTAATATCTAAGCCTGGTGTAGGTAAACGTCATGGGTGGGCAGGCTTATTTAGGACCTATTTAGTGAGACTTAAATTTCTTTCTCAAAGTATAGTAAACCCGTAATCAGGGTAGTTCATTTTATGTTTTCAAATTTCAGCAGGCTAATGAAACTAGATTTGGAGTGACATTGAGCTGAAGAGATTTTTTGGAGTGACATTTCTCTAGATAATTGAGTGACGTACGTGTGGCAAATTTCCCTCCTTTGTTCTCTTCAAGATTTTTATCATCAAACATCGTATAGTCATTGTATAGTTGTATTCTCCCTGTTTTAGGGTATTAATCTAAGTTCATCATGTGTGCAATCAAGGAATTATAAGATTGAGTGAAAAGAAATATAAAATAGATCATATTACTCCAAATCAAAAGACCACATTGCATTAATAGAAATAATTAATTGTTTAGTCTCTCCTTTAGATATAACAAAAATAGAATATCTATATGATATTATGAGGGTAAAACAGAAAAAATATAATAAAACACAATCATTTTCATACATAAATTTACATTATGAAACGGCGAATTCTAAAAAAATAGACCAATATATCAAAACGGAGAATACTTGATGTCATAAATCCCTAGTCATAGTGCTTCTCTAACATGATTTTCTTGCTTGTTGTCTATAGGGCACAACCATGGAATGGTAAATCCACAAAATATCTATGTTGATTCGGTTGTCTCCATTGATCCATAGTTGTCATTGTAATGCCCTCGGAACTATAGGCTACCTGTAAGCTAGTAAGGTTGTGTAATTGTTCCGAGTTCTGTAGCAAGGGGCATTTTGAGTGTATTTCTTCATATTTTTGTGTGAAGAGTTGTAGACTGTTTGAATCGGTACTAATTGTTTCATTTAACTGATTTTAATTTGCAATTTGGGTTGAGACAAAACACTGTATCTATGTGTAATTTTTTTTTTAGTTCTACTAAATTAATAATATGGGCAAACCTATTGCAAACCTCCCTCTCTGTGTAAACCTGTGTGATCTTTGGGACAAGCTTCAAAAAAATTCTCAAAAAGTTAATAGCAGATAGCACTAGGTAAGTGGTGTTCTATAACCTGTAAAAAAAAATTCATGATTAAACACAATCCCATTTGTTAGAAATAAAAAAGACAAGTAAAATAGTGATGCACAAATGAATAATGAACCATAGAAAGTCACTGTTCACCTTATCTTATTCATTTCTCCTGGCTGTGATTGAGTTTGATCATAAAAATGTGCGAGAGTAAAACATCCTTATCCCCATATTCAATATTTGTTGAGAATTTTCAAGACCTCATACACGAAGTTCACATGAATTTACATTACACCTAATATTTCCTCATTGATAAAAATACATCATAGAAAAAAATTACTTTTGTTGTGGAGTTCCCAAGCGTGAGATCTTAAGTGTCAATGGTCCAAGACTCAAAATGACAGTTTGCCAAGCTTCGTAAACAAAGAATTGAATATAAGAAATTTATATATCTTGGGGTCTCGTAGGGCACTTTAGTCTTATTAATGTGCCTTTGACTTAAGTCGATTGGGAGTTTTCTGCAAGGAGAGAAAGCTCCAAGACACGCAATTGGAGAGTTGGTGGTTTTTATTAACATGTGAGTCCAAGGTTACAAATAAGATGTTACAATGGGATGTTTATAGCCTAGTAAAAGGATGATTGACGAAGATGACCCTCTTGATGAGGAACAAGGCGGTCATTAATTTGAATATACCGAGCACCAAGATCTTTGACACATGTCACAGTGGGCCAACGAGAGATGAGAGTAGTACTTTTTGAGAAAGTGGTCCCCACTATTCTTGGTGAAGGAGGGTCACTAGGACCCCGGTGGGGTGGTTTCTAGGATCCTTGATGGTGTTAAGTTTGGTGCTTTCCGATGAAGCATGTCTACCGAGTCACCTAGTGGCCGGGCACTTGTGGAGTTCCTCAGGGAAAAACCCGGTCAACGATCTCCTGATGAATTAGCTCTATAAGTCCCAGGAACATCAGTGGGGTGAAGGCCCAGGCTTCCCCAATAGCGTGTTACACATTCTCTTTGCCTTGCTCACATGTCTCAGAGACAATATTACTGACCCTCTTTACTCGAAGATGATACGGGGTGTATTTTCCTAATGAGCCAAGTCCCGAAAGACATTGACCCAAAGGTCCATCTTTCCAAAAGTCTCCCTCAACAGTAGCCCCCACGCCTCTGGTGCCTGATAGTTGAACCCCTGTTAGTATGGCTATTATTGTTAGGAAAATTGCCAAGAAAACTTTCGATGGTTGCTCCATCCAAGGTTATAAGTATTTGAAAAAGGATTATCTTGTCGTTGATGCATTCCCTGGAAAGCATTCATTTGTTCCATAGCTTGGTTAAATTGGCATCCATGTCCAGGTAGTCTTATGATTCACTAGATGAAGTTTGGCTCATGCGCCTCTGACTTGCGGGGTTAGTTGTGCAAAAACAAAGAACGAAAGAGAGAAAGAAAGTAGAGAGGAAAGATTGATTTATGCTAGTAATTTTTTAATCTAAAAAGAATCTACTATTATTCCCTGGCAATGGTGCCAAAGACTTGACACGCCTCAGAAGGATATATTTTATTAATACTACAAGAGGACGGTTTACTACTGAGTACTTGAGAATTAATTCCACAGGGAACAACGTGAAACCTTCTCGGATTGAAATTACTAATTTAAATCTATGATTTTTAAAGTGTTTTTTAGAACTAAATCTAAAGCTACTAAAATTATGGAAGTTGGTTTATAGAAATAAATGAGAAAAACCAACAGTTTTCAGAATTATGTCACCTTCGAGCACAATTTTTGACAAAGATAGTAAATTAACAAATTAATTATTGAGATTCTCAACAGAACAAATTAAGGTGATGGTTTAAAAACCACACAACAGCTCTAGGGAATTATGCCCGTTGTTCTAACTCAATTAGGCATAAAACCCCTTCCAAACCCTAAATTAATTGTTACAGTGCAGCTGTCACGTGTTGTCCTAACATATGAATATCGATTGTCATATGAAATACAAATGATATATAGATGAAGCATGAATTTAGAGTTTAGGGTATAAGAATTCAGAAAATAAAATTTACTTCTTTTGAACAAGTCAAAGTTAAAATCGTGCTCTTTAGATTAGGTCACCCCAAAATTTAGTGGTGGGCAAACTACTCACACAATGCCATTGAGAAACACCAACAATAAAAAATAGAATGCAAACGTACCCAATAATATTAATGAATAAAAATAGTTGTCCAAATTGACATTATAAACTTGACTCAAAACTAAAACTAAAACTAAATAAAACTTAAAAGGAGTAATTAAATCTAAATTTTTGGATGATCTAAATGAGCTAAAACCTTGTTTCTTTATAGCATTAGAGGTCACAAACATTACACAACTCAACTCCCTCAAACTCTCTAAAACCTAAGTTAAAACCATCACGAACTCTATCCATAGCAACAATGGGCACGAGCTCAGGCACTGTAGGTCACTAGGGCTCATGCACAGTAGACCACACTGGGCACACACATGCCAGGCCCCATGCCAAGTTCTGGAGCCTTTTGGGCACATGCACAGGAACCAGCTCAGGCTCTATAGCACTTAGGGGCACACGCATCATAAGGACCAGACCCAAGCATGAGCACGGGCACAAGATGTGCTCGCGTTGGGCACACCCAAGCTTGGCCCCGTGCTGAGTTTTGTGTTGTAGGGGCTTCGCGTGTTTTGTTTCACGGAGTATGTTTTAACTCATTTTCTTCGCGTATTCGGCTCAAACCGTCCAAATCACCGTCTTTTCCCCTAAGATAAATAGAAAATATTTTTTGATAGTATTTTCATTCATTTAACGAATATAATATGAATAATTTACGAGTTTGAATAATAGGAGATGGAAACAAACTAAAACTTTAGATTTTATGCATATAAAATTTATGCTTATCAATTTTGCTAGCAACAATAGATCGATTGTGGCATGTCACATCATCAATCTAGCATCAGGTTATCAAGAGCTAAAATATTTTTTTTTGGCATGCTAAGGTGCCCACAACTTTTTGATAGAAAAAATTTTCTAAGAAAATATGATAACACTATCTAAGAAAATGTGACAATCTAAGATTATAAAATGGGAAGCCCCTAACTATAAAAATGTACTACCTAAAAATCAAAAAATATGGACAATCTAAAATGAAAAAATCAACAAACTTAATTAAGAAAATATGATAACCAAAATGAGAAAATGTGATAGCATAAAATGAGAAAATATGATAAGTTTAACTAAGAAAATATGATAACCTAAAATAAAAAAAATGCAACAACAAAAATTGAAGCAAAGAAAATAAAAAAATGTTTTTTAGCCATTCCGATGCTTTTTGCTGACATGTTCTATTTCACCGATAAATTCATTGCAATATTCAACGGAGGGTAATTGATTGAAGCCTCAAAGAAAGTTTGGGGACTCAATTGACAAAATTAGAAGAATGTGAATCAAATTGATGTTTTGAGTAAAGAATAAGCACTTGTGGTGAAATTTACTTCATACATGTTCTTGAAAAAAATATTGTTTTCAATAAATTACTTGACATGTGCATATTCCTAAAATTTTGTAATTGCTCTACTAAAAGTATTGCAGACATATTATGAAATATGTGATCTATAAATAGTGTCATTTATAAAAAAAAATATATCAGTTGTAAAACCTCTCACTGAGTAAGCCGCACTATTATACAAATTAGCAAATTTAGTATTAATTTTTCTGTAATTATTATTTATTGCAGATATATTATGAGGTTTTCCATAATATTTTCTTGATTCTCACTTCCCAACCAACACGGCATAACCAAGCAAATTCAAGACCTAAACAACATAATTATAAGTATAGAGGGACAGTGTGACCAAATCAAAAAAAATTTCATCATTTAATCTACAGATAAACACAATTCTTATTATTAAGCAAATTCGAGAACCTGCCATAATAAAATTCAACTCTAAGCACTTAATTAGTACAATCAAACAAATTTGAGAAATCTTACTGCAAATTACTCTAGGCAATAAAAATCTCTCTGATAACTTTAAGGACCACTAAAGTACTGTATAAATCTAATCTACTAGAAAGTAGTCGACATTGCTAGAATTTTAATTGCACCCAAATACATCATGCAGGACAATCATAGTCATTATTGGCAACACATATAAATATGCTAATCCTAACGCTTACATATTATAGATTTAAATCCATGCTGCAAATAAGAGGGGTATTTATTATGGGTGAAATTTAATAATACGGTGTCTTAATCATAAATATTAAATTAAGCGCATTAAGAAATCGTTGGAACACTCTGGAAAAAAGAGTGGAGCGGAAAATCCGAATCGGCGGGTCACAACTGAGAAGCGCAGTAAAAGGAAATAGAGTCATATCTGAGCAAGGGTTATGATCGGCCAGGTTCAAAGGTCTCGTTATCAGCTGCGACAGGGAGAGGTGTCGGTATCGGCCACCAAACGCAAAGGTCCAAAAAGAGAAAGTTCACGGAGCCAATCAAAAGAGGAGGCTGCGGATTGCGTTCCGCTTCCCCTCGCAGGAATGAGAAATGGAGAAGCGCCCACGTTTAGCCTGCATACCACTCACATCACTCCACCCCCTCATCCATCCGTCCATCCCAACATCCCATCCATGAGTTTTTTTTAATAAATAATTCTGATTAAAAAATTAATTACAAAAATGATCCACAGTTTCCAAATTTTATAAAAATAAATCACCACGTCAATCTGTCAAGTCCTGAAGATTTGGCAAGCCGCTTATCGCAGTTCCAGGACTCGACAAGCGGCTTTTCGAGTGCTCGAGAAACACTCTGGCTCCTTTGTCATGGTCAGTTCAAAACTGGTCATATAAGTTCTAGATCTGATCGTACTCGTATCAATATTAGACCTAGTCATGCTCGTATCTAGTGCACAAACTGGTCAAATCAGTGTTGAATCTGATCGTGATCGTATCAGATTAAAACTGATCGTATTAGGACCAAACCGTTACAGAAGCTAGAGAACTTGTTGAGAACTGAACACTCGACAAACTTGTCGAGTGCCCAGGACGCGACAGACTGATATGGCGGTCTATTTTTTGTAAAACTTGAAAATTATAGGTCATTTTTATAATTAATTTTTTAATCTGAATTATTTATAAAAAAAATACCAATCCATCCATACCTCTCTACAATATTACTACTTCAAAAAATTATGCAAAATTTCGCTAAAATCCTCCCTGCTACTACATCTGCACAGACTAGTACATCTTTTCCATATTACCCTTATTAATTAAATATCATAATTTTATTATCTCGTTATTTATTTATACCGGGTTAAGTTATTAACTGTAGAAAATTACATATATTTTTCAAAGTTAATAAAAAGCATTTTTGACATATAACACTAAAATTATTATGATTGAATTGATCATTGGAATTCAAAAAACAAAATAGTTATTCATAATCGGAGATATTACCATCTTGTGTAATCACAAGTTCATCCCATCCATCCATCTGTTCATACTTCTTTAAAAACATATTAGGTAAAATTGCACCAAGAATTCCTCATCTATAATCTTTTGTGTAATTGAGCATTATGTACTTTTAAGTTAGAGTAGATAAGCCCCTATTTTACTTGAATGGGTGCAACTGCCCCCTCAATCCAATTTTGTGCTGATTTTAATAATATATTGAATTATTGAAATATAGAGATTAGAATATCAGAAGTGTCACATGAGACCTATCTATCAATGATAACTATTTGAGTGACACTTTATCTGCTTCAAATATAAAAACTCGATTGCATAGACAATAGTAAACGGGGCATCCAATACAATTTTGACCATCCACTAACACAACAGAATAACACAAAATAATACAGCATCCATAAGCGAGCATTAGCAGTCACCGAGTGACCAGTTGTTTTATGGTAGATGGTTTAAAAAAAACAATAAATTAGAAAGACATGGCACATAAATAATGTCTGATTAATTCCCAGAAGAATAAATTATAAAAGTGTCGCATTCAATCCACACCATGATGGCAAGTCCGATTCTTGAAAAAATTACGGCAACCTGAACCGGGGGATACTGCAATTTGTTACCTGGTACAAGACGAACGTGACATTGTCACAAAATCAGGCAGCGTATCATGTCGCCTTTCATGGGCGATCCAATGGAGGAATCGTTTGCTTCTACTTCGAATGGCACTCATTTAGTTCTTCTTTATTCCGTTTTTACCTTGTATCCATCAGGCATTCAGCCCTGTGACCATGACTCCAAGTTGGAACCTTGCAATCATGTCCTACTCAAGTGACTTTTTTTTTCTTCTTTACTTTTTTGTAGTTTTTATTTTTTTTTTTTCAAACCCGTGCAAGTTGGGCCATGCTCTCCTCGAAGTAACTTACCATCAACTGTTTTACTATCATGTCTACTTCATAGTCTAGTCTGTAAGTTTTAGTCCACTTCAATCTTGTCTTACAACTCAGGCGACATAAAAGTTCTACATATTACAGTACCACAACTCTCTGTGTTGTTATATATCACAGCTTTCCTAGTATATTATTCTTGTATTTTTGCATCGCTGTTATACGGGCCGTTACAGTACTTTTCTTCGCACGATTTAATCGGCTGATTTTTGCGATTTTGTGAAAAGGACGTCCCAAAGTGCATAAACCATTTTGACAATTTGACACCTACTATAATATTTACCACCTAAAGCCAACCGAAAAACTAATACTAACCACCTGTATATATTAAACAAGCCAGCACCACTCTGGATAAGGCTCCCCTCCGAGTTTGTCAATTCGTACTTATCGTACGCCGGCGGCCGCCGTTAACGTGCGCCGCGCCGCCACCGTCTCGTGATCGCCGGCGGCGCACGGAACTTCCAGATATGACCTCTCAGGCGACAACGGCTACGACGGTGGGGGCGCCATGGAGCAGGGAGGAGGACAAGGCGTTCGAGAACGCGCTTGCTGCGGCTCCGCCGCCGCCGGAGGGCGCGCCCGAGGAGGAGTGGTTCTTGGCGATCGCGGAGAGCCTACCGGCGCGGTCGGCTGCCGAGGTGCGGCTGCACTACGAGGCGCTGGTGGAGGACGTGGCCGCCATCGAGGCTGGCCGCGTCCCGCTCCCGCGCTACTCCGGCGAGGAGGCCGCGACGGGGGCAGCGCCGCCGTCCGACGGCAGCGGGCACCGGCGGGAGGAGCGGAAGGGCGGGTTCGAGGTGGGGAAGGGATGCTCCAAGGCGGAGCAGGAGAGGCGCAAGGGCATACCCTGGACAGAGGAAGAGCATAGGTATATATGGATCTTTGTATAAGTTTCTTGGTTTTAGAGTTTGCAACTTTTGTGTTTACAACTGCACTTTTCTCGGACGAATTTTTCAGTTCTGTGATGGGCGTTCATGATGGTTGGACTTGCTTACTGACAAAGTTAGTGTGCGCAAGTGCATTTACGTTATCAACAGAACAAGCTATGCATTCGCAAATGCATATGGCATACTTTGCAAAGCACAAATCCCCAGCAATACGTAACAAAAACAACATGTAGCAAGGCGAGCTTGGTCCATTTTTAATCCTCTTCAACAAACTAGCTTATTTTATTTTTAATCTATAAATTCAAAAATCCTCCTCCACTCATTTAAGTTTATTTGGAGGTTTAAACATCTTGAATAACTCCTCAAATAATCTGTCTTGTAAACTTATAAATTAAAACTGAAATTAACCCAAATACACTACATATTCATGTGTGGGCTGCACCTGTGCTTGCAGTGGTTTCGGCATCCGGCTAACATAGCCCGACTGTCACAGCCCTGAGACTTGTCAAACAAGTATGTGCTTGTTTTTGGTTCGAAAGAATAATTTCTTTCTCCGGCATGGCAGTGACACAGCTTCAACATTGTAGAGACATGTCAATGTGCCACTGACACAACGTGTTTCGATGCTTTAAAAAAGAAAATGAAGTGTGCAATTTTTTAAGTACCGTGAGAACCTGATTCACAAATACCACTACTCTACTGTTAATTGTATGTTTCAGAATTTGTATAATTTAATTTTTGAAAAACATATAAACATTGCTTGTCACGGAGACATTGATATATTTACATAAAAGATATATCATGTGAAAACTTACTTAAAAATAAGAGTATATGAACTTATAATTTGAGTCGTCCAATCAACATACGAAAGATTATCATCTGTTTGATTATGAGATGCTAATGTTTTCAGCTTCCCTGACATTACTAATGCTCTGAGAGAAGACTATCATCCCATGATATGTATTTGATGAACGTGATTCGTTTCATGTTGATCGAATGACAGATTTCAAATTGACACACTTCTATTTTTAGATGAGTTGATACTAGATATGCCTCCTATTTGGATTATGTAGGTAAAACAAAACTCTAGCATCTTGAATTAGTTGCAGTTTTCTTTGTTTCAATCATTCACAAAACTTGCATTCTTGGCAAATTAATGCAGGCTATTCCTTCTCGGCCTGGACAAGTTCGGCAAGGGCGACTGGAGGAGCATATCACGCAACTTTGTCATCTCAAGAACCCCAACGCAGGTGGCGAGCCATGCACAGAAGTACTTCATCCGCCTCAACTCCATGAACCGTGACCGGCGCAGGTCGAGCATCCACGACATCACCAGCGTGACCGCCGGCGACGTCGCCGCTCAGCAGGGCCCGATCACTGGCCAGGCCACGGGGAACCCGGCAGCGATCGGGCCGCCATCCATGAAGCACCCGCCGCCGCCCCCGGTGCCCGGCATGGGGATGTACGGGCCGCCGATGGGGCACCCCATCCCCGGCCACATGATCTCCGCCGCCGTCGGCACGCCGGTGATGTTCCCACCGGGGCACGCGCCGTACGTCGTGCCGGTGGGATACCCGGCACCCCCGGCAAAGATGCACCAATGACCCTTCGTTGGTTCTTTGTCGCGTGCACCTGCAGCGTCAAGACTTGCCTCTTTCTTTCTACGTGTCTAACTCTCGTAATCTGCACCAAATATATCATCGACATGCTATAGAGAGTACATATTAGTACACCGTACACAGCGAGGAAATAGACAAGTCGTAGTCTACGTTGCAGAGTTGCATTAACAGAAGTTACTTGTTCGTTGCTGATTGTTTTTTATGAATAGCCCAGCCCTAATCTCTCTTTGATGTAACATAGGTGACTTGAGAGCAGGGCAGACAAATAATGATATATAAATGTGTTTGCTGGCCGATGCAAAATGTGAGCTCATGAACCTGTGGAAGGCTTGAAGATATGTAATTAATTAGGGAAAAGCCTTTTACTTATGGTGTCTGGTTGTTGCAAAGTAGCGACTGGGGATTTTCCAAATGTAATTACCTCTGGGTGCAAGTGTATAGTGTTACAATCAGTTCTACTGTGAGTTGTGTGGCTTTGTTGCGTCTATTTTCAATAAATACTGTTATACATCTAAAATATGTGTATTGAAATTGTACAAAGTAATTGAAGTGGATCTATAGCATTGGTCGAATGCATGAGCTAGTTAGGTTAGTGGGTCGGGCTTCAGTCGGTTCTGATAGTGAGGTAATGCTCAGCTCATGTCACAACAATGATAGACGAGGACAGGTGAAAATTTTTATATGTAGTTTATGTAGTAAAAAATTTGTGCAACTAGAAGGTATGCGTCTAGCAAAAGACCAAGCCCATGCCCGACCTAACTGCTTGGGCTCCAGTCTCGGATCAAGCTACCCAAATAGATCCCAACAGAGGGGCCTTTGGCCCCCCCATCAGCCCCAGCCCTGAGCCCCACAGCCCAAATGGTGACTCCACCTCTGACCTCCCAATTTCGACCTCTCTTTGAACCACCTCAGCATCTCCTCCATTTATGTTCTCTTTTACATGAGGTCGTTCCACTTTTGTTGCTAGCTACTGCTACACTTTTAGGAGATATACATCACCAAATATAGTGTTCAGTGGCAGATGCTGCTGGGGTTGTGGTCTTTTTCTTACCTGTGGTGCGGCCCAAATTGGCCCAAACAAACTCCAAATATGTCTTATCTACAGGATACTCTAACTTGATGAATGGGATCTAGCATGAGGTGGTCCTCTTATCAAATTTTTATCCCTCCAGAGTAGTGTGGTAATACAGCAAGAGATTCGTATGATTACACCAGGTATGATCAAACAGATTTCGCAGCAAATAGAATTATCTGACCTAATGAGTTTTTTTAGAAATAATCCAGATTAAAAAATTAATTACAAAAATGACCTACAGTTTCAAAATTTTATAAAAATAGGCCGTCACGTCAGCCTATCGCATTCTGGGCACTCGACAAGTCCTCTGGCTCCTGTAACGATTCGGTTCTGGTACAACCTGTTTTAAACTTGTACGATCATGACCAGATTCAACACTGATACGACCAATTTGTGTACTAGATATGACCACGACCAATTCTAATAGTGTTACGAGCACAACCAAATCTAAAACTTATACGACTACTTCCGAGGAGCCAGAGGACTTGTCGAGTGCCCAGAACTCACTAAACTCTTGCCGAGTCTCCAAAATTCAACAGGCTGACGTTACGGTCTAAAATTTTGAAACTATGGTATTTTTTAATTAATTTTTTAATCTGAATAATTTATAAAAAAAAATCCTAACCTAATAGAAGTCGATGCCTACAAACAAAAATTATATATATACATATGTGTGTGTGTGTGTGTGTGTGTATATATATATATATATATATATATATATATATATATATATATATATATATAACCAATCTAAAAGTTGTCCAATCTAACTTACTACAACAAATTATAACCGTTGGATAGAGATAGCGGTTACAAAAAGAAATTAACGTCGCTATAATCTATAACAGCAGTAAGTTTTTGAAATATTTTATTGTTACTGATCAATATCCGCACCAACCGTTATAATCCATAACGATCAGTAAATTTACTGACAAAAATATATAGTATATATCTATAATATATAATCAGTAAATTTATTGACAAAAATTTATAGTATATATTTATAATATACGACCAGTAATTTACTAGTCGTATACTATAGATTTATTGGTCCGATAAGTAAATTTACTGACAAAAATCTATAGTATATATCTATAGTATATGGCTAGTAAATTTAATGATCGTATATTATAGATTTACTAGTTTGACCAATAAATTTACTGACAAAAATCTATAGTATACGACCAGTAAATTTATAGTATACAATTAGTAAATTTACTGACAAAAATCTATAGTATACAACCAGTAAATTTATCATTACAGCATGTAAACAGAAAAAGTGATATCTAATAAGACAGTAATGTGAAACTAATATGATAGTAAATCGATGAGACTGAAGATATTTCGATTATATATCGACCAGCGTAGATCGTAAACAGTAAAGTGATATCAATACGACCAATAAATTTATAGTATATGACCAGCAAATTTATCATTACAACATGTAAACAGAAAAACTTGGTATCTAATAAGACAGTAAAGTGAAATTGATATGATAGTAAATGTATCATTATGACCAGTAAATCCATAGGACTGAAGATATTTCAATTACATATCGATCAATGCAGCTCCTAGACAGTAAAGTGATATTAATACGGTCAGTAAATCTATAATATACTACTAATAAATTTATCATTATAGTATGTAAATAGAAGGACATGGTATCTAATAAGACAGTAAAGTAAACTAATATGACAGTAAATGTATATATACAACCAATAACTTCATAGGACTGAAGATATTTCGTTTATATATGGAGTAACTAATGCATCTCACCTCTTCGGTGTCCCCGTGCATCCCTTTTCAAAATTCTAGGTAAATGATCTAAAAAATTTTTAAAAAATTGAGATTATAGATATAAAATCAATCTATCATCTTACAAAATTTCAAATCTAAATTCAATCTACAGAAGGAGAAATAAAAAAATAAATTCAGCTGAAAATAAATCTAAAAATAAAAAGATAAAAGTTACTATTTACTGAAATTTGTCATTTTTGTTTCTTTTAATATATATTGAGTTTAGAGTTAAAATTTTATGGATTATTTGGATAATCTAATATACACCTTATATAATTTTTATAGAATTTTTTATGATTATTTATATGATCTTTATTTTACTGAATCTTTCACAAGAGAAACAATGGGCGCACTACATAATGAAAGAACTTAAAAGGTTTCAAACCTCGCTGCTGTCTTGTATACTTCATTCAGTGTCACATCCATGTTATAGTGCTTGAATATTCTGACGAAGCTTTCGTCTTGCATCATGCAATTCATCAATTCGATTGTGACAACTCTCATCCTTGGAAAATCTGTAGTTGGCGACCTGTAAAGATGTAATATCTTCTTAAGCTTCTGCGCGAATGTATCCTCTTCAACATAGACACTTTTGAGTGCATTGGCGAAATTTGTATCCCTCAGTTTGCAAATCCTCACGCCGAGGCCAATAAAGCTGTCAAGTAGTTTACGAAAATTTTTCACCATTCTTGCAAGAGCTACAACAGAAATTTCAGGAAGCTTACTTCTAAAAACCCTAATCTTACGCCTCTTTGAGTAAGTGAAAAAATTTCTTGAAGAGGAAGATCCCATTAAATTTTTATATTGATTAAATTAATATCTTAAACTTGATACATAAAAATTCCTTAGGAATGAGTCAAACACCACCCTGCCAAAAAGACTAGGACATTAAGACAGGAAATTAATGAAATTAAAATGATACTCCATCCATTTCACAATATAAGATATATTAACCTTTCTTACAATCTGCTTCAAAAGCAAACTTTGACTATTAATTTCTATCTCACTATATTAGTAACAACTATAAAAATGTTTATGAGGAAAGGTACTTCTAAAGACAAATCTAATAGGAAAATGTTTGTATTACCCTCCTCTACTTTCAAAAAAAATCCAATAACTCTGAGTATTTTAAACTGAACAACCTACTTGACGAGGATTATTACAGAGTCCTTTGTCTATACCTTTCCGTGATTGTGGGAGACCACAGAAAGAGATCCAAATCCTTTGTTTATACCTTTCTGTGATCGCAAGTGACCATGGAGAGAGATCCGGGTTATTTGCCTATGCCTTTCCGAGGTCGCAGAAGACCACAGAAAGAGGACCAAGTTATTCGGTCATGTCTTTCTATGGTCACAGGAGACCACAGATTGAGATCTTAGGATAGTCCAAGTTATTTTGGACATAACCTAGCTCATTTTTATTGATTAGACACAAGAGCCCACTACGAAAGATTATTACTCGTGACTTTAATAGATTGTGGTCACAGTCTTCCGTAGTCGCAATCATTTATAATCTCATTATCCACAACCTCTCTAGTCGTGGAGAAATCCGACTGCGGTCATCCTGGTCTCGGAGATATGGTAATCCTCAGTACATGGTCGCAGTCTATGCGCGACCACGAAACAAAAGAGTTATTAGAACTGAAGGTACCTTTGGACTGAGAGAGTCTGGTCGAGACTTGCCGACCATGGACTGAGAGTTGTATGGTTGTGCCATAACCGCACTCTGGCCAATATTCCCAGGATAATACTCTCTTCATTGACAGGATAAGGATAATTATGCAGTTGCTCATGGCTATGTAGTTATCCATAAACCGTCAATAATATAAAGCATAGGTGTGCAGTTATCCATAATCACACACCATAACGGACGAACAACAACTGCATCTCCTAACCGGAGAACAGTAACCGCCTGCAACCGTTGTGCAGTTATCGCCAAGCGTCCTTTCGGTCAAGCAACCGACGACCTCTTTAACAAGTATAAAAAGGAGGTTAGGGCTTTAGGAAAAAAGGAGGATTAATCCATGATGTCTAGGATAATACTAGAGGATTAGACTTGTCAATACACATTTTATAATTCCATTATTCATATAGTGAGAATATAGCAGGAATAGTGTTATTACTCAGACTACAAGGGCCCGAACCTATATAAACACAGTGTGTTCTTACTTCCATATTTACAGTGACTTCTCTTTGGTGATTGTTAGAAAATATCTTCCTGCTAAACAAACTAACTTTGTGTAAGTTCAGCTTGGGATTTTGTCCCAATCGTCGACAGCTGACGCCGACTGTGGTGAGGACAAGGTATTTCTCTTCTTCACCAAAGTTAAGTGTATTTATGGATCATTTACCCTATGCATATGACACTGAGAATGACTTCGATCTCGCCGACTACGCCGATGTCATGGAAAAGGAGCGGTCTTAATTACGCCTGAGGGCAACCAGCTCCAATATGTCATGCAATTATACTTTCTTGCTACCAATAATGCAGCAGAGTATGAGATCTTCTAGTTGGGCTTCGAGCAGTCAAATCCCTCAGAGTCCATGATTAGTGGTGAAGGGAGATTTACAGCTAGTCGTAAACCAAGTGAATAAGGAATACCAATGTTCCAATGAGACAATAGCTCTATACCTGACGAAGTGAGGAAATTGGAAAAATACTTCAGAAATTTCAAAGTCCAATTTGTTCCGCGAAGAGACAATATTCTCGCAGACCAATTATTAAAGATTGGTTCCTCATGTGCATCCGCCCTGGTAGGAGTGTTCATCGAGCACTTAAAAAGACCCTCAATCGCGACCACCGCAGAGGCACCAGAGGCGATGACTAACGTCACTGCCCTCGAGCATGAAGCAGATTGGATCCAACCATTAAAAAACTATCTTGCTCATGGGACCATGCCCAAGGACGAAACCGAGAATGACCGATTAGTTAGAAAAGTGCGAATATACAGGTTGGTTGAAGGAACCCTGTACAGTCAAGGTGCTCAAGAAGTGCTAATGCGTTGTATTCTTCAAGAAGATGGCAAATCCCTTCTAAGAGAGATTCATGGAGGCATGTGTGGTGCACAACGTCTATCAAACACTGGTCAGAAAAACCTTCCGACAGAGTTATTACTAGCCAGCAGCACTTAATGATGCCATAAAATTAGTCAAGACTTGCCCACAGTGTCAATTCCATGCTCGGTAGGTTCACTAGCCAGAATACGCAGTGCAAACTATTCCTTTAACACGGCCATTTGCTACATGGGGAATAGATATTGTAGGACTTATGCCTCAAGCGGTCAATAGATACAAGTTTTTGTTCGTAGCCATTGATATGTTACCAAGTGGATTGAGGCTGAACCGGTTCAAAACATTACCACCGCAGCGGTGAATAAGTTCTTTCAAAAGAACATAGTAACGCGATTTGGTGTTCGAAGTTGTCTCATAACAGATAATGGATCCTAGTTTGTCAGTTGTCTCTTCATGGAGTACTACGACCATATTGGGACTAAAATCTACTTCGCATCCGTTGCTCATCCACAGAGTAATGGTGCAGTTGAACGGGCCAATGGGTAGATAATATGATCCATTTGAGACCTAGCCTTGGTTTTCACACTAGGCTCGCCCAGATTCTAATATGCGAAAAAACGGGATCTTACTCGAAAGTATTAAAACCCAAAGAATGATCGAAAACACAGCTCAAAGAAATTGCACAACTCTTTATTTTAAAGAGGACTTTACCCGTCGAACGTTAGACACACTTGCCTACGTCGAAGGAACTATAAGCTGGATATATGATCCAGGGCTGTAATAATATTCGATGATTCTAACTAGACCTAATACAAGATTTTTATAGTTCAATCGTATGAGTATGTATCAGACTCAGAGAGAGGCCCAAATCCGTGATAGTGGGAGACCACAGAGAGAGACCCAAATCCTTTATTTATACTTTTTCATGATCCCAGGAGACCACGGAGAGAAATCCGGGTTATTTGCCTATGCTTTTCTAAGGTCGCAGAAGACCACGGAAAGAGAACCAAGCTATGCGGTCATGTCTTTCCATGATCACAGGAGACCACAGATTGAGATCTTAGGATAGTCCAAGTCATTCTGGTCATAACCCAGCTCATTTTTATTGATTAGACACAAGAGCCTGTCACAAAAGATTATTACTTGTGACTTTAATAGATTGTGGCCGTAGTCTTCCGTAGTCGCAATCATTTGTAATCTCACTATCCGCAACCTCTCTGGTCACGGAGATATCCGCCCGCGGTCATCCTGGTCACGGAGATATGATAATCCCCAGTACATGGTCGCAGTCTATGCACGACCATGGAACAAAGGAGTTATTAGAATTTGGTGTGGGGATGGATCACTGCTGCGCCAACGCATATCAGTTTCTCCATAAGGGAGTGGCCCGATCTTCACGGCGTAGGATAGAAACAAGATAACTAGCTGCGAACAGCCGGGGTAACTAGCTTTATCCCGCCAAGGTTGATTGCAACCCGTACGATGGGGAAGACGATCCGAAGCTATAAGAACTCCGATCCGCTGTCAGAACAATCGCAGAACCACAATCCAGGACTAATCCACACAAAACGGCCGGAACCGTAGAGCACGAACTAGGGGGACCCATAAAGATCCTTCTCGCGAATCCAAGAGAACTCACAAGAGCAAAGGTAGAGGAACACTCAAGCAGTCTTGCTGTACTAGCATATAGCTGAAATGGTTTGATCAAAAGTGCTTCCAATAGTTGGAATACATGGGGTATTTATACTAGGAACAACCTTCCTAATTTAGGTGTGAAAGCAACCATTAGATGAAAAATTTTCTTGAACAACCAACCCTCCTAATTAAGGTGTGAAGGCACCCATTAGATGAAGAGTTTTCTTAGATATCCAAGAGACCAATTCATTTGGACTGGTTGTGCAGCTTCTACTAAAATGATCATAACTTTTGACTTAGAAGTCGAAATGATGCATGGTTTGATGCGTTGGAAACTAGACTTCATTATCTTTCTAATGATGTGGCCCATGACCATGTTGCACGCTCAGATTGTCTCCAGAATTGTTCGCAAAAGGACAGACAGTGTGTGCCTTGCACCACCCTCATTCATGCGACCAATCTTCGTCGTCCCTTCCAATGCACCTAAGTTCAACCAAAGAAGTGGACGTTGGAAGCACCATTAAGTTGTATAAATCTGAAATGAGACTCAAGTTAGCGTTCACCTGGTCACGAATTTGCTTGGCACGAGATCGAGTGATCGGTCCTTGAAATTTGGTCAAAGAGTCTTGTATGCAACCATCTTAGTCATCGGGGCGAACATCTTGGTCGTTGGAGCTTGTGATGTCCACATCAGAATTAGAGGTGCCTCTAGACTGAGAGAGTCTGGTCGAGACTTGCCGACCATGGACTGAGAGTTGTATGGTTGTGCCATAACTGCACTCTGGCCAATATTCTCAGGATAATACTCTCTACATTGACAGGATAAGGATAATTATGCGGTTACTCATGGCCGTATAGTTATCCATAAACCGTCAATAATATAAAGAATGGGTGTGCAATTATCCATAACCACACACCATAACCGGCAAACATCAACTGTAGCTCCTAACCGGCAAACAACAATTGCCTGCAATCATTGTGCAGTTATCGCCAAGAGTCCTTTCGGTCAAGTAACTAACGACCTCTTCAACAAGTATAAAAAGGAGGTTAGGGTTTCAGGAAAAAAGGAGGATCAATCCATGATGTTTAGGATAATACTAGAGAATTAGACTTGTCAATACACATTTTGAAATTCCATTATTCGTATAGTGAGAATATAACAGGAATAAGACTATTACTCAGACTACGAGGATCCGAACCTGTATAAACACAGCGTGTTCTTACTTCCATATTTACAGTGACTTCTCTTTGGTGATTATTAGAAAATATCTCCCTACTAAACAAACTCATATAAGTTTGACTTGAGATTTTGTCTCAATCGTCGACACTACCCCTCCACTTTGAAAATTGATGCAAGTTTTACTCTCATGCAATATGATGAGTAGTTTTTCCATGATAGCATGATGACTCAGTAGACATGTGGGGTCCATATGTATGTATATTTGAGTGTTTGCACATGTGGCTTCAATTGCAGATTTAGGCAGGAGGAGAAGGTGCAATGCATATGTAGTGAATATATGAATGGGTTTCATCTATAGGGGCTAAGTTGTGTATGGGGAAAGAACAAGGGCCAAAAAGAAAAAGGAGTGATTCAGAAGCTTGACGAGAGCAAAAGTAATTATAGCTTTAGTGGATTGAAATCTGAAGTTAGGGTACCCTAGTACTTTGTGTCTTCATAATATTTTGGTTTTCTAAATCCTGGTAATTCGTGTAATACTGAATAGTGATGTTTTCAAAAATAGATTAAGAGTTGAATAACTAGAGTGTGGGACTGAATTTGATCAAGCAGCAAAAGACACTTATGAATTGGAGTTTAGAGAGGAGATAATCAAACTGATAGATCTAAATTCTGAGCACGAATGATGGATTTAGAATTTTATGCAGTTGGATAGGATCGAAATTTTCAAGAGCATATTTTCAGAAAATGAATGCCTTGATTTTTGGGATGTTACATATATCAAAAACAGGTACAGGGCCTAGCACCCTGAGATACACAACAAAGATTTATAGTGAAGAACACGAGACCTAACAAAATATGAATTGAGTGATGGACACCAAGGTTTATACAGGTTCATGGGTGAAAATCTATCCTCTACCTCCTATCGGTATCCCATCTTGGATCGTTGCAAGCGAAGCTGATAAGTGTTTAATTGGTATAGTTTTTTGCCCTAAGTTTGCACTAAAAATCCGCTTTCACAGTTGCATTTATTATGTTTAAGGGATTATGCCTACAAAATTTAGAATCATTTCGACCCCGTTTGGACCGAAAAATGGAGAAACACATGAACACCAGACCAAAAAGACTCCGAAGGACCCAAACCCTAACCGAGCCCAATACGGGCACTGGCACGGCCTGTGCTAGCGCCTGTACCATGCACTGTTTGCTGCTGAGTTCTCGTTCGTGTCTTCTGTTTTGTCCGTTTCACACACCGTTACAATTCAGATTTCATCCTTTGTATGCGGAGAGTTGTAATCAGTCACATTTTTGATATTGTACTCTAAATAGAGGCATGTACCCATCTTCCATAAATTTTTTATGGCATTCATGGGTGCCCTTGAAACTTTGCACTTCCAAAGCTTTTTTGCCATGTACCTATCTTCCATAAATTTTTTATCACAATTAGACACACCTTTGCGTCTTGCTCTCACTCTGGTACTATCATTCTTATAGAAAGATAACTCTTTTTCTTATACCATGCTACTCAATAGCGGTCCTAAACTCTTTCACTGATGCAAACAACATCCCCAACTTGAAAGTAGGATTCTGCATATCCACATGTGCATTGAAAATTGGGAGCCTCTTAATTGAACCTGGTGCACTACTTATGTCGTCTTCTTCATCCTCACTTCCATCCAAGGTATGCAACTCATCATAATTTACATAGTCGGATTCCACCTCATCAACCTCAAATGGCACAAATGCTTTTCCATCATTGTTAGGTTGTTCCTTTCTTGTCCCCTATTGTATCTCCACATCTATAAAGTTGTCAACTAAAGTGTGTCTTCATAATCAGAGTCCTCCAAGTATGAGTCTTTGTCTTCATTCCTGAATATCACTCCCTTTTGCATAATCAGAATCCTCTTCCCCATCATCTACCATTATGTCACTTTGCTCGACATATAAATCAAGCACCCTATCTCTTGGTACAAAGGACATCATTGTTATGATGTCCTTATCTTTCCTCAATGTCCTCAAGCTATCACTACAGTTCCACTCAGGTATGCATTAGTGCAACTTTAAAGTGGAGTCTACTATATAGCCTAAAATCTGCAAGAAGTGCTCAACAATAGTGACAGAGAATCTTGATCACAAAAGTCAAAGAACTCTGTTCTTCCATCGAAATATGTCTTTTCCTTCCCATTGCCAAGCATTAGAACACAATGGCATATGCGGAGACTACAATCATCTGCAAATTAAGCAGAGCAATGAATTCAATCTTTATGCATATGGACAAAGAATCAATTTATATGGTAATGCACACATCTATACACATGTACTTGATATTCCTAAAGCACTGGTGCTAAGAAATTTATCCTAAACATATGTAACACATGGCACATCTATCAAGAAATTAAACCCAACTCTCGCAAACTAAAGGGTATTGATGCTGTAATATACAAACAGGCATTTTTTTGAGGAAAGCAATACTATATACAAATGAAAACAATAGGATGGTAGTATTCTTTGGAGGTATTTGACTTGACTTATTTTGATCTTAGTTTTTGGATAAATTGAAGCCGAGTGAAACGCATGGGCTTCACTGAGGCTTATAAAGAAGCTTCAAACTTATATGAGGAACAAGCCAAACCTCTCAACCCTAATTTACCCCGTTTATTTTCTCACATCTCTTCCCATCTATTGAATTTTTTGACTTATAAACAAAAATTGTATCTAAATAGCTAAATAGCCAAATAATTTCTTAGCTTTTCACATAAACCAACTTTTAAGACTCATAAACCATAAGTCTCAAAATACAAACTTACTTGGAACAAAGTTAGACAAAACAGACTCTTAATTAATTAGCATGGTCCCCAAGTAGCATTCACACACAAGATTATCCCTTCCCGTCTTAATAAGAAGAGATGTCATGCTCTCTAGTTATTTGTGCAGAGAAAAAAAATGCGAAATTAGATAAGCTAAATCTTCTATGCTCGAGACTCCCCTGCCACAATTATGACTCTATCAATGATTCCTCATGCAATGGCTAAGAGCTGATTGCATTTTATATCACAAAACTCCACAACTTCTAACGATCAGAACCTAGATTTTTCCAGAGGCTAGTTGATGCACATACCGTACGTCGAAGCAATATCGTCATTCCATCTTTAACCAGCCATTGTTGGGTACAGGGGCTCCTCATCTTGATCACCAATTATCTCTCTCAGATGAGAGGTGGCACACTAGCTAACCTAGGTTAGCATCTCTTTTGGTTTGGTTTTGAGAGCTCATGTGCTTTGGGCTCACCTCGTCCTTGAAAGCCACCTCAGCGCCACGTAGGTGGCCAGATCAGCATCTTCGTTAGGCTATTTTCAACAGATTTTATTCTTAAACAGAATATTTCTGTTATGTATGCGAGAACAATTTCAAAGAGTAAAATAAGAGTCAAACCTCCAACAACTTGACTCTTGTTTGGCTCTTAACACTAGCTTCACACTTTCACAATAATCAAACCATCAATATAGGACCAATTTGTAATTTTTAAACTGTATTTACTGTTTCACTGAAATGTGGGGACACATTAGGTGGGACCCAGTTGTCAATGAGACGGGTCGAAATACAGGCGGTGCACGTGTATGTTGACACAAACCAAATTTGACATGGTAGGACCCATGCTATACGGTTTGTCACGCGTGTATCGAAAATTCCTCTCACTAACAGTGGGGTCTTTTGTTCCGTGGACCCACTTGTCAGATTTAAAACTTCGTGAGTAATGTTAGCCTGTTTTAATTTTGGTGGGGTTTACAATCACATGTGATGAAGCATCTTCTTCCTCCTCCAACGACGACGCGTTTGTCTTCACGCGCTCGTCCGTCACTCACCTTCGCCCGTAGCACGCGCGCGTCCCATCATGTCGAGCAGGCGTTAAGCAAGCAGCACAATCCATCGACGCGTGTCGATGAAGGAGCCACCGTTGGAGACCGCCTTAGTATTGTAGACGTCAAGAGGATCATCTGGAAAAATTAGCAACTTGATTAGAGAAATCGAAAGAAATAGAACTCTTATAGGAGTCGTGGTATTTATGAGAGATCTATAACGCAAAATACTCAATCTGAAAATATAGAAATACAATAGTCTATCTACACAATGTCATTCTTTAGCTACTTTCAGAATTGGCGATCTCACCAACAAAACTCTTAACATTCACGGGTCAATCCCTATATTAGGTGTTAGGCCAGTGCAATGGAGCCAATTTTTCTATAATTATTTTACATATTATGGTTTTAACAATAAAATTATTTTTCTAGGAGTCGGTGTCTACTAAGGCAAATATATCATAACTAAAAATTTGGGTAAATATATCTCTTTAAGAAAATTTAGAACATCATAGCTGATTTTTGAGTGGAAAAATTAGAGTAATTTAGCTCATAGCATAAATGTTAGTGTTCAGTAAAATAATACTGAGGCGGAGTCCAACGCCGATGCCACCGAGCTTTGACAAGCATGTCCCGCGTCAAAAAATTATTAAACAATTCCCGCGAGAGGAGAGAAGATGCCTCGCGAGGCATCCCGGTCGAAGCTCTGATAAGCGGGCCCCACCGACGCCCGAGTGGTCGAAGCGGCTGTGTTGGACTGGTCGCGACGCTTGAGCACGCATTTTGTGGGCCCCACCTTTCGACTGTGTGTGGCTCCCGCACCCGCCCGATAAACCAATCTGACGACTGGGTCCAAAAGAAAAAACCGGCCCACATGCCATCGACGGGGCACAATGTAGAGGAGTGACGCACGCGAAGCAGTAGACCCTACAAAATGTGTGAAACTGGGGTAGTGCGCTCGTTTTGCGTGCCGCGTGCACCTGAGCCGTTGGCATATGCTTTCGCTGATAGGTGGGGCCGTGCGATGCAAGGGGCAACATGTCAGCCCAATAGCCGTGTGTGTTCCGAGAAGATAGCTGTTGGGTTAATTTTTCGGCTGGTCCCACATGTCAACGACTCAGAAATTTAACCGTTGAAATTATTTTAATGATTTCTGGAGGTAAAAATTCATAAAAAATGCTAAAAAATCAGAAAAAATCAAAAACAATTGCAGGAAAATTGTGTCACCCTCTCCTTATAAATATGACCATAGTTCACTTCATTTTCACTCAAACACAACCACAAAACTTAGCCTTCACATTCTCTCATTCCTAAAATATTTTCTGAAAAATTTTCCGATGGCTCACAATCCCCCCGGCAGTAATGTGAATTGGTTTGGCTAGTCTAGTGTAGATGATGAGAACACCCAAGTGCCAAGCAGTCAAAATTCGCCCAGTTTTCAACTCCCTCTCCCACCATATCCGATGTGTTATCTACCGTTCCCTCCACCCCCTCCATAAGGTCAACCACATCCATATGTACACCCTGGGCCTATGCACCGACTCATCCGTATGCACAACCCCCTATGGCCCTTATGGCCAGAATCCTCATTTCACTGGAGTTCTAACCATCCCTGCAGAAATGTCGACTTCGCAAGCACTGAAAAGAAATGATCGCTCCACGTTGATGAGGACATCTCTAGCACTAGTAGCACTAGTGCTCGACTAAAGTAACATATAGGACCAATCACTCGAGCGAGAGCCAAACAACTACATTAACAGGTGACTTTGTTCTTTAAAGAATTAAATTATGATGAGAATATGCTGCTACTTAATAACTTTTGTTTAATATTGATTAGATATAAAGAGGGAGAGCATAACAGGAAGGATATAGCCACATATGGGCCAAATAACTTCATCAAATCTGGTCGTACACCTACTGAGTGGAAATAAAATTTCCTAAGCTTTCCAACAAGCCCAAGATCACTCGATTCCATCAAGAATTGCAACCGTTACAACCAAAAGAATTCTGCTCGGCCTGCAGTCTGTCGACCAACGTTCGACCAGCCATTTCAACAAGCACCATTCTCAGTACAGATATCCAATTTGATTGCATGAGTACTTTTTGGACGTCGTATGCAACTAGGAGACCCAAAAGAGTAACGACTGCACAGAAGAAAAAGTCTAGTCCGAGTCTGAGTCTGAATCTGAATCCGAGAAGATTGATTTCGGACTTCTTTTATCTTTATAGTATGTTAGGATTTTTATTCCATTTTGAATTAGATTCAGATTGAAAGTCTAGTTTAAACCTTCTATCTTTTGTAAATACCACACTCTATAAAAGAGAGGTATAGTCATAGTTTTGAGACAACCACGAATTTAATTCATAAATATTTTCAGAGAAGTTTTTACTCTTATTCTGGGTTTGTGCTTAGAAGCCGCCGCCTAGAATTGGGAGTTATTCTCTTTACCATTGTTCTTGTAATTTCTTCGTTGATTGCAGGAACAGTGCGTCTACTTTTGCGTGATCAAGTATACAACGATCAAAGTGTATGGTTAGGCGAATTCTTTTGTCGCAGGTTGCTGTATTGACTGTGGTTGGCGCCATCAGTTCGTTAGGTTACACGAATCAACGAATTATCAACGATTCTACGTCGTGAAGATCGGGCACCCCGCATCACATGTCCTATTCGGATATCGGTTCTCCGCAGAGCACGGCCCAGGTTGTGATCGAGGACTACGACAACGCTGGCAAAGGCAAAGAAACCGCTGGACCACGGCATAAACGATTACTTTGGTCGCAATAAGACGACATGCGACTTGTGAGTGTTCATCTAAATATTGAATTTTGTTAACGCAAATTTTTCCCCCAGTTTTATCTTAATTAATTTTGAACAATTTGAATTTTTCTTGCTCCAAATCAGTGCATGGTTGAATAACTCTCTCTACCCATTCGATGGGAACAACCGCGAGCAGTCCACCCGATTGCAGACGAGATGTTAGGCACTCTTAAGACTGTAACATCCCTATTTTCGCCTTATTTGCATTCTCTGAGCATCGCCCAGATACATGCATCTCGCATCACCTAACTCTGAAAGGACCCAAGACCATAACCAATATGTGCATAATGTACCCTAGGATCCCCTCGTATCGAGAAGTCCCAAATTGGCTAAGTCTTTCTCTTTTCCGAAAACGCCCGCTTCGCGAAGCCCCAAAAAGTCCAAAATCTCCGTTTGAAGTCCGAATTGAGATCTGTCTTCTCCTATAGGTTCATATCGCTATTTGATACGTATCGTCCTTTAGAAACATCTCCAAATTCGCGACGAAAACCAGAGTTTCAGCTGGTGGAAGAATCTGAAAACAGAAGTACTATTTTACCCGACTCTGTTTTCATTTTGTCCGAAACCCTGTCAAATCTCCGCGTTTTCGCACAAACTCAATTGGAATAAGTCTGTACTAATTTTATCTAGCCTATGGAAAAATCAGAATTGCAATTAGATCCCTAAATCTTGGAAATTCCAATTTTGCCCTCGGCCGAAAACAGGACAGTACAGTAATGTGCACTGTGCTGTTGTCGTTGCCGTGCCGTGCGCGCGCTCTGCGCCACCGCCCGTGCGCCACCGTGCCGCGCCACCGCGTTCTTCGCCGCCGGCACCGCCTCGTGTGCGCCTCGTGTGCCTCACGACCCCAGCCACCTGTCCACGCCACGGCGACGCCTCGGGAGCCCCAGATCGCCGTGCACGTCTCGTCACGTCCACCACCCACCCCGGCATCACCTGCCCGCGCGCAAAGTCGCCGTCCCGTGCCCCGAGACCTCGTTGCCTGCAACCACCCGCCTTGTGCCATCGTCGCCGTCCTTTGCCGAACTGTAACCATACCTCATGACCCCCTCACAGTTCGCCGTCCCATCGCCACCGTCCTCGTCTCCGGTAAACCGCGCCCAGAAGCGCCCTCCCTCGGCCATTGCCTCCCCTGAGCCACCTGGAGGCTATAAAAGGCCAGCACCACCACCACCTTCTCAGCACACAGCAATTACCGCCAAAACACCCTCGCTCCTGCTATTGTTCTTCTTCCCCGCGTCTCCACCTTCGGCCTCCACGGTGACAGCACGCTCCGGTGAGATTTTCTTCAAATTGAAGCTACCAGCATACTTCTCTTAGTCCCTAGATAGTTCACGAGCAAAGAATTGAACCCACTACTTCTCCAACTCCGGCTATCACCGGTTTTCCAGCTAGCTCGGTTCAACAAAATTCAGCCCGATCCAGTGAGCTTTAGAACTCGTGCTAGTAGGAAGAAATACTCCTTAGGGTATGCTCTATTGACCCAGCTAGTTAATTTTGGTTTTCATTCAGCCAATCAAAAATCCCCAAAAGCCCAGCCGTGAACTCCAGCAGCTAACTCCGGCGAGCCTCCAACCGCCACCTCCAGGCAATCCAATGATCCAGCAGTGACGTCCACACTCCCAGGAGCAAGAATATGTGATTTGTTTTGAAATTGATCAACTCCAGGTGCTCCAATTGCTCTGCCCTAGTTTCTGTTCAAACCAGCCACCTTGGCATTCAAATTCCGGCCAATTCCGGCCATCTTCGGCCAAACCCTTTAAACAGCCACCTCCTGACACTTAAGCCTGCATGTTTGACATAGTTAGCCTTCAAAAGCATGAGCCAAATGCTCAGGACACACAAACCCTAATTCCAGCAGTGCAGTGGCATGGAAAATTGCTGTGCCCTGGACCATTTTGCAAATTCTAGAAAATCTAAGTCTTTTCTGCTTGTCCCACTTTGTCAAATAGCTTTGCCTTAGTCTAATACACATACTGTCCAATTTTCATCTCATTTAGAGTCACCTAGACCCCTTAACTCGCTTTTCGGCTTTTAGGTTAAGTCCGGACGTGACCCGAACGTCGTCCTTTTTGACGTCCGATGTTCGTCGACCCTAAGAGTCCTATTCACTACTCTTTTAACCCTCCTAAACTGACTCAACTCGACCCCTGGAATCCAAAGCCCAAGCCCTAATCCAGATCAGAAACCAGAAGCCGTCTCGGTGTAGCATATTATTATTTTATGTAAGTGTAATTGCCGTAATTTATAATTTGATTGTAATGCCTTGTGTATATGCCTGTATTTGAAAATCAAGACTTCGAGTACGCGGAAGAGGACCAGGAAGAACCCGCAGAATACGACAATACTACTTGGCAAGGCAAGTTTCCCTCCTTTGAACATATTGCGCCTATTATTTTATATGCATTTAATTATTTAGAGTTTGATATCTACACAAGTATACATAAGATAGTTTTGATAAAAGCGTATGTTGAGAAATAATGTGAGTAGATAGTCCCATTTTGTGGACCCCCCCTTGTTTTCATAACAATTTACTTTACCTTGTCACCTTAGGAGAAAAAGTATTACTTTAAAAGAGATATGCACTCATAGAAGTATATGTCAATACTAATAAATGTGTAAAAGAAAAGAGGAAGGCAGAAGCATGAGCAAACTATTTCTAAAAGATCATTTTATATAAAAGAAATAGGGACTAGTAGCGAGGATTGGTTTGGAAGGTTGGCGCTGTGTGCGCGGCGGGTTTGTGAAAGCCTCGCTAAGCGTCCATAAGGACGGGATCGTCGTGCTGTGCTTCTAAGCGGCCTGAAAACGTGCTAACCACCCGCCTGGTATGGGACAGGCACAATGTCATGACTCACCTAAAGTTAATCATTTCCTGCAATGGTTGTCGATCCGGTTTCCCGAGTGGAAATTGGTGGGCCACAGAGGGCCACGAGTGGTGTGAGGGGTAGAGAGGATAAGGTGTAAGAAGGAAGTCGCCCTAGCCTGTCTCTCGAGTCGTGCGCGACCGAACCCGGAAGTGGGAATTCTATGCGTCCAGAGGCGGACCTCATAGACCCAAGGCTAGAAGACAAGGCAGTGGGGAGGACCCACAACGATAATGAGGACCTTACGCGTGCTTGCCATGTATCATGTTGTAGGGAGTACCTACCTTGATAATGGGGCCGGTATTGTCTATGTATCGGGCAGGAAATTATTAACAATGGGTCAGTAAACTGTTGTGTAAGCTCAGCCTGGTCACCTGCGTATAAGTCGCAGGGAGCTGATCCGACATTTAAGTTGAGTTTTCGTGGTGGGTACAGTGGTACACCTCTGCAGAGTGTAAAAAGGTATTCGAATACTCCGTGCTCCCGGGTTTTCTGGAGCCTGGTCGTAGTGGGGTGGTCCCTCGTCGATGCAGCATGATTAGTTTTGATAAATTCTTTAAAATGTGATCAAACCATGGCGGCTCATGGGAGCTTAGCCTGACTCTGTGAAAAGTATACACATGTACAGTCTGATAAATTACTTTGATAAACAAAACCCCAGATTCTGGGAGACTTTCTAAAGTATTAAAATATCTCTGTTTTCAATAAAATTACCCTAAGTATGAGAACCATAGAGCTTGTTGTTGACATTTACCACATATAACATCTCCCTATGCGGAACTTGCTGAGCTTTGTATGCTCACCCTTGCTGATCCAATAAGTACAGAGGATGAATCAGTCGATTTCATAGACTATGGAATCGACTCAGCACAAGAAGACCCCGACAACGTTCCCGGAGATCCAAGCGCCTGAAGGGTCACCAAACCTCAACGAGAGCGATGTGGATTGCGCCCTGCATCACGCTTTGCTGGATGAGGAGGATGTTCCTCACTGTTGTGTTGTACTACTTTGGATGATTGCTTTTTGGCTCGAACCCTGTTTTGGGTTCAGCCCCTAACTTTTTTTTTGCTACTTATATTTTGACGTGGTTCCGCACACGTCAATTACTGTAATATAGGTCTGAATGACCCCGTGCGCTTTGCTAATGTATGCATGTAAATATGGTTGGATGTTCTGAAGTTTTAACTCCTGTGCACAAATCACCTGGGCATTTGTAGTAGGTTCCCTCTAACGAGGGGCCCACAAAGACCATTAGCAAAAGAGCAATAAGAAAATTGTTCAGTTCAACGGCATCTTCTATAGGCTAAGGAATGTCTACGCTAGTGGTCGTTTGAACGATTAATTGATGTCGCAAGCATACGACATGTATATGCAGGAGATTGGTCATCCCTTCATTCTGAAGCACTGGTGGAGTGTCATACGTGGTCAACCAAAGTGATGCCGAAACTACTTCAATTCTTCCAAAAGAGCTTATCTCAACGAAGAAGGTGCCTACACATCGTCGTCAAATAATGACAATGTCCCTATTTGTGCAGTCATTAACGGCCGAATGTATTCGAATTTTAATTAGTACGTGTCATGTTTTTTCCATGTGCCATTTTTCTATGTTATTTACAATTTTTATCTTTTTGTTGTGTTCGAATTATCCTAATTTCATTTTAACGATTTGTTAATCTTTAATAAATATTATATACACAGGCCTCACACGAAGCATGTTTGCATTAGAGTGGTTGGTGCTTGAGAAAGTGCATCGCGAAGGGCCGATACTCAGGCTAAGTATCTCAATAACATATTAGTATAAATTTCACATGTCAATTTTATAACTAATGATATTTTGTTAGAATTTTGTTATAGGTAGATACCTATTTTTTTTATTGTTTATACTTTTTTTTTTATTTTCAAATTAAACTCTTTCCTTATATCTAATCTTCTAAGATTTATTTATCCTCTCCTTAGGTTCTCCAACATAAACGACCTAATGACGAGCAGAGATAGGACTTGGGGGTGGCGGTGGCACTATCATTCATGAGTGATGACGATAGGAGGTGATGGTCGAAAGGAAGAGAGGGTGGCAATTGCAAGGGAGAGTGGGAGGCGGTGCAGTGAAGGGACAGTGGTGCCACTAGTCATGGATGGTGGTTGGTGTAGGAGAAAAGGAAGAGGAGGTAATGGAGGAGGACGGGAGTGGTGGCCGCAACATTAATAATAGAAGAGAGAAGAAAGAAGGCGGGGAGGAGAGATAAAAAATAGAGGTTAAATGTGAGTTTTAATGTATGATTTAGATGTAGTAAGTTTTTTTGAGAAAACAAATATATATTATAAGCATACTTATTTTATTAAATTGATATTTTTATCGTCAGAAGGAGTTATTTTTTCGAACGGAAAAAAGCCCCTCAAATATGTTCGAGAACAACCTCCCAATCCTCCGTCGGACGGACAGGTGTGTTCGAGAACTCTCGCCATGCTGCTGGCTTCCGCCGTCTCTTCGCCAACGCCGCACGCCACTCCCGCCCTCTCCCACCGCCCGCGCCACCATCTCAGCTTCCACCTCCGCCGCCACCACTTCTTCCCATCTTCCACCGCGGTCGCCGGCCGCGACCGCCTCCTCTTCGGCGCGTTCGCCTCCGGCGATGGGGCCGCCCGCCAAGTAAGCAACCACCCCACCCCCACACCCCCCCCCCACCCCCACACACACACACACAATGCCCTGAAGGTGTTTGTTCATATGTGCCCCTCAGAATTCCCCATTTCGGCTGTACCAAAGACGCTGGGGTTCAATTAATTATTGTTATAAGTCTCCAATTCTGTCCAACATAGAAGCAAAAACTGAACTTACTGCATATTCTTGGCATACCTGTGCATGAATCAAAGATCAAGATGTTCAACTGTAATTCCTATGAACTGAGTTCAGAGATGGTGTACGGTGTACCTGTCTGCTGTGCCATTGTCTAGGTTCACATTACGGGTCCCCAGCAACTGAGAAAAACCAGGCAGTTTGTTAATTTGAACTCAAATGTGAAAATTGAATTGGAAACCGGTTACTGTGTGATGATGCACAGAAGTTGTTTTGGAGTAAATCAGTCTAAAGAAGCGTTGTATTTCAAGCATAAACAATTATGGACTGACTAGTTGGAGTTTTATAAGGTAACTTCTACATTTAAAAATTTAAAATTTCAATTTAAATTACACTGACTGGTTCTTTCCTGGTCTGAACTGGACAACCTGGTTTGCGGCGGTAAATGATTACCACTGGGAAATTGAACCCTGGACATGACTACTATTTTCCTGTTCTAAAAGGACATGCAGCATCCGAATTGCCTGATATTTTTTATTCCCTTTGAGTGCAAGTGTGCAACCATTTGTATGGGAATCGTCCAATTCTGATTGTGATGCTTGCTTAGTCCTTTGTGGCTATATGGAGAACCCATTGATCAGCTCAACATGAGCATAAACCAGACAGAAAGCTGACCATATGTTGATACATTAAGCTAGAAAGGGTGGCCTTTGAAGCATTCAAGATGCATTGGTTTTAGTGCAACTAATCAGCAAGTTAAACCACTGCAGATTCTTTTCTCTTGGCAGGTCAAGTTTGCCCTGGCCCTTTCATAGGAATCACTTCAATTGATCTCAATGTTACCTTCTTGTAGTACAAACCTTCTTTTTGCACTCTTTCCTTTAGATTTGCTGTGGTCTTACTGTCTTAGGCTCTTAGCACATTGCTTGTTGTTCTTAGGATGTTGAGAGCTCTGGGAGCACCGGCTATTCTGGGTCTGCATACATTGGCCTCTTTGTTCGAATGCTTGGGTTGGACAATGACACACGTGATAGGGAGCACGCAATTTATACACTCTGGCAGTACTCCCTTGGTGGGCGGAAGTGTATTGACGAGATTATGCAGTTCCCTGGCTGCATGAACCTCATCATCAGCCTCCTGAAACCAGAGTCTACTCGTTCCTGTGAAGCAGCTGCAGGGCTTTTGTGTAATATAACTTCAGTCAAGTTCTACAGGGATGTTGCAGTTGAGAGTGGAGCAATTGAAGAAATCATTAGTCTTCTCTGCAAATCTACAATAACACCAGAGGTAACCTGATCACTCAATTACTTCCTGATGATCCTAGGTTTTCCTTCTGCCATAGTGGCTATATAAGGGACTATGTAACAGTTAAACTAGCTGGTTTACATCTAAATGGTGGATGGTCAGGAAAGATATCCTGGCATGTAGGGAACACCTTGAATAACCTGATGATTTGTCATCACATGCTGTTCTCCTGCAGATGAAGGAACAGTGTTTATGCCTCATGTGGAACTTCTCTATTGATGAAGAGTGGAGGCACAAGATTTTGAGGGGTGATTTCCTAATACAAATCGTTAGGTTCCTTGATGATGAAGATATAAAGGTGAAAGAGGCTGCTGGTGGGATCATATCTAATTTAGCATTAAGCCATTCTAATCATGGAGCTCTGGTTGAAGCTGGCATCATTCCAAAGTTGGTAAGTTGTACTTCGAATTTCCCTATTAATTCAAAACCTATTACTGGTCTATGCATGCATGTGTTGAGTTCTAGCATCCTTAGCTATGACCAAAAAATTTATCCACATAGAGGTTTCATTAATAATGTTATTTCTGTCTACTTGAATAGAGTGCACGTTCATTTATTGATTTACAAAAAAAAAAAAAAAAAAAAAAAATCTACATACGGATTAGGCTTGTAATATCAGATAGTACTATGAATTAAAGGTTTATTTGCACTGCTAGATACACTCCAAAATATGCAAATTACATCTATTGATCATAGTGCTGTTAAGGAGACATTGAGTATTATATTTGTACAAATGGCACATGACTGGATCATATCTAAAGAATTTTGGTCAAATGATGGCCAATGCAATCACAATACTATGGAGATGTGCCCTCTTAAATTTTTGATATTATTCCGGAACTTTTGATTATGTACATACTCAAGCAAACTTGTATAGCATGATCATGTAGTACTTTCAAAATTTTCTTGAATGCTGTCTGAACATGTTGTGCACTTACATCTGTCATTTGTGATGGCGATATAAATTACCTTTTACAAATGTGCAATACCACTGAGCCAGAGCCTTGCTATTAGGTTAACTACTTCTAAATTATCAATGAGGTATTTCATCTCCTGGAATCCAGTCCATACCTTACCATCCCAGGAGCAAATATGTACGGATATCTGCATTCAATAAACTATTATTCTGTTCAGAATGGTTTTAAGTAATGGAGTGCTAGAGTGTATTTCTTTGTTCATATTCTGAACATTATATAAATTATTAAGTCATGGAGTCTTAGAGTGTATTTCTTTGTTCATATGCTGAATATTATATAAACTATTAAGTCATGGAGTCTTAGAATGTATTTCTTTGTTCATATTTTGAACATTATATAAAATAGCAAGTCCTTAGACATTAGCTAACTCACAAATTAATTAGTTAATGTTGATTTTTGACAGTTGTAAACTGGAAGGTTGGAATCTCCATGTTATTTTTAATGGTCAGTATAATCAGAGTTTGAAGCACCAGCATTAATAAAGCATTTTTCTGGTTACTAGTAAGAAATTAGGCAATATGCTAGCTCATGTTGCTACAAAGACGCGACCTGGGGGGGGGGGGGGGGTGTGGGGGTTTGAATAGATCTTTTAAATCTTTTGGTTAAAATCAATTTTTGCACTTATGAAAAATAAAATTCTTTTTGCAATCACTCTAAATAAAAGCTAGTAGCTCAAGCATAAAATAAGTTTTGCAAACCAAGGGTGATAATCAAGAATAGTAAATAAGTAGACCAAATCAAGTGTAATAAATAAAAGAGAGTAAGAGAATAAACCAAGACATGAGAATTTTCCTGAGGCCTCATAGACTCGCCGTGTCTCCCCTACTCCTCATTGAAATGTTCTCACACCAGTTTTGCTTCAATTCCATTAGGGTTGCTCCTTCTCCACTCCGGATAGGCAAGCGTTGAGCCTTTCACAATACAACCGTGTCTCTTTGACAATCTTCGTTGGTGGAAAGATCTACGGTCTCCCAAGATCGTTTAGGTGACGGCGATCATCAAGAGTAATAAGCTCGAAGACATTTGTTTGACTCCGATCAAGCACCAAGAAACTCAAATGAATGATAATTGCACACAAAAAGTGGCTCTCAACTCACAAAAGTAATATGCTCGCTAAAAACTCATTAAATGCACAAGATACTTTGGATTTAAGGCTCACTTCAATGCAAGGTTTGAATTAGGTCAAGTATATTCAATAGATGTGCCAAGAGCTTGTAAATGCCAGGCCAAGGGAGTGTATTTATAGCCTACCAACTAGAATTAGCCATTGCAAAAGCAACTGGTTGAAAGTAGCCCACCAGAACAATCTGGGTTTACAACACGGACAATCTAGGTTAGTTGTAATGGCTAGTTTAAATGTTTTGACTAGTTATTGGGGGTAGTTGAGTGTGCACACGGACAGTGCGAGTGCACTCAAAGAAATTGAGATTAGAAATAACACCCCTATTGTTAAAATGTTTGGGACAGTCATACGGACAGTTCGGGTGTGCTAATAATTTTTAGCTAAAAAATAGCTCACTGGAGAAATGTTTGGGTCAACTGGGAATTTTCAGACTTCCAAATTTAAGTCTAGTTTCAAAATTTATTTTAGAAATTTTCAACCTAGACTTGATATTCTAGTATGAATGGGTGAGAATGTGTCTTGAAGAGCACATGCATTTTGAGTTTTTCGATACGTATCCAAAATTAAGTAACTCACCCAAACCACTCTTCATAGTATGGTCAATACCAGAAGTCAAAATCTATGGAAATCTGACCGTTCTCATCACACCAATACTAGTAAAATCTTAAAAAAAAGATTCTTAATCTTCAATTTTATCTTTCATGGAGTTAGTTCATTCTTAAGGAAACTTGATAATATATCCTCTCCGAGGTAATTTTTTCACTATCGTCTTGTAATCCGATTGAGACTGAAAGACATAAACTCAACAAACGGATTAGTCTCATAATTAAGTTTATCATTAATCACCAAAATAATTAACATAATGATGATTGACTCAACACTACTCAATTGAGTATGATTAGAATTCAAGGGAGAGATGATATTAAAGTCCTAATATTGGCAGACAGAGTGCTAAATGCGCTTCACAAAGCAATCTGATGATATAGAATACCAATATTGACAGCTGGAGCAGAAAAGATGCTATACGAAGCTTTCTGTTTGTATTGTTGCTTGTGGAGAAATAGAAATGTTACAAAGGAATAATGAATCATATTGAACTTATAGCTGATAACAAGTGAATGTTTTCTGAAGAAGCACCTCAAAAATCATCTATGAAAAAAAGAAAAGAAAAGAAAAAAAAAAAGAGAACTGCCCACTCGCTATCATCCCTGAACATCATTATTGTTTATTTGTACTGCAACATGCTTATGTGTGTTTCCTGAATTTCCATTAGCAGTAATATTTACTGTTGTTTTTAGGTCGTTCTTTTGCAAAACAAAGAAGATGACTACAAGATTATCAGAAAGGAAGCCAGAAGTGCATTATTGGAACTATCCAGTGATGATTATTATCGTACTCTTATCATAGAAGAGGGTCTAGTCCGGGTTCCTCTGGTGGGCTCTGCCGCGTATAAAGCTTTTAGACCTCTCACTCATTCATGGCCCTCCTTTCCTGATGGCTCTGAGATTCAGCGGAGTTCACGCCCTTCGAAATATGGTGCTACCGAATTGCTCCTTGGGTTGAGTGTTGATGAAAAGAAAATGAAACTCGATGAGGCTAAGGTCAATGCTATGATAGGGCGTTCTAATCAGCAATTCCTTGCACGCATTGGAGCTATTGAGGTGGATGATGAAGGAAATGATCAATCTGGATCTTCAAGGAATGATCTGTATACCATTTTGCCATGGATAGATGGTGTTGCACGACTTGTTTTAATCCTTGGTCTTGAAGATGTCTCTGCAATTACAAAGGCTGCTAAAGCAATAGGTGATACATCAATAAATGAACACATGCGCATATCATTCAAGGAAGCTGGAGCTGTTCAACCTCTGCTTAACCTGCTGAAACATAGTGATGGATCTGTTAGAGAAGCTGTGGCTCATGCATTGGACAAACTAAGTATCAGGTAATCTATCTTGTACCCTTCTTAAATATCAAGCATGTTTGCAGCCTCTTGACAAGATTATCACAAGGGGGTGACTAGGCTTAGTAGGTTACATCTGGATATTAGATACTTAATTATTTCCATTCTATTCCTATTCCCTAATTACTTGTGTCATGAGCACTATGACTTATGATAACACATTACTTCAAGTTATACCATTGTAATGTCAATTGTAGTATCTTGTTAATATAAATAGCTCATAGTAACAAACACCATATCTTACAGTTAAGAGCTACTATAAGCTTCAATAGCACGACTTATGGTTGAAACTTCAAACTGCTTGTTTCTTGTAGTAACATCTTATTACAGACTATGGTAATTGCTACTTTAATATAACTGGGTAGCCTACTACTTTTCATACCTAAGCAAAAGGTTGAACAGTACTGGGTCAGCTGCCTGATGTAAAATTTCCTGAAAAATCTTTGACACTCTTGTGAGAGTTAATGAACAAATTTTCAAAATTCAAGACTTTGGCATTACTAAATATATGTATGTTTTGGACTTCCTGCAAACCTCATTTCTTTTTTTCTGAAAATTAAACCTACTACATGAAATGACTGATCTAAGAGGTTTCAGGTTTTGGTGATAATTTCACTATGTTTTTTCTTTGACTAAAATTGATCATATTTTTTTTTTGTCACTTTTTTGTAGTTCCATAGTCTGTCAGATGATCAAAACAGAAGGCGCTCTGGAACTGCTCATAAACATACTGAAGGATCCAAACACCCCTGTAGAACAACTTGAGAAGGTCAGAATCTTTTAATGAGACCTGATTGACCTTTTAGTTTACTGCTGCCATAGTCAGGTGCTAATGGGCAATTCTGATGCAGATAATTAATATAATATCTCGAATATTTGACTTGGGGATCAATTTTATAGCTATGGTGAGTAAGATTCTATTCCTTTTTGTTAGGATACTGTGCTTCTTCAACCCTGAGGTATCCTGTTGTCCATTTCCCAGCCTGATGGATATGCTATTGATGGGTCTGAGGATGTGGCAAATGCCCAGGGCAGTACTCAGTGTTCTATGGATGGTGAGCTCGAAGAGACTGTCCATACTTCATCAAAACAAGAGGAAATGGCTAGGTTTGTTACAGCCTCGCTATTACATGTCATGTTATTGCTTAAGGTAGATTAGGTTCAAAAATGTCTGTTAGTTCTTACATGGCAAAGAAGTCTTCTCCCATGATGTTGAAACATAACTTGATAGCATATGCCAATCTGTTTCTACTATGAAAAGGAGTTATATATTTTATTTTTCCTTTTCAGAATTGCTTTCTTAGAGCAAGTACATTGGTTATTTCATTAAAATATTGCACTATGTTAGATATCTATGATGAGGAAGAAAATCTTAGCCTATGAACGCCCAAATCTCCTTACTCCTCAGATCGGGATCCACTTGGGTCCTGACACACTAGTTTCACAGAAGCAGTTCAGTGACTGATTGAACTGCTTTATATAACTACCATATTTCTTGTTTTAGTTAATTTAATGCATCATTTTATTTGGACTATTTTGTAATGCTACCAGATATCCGCTTACTGATTGAACTGTTTTATTGTGTCATGTTGGATAAGAATGCTATAATGATTTAATAAGTCATCCATGTAGTTTTCTGTCCAAAGTATAATCTCATGTTACTATCTTGAAAACACCCTCTCCTAAACATAGGAATTTTCTTGTCCATTACTTATTACATGTAATTTTATGCTTATTGTTGACATAATGTTCATGATCAGTTGCTAATGTCAAGTCTGACAATTGAACAAATTATAAGCTGATCTGCATAGTCAGAGTAATTAGGCAATAGATATGTTTGGTGATTTCACATGAGGGGCTAACTAGGAAGACTAGATCAGTTGCATGCTTGATTAATCTTGTGCAGATTATGATTCATTGGATCAGGTGATCTACCTGAATTAATAGGGCAAATTAGGAACTAAAACGCATAATAGGAGAACAGGATCATTGGATATTTAATTCTTTTATTTCTATTATCTGTTTAAACTTCATTCTTTTCCAGTAAGTATGTAAAGTTTACGTGATTTCATTATTTACGCTAACATTTTCTGCAAACATCATCTTCTAATCTTTTTGAATACATCATACTGATTTTGTAATTTCAATGTCATCAGTGAATCAATCATCGACTTCAATGTCATTTCACGCTTAACTGATGTTCTAAAGGAAGCACCTCCGAGTTTGCAAACAAAAGTCGCTTTTGTACTGGAGCATTTAGCAGCTTCTGAACAACACGCCACAGCAATGACTGCTGCTTGTACTGGTACAGCAATTGAAGCTGTTCTGGAAATGGGAGTTATTCATGGTAAATAGCTTTGTTCATTTTTGCATGAAATATCAGGCATTCACATTTGTTGGCTTGCTTTGTATCATGAACATGTGATTTGTTCGAGCACTGTTTTATATAATTTAGCACATAAGATAAAAGGAGTTTCACACTGGTGAGGTATACTTCCATTTGTGAATTTTCTTGACATGCCAATACATAAATGTAGATGGATGTGGTCTGAAAAGTAAAATAATTTTGAGATCAGTGTAATACTCTACAACGAAAGAAAAGTAGGTGATTGCTAGAAAGCATTGAAACCTGGAGTCCCAGTGGACCTTAGAAAAATACCAAGTATATAGCTGATTTTATATTCACAGGAGCCATGCGGGCTTGAGATAGGTACTTCATTTTGGAACCATTGTAGACCATCTATGTGAATGAATCTACTTTGGATTACAGAGCATATATGAACTTTGAAACTTCATATTTGACATCACTTTTTTTGAGTTGGAAGCTTGTTTATTTTACTTGAGTAATTCAAGAAGTCATTGCAGTCAAGACCATCACCCAGCCAAGTGTATGTATATTCAAAATAAAACTAGATGACCAGGAAAAATTGCCCTAGTTAGTCATACTGCAGAAATTGCTTTGGCATGATCTGTGGATGTGGACTGATTATTGTGTTCTTCTGTTGATTAGTACTTTGTGATAGATTATTTGCAATGGTATGCGGTGTTTTAAATGTACTAGGCATACATATTATTTGACCAACAATGCCTTGTGCTACTAAGTACTAACTTATGAACTAATCTACAATGTGGTTTGTTGATTTGCACGAACCTACCCCTGGTATGCATCAATATTTGTTCACAACAAAATTTTCTTATTATAAATGTACGTGGCATACATATTATTTGTAACATGCTAGGTACATCCAACTCATACTAACATTTAGATTTAGCTTTTATAGGATATACACCATCTTGGGGTCAGATGAGCTTTCGGGGAGCAATAGGAGACTACCCCATGCACTACAAAGTGGGTGTTACATTATTTGACTGGCAAAGCCTTATGTGCAAAAGTTTGCTACGAGCTTATGAACTAACCTATGCACTTTGATTTGTTGATGCACACAAACCTGCTCCTGATGTGCATCATCATCTGTACATAAGAAATTTTTTGTGCATATTTCATTGCTCCTATGTGACTAAGAACAATGTTACTGAAGAAATTTTCCTGCCGAATAGCATTATAATAAATGTTACTGGTGTTATTTTCTGTTGAGCATCATTGTCATAAATTAGCATTTGCCATTTCATTTTTTGCACTACATAAATGTATGTCTATAAACTCAGAATAATGCTATACATTACTTTTATGAATTTTTTCATGATATATAACAGGGGCGAGGGGTGATTCTGACATTGTTTCTGACCTTCCTGCTGTCAAGACTGAAGAACTTAGTCAAGCCGTGTCTGCAACTGTGAGGTTACTCACAAAATTATTGAACTTAGATCTTTTTGTTCGCAGCATAAATACTGAAAAAATCATTGCTCTACTAAGAAGAATGCTCAAGTCCAGTATTCCTCTTCAGTCAAAAGACTGGCTTGCAGCATGTCTGGTTAAGCTAGAATCGAAGGTTGGTTCAGCAAGAGAACATGGCATCAGTGGTGTAGATGTAGAAATAACAATCTATGAGGCTATTCCAAGGCTTATTGAGCAGATGATGACATCATTTTCTTATGAAGCCAAAAGAAATGCTGTAATAGAGCTGAACAAGATAATATCTGGAGGTATGATGGAATACACAAGAGCAGTTGCTGCAGCTGGAGGAATATTTCCACTGGTGAAAATGATTGAAGAAGGCAATGGAGATGCACTAGAAGCAAGCCTAGCTGTCTTGTATAATCTGAGTATGGACCCAGAGAATCACCCAGCCATAATTGCTGCTGGAGCAGCGCCGTTGCTGAAGCGGATTGTTCTTGCAGAAAGCCCACACTGGACTCGTGCTCTTCAGTTATTGAGAACTCTGCCTATATGACATCATGCCAACGGATGACCGTTTGTTCTCAAGACACTTGTTGCCCTGACAGGTACATTCTTCAGATATTAGACTGTTTCCACAAATTCATGTTATCCCAAAAAGCTGATATAAGATTAAAGCCACAAGCGTGAACTGCCAAGAAGACCATTTAGCCCTGTTTCACCTACTGGGGCTACCTCCATTTTTTTGGGTCAAAAGTTTCTTGATATACTCACTGCTTTGGGCATCACAATGTAGTGAAATTTAATCAAAGTGCAATGGCCCTTTTCTTGGATGAAATTACTCTTGAGTAGTAGGCTTTTGAGGTCAAATGGTTTAGACAGCCAAGTTTTTAAATTAGGAACCTGTAACTTAGATGCAAAAGCATATTAGTGTGAAGAGTGTTTAAATGAAACGATAATAATTAGATTATGCATGGAGGGGGGAAATTCACAAGTAAACCAAGTAAAGAATAAATAAAAGATTATAGATAAACATGAGAGCGATTCTCAACTGCTGTAAGATCCATGCCTAAGGTTTCATATTGAACATTGCCAAATTCAAATCTGGAAATTAGTGTTTGGTGCTTTCTATATCTTGCTAATCTAAGCTCTGCAGAGAAATTATGAGTCTGAAAACCAGCGAAATTATATATCAGTTTTTCACTTGTGAAATAGCTCTCCATTACATTTGAATTATTGTGCCCTGTGTTGGAATAGAATTGTTCTTGACAGTAATGGTACTTTATGAATTGAAAGCAGACTTTAACACGAGTCACGTCTTATTTCAGATGTGTGAAAGAATGTTAGTTCTAATCCACATTTTCTTATATGCAGATACCTTCTTCCAATAGTTTCTATGTTAATTAAAATTACAGCTGCATCAGGCAAGCTCCCAGATGCCATGTTTTGTAGATTTGGAATCTCCAGACGACGAAGATGACATCAGTGACGACCTTTGATCAAATTAAGAAAAAGAACTCCCAGCACCCTCAGCAATTGCCTCACCATTTCAGGACCTAGTGCAATTATGTTATGTGCACCCACAGCAAGATGACTACTTTTTGACAATCATCTTTTTTGCTGGTTGGTGAATGACAGCTGAGAGAACACTATTGACTTTTGGGTTTTATGACTGGGAAGTGGTTGCTGCCTTGCTGGTATGAATGATACTTCAGAAGTTCAGAATTACAGATTATTGGTGGTTTAGATTGTTTGGAAGCTATATTTTAGTAACAAAAAGTATTTTCTCATCTTGTTATCTAAGAGGGAAGTACAATAAGAACCGAGTAAATTGTACTTTGAGCCCTTGATCTTGTGCAGTTATGTCACTTAAATTTCTAAAATTAAAATTTAGTTTGTCAGGTCTCAAAATTTGTCTACCTTAATCAATTTAGTCCATAAATTTGTCTATGTTAGTTAATTTGGTCACAGTATTAGTTAAGTATTGAAATTAAATGAAAATTTTGTATTTTAGTATTATATATTTCTTTATTATCTATTTTTTATCATCTCTTTATACTGAGCATTTCACATCAATCCATTTTAGCATATTACTTGATGTGGCAAACCATTCGACACAATGTTAAGCTAGAAAAAGTTGATGCGACATATCAAGTCAACATACCAAGTCAACACAAAAGTGCTATATCATGATGTATTATTTTTTGTTAGTTTAACTAACATATAGACCTAAATGAAATGTCCGAACAAGTAAGGATCCGCAAAGTTAAATTTTATGTTTACAGATCTTAGTGATATACTTGTTCAAGTTTATGAAATGTCCGAACAAATAAAGTTCCACAAAGTTAAATTTTATGTTTACGGATCTAAGTGATACAATTATTCAAGTTTATGAAATGTTCAAACAAATAAGGATCCACAAAGTTAAATTTTATGTTTATGGATTTAAGTGATACAGTTGTGCACGTTTAAGAATCTAGAGTGAATTTTGTTCAACAGGATTGGATCTTGGGCATTCACTTTGCCTTAATAAAAATGAATGATCAACAATTAACAACAATGGAAGGTAACTTGTGCCCTATGTGAAACTCAGAATTCATCGGACTATGTAAACCATAAAGTACATCTATATCACAGGTGAAGCAGTGGGTGAGTTGATCAATGCTGTTCATGGACTGAAGAGTAAAAACTTCACGTGATCTCTCCTCTTCCTCCAACCGTGTTCACTTCCTCCTTGCAAACAGTGGAAAACTGACGTAGAAGTGTCTGCAATGTAATTGATTTTTGGTTTTGTCCAATCACCGGCTCTTGTCAGTGTTTTAGCAAAGCTGTCAAAGTAAATAATCTTTTGGTGTTGATATAACCTTTTTTGTGTAAGGGAAACCTTAGCAGGGAAATCTCCTTAACTGAACAGGATCAGACTGGGAATCACATCATTTGTCTTTAAGAACAAAAGATAGAGGTATGTTTTTTTATCGTTTCAATTATCCGATCAAAATTTGAATGATCTAAATTAATGAAAAATAAAAATTAAGGTGATTAATCATTTTACATGAGATTTTAAACATGCCACCCACCTTGATTTGAAATATCAGTTTCTGAACTAACAACACAAACAGAGGAAAAAGGCATGTTCTTTGTTCTTGGGCAATTTGAGTAAATTGTAAAATTTTGAATTTAACTATATGATATTAGTATCTTATTGAAATGTAAATCTTGGACTCATAGATCAGTCTTATATTCAATGTCCTATAATATTATTATATTTTTGCAATGTTCTCCGACTAATTCCCCTTGTTCTTAAAATAAATACTAATGTTTTAGATCGATACAGAAGAGGTATTAGGGTGCTTCATCATCTTGCAAAGAATTTTAAAATTTCTATTTATCTTGATTTGAAAAGCTGATTATCTTGTGGTCCAAATAAAGGAAAAGACAAATGCTTTTGTTGTCAAAGACATCACACAATGTGTGGGAAACTTTACTTACCTTCTGTAACCAATGCGTGCGATATTGCGAACTTTATTAACTACATTACTTATTGGTTGGGTCCTCTAGAGCTGGGAAATTGATTGGAGTGTACTGGTGATGCTACAGGGAGGACCAAATCCTTATGTTTCTGCGATCTCCATAGGCTTTGTGCCGGTGTGTGTGGTCCCAACCATTTTACTGCTACGACGTAGGAAAATAAATAAACTCCGACCGACCCACACGTGCAGATACGCCATCATGAAAGCCAAATAATGCATTGCAGTCTATATATCTTTTGACTTTATCACTCCCATCTGTTTCACCTTATGTTCAGTTGCTTTGAAATCTGATGGATGCTGTCTCCTTTTTCAAAAGCAACTCTAGGAAAAAAAATATAGTTTTTGCTTAGTGTCAGGCATATATTTTTTTTTGTTATTTTATATATACATCTTTGTACTATTAAATCAAACTTCTCTTCTTAAATTTAACTTTCTATATTTCACCTAACCCCCTCAGTTTCTTCAGTGGTGACTGCATCTTGGTGGCAGACAGAAACAACGCGGCAAGACAGTAATGACACTTTAGGTCGTAGGTGGTGACGGTGGACAGTGGCAGCTAGTAGAAGAGATGGGTGGCAAAAGAGGTAGGGGTTGTGGTGGTGGTGTGCTGAGAGGATGGGAAAGTAGAGGCAGAGGAGGAGGAGGAAGTGGTGTGTGAGGGGGGGAGTAGAGATTAAATTTAATTTTTGAATGTGTAGTGTAGATGGTACAAATTTTTTATAAAAAAACAAGTACACGTTTCCTAATTAGTCCCAACAAAATTTCATTGGTTTGTACTCCAACTTGAGCAAAATATATAGTAGAGGACTATAAGTGTATTTGAATTTGTCACGGAAGGACGTACATTAGTTATGGTATACCTAAGACATTGTGGTAGACGATCCACTTAATTTTGGCCACATAAAGTCATATGTTTGTGTCAATAATAGATGGACTATTTATTTAAGATTTTGTAGTACATCATAACTATAGTCGTAAACAAAATTTTAGATTGATTAGTTGTGGTGTCTCTAACTCAAGTCAATCTTTTATGATTTCAAATCAAACATGTCTATATGACAAATAGAAGGTGTCTCCACATCAACATAAATTGTTGAGGCTCAGACCTTCTTCAACAGAATTGGATCTCTATATCCTCATATATAAATATCTCTCTAAAAAGATTTCATACTTATATTTCTACTCTCTCCAACAGAATTTCTAAACCCAAAAACATTTTGATAGAGGAGAGGGAATACCTAAATTTACTAATTCTCTACAGTAATATCTAAAATAGGAATCGAGATAGGTATTCTGTTGGAGCAAGAAAAGTATTATTGATACCTAAATTTTAGACTATCAATCATTTTAGGTATCCTGTTGGACAAGGTCTCATATGTTGTGCATGTCATGCTGTAGTGTATTTCATAACATATCCATTACACAAATTAAAATGCCCCATATACGGTGGGATGCTGTTATAGTGAGGCTAGTGGCATGTAGCATCACAAATTAGTTGTGCAGTAATACGTACAAAATCCTCAAGTTTCCGGTGGTATTTTCTAAATTTCTAACAGTTTAAGTGGCGTATAATAATTTCACTTACAAAACACACATGCATTCGAAGTTTCAATATACAAATTGTAGCCTTCTGGAGATAAGGTCTATGGAGAAGATGGCCATCCTCTCTTGCTGCTGCAGCATGCAGCAGGTGGGCTCAAGAAGAAAGTACCACGAAACTGGCACTGAGTCACGTTATCGAATTAGATATTATTAACAAGGACGTGGATTTCACGCTACTCGTAATACTACTTGTATATAATGAGTTCATCTAATTCTGTTTATCAAAGATTCTAAAAAAAATTCGAGAGCATATTATAGAAACTCATATAATTTCATTAGAAACCATGTGTTTTTTTTCTCCTACATATAATCATATTTTCTCATTAAATTTGTAGGATGTCATAATATGTCATTCTTTTTATCATCTGATTTTTTTAAAATATTTGAGAACTTGCATATGCATAAACTCATTATATGCAGTGTTTACTCATATAATGCCAAATACTTTATCTTAATATATATTATAATATGTTAACAACAACTACAAAAATATGATTTTGTAAAAAATATTTTAAAGTCAAACCTATTATACTATTTTATTTCATTATTATAGAGTATTTTTTATTATTATCCGTCTAAATTTGCAAAATTTGACAATAAAATTGAGTGGAGCACTTATATTGTAAAACATGAGAGTACAATGGTACAGTATTATCTTCGCATCTCACCCGGACATCATGTTTGAACTATGGGTTTTGTATAGTTGAGGACTGTAAAATATGAATCTGGTTGTCGTACATATATATAAACAAATTCCTTTACGCTTATAGCTGTCTCACAGCCACATTTGGCCTGCAAAAGCAGTGATAGTTTATACCACATGCGATTGGACTCACACGTTAACGTTAGCTATTCTAAGCACACAAAAAAAAAAAAAAAAAAAAAAAAAAGAAAGATCCTACAATTCAATTCAATGAGGAAAACTGATGGAAGCAGTAGCTGCCAATACAATGATTTGCCAGTGAGTGCCAGTATTTGACTAATCAAGCCCAGATCTCAATGAGATGGAGTAAGGGAATAATCAGTATTGTAAAAACGACACTTAAGCAGAATGATCACACTCCATGGTAGTTTTCTAGCTAGTTTACATTTGAGTTATAATCTAGCTGAGTTTGGATGTTAGGGTAAAAATCATAATAGGCCGAAAATCATTGGTCATCAGGCAAAAATCACTACTAGCAGTGCCCCACTGAGATCCTAGGTCATGAATGACTTTCATAATTCTTCTCTAATTTGGTGTCTAATTGGGCAAGTTCACTTCCATATACTGACTGGTAAATTAGTTATAAACCAATTTCCTTCTATGTATGCACGCGCGAGTGCGTTTTGGTACATACGGAATAATGGGCATGGGAGTGGTACAGTTGTAAATACCCAACCTACCGCCACCCACCCACCCACCCACCCACCCACCCACACACACAAGAAAAAAAAAGGAAAATCTTGTAGAAACATGCAAGGGTTTACCTACAGTAGTTAGCAAGATTGGCTTGATTGTGCTAAGCAATTTATAGCATCAACTTTCAACTCCTTTGGATCTTGACTTCAGACCCTATCCCAAACAATCTTAGCGGTCCTCTAAATTTCAAGCTTTGGCTAGATCTTGTGTTCAAACTCTATACTATGAAATGTTTAGCACTCCTTTAAATTTCTCACTTTAGATCTTAATTTGGTTCAGTCTCTACGCTAGCTAGCTAAACAAAACTTTTTTTTGCTAAAAAGGAAGCTTGTTTGAGATACTCTAAACTATCAACTTTCTTGACATTATCATTGTAGTTTGTAAGTTGTAACCATCACTAAGAGCATGTTTGAAATGCATGAAAAAATAAGAATTGAATGTCATATTTAATAAAATCTAAAAAAACTTAAACAAATGAATTATTTAAAAGAAATATTTGGATGCATCATAGAAAAAATACATGAATTTTGAAAGAAAAATAGTCTAGTTTACTTTCAACAAAAGACAACAGAAAGTTTCCACGAGATTTGACCTAACTTTTTTATTTCCTCCATAATTCCTCCAAACGAAATCATTCCAAAAGAATTTCATAAGAATTTTATATAATCATACTTTTGTTCCAAATACTCAAAAAAATTTCTTAGAATTCAAAACCTTTATTTTTAAGATTCAAAATTCCTCTGTTTTTCCCAATTTTAAACACCCCTATATTTCTGGATCGACACTACAAGATATAGATGAATCTTTTGTCCTAATAAGAACATAAGGGTAGTAACAGAATGCATTCTAAATTAATCCTTGAAACCCAGTTGTACCATAACAATAATTGCAAGCCACACGGGTCGCACTTCGCTTTAGGTTATATTCGTGAGCCGGACTCATGAATCATGATTTGTACCGTACCGTCCACATCGATTTTCTTTTAAATAACTCATTAAAATAATCTCAAAAAATGACTGGTGGGAAAAAAATTTTCAAAACTAAATTTTAATCACTTAATCAACAAACTAAACTTCAATCGTTGATTGGGTCAATGACTATAAACATGATAGCACACACGGGCTAAACTAGCAGCATGTCACATACTATTTCAGTCACTGGCTTAGCCAGCGACTGAAATGTGTGCCGATAGGTGGGATACATTGCACACGATTCAATCACCAGTCCGACCAGCGATTGAAAGCTATACTAACAGGTGGGCTCAGTCCAGTCATTGGCTGACTATTTAAGCCATTTGAACGACTCAAATTAGTCATTGGGAAAAAAACCAACTAGAGAAAGAGAAAGAAAGAAAAAAAAGAAAAGAGAAAGGAAGTAGGAGGAAGGACAAATTTTTGCGTCGATTTTGTTGCCGATTCGTCATATTTGTATGTAAAATTTCTCGAACACGTCGATAGTAGAAAAATTTAAATATTCACATCACCGTAAGGTTTAATACAAGTAAAAAAATTTAAATTTTTGTATCAACCTAGGGTTTATGAGTCCATATATTTGTAGGTAAGATCTAGGGTTTACGATTTAGGACAAGCGTTTTGAGTTTAGTTTAGTCGTTGTCTTGGGATTGATATCTTGTAATCTATAATTCTAATTGACGATCCGTTTTGAATAGTAGAATTTTGAGATCAAAATGAACATATCGATATAAACGGATCACCAATCGCTACTTGTTTGTAACAAGATATCAGATCTTATTATACATACAGATTATTCAAGGGTTGATATCTTTTAATTTATAACGCCGATTGACAATTCGTTTAAAGTAATAGAATTCTTAGAGCGAAATAAAAAGATCAGCACAAATGGATTTTCAATCGCTACTTGTTCGTCAATTGCTACTTGTTGGTGACACGATATCATATCTAGTTATACGCACCTGTTATTCGAGAGTCGATATCTTTTAATCTATAACTCCGATCAATGATCCGTTTGAAATAATAAAATTCTGAGAAATTTAAAGTTTTTTTTTTTTTTATCATTGTAGGATTTAGGGTAGGTTAAAAAATTAAATTTTTGCACCACCTTAAGAGATTTGCATCACTATAGGGTGTAAAATTTTAGGTTTAGTTTCGCAATATATATAATATTTAGGGTTTGAAATAGATATCTTGTTCCGAGTAGTTTTACTGTTTTGCAACTAAATTCTCTCTGTACCATATATTGACCCTTATAAATAGTATGCGTTATTCTCTCCATTTAGTTGCTCACTTACATTCTTTACATCTAGTAGTGCAGACTTTACCATCTTCATCAACAATATTGGCTGAACTTATAGCTTCATCTAGTTCATCGTCCAAAGAAAGATCCGGTGAAACATATCAACTACTGTCATTATGCCACTGCAACAAGCTATCAGGAGAACATAGGTCCTGAGAAGTAGCAAGTCTTGCCGAAGGTACTATGGCTGCGTAGACGTTAAGATTTCTAAGAATAAATGTGTAAGTGTAATACCATGTCTGTGACACCATTCTTAATATTCAACTAATTGCTAATGTTTTTTCTTTAGAAAGTTGAGCTCAAGTGTGACTTCGTTTAGTGGATCGATAACAATATACCAGACTATACTAAGTCATACTTGAAGTAGTGGAAAGAAATAAAGGCTCGTAACAGGATGTTTGATCTCTCGGAAAACCCACAATCGATCGAGGAAGACCCTTATTGTGAAACCGAATGGTGTTGGAACTCGGAGAAAAAGAAGACAGGTATATTCGACCTAGTACAGCTACCATTGTTAAGTATCTACAACTTGATCCTTTCTAAGTCTTGGTCATAGTTTTCCTTTAGATATTTGTGCAACAACATTTTTTCGAGCCTAACAGTTGTAGGCTTTGCTGTTGAACATTTGAACTTCCATGATGTTTTAAGGTATTTCTCTAATCAAGATTGTCTAAAGGTATGAACTATAATATTCGATATCACACTTTTCCATGTTTCATCGTTAAAGGCATGCCCAATGTATCGTAGAAGTAGGGTATATATAAAATAAAATCATACTTATTGTGGAAATTTGAGGAGATCAAAACTTTTGTTTTTTTTTCCTAGTGTGAATGATATAGTCTTGCCGTTCTGGGCCATTTTACGAATTTGATACTGAAATGAAAGTTATCCATATCAAAATTTTAAAATTATGAGACACAAATCATCAACGGAGTTATATATTTTCAAAAGCTGAAAAATAAATATTGTTGGAAATAAAAAAATATTTTATATACAAGCAGTCTTGATCTACCGTCTCTCCTTCTTTGTCGGAGCCTGATGCTCGGACAGTGTGTAGCGGGTGGGCACAGAATGATCCCTGACCCCATGCCCTCTAACCGTCGGTGTATGTGGAGGTGGCTGGTGTTGAGTGGGCTATGCAGCCGGCAGAGCATTAGGAAGCAGAGAGGGTTGAATGAACTACTGTGTATCGGGGTGTGGTAGATCACGGTGCTATGTAGAAGCATCTTGGTGGATTGGCTCAAAGATCTGCTACTGCGAAAGACCCTGACACTCCTCCGTGGCCAATCCCTCTGCCACCCCCTAATCGTACAAGAAATCAAGACACCAATAGGATTTATCAATAGATATTTGCACATAAAGTATGAATACTTTTATTCTGTTGCTGGGATCCTTTACTATCCTCACAAATGAACCCCATGAATTCTCATCTTTCAACCTCTTAAGAACCCAACCATTTTCTCTAGGTAAAAGACCTTCCAACCGAACATCATATATTGTGGGATTCATTTGTAACAAATTTGTCACCCATATTTCTAAGTTCTTGAAAGACATCGATAGTGAATCAAATATATGGTCATAAACATTGACACAAGCACTCCGATCATTACCATACAGTCCATCACAAATTATACCATCTTTGTAGTACACACAAATCCTGTCAACTTGTTCCATGATCTATTCCATGAGATTTTGTGAGTTAATGGGTGTATATCCATAATATGTTATTTTCAATGGTTAATATAGGGAACACAAAGAATTTATTTGAAGACAATAAAATTATCTAAAACTCGACATCAATTTAAAACTCTAGATATTATATACATACCTTATCTAAACCTAGAACTTTAAAACCTACAGTGATGCAAAACTTCAAATTTTTCCATGACATCTTGTGACAAACATGTAGTGATTGACAATCTGTTTGTGTCGATCTGTTAATATTATTCTCAAAATTATACTGTTTCAAACGAATCGTCAATTAGAGATTTGGATTAAAACATATAAATATCTGAATAATCAATAGATATCTATAACTCCAATTGACGATTACTTTGTGTTGATCATTTCATTTTGCTCTTAGAATTATATTGTTACAAACAGATCGTCAATAAGAGATTTGGATTAAAACATATAACTATCTGAATAATCAATAGATATCTATAACTCCAATTGGCGATTACTTTGTGTTGATCATTTCATTTTGCTCTTAGAATTCTATTGTTATAAATAGATGGTCAATCAGAGATTTGGATTAAAAAATATAAATACCTGAATAATCAATAGATATCTATAACTCCAATTTACGATTACTTTGTGTTGATCATTTCATTTTGCTCTTCGAATTCTATTGTTACAAATAGATCGTTAATCAGAGTTATGGATTAAGAAATATCGATCTACGAATAATTGGTAATATAACAAGATATGATATATTGTGACAAATAAGTAGAGATTGACAATTTGTTTGTGTCGATCATTTCATTTTGCTCTCAAAATTCTACTGTTTCAAAAGGATCATCGATCGGAATTATAAATTAAAAGATACCAATCCCTGAATAATTGGTAATGTAACAAGATACGATATCTTGTGACAAACAGGTAGAGATCAACGATCCGTTTGCGTCTCACTCTCGGAATTCTTCTATTTCAAATGGATCGTAGATTGGAATTATGAATTACAAGATATCAATCTCAGACAACGACTAAATTAAACCCAAAACACTCGTCATAAACTCTAAACCCTACATCTAGATCTACCATAAATGACCTATCTACCTGTTCTAAACTCTAGGGTGATGTAAAATTTTAAATTTTCTACTTGTCTTAAATCATAGGGTGATGCAAAAATTTAAATTTTTCTACAGAATACATGTTCTAGAAATTTTACTTGCAAATACAACGAGTCAACAGCTAAATTGACGCGAGAATTTTTTTCCTTCCATTCCCTTCTTTTCTCTTTTCCTTCCTCTCCCTTTCTTTCTTTTCTGTCTTCTTTTTCTTTCTCTTTTCTTCCTCCCCTTCCCTCCCTCTTTCTTTCTCTTTCTCTTTCTCTTCGGTCTGAATGGGCCCAAAGAGTCGTTGGAATGACTTAAATAGCCGGTCAATGACTGAACTGGGTCCACCTGTCAGCACAACTTTCAATTACTGGTTGGGATAGCGACTGAAATGGCAGGTGTCTTATTGCTAGCTCAGCCCACGTGTGCTGCTATGGTTATAGTTGCTGGCCTAGTCAATGACTGAAACTCAATTGCTAGTTAGATGAGCGACCGAAGACCAGTTTTGTAAAAAAAAATTTCACTAGGCCATTTCTTGAAATTACTTTTTTTAACGAGTTATTTAAAAAAAATCGTTAGAACCTAGTTGTACCAAAATAATAATGAGTTTGACATCTAGTGCAAAATAGCACTACAGTATAAAGATGTGTAAAGTACCATGAGAAAAATCAGAAAAAGATTATGAAAACATATAGAGCTTGATATGTTCTAAGTACAGTTTTGCCAAATTTTTTGTTCTAAATAGATCTTAAAAAAGACAAATTTAGTGAAAATTGGGATAAAATAATACAGTGATATTCAGCTGAATCTATCTTTTTTCAACCTCATTGTAGATTGAGTTTAGAATATAAAATTTGGTTGAATTATATACTTCTTATATTCTCAAATATATGTCATTTTTAACTAAATTATTTTTCACAAATACTATTCATTTTATGAATTCTAGACAAAACTTTCGTGCATTGTCCTAAATTGAATGATTAGGTCTTGTATGCATGTGTAATTGGAGTTAAAAACTCATTAATTATAGTATATAGAGTTAATCCACACATATATTTATTGTGGGTATTTTTTGTATATTTTAGTAAGATATGATTATTATAGTAACTATAATTTTATTTTTTTAAAAAAATAGACAAATATTTGAGAATGGAGGGGTAAGATATCGGCCGGACAAACTCTATCACGAGTGGTTTGTTTTGTTAGAAATATTGTAAATTTTGATACTACTTGATACCAGTTCGTACTTGGAAGCTATTTTAATGTAAAATATCAAGGCAACAATGATTGTCATCCACACGGGTCGCATTTCGGCTTTAATCAGGCTACATTCGTGAGTCGAAGTCATGAATCATGTGATCTGCACTGTCCCGTCCAAATCGCACACACACGCCGAGTCACCTCACAGCGCTGCGCACCTGGAGCTACAACCTCGGCACTTATCCATTTGGTTGGGTCTATGGTCTACGTCTAGCCGGCGTATGGGCCTCAAGGCATGTGAGGTGCCTCCCGCTTTTGCATAGCCTGCACTGTCTACAGACCCCTATGCTCGTCGTCTCACCACATACACCCGGTGCACCTAGACAGGATTGTCTATACTACTTCATCTTATATGTATGAATTTTTAATTTTCAATTTTTTTAGTTTGATCTAATCAGTATTATTTTTTCTATTGATATAAAATTTCTAAGTTATTTTTGTCTTAATCACATTAAAACTCATCTATTAAACTATCTATCGAATTGATTACTCTTGATTAAACTCCTAGTGTATTGATCATCATATAACTCCCTTTAATTGTAATGGAACTTTGTCCGAAATTTCCTCCCGGGACATAAGTTATCATCTCTTGCTCACTTATAGTATCTTAAACATCTAATTGTATTTTTTCAACTGAATCGATGGATAACAATATTGAATATGTAGCTATTTTTATTATATCTTTATTTAATGAGTTGTAAAATAAAATTTAGTTGGCATAGATTCCATATGTACATTACTTTATTACTTTATGTAATGGAAGGGCATGTTTGGTTTATAAGTGAGAAAAAGTCACATATTGGCCTAGTTGTAAAAACTGGACTACACCGGCGATTTAACTAGGAAAAAACCAGAAGCAGTGCCTTGACCGGTCTGGTTTTGGAATTGGATCAGAAATATCAAAAATACAGGGAGAAATCAGTAAAATAATGCACCTTCTGAACTTCCAACCAGCCACCTCTTATACCGTCCAAAGCAAGCAATGGCCAATTGGCCTACAATTCCACCGTGATTAACTATAGAATAGGTATTTTATTAATGTTTTCTTGTAACATTTTCAAATATTATATAATATATTCTGTTTAAGATAATCAATAACGATGTTATATACACGTAGAGACATAAATTTACTATAAAAATATTTAATTATTATATTTAAAGAACCAGCGGTTTGGACCGGTGAATCAATGAGCCGGTCAATTGGCCAGTCTGTATCGGTTCAATTTCGATGACTATGCATATTAGTTGTAAGGATATGTTTGTTTGGTTTCTATAAATAACTTGCTAATTTTTTGGTTATTTTATCAAATATGTGACATCACAAAAAAAAAATTGGCTAGTTAAAATTGTTTGGATTTATTTTTGCTGGTAGCCAATATGGGACCCACTAATTATAGAGATGAGAGAATTGGAAAGCCAAATGCGTGGTACTCAAAAATAGCCCCATCAATTTGATTACAAACAGGGCAAAAAGTGACCAAAACTGACTAAATCATGTTGGTTGATCAAATTTTAGCAATTAACCAAACAATGATCAAATCATATCGGTCCTAAACAATTTTAATTAACTACATGTGAACATCAACTAATACCTTAAGTACACAACAAGTACCTTCACTTATGATATGGTGAAATGAAGGTTCTTTGTGTGCATGAGAACCCCCTCTCACTCATGAGATCCACGTCAGAACCGTTTTGTCCTGCTGGAGACCACAATCAAATGGGTGACAGGCAGGGTCTCACTGAGAGGATTCATGCCCAAGAAATTTTCGTAGCCCACTGATCGGTTAAGAATGCAAATTTCATAAGCCATAACCTCATAAGAACCATTAGACTTATTTTTCGTCCATTGAATCTTATAATTGTGCGAAGATTTAGCAGTGGTCCCTTAATTCTTTAGTTCTATAAGGACCTTTTTTTGTAGTTTCATAGAGAATCTTTTGGACTTCAATACAATTTAAGAATTTCATTTTTGTGTAAAATTCCAGCATGTCCTCTCCCCCATGAACCCAAAGTCACTCCCCCGTTAGGTATAACTAGTCATCAACTCATGTATTTACACGAGTCGGTGTTTTCAATAATTTTTTTACAACAACTATACTGAAACTAACAATTAAGCATATATCTAAAACCAAAATATAATATTAGAAAAAAAAATTGCCAACTCATAAACAATTAAATTTACTAATATGACAGACATATGGCAAAATGATGGAAAGTTAATTTACAACTAATAAATCTACTATAAACTGAAAACTTAAGAGAGAATTGGACAAAATTCGAACGGTTTCTTGATCTACTAGTTTTTTGTGACTTTTGATAAGATGTGATTGGGTTGAGCTCCCATGTCTTTGGATGGCCGCGTGATGTTTTTTTATAGGACCAATTAGAAAACGATACATTTTTACTGATTTGGATATTGCCTCTTAGACATATTATTCTTTTCTTGGATACCTTTTAAATATAAAATCCCATTAAACATAAAGAGTTTCATGTTTAGTGTTCAAGAAATTATATAATTTAAATCCAAAAATTATTATTTTATTATTAAAAAATTTTGATTTCCAAATTTAGGAAAATTATATTTTTGGTAAAATGCACTGACAAAAAACTTTAAATCTAAACCGTTATAACTCGAGACGGCCGCATATATGGTCAGATCTTTTTCTTTTTCTCAAATAATGTGAGAATTTTTTTAAATTTGATTAATGTGGGAGCTCATATAGAGCTTGTATTTTAATTTTGAATTTTGAATTTTCCCTAATATTTAGTTTGACTTTGTATTAGTTAATATTTCAGAAATTTAATAATTTTAATTCCAAAATTTTAATATATTGTATTAGAGTTGTCTTAGTTAAGGATTTTTTAAAAATCTAAACTATTATAACTAGGGTCCAAATAGACGGCGAGATATCTATTTCTTGATGAAACATGGGGATTTCACGTGTGAGCTTCTACAGAGTTTTCACGAAATTTAATATTTAATATTTTTAATTTTTCAATTTTTAATTTTCATAATATTTAATTTTAGAGTTGTTATTAGTTTAGGTTACATAAATTTAATAATTTTAATTTAGAATTTAAAATGTTCTTTAATATTAGTATAAGAGTTTGTATTAGTTCAGATTTCAAAACTTTAATATTTTTAATTCCGAATTTAATTCTTTTTAATATTTAGTATTATAGTTGGTATCAGTTGAGTTTTTAAAAAATTAATTTTAATTCCAAAATTTTAATTTTCTTTAATATTTAGTCTAGAAGTTTGCTATAGTTAAGGATTCAAAATTTTGATAATTTTAATTCTGAATTTTTAATTTCCTCAATATTTAGTTGTAGAGTTGATATTAGTTAAAGTCTTAAAAATTTAATATTTTTAATTTTTAATTTCTTTAATATTTAGTCTAAGATTTTGTATCAATTAAGGTTTTAAAAAGTTAATAAATTTAAATATGAAATTTTAATTTTTCAATATTTAGTTTTAGAATTGGTATTCATTAACGTTTGAAAATTTTAATAATTTTAATAATTTTAATTCTAAATTTTAATTTTCTTAATATTTACTCTTAGAATTCTGTTAGTTAAGCATTTCTTTTATAAATCTGAGCTGTTATAACTCAAGTCCAATGGCTGGATTTTTTTCTTTTTCTTGATTAAAATGCAAATTTATTGATTTTTAGATTAACATGGGAACTCTTATAGATTCTGTAATAAGTAATATACTAGTTTTCAATCTATGCACTTGCATGTCTAGTAGTTTGAACTATTTATTTTTACAACTTAAATTAGTAGTATGTATGCATGTATATAAATATTTTAAAAATAAAGAGAGGAAACATAAAGAAAAAATTGAAATAAACTTAAGCCATTGCTCAATTGTTTGAATGTATTCATGTGGATGGTATATAGTTCCACATACTTCGAGCAAAGTTATTATGAAAGGAATTAAATTAAATGTATTAAAGTGAGCACATTAATTTCTTTACACACACACACACACACGAAATTTAATAATATTAATTCTAAATTTTTAATTTTTTTAAATATTTAGTCTTAGAGTTTCTTTTTCTTTTTCTCTATTAAAGTAGGAACTTCTTCATTTTGTGGTAAATATGGAAACTCATATTTAGTCTGAAATTAGTAATATATAAATAGATACATAGTAGTTTTAATTCCAAATTTTTAATATTTTGTAGTAGAGTTGTATTAGTTAAGAATTTCTAGATTTTAGAAAGTTAATAAGTTTAATTCTGAATATTTATTTTTTCTTAATGTTTAGTCTTAAAGTTTGTATTAGTTAAGATTTCAGAAAATTAATACTTTTAATTTCGAATTCTTAATTTCCATTAATATTTAATCTTATAGTACATGGATGGCAAGTCTAAATGCTTCACTGTAGATGAGTTACTGTACAACTACTGTGTTCATTAATTTCCACCAATTAGATCAAATAACAATAACTATGATTAATTCTTTTATAGTAAATTAATTTTTTTTGAATTCTAATTTTTTGCTCAACAAATCTGGGCTGCCCGTTGTAAGATCAGACGACAAAAAAAAAATTGTAGTAACTCTTCTACTTTAAAAGATCATGTTACGCATGTTATTAGCTTGTATAGGAATAGAAGTTTGGATCTGTTAGGTTTGAAGAGAGAACAAACTGGAATATAATTTTTTAAAATTATTATAACTATAATATTTTTATAGCGATGGAAATTGGATTACACATTTTTTTAAATTAGTGTAACTACAATATTTTCATTGGCAAGAATGGAAAAAAAATTTTGTTTGGGAAACATTTATTTTTCTAGGAGCCGATTCCAACAAAACAGACTTGATTTTTTTTTCTTTTCAATTCTTTTTCATCGTAGGAACAAAGGATGAAATAGAGTACTTTATTAAAAATAAGATTATTTCTTTCTATAATATCCTTTCCTTTCATGAAGTTAATTAAAGCATATATTTCTTTAGCAAGAGACCAAATCTAAAAATTTATATCTTAAATTTTAGAACCCTAAATATGTAATTTAGTATATTCAAATTTAAAATTCTGAATATACACTTTATCTTTATATTTTAAAATATGAATTTCAAATTTTTAAAATTTTTAAAAATCGTAATTTCGAATTTTAAAATTATTTATGAGTTTAAAATTATATATTCTATATATCTATTATAACTTATAAGCAAATAATATTTTCTCTTAGAGTTGTATTAGTTAAGAATTTTTTTCATAAATATTGAAATTCAAAAATTTAATAATTTTAATTTTGAATTTTTAATTCTTCTTAATACGTAGTTTTAGAGTTTGTATTAATTAAGGTTTCAAGAAATTAATATTTAGTATTAAAGATCATATCATTTAATATTTTAGAAATTTAATAATTTTAATTCTGAATTTTTAATATTTTATCTTAGAGTTGTATTAGTTAAGAATTTCTTTTATAAATCTAGGTCGTTATAATTAGGGATCACCGGATTGGATGGTTAGATCTTTTCTTTTTTGGTTAATATGAGAATTTTTTTATTTTTCAGTAAACGTGAGAGCTCGTATAAATTAGTAATAATATAGATTGTCTTAGAATTCTATTAGTTAAGAATTTTTTTTATAAATCTGAGCTATTGTAATTTGGGATCATCAGATTAGATGGCTAGATCTTTTTTTTTTATTAATATGAGAATTTCTTAATTTTTTTGTAAATATGAGAGTTCGTATTTACTCTATAATTAATAATAATATAAATAGATAGATAGATTGTGCTCCAAGTCTGACTCCTTAAGTATGACGGGCCACATGATGATTCGGTGTACCTAGACCAGATTATTATGTAAGTCCACTACTACGGCCAGTTATTATAGTAGTCTACTGGTGTGTCAGGCGTTTTCTAATTGGTACCTAGTTGGTTCAGTCGTACTGACTAGCAATTTAGGCCGAATCTGCAGGCATGTGCAAGTAGTTTCGTGCATTTTCTTTGACAAATCTAGAGATTAAATGTGAAGCAACAATTCCTGAAGAATATTTAGGGCTAGCTATCAGTCTACTAGGTAGGCGAAGACCACTCATATACGTATTTGGGCAATTAGAGTATGTATTTATGTAAAAGAGATTGTAGGTTTGAATCTTGATCTCTTTTATTTTTATGTGTGTTTAATTAAAATATTTGTGTTGATGTATGTATGAAGTGGGTTAAGATTAGAATTAGAGTTAATATTAGGAGTGGAATGTACTACTAATATAATACATACTACAACTTATAAATATATATTTCTCATAAACAAAATACTAGATGGTGAAGAGGTTGTAGCAGTTCACAGTCCAACAATAATTGGCCAGTTCACATGATTTTTGGATCAAATTGAGAGATACAATACAAACAAGATTTGATGTTTAGAGACTTATTTAGTGAGAACTCTCCTTCAAATAAGAGCATGCAGACTCAAAATTCAAACTGTCTTATCAACATGAAAATAAATCATATTTATCCGATATACATCATGAAGGGTTAGTGTTGTCAGTCTTTCTTAAGATGTTAGTAATGTCAACTTTTTAATAGAAACTGACAATATTAACGTTTCATGATTAAATGGGTGATAATTTTTAGCATGTTGATTCGATGACTCGAATCATAATTCTCAATACATTGATTCGATGGCTCAGATTGCTGAGTTTACATGCATTTATTTTTATGTGAATTCTTGCTTGATACATCCCGCTGTTGAACAAACATCGGAGGCAGAGATTATCTAATATTGAGAAAGAAAACAAAAAAATAATGCAAAGAAAAAGAAAGAAATATATTAGATGAAATGGAAAAATTGGAAACTGGCAGGTTAACGGGCGGTTTACGGCTTACTAACAGGGACTTGGATTTCCGTCAGAACAAGTCTTGAGAACCCTGGTTACATGTTACTACCAGATATGGAAGTAGCATATCAGTTAAACAAATGACAACCACAGTACAAGAGAAGCCATGTCCCCCAAGGCCGAAATGGTTCATCTGAACTAAGGTACTCACCTTGTCTTTTGCAATTAGTTATTCAACACCAAGGTCTCAGAAGCAGTGGCAAAGTAGGCAAATTAAAATGAGAAAGAGAACCTTGACATATTGTCTAATTTGTAAAGGACAACTCAATTAATGCGTGCTCATCTTATAAAAAAAATTTAATTTATAAAAAGTAAGTTGCACTTTGGATTTTTACGGCATCACCGTAATGACATGATAATAATACCTATTTTGGGGATTTGCATCCATATCAGTGTAAAATCCTAAAAATAGGTTCTAAAAATTTCGTTTTATAAAAATCAGATCCTGAAAATTTCATTTTAATTGTGACCTTAAAACAATTCTTAAGGATACTCTCTACAAATTTTTAACCAAAAAGGCTTTAGAGACATTTTCCATTATATATATATATATAGATCATTTGTCAAATAATAAAACAAATTATAAGCTCTAAATATAGAAATATCTCTTTTATGTTATGGTTCTAAAACATTTATAGAATCCTAATTGGTATTAATTAAATATCAACAAGAAAATCCTAATAGTCCACAACTACTCCCTACTCTTATTTTTAACTTATCCAAACCTATTAAGCTTTATTTTAAACATCTACAAATTGCCCCTCCTCGTATATTTTCCTAATCACCATTCAGTCTTTTCAGACCCAGAATTAACCAAATTCTCCCAGATAAACCAGAATTTAGATCAGATTGAACATATAGGACCTCCCACCTGTTTTATATAGATTTTTCTTTAGCATCCAGATCAAATTCAACTCCTAAAGCCCAAAAAATCAACCACAGTCAAATTCCTAATTACCTTAACTAACCTTTTTAGATTTCAACTCGATCAATGCCAGAATAGATTTCTCCTGGGTTTCTATAAAATCCTATATCTTACTATGCTTGCATACCAATCCTAAAACCTCTCAACTAAACGAGTTCATTTGTTCACTTTTCACGATTCAGTCCAAAGTTCATCGCAAATCAGTCCTTTTTCAACTCTTGAAGGTCAAAAATGGCTAAAGTATCCAATTCACCTCCAAATTCAAATCTGATTGAACTGTCATATTCATTTCACTATTTAACACAAGTTCCTTTTTTGCCACTATTTCAGATTTAGCTCTGAAACTCAGTTATTCATGTTTTCATCCGTTTTTGGTAAAAATACTATTCACTTTTACCCTAATCTTGGTAATGTTTTCGTTTTAATTTTCATTTTGGTTTTTGTTTCGATCCAAATCACCTCCAATCCAAGTGTTCATTCAAACCCTACACTGAGCTAAGTACATACAAACCATCAGGATATGTTTATCTACAATTCAGTCCAAATAAGTTACTAAATTACAATTCAGTCCAAACCACAAATTTTCAGAACTTGATGCCGATTTCTTTCCAAGTCTACACCACACTTTGACCTGCAATTATATATATGTGCACAATTCAACACACAACCACATATACGCAGATCCACACACACACACACACACCTGTGCAATTTCAGTCCTTGCACTTTGCTTTCTCCTCTATTAGATAAAGAATTTTTTATGAATAACCCAATAAAAAAAATTAAACAATAACCCAAAACTTTTTAAAATTTCAGAAATGACGTTCCATCGCGAGCTAGCGTTCGCAACTGATCTTTAGTCGCTATCCCGACCTGTGACTAAAGACGTGGCACGGCCCATAGGCACCAGTGGCCCAGAACCCTGCCACGTCTGCTTTCAGTCACGAGTCAAGATCGCGACTGAAACCTACAGCGTTTCAGTCGTGACCCTTACTTGCGACTGAAAGCTAGAGTTTGACCTGATCTGAAAGCTAGGGTTTGGGTGCATAGGATTTGGGTGTGTTAGGGTCTGAAACGCACACAAACTAAAAGCTATGGTTTCACCTGATCTGAAAGCTCGAATTCATAAAATATTTGATAATATTATTTAGCAAAGCACAAAGAAAGCTTCACAGAGCTATATACTAATTTTCATATCGCCTCACTACTATCCAGTCCAAGAGTTTGGGTGCATTTTTCTTCTTTGAAGCGTCAATTTTGCGAAGTGCTGACAAATCAACTTGTGAGTATTAGCCTCATGATGAGCTAGGGTTTCAGTTGCGACCCCAGCTAGCGACTAACATCTAGGGTTTCCATTTTCAGTACAAAGTCTTGATGCTGTAGATAAAATAGAAAGTTACACGCGTCTGTGACAATTGCTAAAACAATTAGAACCACGTTTACAGTAGAAAAAGGTGATCAAACTGCGGTGCGGCACTTGATCCGAGTAGAGATTGTCAAGCTCACTTGGAAGATTATTTATAGTGTTCCTCTCTACCTCATTCCAGTCCGAGTTGAGCCACGACATGTAATTGCATCTATCCCTCTTCTCTTCGTGGCAACAATGTAAATAGTTTCTACCGATAGTGTAATAGGCTCAAGACGTACGTACTGTAATATCACCTCAACATCTGCACATAAAGTCATCTGTGTCAAAGGCATCATCGGGCCAGTTAAACTCCTCTGCAGGACGTGTTGTTGGGTACGTGTCTCCATGGCAAGAGCAATAACAAAGACGTCTGTAGTAACACATGTGTTGAACATTGTGCATGTTGATCGACAGATCCTCCATGAAGTCGAGCTGCACATGGAGTCTCTTATTTCTACAGAGAAGATAGAGTATCATACGTGCAACCTTTGCGCTGCCCTCGTGGTCGAGTCAAAGTAGGAAAGTGCACTTATGAGTATCTTCCCTCGAACACTCTAAAAATCTTCTCCCGTAGTCACCCTTAACGGAGGATGTAGTAGTCTTCGGCAACAAACTGCAGCTGCAACGGCACGGCCCTGAACTTTGTCCTTCATCCTACGAACGAAAGAGGATAACCCAAAAAGTAACGCATAAAGAGCCACTTCATTTGTGCGAGTTGATTATGTACCTACCTTGGTCCGCCTTCTTCTCCGGCCATATTCGGATAGGCGTGTGAGGGAAATGTGAGTTGTGTGTTCGGAGCTCAACGACCTAATTTATAGAAGTGCAATTTATGAAGAGTTTAATCATTGATTGGACATATTTGTAGGAAAGCTGAAAAGCGGAAAAGATGAAAGGTACAAAAGCTGAAAAGTAGAAAAAACTAATCATAGAAAAGTTGAAAAATAAGAAAAGATGAAAGGCAGAACCGTACAAAAGTAGAAAAGTTAAAAAGTAGAAAAGATGTATCGTATAAAAGTTGGAAAGCTGACGAAAGCCTATAGAAAATTCAAAAATCTAATAAAACCCTACACAAAACTACTACCCCCCCCTCTTTGGATGGCCCTGATACTCTGATGGCGTGTAGCGAGAGGGGGGACTGATGATCCCTAACGTGTTGTTTCCTTGTTGGTGGTGTCTACGCTGATGGCGGAGCTTGCGAAGGCTGTGTCGCCTACATAGATGGTGGAGCATCATCAAGGTGCAACGGCTGCATAGGATGCTGCTAGTGCCAGCAAGAGATCGCACCTGTATGTGAGCCAGGATGTCATGCTGTGTCGCACCCTGTCCCTCATCCCCCACCAAATCCTGAGCCAACACATGGTCTAGCTCAACCATATGCGCAACAATATCCAGCTCTTCTTCTATAGAGCTGTCGGACGGCATGACACACAGTTGTGGAGGTGGAGGGCGCCATGACAACGGGCGGTCCACTGGCAGCATATGGGACAAAGAAGGATGAGGCGCCGACGGTGATGGTGGAGGAATCACGGTGAAGTAAGGTGCTAGAAGCACTCGGAAGTCAACCAAAATTTGATCCAGCCGCAGCTCAACACCTACGCAGAATGTGTACACGTCCTAGCTGGGCACGCTCCCACTATCATGGATCCTGATCATCATCTCATGTGCATCGGCAAAGATGGCACCGATGGTGTCGAGTTACATACATGATTTAATGCAATTATAGATTGACGATAAATGTGAAAGTAAGGTTTCAGAGAGGTAAAGAACTCATAGAGGAGTATATTCACCCTGGAAGGCGTCGGTCGAAATGCTCGTCGATAGTGGTAGGAAAGATGGGCTCATCAGTCGCAACCGGTGGACCGCCTGCCAATCTGTACAACGTGCGAGGTTAGTACTACGTCAGGTACGAAAAATGGATGTCGTGGCTGTAAGGTCTATCCTCCGTGACTGTCCGTGATGTTCTATTTGATAGACCTATGTCTACATTGTTTGTCGTTCGATTAGGTTTCAAATGAATCAAGCCCCAAAAACTCGCCATTTCAGCAACTTCAACTGAACATCACACTAAGCAAGACAAGTCGCTACTTCTTGACCATATTGAACCCATATATTACAAAAACTTACATATGTTGTTTTTGATAAATAAAAGTATATGCATATGAATGAAAAATCACAGGTAGCTGATAGCAGGATACTTACCAAGTGAAAAATATCAGTTGAAACAGTAAGGATCTAAGTCACCTTGAGTGGAAATCCATACTGGGCAAGCAAAACTCTAAAGTATCTCAACAAGAATCCCATTTCAACTGTTGATGTCTATTTGAAAAACCAATGAATGTGAATGGTGAGGATGGTAAGACTGGTGGGCAAAAAAATGCATAAATGGGATAGTGGTTGAATATCTCACTCTGACAAATAAGGACTAAGCAATTATGCTATATATCTAGTGGCATAAAATTATACCACTACAAGCCTGGTATGGGACAAGCATGACTTAGTAGGCTTGCTAAGTAATTAACCCAACTCTACATGGAGGAGTAGGACATATTGATGAGTAATCATTTGATTGCGTGATTGCTAGTTAGGGAAGATCCCTTCCGTGCATTGACCCTTACACTATACCACTATTGGACAAAGGGAAAGTCCCTACCGCAGACCAGTACTGGGAAGGGTTCAGGAAGAAGGATTTAGCTCACCACAACGGTATTAAGGCTACCAATCCAGTGGTAAACCTTATACTGGGTAGAGCCAAGGTTATTATAATGTAGGGTGAACAGCGTGTTATCTTCAGCTCAGTCACATGTAGAACTGTGGCATGTAAATGATTTGACAGTAATAATTTGAAAAAACTTGTGAGTAAGGCGGTATACCTCTGCAGAGTTTTAAAGAAGTATTTGAATACTCCGTGCCCCCTGGTTCTTGGGGCATGCCGCGATCAATGAGTTCAAATCATATTGTGTGGCACAAATAGTATTATGAAGTTTTGAATAATCATGATGTGTTGAATCATTATTCAATCATAAAAAATTTGAACAATCCCCTCATGAAACTATCTACACAAAAACTCATTCTGTAAACGTATTAAATGGTTTTGTCGATTCATATATGTATATTTGTAATCTTTTAACCTACATATCTAATTCATTGGTCAACTCTACATGTATATAAATATATAATTGTTATAATATGACTTGCTGAGTACTCTGTACTCAATCTTGTTGATCGTCTAATCAGCAAAAGAGAATTGGTAAAAGCTTCAGAAAACCAAGATATCTTGGGGTTATGTGTCAAGTTAAGTATGACATATGAAGAACCCTAGACAGTGTTTGTATCTCTCGAAAAGAAGCAAATCAACTTCTTATTTTGGCCATGTCAATTTCTCTAATGTAATTATGGTACTATATCCATAAGTAGTAATTGTTGCAATTTTTTGTGCTGCTACTACTATTAAAATGTAAACAGGAATTGAGATCCACAAATATGAGAGCAACTATATCCTGGACAGTTGTAGTGTCAGGACTCGCCGAACGGGCGGGCCACTCCCTCACAACCACTAGCTAAATTGAAAATTTGAGATATGCCATAACAAAACTAATTGGCCTTATGTCATTAGAATCCTAAATACTTTCAAAAAATACCACTTTGACAAAGTCAAAATAATTGACCAGGGTTTAAATGACACTCATGCCTTTCGAAATAGGTCAATTCTTTAAATAAAAACTACAATCTCTATGAGGCATTTGAATGAACATCTTGAGGGCGTCCACACGTAGTGGCGATGGCGGGCAAGCACGGTGACAGTAGTGGGCATGAGAGTAGGCAGTGGTGGTGGCAGGCGCGTGGGCGGTGCGGAAGCATGCATAGTTGTGCTCGCCTGGTGGTGGCGAGCAAGCGTGGCGGTAGAGCAAGGGTGCATGGGTGTGCATGCACACGGTGGCGGCAACGGGCAAGCACGGTGGTCGGCCATGATGACTATAGGCAGGCGTGGCGTGCAGGCAAGCGATGAAGAAGGCTGTTACAGCAATGTCTTATTCATATTCAATGAAATGACTTAATGCAAAATCAATGTCAAACATATAAAGAGAAGAAAAAGACAGATATTCTTGTCATTTTTCAAAAAGTTAAGTTAAGAATGGTATATACAAAATAATTTTGGAGTTCCAATGACATATAATCAATTCATCTTTTTTTAATGATACATCTCAAATTTTCATTTTTATCAATGACATAGAACCAAATCTGCAGACTATTTAAGGCATTTCTTAGTAGTGCTAAACCCATCCACAACAAACATGTGTAGAAAAATCTGCATCTTATAGTTTGAGATTACATTGAAGCTCACATGGTCGATGCTCCATGGTCAAGCTTGACATGACTTTTTATATAGCCGGCATTCTATTATAACCTAACTGGTATAAGACAAATAATTAATTACCCACATGAAGATAAAAGACCATGAATTATGAGTTTAAATCTTGAACTATAAGTGTATGGATTATTTGTATATTATCAATGAAAATTGATTATATGGCTTCTTTGTATTGAAGTGATTAAATTAGATGATTTAGCCACTCCTTGAAAACGACTTCACGTAGCCAGCAACTTGCAGTTTCTCCACTACGATTGTGAAAGGTCATAGTTGAATCATTTTAATCTCTCTCTTCATTGCACCTGAGTTGAATTAGCTGGGTTTGTGATTACACCACATGGCTGTAATTGCCATCTTTAAAACCAAATCTTCCATTAGATGCCCCATCTTTCTTTGTTTTTTATGTTGATGCTGGGTTAATTAATTAGGGACCTCGCTATCTATTTTTTTTCTTATAGGGGCTAACATAGATTGGTGAGAAAAAAAAAACGAAAGCTTCCAAACAAAATCAAGTGGCTTGCCGACCTTACGTCAATTAATATGATTTTCAATAAGTTAATGTCCTGATCACCAATTGAGCCGACTTTGAGCTTGCTCATGTTTATCAGTCGGACTCGTATACAATAACAATCGGAACAAATTATCTGGATAATTGAACAAAATTTGACACGGCAGAATTATGTGTAGGTGTGAAGCTTCTTATCCAAGAGAGGATACGGGAGATAATCAGATTATTCAATTTAAAATAGACGATTTGAACAACAACGACATATCATGAGAGTTTCTTTGAGTTTGAATCTGATCATAACCAGATGGTTTTCCTATCTATCTTATTGAGTTAAAGTTTTCTATTTGATTTTTATTTGTCGATAGAATTGAACTTAGTTAGTCAGTATTGTTTATATTCATCTGATAATCAGAAATTGGAATCATAGTCCATATATAGTTGAGTAGAATAGACACCAATTAGATAGAACGAGTGGCCACTCAAAATTTTCTATTTTCCATCTGATTTCTATTTGCTGATAAAGTTAAACTGAAATAATCAACACTATTTATACTCATCTGATAGTTAAAAACTGGAATGATACACCATATAGATATATATAGCTGAGCAGAAGAGGCGTGGACCAGATAGAGATAGTGGTCACACTCGCAATGAAATTGACGAGAGGGCACCCAACAATTCCACCTTCAGAATCATCACCGCCCGTCCACGCTCGCAATCATCACACCTCTCAAAACCTCACGCCCCAACCAAACACAGAACTGCACCCACGACACGGCACGACACAGCACCAACTCGACAGCACACCGACACGCAGGTCCAACACAAACTCGTCCCCACATTTCAGAGGGGTAGCAGATAAAATCAGGGTGGGTGAAGCAGCGGCGTCACGTACATGGGGGTTTGTTTAGTTTGGGGTCAAGGAGGGGGCAAGGGGAATCCAGCCAAAGCTAAAAAGACCTGTCCCCTGGTGGGGCCCACGGGGTTGCACGTGTGCGGCGCCCGCACGTGGGGCTGGTGGGCCCCACTTGGCTGTGAACCCCCACGTTACATGTTGGACCACCTCTTCCCTCGCATGCACACCATGCTCTTCTATATAATAAGCACCCCAAGGGCTCAGCCAAGTGGACTTGTCTCTCACTCAGTCACTCTCTCTCTCTCTCTCTCGTGTCTCTCTCCTGTTATAGAAAAAAAAAGAGAGGAGATGGTGAAGAAGCAGAGGGGAGGGTTGAGCAAGGTGGTGAGGGAGCAGAAGGCGAGACTCTATATCATTCGACGATGTGTTGTCATGTTGCTCTGTTGGCATGACTGACGAGTCATTGCAACATGATTTTTAGTTCTAGTTGAAATTATTTTAGCTTTTTTTTTTCCCTTTTTCTAAGGTTTTTCTCACTTTTTCTTGGTTTTTAGTTTGTACGTATGCTAACAAATATTATAGTAGCAGGTAGCTAGATAGGTTGATTCCTTTGCTTTTTTTTTTGTTTGCTTTTTGTGTTTTTTTTTTATCTTATTGGACCTTTTGATGGGAACCCATCTGTGTAGGTTTTTTTCTCCTCCTCCTCTTTTTTGTAACAAATTATTATAATATATATGTTGCTTCTGGGCGATCATGTTAATTAAGCCACCTTTCTCTTGTTACACAAGATTAAGAATATGAATGCAACTAATCGGAGGTTCTCCATTTTCTGGAATATCTACTGGTAATTTGATGGCTAATTGAATAGAGATAAAGAAAAAAAAACAGTACATGGTGTTGAATTTCATATCAAGACTCTGTTAGACTGTGATGTCAACTCAATTTGCTTAGTTGAGATCTAGTTTATCTCTAGAATTCTCTTGATTTTAACATCAAATTCTTCGTAACTTTTCTCACAAATTGTCCTAATCAAGTTTTGAATTCAAGATATCTGATTTTGAAATCATGTTGAGCTTCATATACTAAATACTTCACCTAAAAAATATTTAAGTTATTATTTTTAATATTTAAGTTATTAAAGAAAAATAGTTAATCTATTCTTATTTTAAATATTTTAACACAAAGATACGTGTAAATAAAAAGTTGATGAAGTGAATTACATAATAGTTCAAACAGAACTAACCAAAAGTCAAAAGTAAGATTCCCATGGAAGTGAGTTTAGTTTAGGGATTTTATGGAGATAACTACCTCCAGCTCAAAATTCTAAAGAAAAAAAAAAGCCAATTAAGATTTTAGAAGAACAATGGGAAGTTTTAGGTCCTTGAAGCAATGATGGATCGGCGAAAGAAGTGCCAACCGAACGCTCGTGTGAATTGGTTGCTCCAACAAATTAAAATGATTGCACTCGTGTGAAATCGTTCCATCCATCCGCAGGCACGTAGGCATAGCTGCTTGGACGTTTCTATCATGTGATCATGCAGTTCTACAGTCTGTAGATATGTTTCCTCGCTCCCGTGCGTGTGGAAGTAAACCTCCAAAAAAATAAAGGAGATAGGGTTTAACTTGTTATATATTGATCTCGAATAGGAGAAAAAATAAAGAAAAATTCAATCAAGAAATAATTTTCTTATCATTTAATCTCAATTTCCACTAAATTTATTTTTTTTCTCAACCATTCTATATCAATTTAGAGAAAAATTTAATTAATCAAGTTATAGAACACATGAAACTCATCAATATTCTTTTTTGTGATATCTTATACAACTTTCTGCCTTGTCATATCTTATATTCTCACCGTTTCATAATATAAGATCTCTTAACTTTTTTTTACTGTTTTTGAGATTAGACCATGATCCTTAATATATATCATAATATATTAGTAACAATTATAAAAATATGATGTTATAAAGATATTTTTAAAAACGAATTTAGTGATGTTATTTTTATTTCGCTGTTCTGACACTTCATTTGTTTATAAATGTATGTTGTTTTAGTCTGATCAGAAATTAAAATGTGGCATGAAATGACTAGTTTAATCTTATTTAAGTCTTGTAGCGTATTAATTATGGTTAGGTAAATTTTTGATTGATTTATTGAAGGAGAGAGTATAAAGAGAAAGAATGAGAGAAATTCATCTCAAAAACATAGAACAATATATATTTATAAATAAGGAGAGAAATTTAAAATGTCATATATTTATAAATAAGGAGTATATTTCTAATTAATTATTGGTCAAAGTTTGACTACAAAATTTGTGTGGGGGTTATGTTATGTAAAAGTGAAAGTATTATATACCAACTCTGTCTTCGCAGAAGGGTGTCGATTAAGCGATCCAAAAAGCTTGTTTGACTAGTTTTCAGCGGTTCCCTTCATAAGGATAAAACTGTATGATCGAGAGACCATGCATAAATGTTCTACGGAGACAACAGATGGAGATGCAGACATAATGAAAACGCTGTAAGGACGGCTTAAATGACCTAGCTACATGGATCAGCTCGAAATAACTAGGGCAGTACTTTGTGTTTAAATGACCCATATCCAATTTGTTAGATGGACCAGCTGGTGGAGGACATGTACCAAACTAAATACAGTCAAGTACTACTAGTACCTTAAATAAAGATAGAGAATATGTTGGTAACTAGCTCATTAAATTAAAAAGCAACTAGTTTTTTTAAATTTCAAATTTCAAGATTCAAAAAACAATTAAGAAATATGGAGTTGCCCATCGGTTGCTTGCTAAGTACATCTCCAATGGTGATTTAGATATTACAAGCTACATAACTATGCAAAACAATGGCGAATTTTAGAGTTTTTTTTAATTAGCTCGTTGAAAAAAAAATCAAATTTCATAAATAATCTATTGGAAAAAAAAATAACAAAATTGGCCTCCAATCACTGGGCCTCATGCGCGATTGGCCTTTAGTCACTGCCCTGACCCACGATTGAAGAGTTGGCACAGCAAATTTGCCACAAGTTTCTTGATAAGAATAATTGTTCTTATGATACTATAAAAGAGCACAATGTAGATAGTAATGGGAGATCAGATAGAGAAAACATTTCTCTCTTGCTTTATCTTCTTGTAATCATATTTCTTTTTAAGCAAATCATACTACACATGATATATGATTATTACTCGATCACTTGAGGGTCAGAATCTGTCTAAAAAATCCCTGTGTCATCATCATGTTTCATTCTCTTTATATTCCACAACTTTATTTATTTTGTAAGCTCGAGGGTCGTTAATTGATTGTCAACAGTTGGTGCCATCCATGGGGATATTGAGAGACAATTTCTCTTTGTTAACTTGTTCTGGATATTTGCCTTCAAGTTACATCGAGAACTTGTACAAAAACACGATTATAAGGTTGTCTCCATATTATGATGAGGAGAACGATTTTGAACTTGACTTAGGTGGACCCAAAGATGACTTTGCCCTCAACTTTGATGAAGAAGGAAATGTTATTTTAGGTGTCAGAACTGCAAAACAAATGAGCTGTTACCAACCGATAGTGATTCTGTTCACTGTATGGTTGAGCTGGCTCGCAAACTGTCATCAACCCTTGGTGACTCTGATCCCTAGCGGGTTGGGTTCGTGGAGGCAGAATCTTCAAATCATGATGGCATAAGTTTTGGCTTCAAATCAAGTTTGAGGGTTGAGGAAATGTTGGTGACTTCGGTCATGGTGAGGTAGGAGCCATTGATGGGGATGATGCTCCGACCCCTATTGATGACCCTACTGGATATTCCCCACGAATGCTTGATCGCACCTAAAATGGTGTGATTGTGTAATAACCACAAGTGAACGGTTGAACGTTGAGCACTTGAGGTTTGAATTCCACGAGGAACAAGAGTATTTGTCTTTCTAGCTTAATGGATCACTGATTAAGTCTAAACGAGTTATGGATGTGTTTGTCTACACTAAATCTACTACTAAAGCTATCAACCTAGGGTTTTAAAGAAGTAAATTGCAAGTATGAAATTTGGGGTTTAAAAGCAAGAATGAAAAGCTAGGGTTTCGGGGGTTCCATATCCATCTGCCGGTGTAATTCTATCCAAGATCCGAGAATTGCAAGTTAATTTCAATTATTGTCTAAGACAGATTAAGTTGTCAGTACTGTCACTGGTATAACGGTCAGAGGATCGCTTCCACTGTTACGTTTGACGAGAACCTCTCTCTTGTTCAGGATTTTGCGTCAAAGCACTAAGGACTAAAGAACTCTCCTAAATTCTTGTTAAGTCTCAACTGTTACTTTTGTTGTCGAAACAAGAATTTAGGGTTTAGAGGAAGAAAAACATCAAAAAATAACTGCAACACTTAAGACCAAAACCAAGAAAGAATCACGCCTTTCGGATTAGGTCATCCCTAACACTAGAAGGGATCTACTCGTAAAAAACTATTAAAATACTGGAATAATAAGAATTAAATAAAAACTTACTTGATTGCTGAAAAATTGAAAGTTGTATCCTTGTCTGTTTACAAAAGCAAAAAAAATAGAGAATGCGGCTCTTCTAAGAAAACTAAACTAAAAAGTAGCTAAAACTACTACTAAATTCTAAAGAAAGCATGTCTAATTGAGCCAAAAGTTTCTCTATTTATAGTACATAAGTTCTACAATTAACCAATTATAACTCAAAACTTGTTTAGAAAGGAAACTGACTCAGATTCGGATTGCAGAATGCCTTAAACCGACTAACGGGTCTGGGCACGCGTCAAACGGACTAACAGGTCTGTTTCAGATTCGGGATTCAGGTTTCGAATTTCGGATTCGGATCCTTATTTTTTAGATTTTTAGCATTTTCTTTCTCTACTTTGTTTCCTATCCAAACGATGTCGAAATATCTCCAAATTTGGTACGTTTATTCCCTGAAACATGATGAACACACTCATGAAAGCAGATTGTAAAAATGTTACAAAAAGTCACATAAAATGACGTATCAAAGGAATTTTAAGCATGATTTTTGTACGTTTTCAATACTAAACCGAGGGTAAAATTCTACTAGATGAAGACTTATCAATGCTCCTCATCAAAAGGATGACATTGCCGTTGGTGATGGTGAAAGTGGCAGTACTAGTCACCATGACCACGATTTTGTCCACAATGCCAACATCAATGTCACTGAAACAGAGGGAACGACCACTTGTGAGATAGGAGATAGCTCATGGTAGCCCCAAATCCTGAACAATCTTATGGTCAGAAATACGGGATTGTAGCAAACACCACCTATTCTAGTGCGGATGGAACGACCACCACAACCACATGGTTCAGCAATGTAGCAACTTAGAAGTGCTACTCAATAATTGCGTAAACCCCCCACCTGGTCTTAACCAAGTGCCTAGGTTCACCCAATTTGCTGCAAATTTGATGGGAACTCTTAGTCAAGCAACCAAAGAGAATTCCGCTCACTCGAGTGGAAGTCAACATTGAATAGGTGCCTAGGTTCGCCCATAGGGAGCATGACTTGAAGACTTCATCACCCGAACACTAAGAGCAATGGTCGCAACAACCACTGTTCTTAGGAGAACGTTCATGAGCAACTGACAAGGTGCACTGTTCATGAATGCCTTGGCCCGCGTGTCCCACAGCTGCAAAATGTAGAGCACACGCGGTAGCGTTTGCCAAATTCTTCATTTGAGCCGAACCCTTAGGGTCGACACCATGAATTCATTATTGGCTACAGGGCATTTTTGGTGGATCTTTGAGTGTTGAAATGGCTGGTAAAATTCAGGCTCGCCTCCATAGAATACTTCAATGGCACTAAAAACCCGTCGGAGTTCTTGTAGATATACTACATCGTAATCTAAGCTGTTGGTGGAGATGACAAGATCATGGCGAATTATCTCCCCATAGTATTGGAACATTTGTGTGATCTTTTGATCGCCAATTTCTAGGGGACTTATGCGGGACCAGGAAAGGGGGACGACCTCCACCGGTTGCACCAGACAAGGAACGAGACGCTTCGACAATTTATCAAGTGCTTTGTTTGTGTTTGAAATAGGATTCCTAAAATTTCAGAATCATCTCTCATTCGTGCCTTCAAATAGGGGGTTCGATATACGAGGTTCACTAAGTATCTTAATATTAATCCTCCACAGAATGTCAAAGAATTGTTCGACATGGTACAATAGAACAAAATGACAGACAAAGGAAATCAACTTCCTTAGCTCAATCTAAGCAAGAAGCCTGCTAAAGCTGAGAAGCGTAAGGAGAATCTGATCAAGAAGAGCAAGAAGAAGAAGGATCACTCATTGCACGAGGTCACAGTTTTTGAGTCACATCAACCAAAGCTGAAAACCGCGCAACCATCCTCTTCCGGTTGTTTCAGTGATGCTAGATAGTGACAATAGGCTAGCCTCTCCAACGGCCAACCCAAGAAGGGCAAAGTGGTTGAAACTAACAATGACGACCAGAAGAATAAATTGTGTCCTTTACACAAGGTACAAGGGCATGATCTCAAGTATTGCTGGTTATGGAAAAGGAAACTCGACGACTTCTATGTCAGAAAAGGCCTTTACCCAAATCCTCTTGAGGAGAGGAGGAGGGGGGAGGGGGGTGGGTGGGGGTGCGGATCAACAGGAGCTAACATTTTGAGCGGTAGTGAAGAATTACCGTATCAAAATCCAGCTCGACATATCAACAGGATTTTCGGGAGCTCCTCCGCTTACACCTCTAGGTGCCAGTTCAAAGCAGTGTGACATGAGGTTAATGCCACTGAGTGTTCTCCAGCAAAACCTCAGTTCCCCAAATTGTCAGAGACTTCCCTCACCTTTGGGAAGGACGACTATCTACAGAATTTATCACAACGACACAGATATCCTTTGGTCGTCATGATAAGTGCTTAAATGATATTAATTTTGCCCTAAGTTAATTGATTTTTTTTGTGTTGAAAATTTATTCAATATGTCATTTTATGTGATTTTTTTGTAATATTTTTACAATTCACTTTCACAGGTGTGTTCATCATGTTTTAGGGAATAATTGTACCAAATTTGGAGATATTTTGACATCGTTTTATAGGAAACAAAGTAGAGAAAGAAAATACTGAAAATCTGAAAAATAGGGATCTGAATCCGAAACCCGAATCCTGAATCCGAAATAGATCCATTAGTTCGTTTGACGTGTGCCTAGACCCGTTAGTCAGTTTAAGGCATTCCGGATTCTGAATCTGAGTCAGTTTCCTACACTACACGGATGGTTGTTGACGTTGTAGTTGGTGGTGCATTAATGAACTAAAGTTTAGATGAAGTAAACGATCTAATTGAAGGTATAACATAATTACATATAGTCAGCGGGGGACTAAACGCGCTGCAACTCATAAGACTTACAATTTTGAGGTGACTGTGATGGCTCAATTAGCTGAGAAGGTTTCGTATTTGTTCGATAATTTGAAAAATCTTGAATTATCTGCTAAATCTCTTGTTCATGTTATTACATTTATCTGTGAACTGTGCGGCATACAAGGTCACCTTGGCCATGGATGCCATTATAACTGATGTATGGTACAAGTGCACACTTTCCAGGAAAAACAACAATGGCAAGGTAATCTTTTTTCAAATTCTTATAGCCCTGAATGGTGCAACCATCTATATCTTTCATGGACAAAACCGAACCAACCGTAGCACTAATTTCCCCAACAACAGCAACTGTACCAAGCACATAAGCCGCCGTTCCAACAACAACAACCATACTGGCCGCCACATCAACAATAGAACCAACCCAAACAATCCAATGTCAAGTACATGTTAGAAACTTTTCTAGTAAATTAAGGAAAAAGAGAGCATGAACCATAAGATCAACTCCATCTCCACACATGTTTGCATCCTCAAGACGTAGATTATATAACTGGCCAATCTTGCACCTAAGAATCATAACCCACTTCTTTCATAACCTATAAATCCTTGTGATTCAGAATAACTTAATGCTATGAACATTGTGATGCAGTAACTTTAAGAGGCAGGAATATACTACTAAAGCGGACAAAGGCATCTACCAAGGATTCGACATCGTCGATTGAACCTAAGCACGATGATCTACCTTAGCTAGCAAACAATCTTAGTAAGGACAAACAACTAAAGAAAATGGAATCAGGTAACAATGAGGTAACACTTGTTTATAAACCGGTTCAGCCTTTTTCAGGTTGTTATCTCCGGTCTCAGCTTGACAAACAATCTGAGAAATTCCTTGATATCCTAAAAAAATAAATGTGACTACACCGTTCACCAATCTTTTCACTTAAATATCTTCATATGGAAAATTCTCAAAAGAGATTCTTACAAAGAAGAGGGATTAACATGAATTAGAAATTGTTTCTTTGACTAAAGAATGTAGCACTTTGGTTCAAAACAGGATGTCAGCAAAGATAAAGGATCAAGAAAACTTCTCCATCCCTTGTATGATATATATACTGCACATCAAGCGAGCTCTTTGTGACTTAGGTGCCAACGTTAGTGTGATGCCTCTTGCCATCACAAATGCTTGGCCATGGGAAAAATCAAGAAAACGAGGATGATGCCACAACTTGTATATCATTCAATTAAGCATCATGAAGGAATCATGGCAAATGTACCTCTCCATGCCAATAAAGTTTACATCCCTATTGATTTCATCCCTATACCCATCATTCAACAACACAATTGGGAACCCCCATGACAAATAGAAAAGGCTCTACATTGAGTGGGACGTTAAACAAGTGCTTGCTGAAGGCAACCGGATACTTTTTTTTCTTTCTTTTTCTTTTCTTTTTTCAGGATCGCCCATTTCCAGACTACAAACATTACATGCTCTATACTCTCCACGTCCCTCTTCATCCATCAAGTACTTATTTTATATTTCCTTTTCAACATTGAGGACAATGTTTCATTGTTCAGCTTGGGGACGGAATAATAGCATGTACTTGTTTTCCCAAAAAAAAAACAAAATTTTTTTTTGTATGCCATCAAGGGGAACTAAGCCGACGAAATTTATTTGTGAATTGAATTTAGTATATCGCGAGTATATCACTCAGTATCTCTTGATCAATCTTAGTCATTCAAATTTTAAATACTTGTGCACATCACTATTTAATTTTTGCCATAAAGAGGGATGCTTACTTCTCTAAAGTCAATCATTGCTTTATCCTCACTTAGAATTTTTGATAAATCCTAGCCTAAATTTGAAATTATGAACACTATTGCCTATTATGTCTTTGAAAACTTGTTCTCTTTTCAAAAAACAAAAATTCAATAAAAGTACATTCGAAACACTAAGGGGAGATGGTGATGAATCGTCGACCAGCTAGTCTCAGGGAAGGTGTGCTTAGTTTAGGAAAAAAAAAATGCAAAGAGGTACATGCGACCCATTGAGAGGAGACAGTGATGAATCATCGATCAACTAGTTTCAGGAAAGGTGTACCCTACAAAAAAAAGGAAGAAATAGAAAAGAGTGCATATGACCCGCTAGGGGAGGCGACGGTGAATTGTCAATCAGTTGGTTTCAGGGAAAGCGCGCTCAGAAAACATATATATATATCATTTTTATTTTTATTTCGTTTGAGGACAACCTAAAAGATTTGGTATAATAGGTGACACTTTAAGATTGAGCAATTGGTGAGTGATTTAGTTCAAACCCTTTGTGCTGACATTGTAATAGAAAAGTCTTAGAAAATTTTGCTATCCTCTCTTGAAGGCTTAGAGTTGATACTTTGTACACTTACATTTGAATTCAAATTTCTAGGATCGATCATTATATACTCCATGATATGTTTGCATATACAAAAATTAGTTCATAAATGAATATTAATCTTAGCTCGTTATTGTCTGACATTTCGGAGCTTAATTTCTCATTCTTTTCTTGAGGACAAGCAAAATACTAGCTTTGGGGGATTTTGATAAGCGTCATATTCATATATGAAATAACCTAGGTTAGCGTCTATTTTGATTTCTTGTTATCCAAACTTACAAATTATTCGTGCTATATTTGTTAAATGAATGAAAGTATTGTTGAAAGTGTTTTATATCTATTTTAGAGCAAAACATGGTGATTTGGATGAGTTTGAACTAAATACGTGAAGAAAATAGGGTTGAAATAGACTTTGTAAAGTAAAACACGCTAAACCCCCATAGCAAAAAACCCAACATGGGCCCAGCACGAGTATGCCCAATGCAAGCATCCCCCATGCTTGAGTCTGGTCCCTGCACGTGTGCCCCAAGTGTTCCAGAGCCCAATACAAGGCCTAGTGCGGGCTTGCCCAACGCGAGCATGCCCTGTGCCCAGGTCGGGTCTCTGTTCGTGTTCCCCAAAGTGCTCAAGAGCCCAGCACATGGACTGCACAAACATGCCAAGTGCAAGCACGCCCTTTGTCGGCGCCCATGCTCAGGTTGGGTCCCTATTTGTGTGCCGTACAAGACTCTAAAGCCCAACATGGGGCTTTGCACGGGCTTGCACTACACAAGCACACCCCGTGCCCATGCCTATGCCCACATCTGATCCCTTGTACATGAGCCCAACAACCTTCGCTACCTGAGCCTGTGTCCCTTGCTGCGATGGATTGAGTTCGTGATGGTTTTGAATTATTTTTTTTAGAGAGTTCGAGAGGGTTGAGATTTGTAATATTTGTGGACTCTTAGACTATAAATAAACAAGATTTTAGCTCATTTAGACCATCCGATAAATTTAGTTTATTTCCTCTCTCAAATTTAGAGTTAGGTTTTAGTCTAGTTTTTTGAGTCGAGTTGTAATCCAACATGGACGACCATTCTTTCTTCATTAATTCAATTGGTACATTTTATTTTATATTATTCATTGGTTTTTCTTAATATTTTCTCGTGAGTAATTTTTTACTCTAGGGTTAGAGATAACCTAATTCAGATAGCACAATTTTGGCTTTGGTTTGTTCATATTGATTTAATTGCCTGAATTATTATATTCTAAACCTAGATTCATACTTCATATGTGATATTATTTGTACTAGATGAGATGATCAATGTTCAGACATTAAAGCAACACACAATCTCTATGCTCTAACGATTAATCTAGGATTTGGGATGGGTTTTGTGTCTAGTTGAGTTAGAGCAACAAACATAAACCCTTGTGATTATTATATGGTTTTCAAGTCATTAACTTAATTTGTCTTATTGAGACTCCCAGTAATTAATTCATCAGTTTACTGGCTTTCTCAAAAATTGTGTCCGAAGGTAATAAATTTCAAAACCCTAAGTTTTCTCATTGATTTCTCTGAACCGACTTATGTAGTTTTATTAATTTTAGATTTAGCTCCCAAAACAATCAAGAACTCGCAGATTTAGATTATTAATTTCAATCAAAAAGAGTTTCACACCTATTCTCTATTGAATGGACCCTCAAATGTTTAGTGATAAACTATCCACTTGTGGTTAAAAAACACACCCTTCTGAGGACATGTAAATACGCAAGCTAAGTTTGATAAGTATTGGTCACAGTATGGTTTGATTTTGTGTTGCGACGCAATTCCTGATCCTCGTTACAAGCTCAAGTTTATTAGCTACTGCTACCAGAAGATGTATGGTGATCTTGCAGCTGACCAACATATTCATAGGGTTGTTGTCAAGCTTATGCATTATTTGATGAGTACAAGAAGTCTCCTCCTCCTGGTCCATCACCTGTAATTGCAAGCAATGATGTGGCACAAAACACTCGGGATGATTTATTTGATAATTATGCTGATTACTTAACTACTGTTGCCCCACAAGCTGAAAAATATTAGTTGGATTTGTATTTGGAGGAAGCAACAAGAGATCTAAACAGCGATTTGGACATTTTGGAGTTTAGGAGAGCCTCATTTATGAACAATCTAGAAGTTGCAACCATGGCTCGTGATGTTCTTACCATTCCAGTCTATACTGTTGCATTCAAATCTGCATTTAGCATTGGAAGAAAAGTAATAAGTCCTTGCCGAAGTGCACTCAAGTTAAAAATAGTTGAGGCATTGATTTGTCTCCAAGACTGGATGTGTTTAAAAGGAGAAATGGATAATGACTTTTGTTTCTATCTAAACTTTCAGCTATTTTTAAATAAATGCATAAATACGTGAATCAAATTAGTGACATTTTTGTGTGTTACTTGAAATGCAGCAAAAAATGTTAGCTCTGATGTAGAAGACAGTTCTGATGACAAAGCAGGTGATGATTAGCAATCCATGTCGGTACGTCACTTTAGAATTAGATAATCAGTTGAAATTGTATCAAGTTGGCTTTCCATCATGAGCTAAATTTTCCCGTTAATCTTCCTTGTAGGTTACAAAATCAGTCTTCTAGTTCTTCTCCTTTTGGTGTCATATTGGTGGTCTGCTGATCAAGACACCTCTTGTGTGGATAATATTTTGTTTATAACAGTGGTTTAATAGTTCAGACACCCAAAATAGTGTGGCTGATAGTTATATTTTGTTCATAAGCTGGCCAATAGCATAGTTTTTTTATTTTGGTACTTGGATTATGTTTTGTTTATAGGCTGGGGAAGTGCAGACTTGTGTTTCAATAATCAGTACTCTGATATTTCCTTAATTTGTTTACATAGTTTGTTTACAAGCAAGTCCCTTGAGTTATACTGTTATATATCAATCATTGTTCCTAGTCTTTCTAGAAATCCAAATGTGTCTTGTATTTGTGTGGCGTTGTTAATAAAATCAACATGTCAGTTTACTTGCAAAAATAGGCCCGGCCTAGCCTGGTTAGATCTCGGGCTTTAGGGCCGGGCCTGGATTTTTCATTTAGCCACTCAACCCAGCCTGGTCCAGTCAGGCTGGTCAATAGGGCTGGCTGGGCTGTGCATTTTAGGCCCGAAAATTTTTGGGCTTTTCTCCGGCCCGACCCGAGCCCGACCCGGCCCAGGAAATGCTTAGGTCTAGTCGACCGTATATGCCTTGGGAGGATTCTGTGCATTAAATACTACTGCTCGGTGGAATTCATTTCTTGATTCAACGCTTCTGCTTTAAACTTATTGACCTCCTCGAAAGCTCCTTTCACACAATTACGTCTTCTTTTCCTGTAAACAACAAATCATTACTAGAGAGGATTATTCCTACCAAAATCAATTTGAAATAAACGAAATAAATGCAAATATGTAAAAGAAATCAATTAAACATATATGCATGATGCAGTCATATAAATAATATGAAGATGTTCATATGCACTTTATTAGTACTATAGAGGTGCGATGGGTAATTCGCATATATTTAACATAAAAAAATCATCAAAAATAATAGTTGGTTAACAAAATTCAGGTTAAGTTGAAATATTTGACAAAAGTATCTAGAATAAACTGAACATTTTTTATAACCTAAGGTTTTCAGACAATGTTGCTAAAATACATGAGGTCTTGTGTAATTTCCTCTATAAATAGACATTAGCATTAGTTTACTGAATTTATCACAATCTATATTACAGTCATTAGTTATTATGAAAGTAATATCATCAATATATATTAACAGCTTAAACAGGGGTTCTAATATTGCTAGTAAACACACAAAAGCCATGATCTACAACAAAAACAGAACTTACAACTTGAACTCATGAAATTGAAAATATTGTCATTAGGTACAGTGATGCTCACCACAGCAGGTGAAAATGCAGGTTGTGTGCCACATACACAGCGCGTGAGTCATGCTGATAACTTAAAATCATCTCTGCAAACAAGAGACTCGCCAAAAAGGTTCTGGTTTATGGAAGGCGCAGGCTGCATGTTCTTCAGAAAAATGTCTTTCTAAAGTGAGTTTCAGGTCGGCTTTACCCACACTACGTACAGCGGCTCTAGAACCATTTTCCATCAAGACAACGGGGCCACATGTAGCATGGTAAGTTGAAAACAAAGTTATATCAGCATATATGTGAATATTAGATTCCTCATCAATCCACCAACCAGCAAAATTGACATATTACAATACCCGGATGTTCTGATCTCACTGATCACAACATTGGTAGTCTTTTGCCCTTGCTGATTATAATCCGTTCTGTCTTTGCATTTGCGGCATTTTCTAGCCATATGACCAGTCTCGCCACAGACAAAGAAGATGATATCATTGTTTCTCTTCTTCTTGAAGTTAGCAATCTATTTAGCCTTAAGAGTTTTTACCCTTGTTATTCTTGCCAGCGGACTTGGACTCAGCACCATTGGCACTTGGCTGTCCCTCTTGTGCTACATGTGGCGTATCTTTTCTCCGAGCTTGCTCCTCAACATCAAGAGTAGTAATCAGGTCCTCAACGCACATGTTCTTCTCTTGTGTTTTAGAATTGTGGCAAAGTCTCCCCAAGAAGGAGGCAACTTGGCAATGATACCACCAACAACAAATTTATAGGCTAAAGAACAGTTAAAGTGTGCGAGTTCCCCTACCAAAAGATGTATATTGTGAGCTTGCCAGACTATTGAACATTTATCAAACATTGGGAAGTCGTGAAATTTCTCATTGACTTAAAGTTCTTGGCCTACATAAAAAATAAAGCACCTTCCATAGTTCTGAGGCATACTTGTACTGCATGTATATGTCATATAATTGATTTATGAGCATGGTCAAAATGCATCCAGGCATTTGGTATTTGTATCCTCATACTCTTTCTCCTTTTGAGAAGTCAGAGGCCTCTCAAGTGGAGACAACAATAATATTTAGGAAATATTTAGCGACATGATCTAGAATTTGACTTGTCGTCTACTATCTCTTGAAATTCTTTCTATCAAATCTCTCGAGTTCCATAGATTCAGCATATCACAATGCCTAATAGGTTAGTTTTTGGAATGTTAGAAAATTAGACAAATTTTGTATAATTTTAATTCCAAGAATTATTATGTACTGTAATGAGCAATTACTACATGAATTACTACTGCAAATTAGTTAATCAATAATTATGAACCATGTAACATAGGAATATAAATAAACATTGGAATAAGCAAACTGAATCTATCACAACCTGTATCACAGTCACTAGTTGTCATGACAGGAAACCAACAATATAAATTAACAACTCAAACATGAGTTCTAATATTGCTAGTAAACACACTAAAGCCATGATCTACTGCAAAAATAGAAATTATCGATTAAATTCACAAATCTGCCTCCCTAAAGACTATTGTCATTAAGAAGACAAGGATGCTTATCACAACAGGTGAAGACAATATGGTTTGCATCATATATAGTGCGAAGGTCATCTCGAAAAATCTTGTTTCAGTGGCGCTTCCTAAAAATTTATTTGCCCCCTCCCATGCAGGAAATGATCCAGCAAGAGACACTGCTCACCCTGATCACAGTGCACATTATGAATAGAATCAGTATGGTAGAGAAACAACGCAAAATAGAGAACACAATGGATCAGAAAGAAGAGAACAGAGTGGAAGGAGGCAAGTCTAAATTAATTTGATCTTCATGGGATGACCTTCCTATCCTAATAAGGATGAATTGGAATAGACCTATTGTGAGAACTACCTTGGCTATCGTGGTAACATGGATCCATTATCCCTGATTCTATGGCAACTGCACACACATTATTCATGTTGCCTAGAACTATCTCAGAGTTATCTCGTATTCAAATGGGGCAAGGAAGCACTCTTATCCAGTCAGTGATGACATGACATCAGCTGGCCTACATGGAAAAAAAGAAGGTAAATATTTACTGACGATACACCGTGATGTGTCCCAAGTCCCAATTCACAAGTCATATACAATAACACATGTGTGTGCATGTGGTTGTACCCATAACCTTTTGTTGCCTCATGCAACCATTCTTCGCGTGGTCCTACAACTTATCTTCTATAGTTATAAAGTGATCGCAAGAGTTAGCAATATGGGACTAAAGTCTCAATCACGCCACCTAACAGGCTTAGAAATTTAATGGCTTAAACTTAAAGCTTGAAGGTTTTAACCCCAACAAATTCAATTTTGATCCTGCAACTTTCAACGCTTGTCCATTTTAAAACCTCAATGATGATGTGAATTATTATATATTTAAATTGTCACGCACTGTAATGCATGCCCGCAAGCACATGGGTGCGTTGTGGTTGTCGATTTGGAGTTTTTCAAGAGTTTATTGTATCTCCCAGAGAAGAACTATGGCTCTCAACTCAATAAATCCAAAGCATTCGCAGAATAAAACCAACAAATAAACTAGATAAATAGAATAGCAAATATCAATCTCAATAATATGACCAACCAATATATGTAGCAGTTTAGAGTACTCAAGAAGATCTAGCGTTTTTAGTGCATCTAGATGAAAATCCTAATCCAAGATAAATCAATCTATAATTTAATGTGATGATGATAATTCAATGCGAGGTATAATATCTTACCCTTAAGCCTACAACTAAACACATTCTGCACAAACTCTGACACAACCCATGTGTTTAGGGACACTTTCGATCCTCGGGATTCCAATTGCATCTCCATCTCTTTAGAAAAGTCCACTAAATCAACCTAGATACCACACTTAATTAGACAAATTTAGCACATATAAGTACCCATATGCATAAAGAATAAGAACACCTCAGATAATACAAAGATAACCAAATCACCACAAATAAATAAGATTAAAAAAAAATCCAAATATTCATTAGGATCCTTGAATCTAGAGAAATCGGTAGTTCACCGCATACAAGAATAACAAGCCATCATGATAAAATAAATCAATAAGAATAGCAACCTCCCCGAGAAAGAAGTAGCAAAACTCTAACTTGGAGAAACGGTAATCAACAGCTTGAATCTTTGAGGTCATGGCTCCAGCATCGCTTTGATCAATCTAGATGCATAATCCTAGAATCCTAGATGCAACTCCCTTCCTTCTTTTGATCGTGGAAGTCCCTTTTTATATTCTTGAAGACGTGTTGGTGATGGCCCTTAAAGTATCGTGACGAAAAGATTATGTTTCGGACTCAATAAAGTTAAGCATGATTTGGCGCATGGTTACGAACTAAGCATGGTTTGGTGCATAGTTTCACAAAACCATACACTGAGCCATGCGGACGGAAAAATCAGAAGTCTGCCCATCTTTTGATGCACATGATTTTGGTGCACGACTTCATAAAACTATGTGCGATACCGTGCACATATTTGGGGCCTCTTTTGTTGAGCATGGTTTAGGTGCATGGTTTTACGTGCAGGTAACCGTGCCCCTCCATGGAGGCTTCTCTGTTCAACACAATTTAGGCCCATGATTTTACGAAAGTGTGCACCACCATGGAGCCTCCTTTGTTCACCACAGATTTGGCGCATGGTGTTGCGAAACCATATGCATAACCATGCACCACCTTGGAGCATTCTCTGTTCGGCACATTTTAGGCACACAGTTTCCAACACTGTGTGCATAACCGTGAGTTTTTTTTTATTAATAACCCAGATTTAAAAAATAATTACGAAACTAACCCACAATTATGATAATTTACAGAAATGACCTGCCACGTCAGCTTGTCGAGCTCCCAGAACTCGAGGCTCTTGTCGTGTCCCTCGACCGTGACAAGGTCTTCGCTGCTGCTTGTCGAGCCACTCGACCACGACAAGAGGTTGTCGAGCTCGTCGACCACGACCAGGCGCCAGTGTATCTTGTCTGCTGTGAAAACGCGACAAGTGAAAAAGAATTATTGCGGGAGCGGGGATTCGAACCCGAGCCAAGACTTTGCAACCGAGGACTCCCACCAGCTGGGCTAAGAAACTTATTTGATATAAGGGCACTCCATATTTTAATATTGTGCAGCTTGTCGAGTTCCAGAACTCGACAAGCTGCTGGTCCCCTCTTTATTTCTCTGGTCCCCTGCTGAACTCACTCACACACACTTATTCGTTTGAAGCAGCAGCAGCAGCACACACATACACACACTTCATTTCATCTTTCCACCCTAGATCTAGCAAAATCTGTCCGATAAATTTATTCGGTGTAGAAGAGAAATTTGTAGAGAATTGCGAGCTCTTCAAAAAGAGGTAATTTTTTTCGAAATGCATTTAAGATTCTATTAATTATGTTGCTAATGACGTGATTAGGGTTTATATTTATGTTTATGTGTATACAAGAGTAGGTATTATGTTTTTAGGAATATGTTTACGAAATATGTGCATGTGCATGTGTATGTATGTTTGTAAAATAGATTTTTTTAAATGTATGTGTGTATGTTTGGAAATGTATATGTATATGTTTGGAAAATAGGGTTTTATAAATGTATGTGTGTGTGTTTGGAAAATAGATTTTTGAAATATATGTGTGTATGTTTGGAAAAATATGATTTTTTAAATGTATGTTTGTTTGTATGTTTGGAAAATAGGTTTTTGAAATGTATGTGTGTATGTTTGAAAAATAGGGTTTTATAAATGTATATGTGTATGTTTGAAAAATAGGTTTTTGAAATGTATGTGTGTATGTTTGGAAAATAGGGTTTTTAAATGTATGTGTATATGTTTGAAATGTATGTGTATATGTTTGGAAAATAGGGCTTTATAAATGTATGTGTGTATGTTTGAAAAATAGATTTTTAAAATGTATGTGTGTATGTTTGGAAATTATGTTTTTCAAATGTATGTGTATATCGTTTTAGAAACTATGTGCATGTGTGTATGTTTGTAGAAAATATAAAATTAGGTTATTTTTAATGTGCACATGCATACTCTATGTTTAAAAATTAGGTTTTGTAAAATATATATGCGTATGTATTTAGAAATTATGAAACTAGGTTATTTCAATTACATGCATGCTCTATGTTTAAAAATTATGTTTTTCAAATGTATATGTGTATGGTTTTAGAAACTATGTGCATGTGTGTATATTTGTAGAAAATATAAAATTAGGTTATTTTTAATTGTGCACATGCATACTCTATGTCTAAGAATTAGGTTTTGTAAAATATATATGCGTAAGTATCTAGAAATTATGAAACTAGGTTATTTTCAATTACATGCATGCATGTATGCTCTATATTTAGAAATTATATTTTTCAAATGTATATGTGTATGTATGGTTTTAGGAACTATGTGCATGTGTGTAATGGTGTCATGTTATTTACGCGTGAGATGAATGTGTGTAAGGAATGGAGAGTCCGAAAAAAAATTTCATATTTTATGGTGACGGCATAATTCGCGAGGGGCAAAGCGGGGTAGATATGAGCCGTTGCCAGTATGTGACGGGCGAGCTGAGTGTACATAACACCTCATTCCTAGAGCTGAATTTGTGGATCCTGAATATGTTCGGGAAGCGGCCTCGTTATGAAATGGCTCTAATTGAAGGGCTCATCGTTCGTGAGGTAGATAACGAGTCATACTGGATGCTGCGCGAAATTAAAGGGGACAAATCGTGGAGTTCTTATATTCGAAGAGTGGAAGACCCCCATGGCGGACTGCTCGGCCAGTTCGCGATGTATGTGTAGTTCTGCAACGTACGAGCAGCCGAGTGTGCGGTGGAGGGTGAGCCAAGCGTCATGCCCGGTCCTGCGAGATTCAGGGCTAGCGAGTGGTCGGATGTATTCTTCCATACTCGCGTAGATGTGTGCGAGGTACTGGATTGCCTTCCATTAGTGTCCGACGAAGATGATTCGACAGACTCGGAGGCATCCGATGGCTCTGATGACGATACTCCTGGTCCCCCGCAAGAGTGGCTAGATCACTCAGCATACAGTCAAGCTGTGTTGCCAAGGGATCAGGGTTCGAGGTGGTCTTTCGAGCACGGTGGCTTACAAGTAGAGCAGGAGTTTCAAAGTAAGGAAGATCTAAAGAATGCAGTGGCGAGCTGATCCCTCGCAATTAACCGGCAATATAAGGTCGTCAAGTCAAACCCCAACCTTTTTGTCACAGCCTGTGTTACAGCAGGCTACCCATGGAAGATTCGTGTGATGCGGCCGAAGGACGACATCGGTTTTGTGGTGATAAGGGTTACCACACACACATGCCTGCTCACGGAGGCGCTGGACAGACACAGGAACCTGACGTCGGCGTACGTCGGTAATATCATCCAGCCGGCTGTGCGAGAGAACATTTCGATAATGCCGAGAGAAATAATGAAGCAAGTTGCCGATAAGTGTGGATACACTATACGGTATGCAAAGGCCTGGAGAGCAAAACAGAAGGCAATTGAGGGCATGTTCGGCACATTCAACTACGCCTACAACAATGTGATGCGGTTGTTGCGCAACATCGCTCAGACCAACCCAGGCACATTTTTAGATTTCTTTGATCAGCCAGTTACACGTCGAGATGGTAGCCCCATACAGAACACTCGGGTACTCCGTCGATTGTTCTGGTCATACTGCCAGTGCATCGAGGCATTTGCTTATTGTCGTCCGGTCATATGCGTGGATGGTACGTTCCTGACCGAAAAGTACAAGGGCTGTCTTCTCATTGCTGTTGCTGCGGATGCTAACGATCAACTGCTTCCATTGGCGTACGCGATCGTCGAGTCTGAAAACTCAGAAAGTTGGTTGTGGTTTCTTGTCAACGTGAAGCGGGCGGTTGTTGGTGATCGAGAGAAGGTGTGCATCATATCAGACCGCCACCGAGGGCTGCTCCATGCCATTGAGGTAATGCGCGGGGCCCCAGATGCTCCGTACAAATGGGAGGATGTGCGCAGCCGTTGGTGCATGTGGCACATTGCAGCAAACCTTTTCACACACTTCCGCAGTAAACAGATCATGGATCTGTTCAAGCGGCTGTGCATGCAAAATCAACCGAGGAATTTCCAGGCTGTGTTCGACAAATTGGAGGCACTGACAGTGAAGTACTCCACAAGGAGGCCCAGCAATGCTGCCATGATGCGAACGTGAGCAAATTCTCCCAATGGATTCAGGACAAGGACATCGAGAAATGGTCCTTGCTGCACGACGAAGATGGCGCAAGGTTTGGGATAATGACGACGAACTTTTCAGAGGTGTGTAATTATGTGTTGAAGGGAGTCCGGTGTTTGCCGATGATTGCTGTAGTGGAGATGACATGGTACCGCACAGCCGAATACTTCAACAACAGAAGTGTAGCCGCCAAAACGCTAGTCGACGATCCCATGAGAACCTTGCCAGATGTTGTGCAGTCCTACTTGACTGCTCGCGTAGACAAGACCCAGCGGCATGATGTGACAGTTATAAACAGACTGCACCGAATCATTCAAGTGCGCCTTCGGCAGAAGAACGTGAGCGGCCAACTGAGGCCTGGACGGGTGCACGAGGTCATTCTTGGGGATGTCGCTGAGTGCTCATGTAACAAACCGAAACTACTGCACAAGCCCTGCTCTCATGTCCTTGCTTCATGTGCGGCGCTCGGTGTGAGCCCTGCGCCTTACCTTTCGGAGTACTTCAGCCTTGACAACCTTTCAAACACGTGGAGTGGCGTGTAGAGAGTTTTTATGACGCTTGGTGACTACAAAGTTATCCTTGCTGGCGAGACTACCTGGATCCCAGATGTAAATCTAAAACGAACGGGTCCAGAGCGACGGAAGACACGCCGAATACACAACGACATGGATGAGTCACAGGGGGTAGCTCACGAGCTAGGAAATGCTCGATCTGTAGGCAGCTCGGACATAGCAGGAAGGATTGTTTGAATGCACCTGGACCATCGACCTAGCCTTGTAATAAACTTTGTAATACGCTTATCATTTGCATTGGATTGTTGTAATCCGTATGAAACCTTGTAATATGATTCATGTTATGTTACTTTCATGTCGTGTGCTATCCATGGGTATGATACTTTCAATAACGGTTCCCGTTGTATATTATGTTACTTTCAATAATGGTTCTTGTTTTATGTTTTGACAGGCATGGCTGGCGGGGATAGAGATCTTCCAGAGCTACTGAGCAGTACATGTGATCGTGGACATCGCGACCGCATCTTGTCCGAGGGCGGGGACTTGGAGCCGCTGGTAGTCCGTGCTCCCTTGGAGTACTGGCCTCTGCATGAGGGCTATATCCCCATCCTACGGAATGCAGGTTTATTGCCGTTCGCCCGTATGCTACAGATAGGTCAGCATCTCACACTGGACAGGTCGTTGATCACCGCATTGGTAGATCGATGGCGTCCGGAGACCCACACTTTCCACTTCCGCTGGGGGGAGATGACAATCACGCTGGAGGATGTCAGCATGCTACTTGGTTTACCTGGCAGTGGACATCCCATCGTCCACCGGTCAGCACGCCTAGATTGGCGCGCACAGATGCACCTCCGATTCAACATCGCTAACCACGCTGACGAGATCCCGGCATCCAGGCGTGGTGTCCCCCACCGATTTCTGGCGCGCTACCGTGAGTGCCCCGATGATGCCCCCGCCGATGTAGTTCGGCAGCATCTCTTCGCCTACTTGCTGGTGACGCTGCAGTATATTTTGTTCCCTTCCACGCACAGTGACACTGTGTACACGTGGTTCATTCCTCTGGTCGAGAGTATCGTCGATGCCGACGCAGGGGCCATGCCGCGTTACAACTGGGCGATGGCAGTGTTGTGCGCGACGTATAGTGGGCTTTGCGAGGCATGTTGCAGGACCGCAGCTGGATCATTGCTTTCCGCATGCCCTGTACTGCTGCAGTTGTGGTCATGGGAGCACTTTCCTGTTGGTCGGGCCGCGTTTACAGCGGCCCATCCATCCGTACGGTGCACCAGCAGACTATGAGGATTGGGTGGATTGGCCAACCATGGGAGCCCGTTGGCTGGGAGGTCGGCCGAGGTGGTCATCGTCACAGATTTGCCGCTGTTACTTGGCGTACCTGGGAGAGTTTGATCTCCTATCGGATGCGCGCGTCATATTGCGACCATGGACACCAGAGCACATCTCCCAGGTTGCACCGCATGGCATTTCCTCGCATTGCACCACGGGCCAAGACTGCTGGCTTACATGCCGGCACATGGTGTTCTCACATGTGGTGGAGCCGTATTTTCCGGAGAGGGTGATGCGCCAATTCGGGCTACATCAGCAGATACCGCCCCCGGAAAGAAATCGACAACGCCATCTCCCGCGGGAGATTCACGTGTATGCCTCGAACATTTTCTATATCTCATGTACGCACTCATATTTGTTTATTTCTTTGCTTTATGTGCATCGCGTCATCTTTTGCAGACAAACACGTAGAGGAAAACACTTCGACAACTGGAAGATCAAGAATTCCAAATGGGTCGACGAGTGGGAGGACCACGCAGTGACGGATATTGTTGTGGAAGAGCGGCTGTATGACCCTGGGACGTACCAGGCCTATCTTCAGTGGTACGTGCCGCGCACCCGCAAGCGACTCACTCGTGCGGCCCCCCCTTCGCCGACAGAACTATCACATCAAGACAGTTTTCGACTCGGCCTTGATATTCATTTCCCAGGCCGGATACATCGCTCAGTACGTTCGTTTTCGCTGGATACTTATGTTGGTCTCTTATCTTATCTATTTTTCCATAGTTCCCATATGAGTTTCACATGTGCAGGCTGACTTAGCGTTGGCCATCGACAGGCAGGCGGTAAACCTGTCGTCTGGCTTGCAAGGAGGACGACGCTTCAAGACGATGGCGCGTGCTGCCCTACATTCCATCCGTGTAGCAACACAACGACTCTTCTTCGACGTAACTTGTGGCCGAAAGACAGATGCATCGGTTCCGCACCGGAGAGGGGCCCGGCCACCTAGCCTGGGTGGTGCTCGACAGAGCACTTCGTCAGCATGGCGCAGTCATCGTGACACATCATCGACCTGGGGAGGTGACATACCGGGGACGTCCGCCAGCCCGTCTCGGCTTCGTCGTTCCTCGTCAATGCACAGTGCTCGACGCAGAGATCTGCATATTGGGGGCCCGTCGAGACATCGCACTCCCGATTCAGATGACTCTGATGATGAGGACGACATCCGTCGTCAAGACAGGGACGATGCGAGTAGGGCGTTGGCAGAACGGCTTGCAGCTGACGAAGATTGGGACCTGGCTCATATTGAGCAGGCGGTCCAGGGACAGAGACACTCAGTCCCTGGGGGGTCTACTTGGAAGAGTTGGGGGGAGCCCACCCACGACCACATAGATGTGGATGACGATCGTGAGTACTACGCTCCGCAGGGGGCCGAGCCCAGTTGGGTGGCACAACAGCGGGACAACGAGGACTGGGTCTCGAGCATGTTAGGGTTGCACGACCCTCGTGCACATCAGTACTACCAACCGGATCAGTTGGCGCCTAGCGAGCTCGAAGATCACCCTCCACCGACACAGCCATCTCAGGGTCATGCAGGTACTGAGCTGCATGGTCCGTCTACCGCGGCTGGGCGGCGATCACATGTGCCACCTGATCCGTACTCACCATCGCCTTTTCAGAGAGATAGACATGGGCATGGGCATAAGAGGAGTCGTCTAAACCCATAGCGAACATGTACACACACTTTTATTTTTCAGTGTGTTACATTCAAAATGAATCATGCAGTTCACTAGATTTCTTATATATTTTTATTATATGTATATGCATACATAGATATATATACATACTTACATATATTTGTATAGATATATATACATATACATATATATGTGTGTATATATATATATATACACAGTACGTATGTATGTATGTACATACATAAATACATACATACTGTATAGATATATATACATATATATACATACATACATACATATACATACATATATATACATACATACATACATATACATACATATATATACATACATACATATACATACATACATATACTTACATATACATATACATATATATGTTTGCATACATATACATACATACCTAGACATACATACCTAGACATACATACATATACATACATATACGTCCATATACAAACTCCTGTAGTACTAGAACAATTAAAACTCCTAGCCCAGCTGATGGGAAAAACTCCTAGCCCAGCTGGTGGGAAAAACTCCTAGCCCAGTTGATGGGAACTCTCTTCTACCTCGTTGTCCACCTGGGTTCGAATCCCCACTGATCTTAATTTGGGTTCACATGATAGATTTTGAGATTTTAGGGTTTGAGATAGATTAGGGTTGAACTGATCTTGTTATTGCCAAACATAAAAGTCTTCAGAAGCCAGATTCAATTCCATCTCTAACTCTCAGATCTATCAATCCTATTCTGTTTTCGAAAACAGGATTCTAATTATTATTCTAATTACCCTAAATACTCAGAACTCAGATTTAGCTAAATCTTGACCTAATCCAGATCAGATTATTCTTGGATTATGATCATGGGTATGTCAATACCTTAATCCAGAAAGTTGGCAGCCAAATCATATCATCTAAGTCTTTTTCACATATCAGTCCAAATTATATCGTAATTTAGTCCTTTATCTGATATCTACAAACCCAAAAAGGCTAAAATTTTCAGATTAACTCCAAATTCAGAATTTCTTCAGCAAATCTCTTTCAAATGCTATTTGATACAATTTTCTCTTCTGTCCAGATTACAAAATCACATCTTAAAGGCCATAATTTGCAATCGACAAAACTCAGATCTTATTTTACCCTAAAGTACCCTATTTTCAGTTTATATCGAAAATCATCAAATCAAGTCATATTTTATCAAATCTCTTGCTAGATGAGTATAACGTATAAGTTTATACTCATTTGTGAAATCAGATTACAAATCAGTCCAGAATTCAATCAAAAATCCTTGCAATCAAGTTCCTGGCTCGACCACCTCTACTGTACATGACCTCGTCTACTGTTCACGACCAGCGCTCTCTTGTCGAGCTCTGGATCCACGACATGTGACAGAGGGATATTAATTAGGCTTATCCTTCTAGTGCAACTAAGAATGCTAGCCCAACTGGCTCGCGCGCCTGCTCCCGTGTCTTCGGCCCGGGTTCGAATCCCCGTTCCCGCAAATTATTTCTTTTCCCTTGTCGAGTTGTCCACATGCGACAAGTGCTCTCAAACTTGTCGTGGTCGAGAGACTCGACAAGTCCTAGTCGTGCCTTCCGACCACGACAAGCACGTGCCTGTGTTACTTGCAGCTTGTCGAGCTCTGGGAACTCGACAAGCTGACGTGGCAGGTCATTTCTGTAAATTATCGTAACTGTGGGTTAATTTCATAATTATTTTTTAAATCTGAGTTATTAGGAAAAAAAAACTCACATAACCGTGCACACCAATCAGGAATGTCCTAGATGGCCTGTTCTGTCTTCGTCCTTTTCGGCTTATCATTCAATTTAGCTCTTTTTTCACGTGCTTGCAACACAGAGTGGGTAGATCACTGTATTGAAAATTTATAATGAATCCGATTCAACTGTAAAGAAAGAGAGCACAGATGTTTCAAAACATAGGGAAATCAATAATATAAAGTGTCACATCCCAAATTTTCAATTTAGTCCTTCTCGAATCTTCAGCTAATTCTTGCTTTTTGCAAAAGCTACGCCCAAATTCCTGCCAACTTAAATTCAAACCTTGGCTGCTGTCAAAGTCTCTGATACTGCATTTAATATTTTAGTCTGCACATAATTTTCACAAATATATGCACCCAAATTTCTATTTGTATTATAAATCTTGGGTAGCATCTCAAGGGTATAGGCATTTAAGTATCAATTTGCATTTAGGTCCAAAGTGCTAAGTGCTAGCAAGGTACCAAATTACATTTTCTAGATTTCTCAAGATTTAGAGGTAAAATTTTAAATTTGGCTTCAATCCTCTTAAAACTTAGGGAATTACTAAATTGCAATTACCAATTGCCAAAAAAATAATAATAATATAGAAGAGCTAGTTCAGAAAAGAATCAGATTCTTTGAAACCCTGTGAAATACCAAAATGGTGGTTAAGTTTTGGTTGGTGCTAAGAATGATGAGCAAAATACCATTCTACCCTACGATTTACTTTAGCAAGAACAGTGTTATAGCATTTGTAGCCTTGTTCCATCACAACAGTAGGCCACCTCCTGCTTACCCCCTTTAGACATAGATAGCTTCTCACCTCTGTGTACAAGTTAAGGCACAGCCAATCAGCTGGTATGCAAATAGCTGCAGCAGTGGCATATATGTAGGGATGAAAACGGATCCGGATCTTTCCGATCCGGACTGGTCAAATCCGGATCCGGAACCAATCGGTTCGGATATTTTCGGATCCGGATCCGGAACTTATCGGATCCGGATCCTAATCCGGTTCAACTGTTATCCGACGGATCCGGCTCCTGATCCGGATATCTGGAACTGTGCTTATCCGGATATCCGGATAAGACAACCCGCAGGCCGCAGCCCACTGAGCCCAGCCCAGCCCATCTTGCACAGTTGCACTTATCTGACAAATGACAATGAGTGTGTGGCTCATTCACTCATTCAGCCTTCAGCCCTTCAGGCAATTTGTGCCACGCCCGCGCCTCCGCATCTCTCCAGTGCCGCGCCCGCGCCGCCTCCGATCGCACCTCCGGCCGCCGCCTATTCCACCCGCCCCGCCGCCTATTACACCGCCGTCTCGCTGCCACCACCGCCTCTCCACGTCGCGCAGATCCGGTGGCGGCGGCTCGGATCCGGCAGGATCGCGAGATCAACGGCGACGCGAGGGCGTGGACGTCGGGCGGTGGGATCGTCGGGCGACCGGCGGCGGTGGGATCTAGGTGATGGAGGAGCGGACCGGCGGCGGCGCTGTGGAAGCGGTTCCGGCGGCGCGGGGCGAGTAGATCTAGGATGCTGTTCTGTTCTCCAAAGTTTGAAACTTTTTCTCTGAAGCAACTTTATTTTAAAGATCGTATAATGAAGCAACTTTGGTTTCCCCTGTGTTTCACTGCATTATCTGTTCTTACTGTTTCTCCCAGTTCTTCTGGGCAAGATTCCAACACATGCGCTCCAGATATATTAGTTTTGGACAAATGTCGTGTGCTGTTTTGTGAAATGTGTAATACGACAAAGCATTGCTCTTGAGCTCCTTTTCGATGTTCAAAATCAGAACCTCTTCAATGTAAAAGGAGCTTTTTTTGAGTCTCTTTGTTTTCTGAATTATTAAGATGTATGTTTTTGAGTCTCTTTGTTTTCAGAACCTCTGAACTTTGAACTATGTATTTATGTGATGACTGATGTCTATTTGAACTTTGAATTACATCTATGTGAATGTGATGGATTGATGGTCTATTTGAACTCTAAACCATATATTTATGTGATATATCAACATATGTATGTCATGATGTGTGGCTATCAGGATATATATGCAAAAGTTTAATTTATGTGATGGATTGTGTAAATTTTATAAATGTGCTAATCAATTCAATCATTTATGTGTTTTAATTGATTTTGGACGTACAGTTTGTGGAGTATCAATGTTCCGATCATTATCCGTAACCGTATTCATTTTCGACCCGTATTCGATTCGTATTCGTATCCGATACTATCCGTATCCGTATTCGTATCCGGACTATCTGTATCCGTATCCGAATCCGAAAAAAAATATGGATACAGATATGATTCAATCATTATCCGATCCGGATTCGATCCGTTTTCATCCCTACATATATGCACACACGCAGCAGCTTGTAGCAGCAAATAGCTGTAACCTCAATACAAACACAACAGCTGCAGTGGTCATCCAGTAGCACACGCAGTAATACACAGCAGCAGCAGCAGTAGTATCAGGACACAATACACGGCCGAAGGCAACATACACGCATACACGCGCAGAGGCAGTAGCAGATTGCTCATGCGTGCATACTTCAACTCCTTGTTGCATCCATTGAATTCTTGATCTCCAGCAGCTACCAAACAAATCTCCCAAACAGAACCGGCAAGGATTCCGGCCGCCGCATCGTTTCTTCTCCGGCCAGCGCTCAAGTTTCAGTTTTACTTCTTTTTACCCGTACTATAGCGTGCCGGGAATTTTTCTTTTTGCCATTCTTCGTCGATTTCGCCCCCCAGTTAGTGCATCGGAGTCGTAGAGTGTGTATCATGCACACCCGGGTACCCCCTTCGCTCTCGCCGGCGAAATTCACACCGGCGGCCATCTTCGGCTTTTCAAAACTTTGCCGCCAACGACCGCCACGGCGTTTCAATGTCACAGCCACTCGTCAGCGAAATTGATCACACCATCGTCTTGGCCGCCTCTCCAATTGTGTTTCTGGAGAATCTCAGGTGGTCCGATGGCCGTTCGCCAGGAATTTGCCGACGTCCTGTCAAGGGTGGTGGCGCAGCCAAAAACTCAATTCCGGCCACCCCATGTCAATTTTGTTGAATTCCATCAAATTGAAGTTAATTCCAACCGTCCCGAGGTCATCGCTGGATACTTTTCCGTCGCTACAATTCTGGTGCCGATGAAATCGCCATTTTACTCTGTTCTAGCGGCCGCACCGTGGAAAGTAATTCTGGCGGGGTCGCCGTTGAGACCGCCCCCATTTCTTTACCCCACTGGTACCCTATGAACCGTAGAAGTGATCCCCGGCGTTATTCCATCGTCGTCGATTTCCTCGTCGCCGACCGCGTTACACCAGTGAACGCTGCCGTCGAACTGTAGCCGCCGGCCAACGGCCACCGCCGCCTTCATCGCTACCGAGGTCAATGGGGCCCACTAGAATAGTGACCTCAAGCCTATACCGTGCCGCCAGCCAGATCACCGCCGGCAGGTCAAAGTCATTTTTTTTCAGCCCGCGTGCTCCAAATGTCAGCAAAAGCCAGCCGTAGACAAGCACTTTGCATTGGTTTGTTAGCCGTTGACACTCGAAGAGTAAGCCGACTACCAAGAGGTCTCCAAACGCAAATCTGTTCGTGTCACTTTGTTTATTATATCATTTGGAAGCTAACCATATAATTTTTATTCCATGAAAACCACCCAGTAGACTAGAAATTTCAAAAGACACCGTTATTCTTGTTCGAAGTGCCCTGATCTCCGGGGTTTTAAATCAAATAGGGTTTCGAGCATGCACTTTATTTAATTTCATATTAACTGAAGCAGTATAAACCTAGTTTCAGATTGATAATCTATTTCATGTATGTTTGCGTCTAGAAACTAAAACTCCTGTCACAGAGGAATTAACGGTCGAAGCCACATCAGAAGTTCCGTTCCTCGACGAGGCAAGTCGATTATCCTTGATCATTTTGAACCTATTTGATTGTGATATTATGATATGTTTTTTTAAAACTTATCTATGCACGATAATTTTATGATACTGTTAAGTTCAAATAACAAGATCAATTAATATTCCATAATTGGAAATTCATCCTGTATAACGAATACTACTTTGATCTTAAACGTAAGAATTTTAGCAATTTTATTATGCAGTTTAAGTATATGATAAATTGATAACTTATTCACTTAATAGGGTAACTTCTGAGCCATTTTGCAAATGAAACTATAATGGTGTTGGGTGAGATGGGAAATAGAGTGATGGTGGTGCATAATGCGCCCAGGGTATTGTGGTTAGCTTCTCACCTGAACAATTAAAGATTAAATAATTGTGTCTCATTTCTAGTGATATATTTATCGTACTAGCCACAAGTATAGTATAGGAAAGGCATGACCCAGTAACTTTGTCGATTACTTAACTCAGCACTGTATGGACAATGATGTATTGAGATAGTGTCAAATGAAAAGATGGCTCTTGTACTAACTCACTGCTGGGTAAGGAAGGATTTTTCCTTGATCCGTTTGAGGCCTAGTTTTGGTTTTCGCACTAGACTCGTCCAGATAATATACAGAATAATGAGATTTTACTCGAAAATACCGAAACCCAAAATAATTACACAACTATTTATTTCAAAAAGGGCTTTACACGTCGAACGCTAAACACACTTGCCTACGTCGAAGGAATTATAAGTGTCTAAAACTCAAATAAGTTCTATAATTTTTTGATGATCTAAATTAGACCTATTACAAGGTATTTATAGTCCAATCGTATGAGTACGTATCAGACTTAGTAACCTAAGCGTATTAGACTCATATAACTAATTAACTAACTAATTCTAAACGGACAAGCTTAGTTATATATATTCGGATCGGATTACAATTCCGAACAGGGAACGAATTCCTTTTCATGGTCGCGAACCAATCACTGGTCATGAAACCTTTCCAAACACAGTTAAAGTGGCAAAACCGTATGCGATCAGGACTTGAAGATCCTCCCAGATCATTCCTTCTGCGGACCAGCACTATGAAGGGCCCGGAGTGGTGCTTTAACTCGCCACAACAGCTATAGGTCTATCAAATGATTGATAAACTCTCAGTTGGGCAGAATTGAGGTTAATATGAAGCAATGTAAAAGACATGTGAACTTCGACTCAGTCGCATGCAATATTATTTCATGTATATTTGCTAGCATTGGCAATCGAAGTAAATTGTGAGAAAACTAATACACCTTTGTAGAGTGTTAAAAAAATATATTCAAATACTCCGTACTCTCAGACTAGGGTATGTCATGGTCAATGAACCTATATTGTGGTTCGGTACAGATAGCTTTATAAATAACATTTTGAATGCAATTATATTAAATTCACCCTTAAAACCCCTGTTATGATATATTTTTCTTATCTGTTTAGACAATTTAATTACTTCCTGCACAACTTACATACAGGGGTATTTTATGAATTAACTTTTTGAAATTACCTCCTCGAACATTCCATCATGTTTATTTTTCATGTAAATATAAATGTGTTCTATTACAATTGACTTACTGAATACTTTTTACTCACCCCAAATTCACAATCCAGTGAAAATGCATAGCACCGACTTTGAAGTCACTTGAGGATGAGGAAGCTCTACTCAATGATGAGTTCAACTAGAACTTTTAGGGGCATGATCCATAGTCATGCGCAACTATGGGTGCATTGTAGCTGCACATATTTTGAAAACAACCTAAAAAACACTATTTCAACTTTGTCCACATTTATTGTAGGATAAAATTATAATGTTGTATCTTGATTTTTGGACCTGATCATGTATAATAAATATATGAAAATTACAATTATGATATATATTTGTACTTATAATTATATCTTGAGTAGTTGTAAACTACAGGAACCCATCCTAGTGGGCCCTCCAACAACATCACAAAAAGCCGCAGAAAACAAGTGTCAACAATGATCCTAATTGGGCACACGGTTGGGTGCATGGTCAAAGTGACTATGTGTTTTGATCATGTGCACTAGGAAGTGCCCCATACTTATGCATGGCCAGGAGCATGGTTAGGTTTAACTGTGCACTTCGATAGTGTGAGTTGAGAGGCTACTCTGTCGACCCTTCTGACGTGCACGGTTTAGCCACACAATCAAAAGTAACCATGCTTTTTGGCCATGCGTGACAATGAGGGCTTCTCGTCGGCAAGTTCTTCTGCTAGAACCCTTCTTGAGTGCTTTTGACTTGGTTTTTGTTTGAAATTGAGATGTTTCTTACAAAAGAGGTCAGTAGCACACAATAGATATGTTTGGCTAATAAAACATAAATAACGATGCAAATTCAAAGATTTTAGGAAAAACATAGCATAATGAAGGAGAATCTTTGTATAAAATAGTGTCAACATTAACGTATAAATAGTATAATAAGTATGAGCTGACTAAGATGACAAGTAAGATCCTAAGTATTAGTACATGTATTATAATATCTTCTATGATGTCTAAGACATGTTAACATATTATGCTACCAACCTACTGAGAGGGTAGAAAAAGAGATAATTTTGTGTTACTTACATGTTGATGTAGACATAAATCACCAAATCACTCATACACTTAAAATCATGTCATTAAAACAACTCAACAATAATTTGGGGACTTAAAGATATTAGGTTTTCAAAGTAGAAGAATTAATTTTAATTATTTTGAAATAGAGGAATAAAATTGAGCCTCAGAGTAAAGTGGAGGGACAACAAATATAGTTTACTTACTTTCTAAAGGCCAATTGGAAGCACCTCAACTTTAAACTCTAGTCAAAAAAATCCCACTGTGTCACTTCCAAGTGAGTAGGGACTCCACATATTAGTAACATTGGTCTTGATAATTTTTTAATGGAATATCTTTTTGTGGCTCTTTCGAAAAACTAAGGTACAAATTTGGCATGCGGCTGAAAGTTGCTAAACAAAAATAGCATTTTTCCCTTTAAAGAAAACAAACTTGGCATATTCAAATCACAAGTTCTAACCGATCGAACTTTCAAATATTAAGATTAACTGACTTTCAAGTGGTCCAAGTTTGATAAAAAAAATGCTTAATGCAGAGGTGAAGTGAGATGTACACCTTCATCCTTAGTACCCTAAACTAGCTGTTCTTTAACAGGAACCATAACTCACTGCTGAAATCATTCAAGCTACACCTAAGTCCTTAGCTGTATGTATATTGGCAATACGATATACGTGTCTTGTGGAGCATACATAGGGTCATTGGACCTGTAAGATACATGGGAGGACACTTCATATGATCCTTCAGAATACATATATACTTCAGATCAGAGTCACCACTGAATTGTGATGTTTATTATATATTATTTGAGCAGGTCAAACTACACACATGATCAGAGGGGACAATATGAATCTGCAAGCCATTTGTTTAGTACGCTTACTAGTAATAGCCTTCGAGCCACTGTCTGCTGGTACAATTACAACTACATGTGGTGTGTGACGTGCAAGTCACATGCTTCAAGTGGTTGATTTTTTTTATTGTAAGTAGACACCTTGAGAACTTAAATAAGTTTATGCCATGCAAATAACTGAGGTCTTACATGTCTTCTAAAGAGTTTTCTTATAGTGGTCCCGAGGTATCCCTGATTCTGAAATATCTTGAAATTTTTGCAGTTGTTTGGATAATTAATATTGGGTTACCGACATGATAATCCGCGGATGACGATATATATCCGCGAGTTATATCTTTTACTAATCATCTGATTGAGCAAAATCCAGAGTCATGCCACCCAGGCTTACCTCCAAATCGTTGTAAAATCAATCACATTTCAATAACCAAGTACAAGCCTGAAATTGCAGATGGAATAGATTTTATATATACCCTAACAATTGGGAAAAGAAATTCCTATATGTTAACCATCTTTTCTCAAAAATACTAGGGGGTTCAGCACTATGCACTCACTTGGACTCGACCAACTCCACTCAAAGAAAAAATAAATGAAAATCTCGACAACTCACACTACTTACCACCTATCAAAGCGTTGGCTTTCGCCTGTTACAGTAGCCACTTGCCTTTGCGCCTTAAACATGTTGAAAGAAAAGGGCAGCATGGTTTTATAAGGAATTAAGGATATTGCACCCTTTTAATTAGGACATATATGTACTATGCAAACTCAGAGGACACAGTTGCGTTTGTCCCTGTTTTTTATTGGTTGCATGCACTGCTGTCTGCTGAGAAAGAGGGTAGGATATATGTGTGTGTGTGGTGAGTTATATATATATAGAGAGAGAGAGAGGCAAAATATATTCTACACCCATCTATAAAATAACTATTTTATATCTACCATATGGACAGTTGGATGATCCATTGAGATCTAAATTACTTGATGGCAGTAAAATGTGATAATAGTAACTGTCATAAGGAATGTCTCATGTAATAAGTTATTGCAAATGACACAAAAACTCACAAAAATAAGAACCACATGTATATACATCTTGGTTTGTTGTAAATTGTTGCCAATTGTTGAAAACACAACATTCATCTCTCTCATCACCACAAATCAAAAATCTCATGAATTTATATCAGATCGCCTTGAAGAAATTGATACCAACATTGATAGTAATTGTTAAGGGGGCTAACAATAATTCAACTCCATTATTGTCTTAAACAAAGTAAATTATTGCTGCAAGTTCTATAAATAATTATCGCCAGAGAAACTAGACCAATGCAACCAGTTCGATATTTTTTATCTTTCTTCCGTATTTAATTAATGCATTGCCGTATTTAATTAATGCATGAAAAAGTAAATCACTACTTCGGCATGAAGACAACCTCAATAAGAACCATGCAGGGTTTTGTTTGTTATCACAATTATGTCTGAGCAATTTTGTGATCCTTATAATAATCAACGTGATCTACTTCTTCACTCATCCGTAATAACACCTCCATAAATAGTAGAAAGATCATTTCATCATAATAACATATCACACAAATATACACATATATGTCTTTAACACAGAGTTTACCTATTGTTTATTGAATTTCTTGACCATGCACATTGATGGTGTTACTTAAATATGCACATTGATGGTGTTACTTAAATAACTATTGACAACTAATAGATTATATAGATCAGTATATTAAAACATTACTATTGTATGATATACTACAATTTTACTACAGTTAATATGCATAATCAATTCAACAAGACAAATATAAGACAATAATACGATAGTATTTTTGTTAATAATATAACATTAATAGGATAGTGTATTGATAGTAATTAGACAATAAAATAACATTAACAAGATAGTAACAAGACAATAATTGGATAGTAACATAACAATAATAGAAAATAACAAGTCAGTAACTACCGTGATATAGGATTTAAAATAGTGGTTTCTTACAACCGACTGCCATATTCCACAAATATAGAACCACATATCCTCTTATTTCTCCTGCTTAATTTTGCTCCCCACAATGCCGATAAGAAAAACAAAAACCACTGGAATAGTCCATCTCCTTGTTGGAACTCGGAATTACAAGTAGTTGCACTAACATCACCATCAAAACAACAACATCAACGATAGTAATGCAATTCAATTCAATTACTGTACTTGCTGAGATAAACTACTTATCTTTTGTATTTCTAGTTATTGTTGTTGGTTCATTTATTTTTCACCTATCTTTCTCATATAATTAATTATTGTATATTAAGATATATTATTACATCGATATGGTGATATCCTCATACTGTCGAGATCAACAAGGACCATGAAGGACTTTGTTTACTAGACCAACTACGTCAGAAGAATTCTTGCTTCTCCTTCTAATTAACGAGGATTGTGATTAGAAATGATGTCTTTCGTGGTGGATCTAAGTTTTTGAAGAATCCTATTAGAGATATTTCGACTTTAGTCAAATTTCTAGATGAAATTGGGTACTAAATTTGTACTGTGTGTTGTATAATTTGTTATTATCATATATATAATTGATTATGAAGCATTTACTACATCTTGAATTGGGTATTACTACAATAGTTATAATCATTTATGAAGCATTTATCGCACTAAATACACAATTTCTATTAGTTAAATTGAGATTTACTATATTCATTATATAAGAAAATGAGTCTTTTTTTATAAATAACCCACATAAAATAAATAATTACAAAAATAACCCATAGTTCCAAAATTTTACAAAAATAGCCTGTCACATCAGCCTGTCGAGTCCTGGGAATTCGACAAGCTACATGTCGCGTGGGAGGGACTTGTCGAGTACTCACGGCTCGACAAGCTAGTGCTTGTGCTCCCTGGTGGTTGTTAGAGGCTGGTCGCGGTCAAGGCGAGGCTTGTCGAGTGCCTAGCACTCGACAAGTCCCTCCCACGCGACATGTAGTTTGTCGAATTCTCAGGATTCGACAGGCTGATGTGACAGACTATTTCGGCAAAATTTTGGAACTGTGAGTTATTTTGTAATTATTTATTTTTTGTGGATTATTTATAAAAAAACCTCAAGAAAATGATTCTATATTCCTAGAACTATGTATTCCCAACATTAAAATACACTATACATATTTTTTCCTGTAGTCTAAAATACTAGAGTGGTTACTGAGATGTATGTATAGTAGTTTTCATGAAGTATGATATATATTTTTCTAAATTTTAAGATATGTTTTTTCATAAATAATATAGAAAACAACTTTATATATATATATATATATATATATATATATATATATATATATATATATATATATAAAGAAAAGGGGAAATTTTAAAAAATCCCTCACAAGTCTATGGCCATCTCAATAACTTCCTACAAGTTATTTTGTGATTTTAACCTCCATGTAAATTGTCTCAGGTTTCAAACACCCTCTGTTGTAACTATTGTGTTATGTTTAAGTGGAAATGATAAAAAAATTCAAAAACAACATTCAATGACATATTCTAAACATTCATACATTGTCGACTGTCGACCCCATTTGCTACTCGTAGGGAGAGGAGAGAGGAGGGTAGGGGGAGAGACTAGAAATAAAATAGATTAAAAAATAATAGTCACTGACACATGAATCTCACATATCAATGAATGTTGTTTTTGAATTATATTTAAATATTTCTGTTTAAATTAAACTAAATAGTGACAGTAACAGTTTTAAATAAACGTCAGATAGGTTAAATCCAACCACTGAGATTTTAATACAACAGTGAAAATAGCATTTATACGCCTTTTAGCAAAAACTCATATTTTTTTTTGTTTATTTTGGGACGGTCGCGTGGTCAACGTGTTCTCGGACATGAGAGGGGAATAATGCCATTGAATAGCTGTTTCATTTCATGCACGCAGACAGTGCGACACCCAAAGCCAAGTCATACATGAGAGATATTAACTGCAGTATATACCCAAAATATTGCTGTTCCAAGATGGCCTGTCTGGTGTCATGCTTGTACCCTCCACTGGCCTTAGTTTGGTGAGCGCCGGACTCGGCATCTGCCTGCCACCTGATCGCATCATAGAAGGATCACTTCATGCTGCTCATCCAGCCAGCACTTCTGCAACTTTCAGATATCTAACTCACACAAGTAGTCACCACTTGCTACAACTCACCATTACAATATAAGTAGAATGCAAATACCCATGCATGATGATGGCACATGAGGAACAAGAGGGCAACACAAAGTACTTCGCCTCCAAGTTGATGTCTCATGAAACACACTGCATGGTCTTGCTTGTTGGTTTGCATGCTGCATGTTGCTGTATATTTCATCTATATAAGATCCCTGCAAATCTGGAAAGAAGATAGATGAGAGAGAACTTTAGACTTACCATATAAAAGTTGTTAGGTGTAATGTGTTATAGTGCAATCATTTGGAGACTAGAGTATGGAGCTAGAAGGCCAAGGCCATCAAGGGAGCAGTGGTAAAGCAGCCACAGCCATCATCAGGTGATTGCATTTGCTTTCCCTCAAAACAAATGTCTCCAAGTTTAATTGTTTTTAGTTGTTCATGGTTGATCATGATGCATTATTTTGCTGTATCATTTCTCCTTAATTTGTATATCAAACTGTTTCCTGACTGCAATGTTTAGTTTGTATCTCAAACCATTGATTTTAGAATGTACTTATGCACTTGATTATATGTGCAATTTTTTGCACAATAGTACTTAGTATGTAAGGTCAGTGCAAACGTACATGGCAATACCAACACCGAGATTTCGGTTACTAATTAATTAGGACGCAGTATCCATGAATATGCTGTATACGGAAAGCGTAGCTTGTCTCTTGTGTTTTCTACATTGTTTCTTCATATAATTTTTTGTTCTGATAATCATATTTTATAATACGGATGAGAGCTGACATTGTTGAGATTAATCCCTCTATTTTTAAATTTGACTTATTGCCGGTATTTTTGTTAAAGAGGTGGATGAAAATTTAAGCTAGCAAAAAAGCAACCCTTTAAGCTCTAATGAGTTTGATAACAACACAAACAAGAACATTCACACATTAATTATAAGATGAGAAATAAGACAATAACAGCACACAATATGAATTTTGTGTCACTGTCATCTCTATACAATTGAGCGACATCTTATTAAACCAGATCAATTTTTTATCTATCAATCCCTTTTACGAAAAGACCATTGATGAACTAATTTTAAAAACAGAGTACCCAATTTGGATAATTTAAAGTAGAGGAATTAAATTGAGCATGTGCACTAAATAGAGGGACAAATATATTTTACCCTGTTTTGTTCTACTAAGTGAAAAGCAAATCGTTTTGCCCTTCTTTCTTGTCATTAAGGAACTTCATAATTGAGATACTCTCTCCTGTCATCCAAACTTGTCCCTATAAATCAATTTCGATCACTAACATGTTTATAAGTATTTGAATTAACAATATTAAAATGATATGAGTAGACTCATTATCAAACATATTTTCATAACATTAAATTCTTATACTTCTTAATATATTAATATATTGAAGTGAAATCTATTATATAACAAATTCTGATGATATTGAAAATACCATATTAATTATGATCCCATATAAAAAATACTCAAAATTCTCATATTAATCTTAGAAAAAATTGCTAGAAATTCTCACATTAATCAAAAAAAGAAAAATATCTTTTCCGTTCATTATATTTATAACGGTATAAATTCATCATCTTAGAAATCGTATCCAAAACTAACTCTATCACTATTATGATACATACTTTAATGAAAAATTGTATCAAAATCAACTATATCTCTGTTATAATATTAAAAGATGACATAATTATAAAATATACATAAAATTTTAACCATATAAAGATTAGTATGCAGTTGTGTGGGATTTCGATCAGTTAATTGTAAAAGTTATATGTTAAAAATGTCGAAAGTAAATAAGGATAAGGTTACATGACCGGGGGCTACCTGATGAGCCACATTTATTTCTATCATTGTGCGAATTATTCATAGGTAATTTAGAGTTAAAATTGGAAAAATTTTCACAGATGGTCTTACTTCTTTATGAAATATTTCAATTGAATCCTGTCCTTTTAATTTTAAAAATTAGATCCAATCATTTTCAAATTGTTCAATAGAATCCTATTTTTTCAATTTTGAAAATTAGATCACACTTCTCTCAAAATTCTTTAAGTTGAGTCTCACATTTTACTTGTTGTTGGTGAATGTTTGCATGGTTTTGTAAAATCTAAACACTTGTTAATTAGTGTATTTTAATGTTCGAATGATGTTCGTGTAATTAATCTAAATTTGTTTGCCAAATTAGTACTAATTTATCATATCATGTTAGTGTTTAATTAGGTCAAATAAGGAACAATTGACTAGTCAGACCCAATCAAAGCAGTTTGAAAAGATATAGAGCCTAATTTTTAAAATTGAAAAAGTGAGACTTAACTAAAATATTGAGAAAGAAATAGAATGTTTGGTAAAATTTTCTCTTCAATTATACTCACACACACTGCGAGCAGTGCAATCCATCTCACAGTATTAAAATTAATAGAAAAAAATTCATATTACCCATCTGTTTTAAAGAAAATCCAACTAACGTGAAACCGAACTTTTTATCCTTTACTTCTAAAACCAGTGCACCTGGGGTCTTTGGTGAAAAGTGGGGTGTTTTGCCGTGCCGACACCGCCGACGCCTTCAATGCTGCCGACTGCTCCGCCAGCGCCACCGCTAGCCAGGAAGTTCTTTTGATCGTCGACGCCCACGGCGTTGCCACTGGCCTTGCCAGCAAGGCACGTTTCTAGCCTCAGTTCGCGCCAAACACCATTGTCACAAGCCCACAATGCACCACTTCGCCACCTCTCTGGCTACAGTTGCTTCTTGGTGCTTTCTCTGGGCCTTTCTGTAACTGTAGGGGCCGGGTCAGACTTGTTATACGAAGAGATGAGATCACTGATTAAGGGACACTGATGAGAAGAGTAAATGTAATGCAACAAAGGTTGCAGCAGGGAGACCCAATTGTTAAAAGAGGGTCGTTAAGAGAGGCCATACTTTTGCATGCATCTGGGTGTTGGAAGCTGTGGTACGCTCTCGGGCATTGGGTGATGGAGAGCGGTGATCTGCACTAGAAGGTGTTAATTAGTTAATTACACTCAATTAAGACCGTTGATGTGTCATGCGTGCATGCAAGGGGCTTAGCCCGCGCACGTACTGGAGAACACTACTAGTGCACAACAATTCGCAGGGCACAACTTAAAATTTATATCATTAGCTGTGCCAGCGTGTCAAAACAGCTTTTACTTTCCCGTCAAAAGACCACAAGTGTACTGATTTTAGTAGTAGAGTGGATAAATTGTCCAGTTTTAAAATTTAAGATGTTGTTAAATTTTTTTTAAAATAAAGAGGGAAAATATGGACTTTTTACATGTTAATACAAACCTGGTATGATTTTCTTTCAATTTCTCTTACCATGCGATAAGTATTAGCCTATTAGGAACAGTCAGCATCTAAAGTCCCACAGTTCATGACTTTAAGAGGAAATTACATAAAACACAGATAGTTTTACACTATTTTTCAAAAAATTCTAAGTTTTAAAAATCTTTCATATAACACGGAATAGTTTTGTCAAATGTTTCACTTAACCCAATTTTATTTAAGAACAGTTAATTAGAGAAAAAATTTCAAATGAATCCCAACAACAAATGACATGGGTCAAACACAAACCTGACTCTATTGTGTGGTTGCACCAATAATAACTTCATAGTTTGGGAAACGCATGTGTCGGCCGCCATACTATTCTTGTGCTTCTTCTAGCACAACTTCAACTTCATTTGCTAACTCAACACCAACAGTGAAGTCCTTGTTGAGGGTATTGAGGATTACATCAATGTTGAGTTGCGAAGGGCGGTGAGGACAATGGTGTCCAAATGGAAGTGACGGGTATTGTTGATATTTTTAACTTTGTACAACACATATATGATGCCATGTTAGCTATTTGGAACCACGTTGGAGTGTGAACCATGGAGGCTCACGGGCTTTGTAGGCCTAACTGTGTGGGTAGCTATATTGGTGTGTGCCATATGATATGATTTGTGGCCCTATGCGTCTCATATTGTGTGTTTGCACTCATGACTATCTCGTTGTCTGGCTTACACGTGAGTCCAGGAGAAGTGGAGGGCCACCTATCAATGAGACAATAGTTTTAAGCCATTTAAAGAAGTAGGGAGAGGTGGAGGATAGTTGACAGGCATGTGAGGCCCACCTGTCAATCTCACAGCAATGAAGATGACCTAGAAATTTGTTCTTTTGTCCTTTCTATAAATCTCATTGACAAATAGATAAAGAATGATGAGACACTCTCTCTGTTAGCTTTAACTTTGTGCCTTTGAGTTGGATTGGATTAAGTCTTTTTATTGGATATGTCCCAAACAAGAGAGACTTGGTTAATAGAATCTTGAAATATATCGAATTCATTGGCCAAACATGGTAAATGTGGTACATAAATAGAAACAGAATAATGATGAGGAACCTATAATAAACTTAATTACATGAATATAATATGAATTGGATAAATTATGCTAAACTCACCTGTGGTTTAAATTTTTTAAAAAAGTCACATGTGATTTAAAATTTGATATAAGAGGCATTTCTGATTTCTACTTCGTGAGCTCGCCATGTTTCCTTATCTTTTTTTGCCAATTTAGTGGAGACATATTATTTAATTATTAAAATGATTTATATCTTGGGTACTACGTTGGTAGGAGTTCTACACGATATTATTTCTCTTTTGGTTTGTTACTCCAAATTAACATGAGAAGACAGGAGATAGAGTGGGTGTAAAAAATAAAAATTACAAGTATTTCTCATGTTAATTTTCAAATCATTAGTGAGTCTTTGCAAAAATTTGAGACAACATGTAGGCCTCACATCATTTACTCTAATATTGTAAAAAAAAACACACACCCTTTCTCTCTCTCTCCCAAATGTATACTTAACCACATTTTAATTTGCAATATCCGAATTGGTCTTTTTTTTCAAGAAACGGCCACACCACTTACCAAAATTCCTAAGAGGTCTGTCAAAGTAGATACCAAGTAATTTTGCACTCATGTATGCAGGTCGGCATTTAAAAACATGTGCCTACATAAAATATAAATTTAACTTCTGATCTCCTCTATTTTTATATGCATACTTAGTTGAGTCTTATGTTAATGTGTGCGGTGGAGGATGATGAGATGTGTGTTGTCATCATATTAGATGATATCATAGGTAAGGACAACTTAAAAAAAAAATTAAAATTGCATTTGCTCTAGTACCTTTGAGTTACTGCCATACGGAAGTCCAGAAGGGGTCCGCACTTATTGGGTCCCCCTTGACCACCATAAAATTTGTCCATTTTCAAATACTAGAGTTAACTGACTGACTACCATTAGAACTACAAATCTGATTAGACACCAGATGTAGATGTGTAGATTCAGCTTTGTCCATACCAAAATGATCAGGCAACTAACGGAATACAAGAGGTGAAGCATCCTCTTAGATTGTGTTCTCTAGTCCCGTGTCTAGCCCACTCGGTTCACCAAGAGGATACAGAGATCTCGTTGTCGGGACGCATTTGCGTCTTCTACCGACAATACCAACACAAATGCCAATCATGATCTTGTTCAACCGAAGCATATCTGGTCATGACAGAAATGTCCATATATTAATTGATGGATGGACTTAGATTGATTAGTGCTACGTGACTGAGGATTGGTGTTTCAAATCATGTCACAGCTTAAATAATTAATTCTGATTTATGAGGGTTACCAGTTAAATTCATATCGAAATTGGATGAGTTTAGAGATTTATATATTTTTTAAAGAGTTAGCCCCAATTATCTAGCTCAAATTTCATTAATGGAGTTAGCTCCTTATTTATCTTCATAAAATTTAATTTGAGCCAATTCCACTCAAATCACCATATTCTCACCTTAAACACTCAAATCGTCCCTCCTTATTAAGGGTCTATTTAGTCTAATTTATATTTTAACTTCTTACTATAAAAGCGGGAGGCCAAACACCTATTTTTTCACAAAGACTTCTCATAGAATCTAAAACCATCAATTAAAATAGCATTTGTATCTTTTCGGCCACGTCCACACCGTTTTGCACGTGCGAGCTATATTTTTCTTATCAAATAATTGCTTAAACTTATCTAAAAAACTAGTTTTTTTATCACCTTCATAAAAATCCCAAAAATTTGGAAGCAACCGCACCCGCAGCTATGCTAAATAGAGCTTAGTTCATCACGGCAGTCTTCAAAACAGAAGTAAAGAAAAATGGGGAGCCCCTAATCTGGATCTGAGTCATGGACACATGTACTGTCGACCCTTATCTCCACTAGTAGATAGATAAGGTCCCAAATCAAATAAAGAAATCAAACATGATTACCATAGCAAGAAGTAGTAGCTAGCTAGTCACGCACCATCACCACCACCACCCACGACCATAGGCGACATGAACACATGGGTGCTGACCAAGTTGTTAGTTTGTTAACATCTGATTAAAGTACTTCACTTGCCAGGAGCATTCATCGGATGCCATAAAACAAGACATCAAAGGGGCCAGTCAAGTGGGCATCCCTTAAGACTCAGTGGTCACAAGACCTCATTTGATGGAAAAGACTCAACTGACTAAGTGCCGGGTTGTTTGTACTGTACTGTACTGTACTGTACTGTACCTGAGGAAGCTATAATTTTGATCGTGCGTGTGATTTTTTCTCTCGTCTTTCTATTTTGTCCAAAATGATCATTTATGATCAAGCACACACATGATATGCTATATATAGAACCCTTTCTGCTTGGATCTAGTCATGATATACCATTCAGAAACCTACACCTCAACCAAACTCCTCTTTGTGCCCCTTCACATTGCAGGAACTTTGGATAAATTTATTTTAGGACCATTTAGAACAAAAATATTTATAGGAATTTTGTAGGTTTTGAATTTTTAAGAATAATTCCTATAGAAGTCGTTTAGACCAAAGGAAATGTGTGATCCTATTTCATAGGAATGACTCTTAACTTCCATATTTTGCAGGGAAAAAAACATTTGCTCAAACATATTTTTTTTAGCTTCATGTGTTTTTATGTGATTCAACCAAATAATTTGTGTTCTTATAAGATTTAAGTGGGTATGATATTCAATTCCTATGTTTTATATTTCTTACATTACAAACAGGGCCTTATTTTTTCTCATTAGTTCGCATCAGATTTTTTATTTCCTACAAATTTCTTATGATATTTATCTGTTCCAAGCAAGATTTATAGCAGCTGTTATTGGCATCCTTGTCGAGAGATCAACAAGTGACCTGACCTCACATCAGCTACCGTGCACAGCATGTGGCCCCGAGCACGACCAGTCAGACGCACGAGAGGCCAACAAGAAACAGGCCCCCTTCAATCGTGCCGCACGCCCGCGCGTCCCCTCCGACACATTTTCCACTAAAACAATCGCCCACTGCACGAAGCCGCACGACGTCCGAACCACCCTACACCAACGCGAACGCCGGGGGGGGGCAAGAGGAATCCGCAACGCTGTCACCTGCCTGCTGGTGCAGTCTCATGTGGGTTCATGCCCTCCACTTTTGGATTGGATGTAGTGTTCCATCGGTCCACTAGTTCTGATATGTCTTTCGGAACATGTGAATTATCCATCGAGATATGAATGGTCGAGATCAGAATAGAAAAGAAGTTAGAATGACTCTTATTCATATATTTTGATTAGACAGACTGAGAATTTGAATACTAATCAAATTATGATCTCTTATCTTCTAAGTCAAAAGACACGATTTGAAACATATGGACTGTCGAATTAAGATTCTAATAACTAATATTGAGATATGAGAGAAATCTAAATGTTATCTTAGAAATCTCAAGTGTCTTAAAATCTTGCATTATGATTTAAAACTTAAAAGACGAGGATTCGAATCCCCCACCACAAGTTTACTAGTTAGGCTCTTCTTGGTATCTCCTGGTCTCTCCCTATAAATATCAGGCCTTCGAGTGATGGATTGAGCTAAGCACAGAAGCAAAGATACCTCACATTGCTTACTTGTAGTTCCAACATAAACATATCAAGAAAACACAAGCATTTCAAGAATGAAGCTGGGGAGCCAGAGGAGGCAGAGGGGAGGACTCAGAAGGGCTCTCAAGGAGCAAAGGGCGAGATTCTACATCATCCAGCGCTGCGTCGTCATGCTCCTAAGGTGGCATGATTGATCGATCAATCGTGTTCTGTTCGTGTATGGAAATGGAAATTTTGAGTTGTGCCAGTGCCAGAATGGTGTTGGTCGTCTGTACATATAGATCAATAGAGGAGTAGTGGTAGCAGAATCGTAGTGTTTTTCTTTTCCATTTTTCCCCTCCTGGTATGTTCTTGTACTATTATATATGATATATCAGTGTGGAATGTCAGATCAACCAACAGAGAAGTGATTGAATCAGCTATCTTGTTGAGAAATATTTTGTTTGTTTGGTGTGTTTCAAATGTCGATCCATTCATTTCGAAGTGCTTGTTTGAAGCCAGTAACATTTCACATGTGAAATGTGGATTAGTATCAGTGAAGAGGCAAAACATTTCCATACAAATGAAAACTTCAAACTCAACTTGGTTAAGACTAACAGCCCATGATTTGGTACCAGAAGATTGTTGTGAAGTTGTATGGGTGAAGTTAAACATTTGGCTAATTACATCAGCGTCAAGCGAGTTTGTAGAACATCAGTAAGCTATACTGATGGAGATCATCTTATTTTCAGTTTCTTCTCTGAACATTCTCCATGAATATGCGTGCCAAGATGTGCTGCAAACTCATTGGCCATGGAAAGATCGATGGAAGTGATAATGTTCCACTATGTGTGTGTTCTACCCTCAAGTCTCTAACAAGATGGCAGTCATATTAAGCCTCGTCCTCACTAGTCTTCAGCAATGCAATGTCTTTCAAAGTCAAGTCACAAACAAAGTTATTGACTTTTGCCCTCGTCAGCTGCCCAACCATGAAAATAATCAGCATAGTCAGCCTCCAAGTGATTCTTCTGTGATGAGATGTCCATCCATGTTTACCAGAGACAAGATGAAGTGGTCTTTGCTTCGTCAATCAATGGCGATGTAGTTGTTCAGCTTTCCAGTGTCAAACAAGGTTGAATCACTTTCGCATTGATCTTTGTCAATTTTCGGTTTTTGACAACACTGATGGACCGTTCGGATCCAAAAGATGATGATCCTTGCAAGAAAAGAACAAAGTAAAGTTATGTATTTTCAACAATATGCTTCAACCAAATTGTCTCTCCTTTGAAAGGAGAGAACTCCTGGTCCTCAGACAGGGCATGATTAGCTCAATTCTGAAACTATTTTCCAACATTACCTACTTCAATAGTAGCTCTGAATAATTGGGATGGATTTGCTGGTGCATAATGCAATGATTACTTATCTATAGAATAATATGTTATATGTTAGCGACAATTCACTATAATTTGTATAACATAATAATACTTCAGATGGTATGAATCTCACTAACAAATGGTACACGCTTGTAGAAAATTATAACTTCGGAAGTACTACAGGTAATGAAATTGTATATACTTAAGCCAATATTTACAATTTTGGTACAAGGATCTAGGACTTGTAGCAGCGCTCTTATAACTATTGTTTCGATTTATATGTCTCAAATTGAATGAATGCTTTCAGGTATTATTCGCTTACCCCCGCAAACTTCGGCAAGCTGATTCTAGGTAATAATGGAATATTGGCAACGCCAAATGTGAGGAAGCAAACATGATCTACTACTCTATTCAGCTAAATCACCTGAAAATATTTCATCACAAGCAAAGCTAAGCAGGTTGTCTGATTTGTCAAATACTGTGATAGTATTATACTATGCATCAGGGACAGGGACAGAATAGCTGGCTGTTCTTGAACAGACACCAAAAGATACAAGCAAATTCTTAGCTGTAGGCAGATCTCAGCACATGCAATCCATCTGACCAGCGCTGGCCTCGGCAGGCGGGCGCGCGGGATCAGGTGGCCTGTCAGGCGCACGGGAGGGCCACTCCATGCTGTCCGGCACGCGGTGATTACCATATGAAACTGACTTCTATCAGTAAACTAATGTGAGAAAATCCATGGTTGGAACTGATTAGATTAAGAGGGAAGGCTGAAGAACTAACTGGCTCACATGATCAGAAGGACCATAGGTACTAGTTTTTACTCCCATGTCTGATGGTGCAAGTACATGCAGGTGTGGGTTGCCAGTAATGCCATGATGCAGGTGAGGATGGATACACATATTCTAATCTCTTATCTCCATTTACTCCTTCCCTATATAAACCCCTTGGTACCATTAAGCCAAGCACACTAAAAAGCAGATATCGTACAGTTTGATTTGCTGTTTTTTTTTTCCTATCTATAATAGATTAAAGTTCAGCTTTCAAGAGTGAACATTCAGAATGAAGCTTGGGGGTCAAAGAAGGCAAGGATTCAGCAAAGCTCTGAAGGAGCAAAGATCAAGGCTTTACATCATTTCGCGATGCGTCGTCATGCTTCTCCGGTGGCATGACTAATGATGATCAATTTTGGCTCTCTTGCTTCTTTTTTTTTTCTCTCTTGTTTTTCTCCAGCTACCAGAATGGTAGGGGGGCTGTATAGATACAGAGTCATGTAACAGTTGAATTATCAGTCAAGATTCCAGTTCTTTCTCCATCTTTTCAAGCATTTTTGTTGTGTTCAAGAATGACAAAATTTTCGAATGGCATTGTCATTCAGAACCAATGATTGCCCAGCTGACTTAATTCTTAGTTAACTAATTTTTGCCCATTTGTGTAAACACTGTACATTCAATAATTTTGACAACGATACGAATGGTAAAAATTGTGGTAAGTTGACCACTGACTTGTTCTGTAATTGTCATATGGAAAGAACAACTAAACTGATAACACGATTAGAGCTTTTTCTGTTCTTTCTGCTCTTAATTATACAGCAGTAATGTGCACATAAAATAGGTTATTCTTATCTAAACCATCTATGTCATTCACAATTTCTGAAAAGTTACCAGCCAAATCATTTCGGTGCCTCCGATTATCACCAGATGATTCAGCTATATACTCTTCCTATTAATTTACTTAGGAAATTTTTTTTCTATGCTATTATAATAGTTCTCAATTGTGATTTGTAAGACTGACGATATGAGATCAAATCCATATGATAATCTCATATCCAACGTCAAATGCAAAATATTCAAATTCTATATTGGCATAAAATTTTGCCCTGGTAATAATTCTTAGTGACTCCTTGCATCAATGTAGTAATATCTGCACACTGAGCAGGCACTATCTGTAACCGTTCAAAGGCATTTTTCAGACAATGGAATGGTTGGAATTGAAACTAGAGAACATAAAATTACCACTAGAGAACAGAGGCAGCAATTTACAAATTGGCCAAGGGTTCTACTCTTGACTATTCAGCACACTGTATCCACGCCAAACTGCAGAAGGGCACAGTTCTTGGTTGATATGGATGCACTCGCTTGAAATACTTGAATGAGAATGGCCGCCGGATCAAATCTGAAGGTGCAAATTAAGGAGAACAACTAATGCCATTAGAAGGTTGCAAAGTAGTACAGGTGAATGTTTGATATTTAGTGGATGAATCACTCTTTGGTTTTGTAATAGGATAAGGACTAAGTTTCCTAATAAAATTTTGACTCTAATTTTATATTTGATTAGAATTCTTCTGTATTAATCTATATATAGACTCTTTGATCTACAATATAATATATCTTGGTATTTTTCCTCTAAATCTAACTTCGTATTAGAGCTAAACCAATATTAAACCAACCCTAATCTTTCTCATCACACACCGCTACCACTACCGACAGCTACAGTCACCATTTTGCACTATTCCCACCACACGTCGCTGTCGCTAGCCAAACACCGCTTGATCATTTGTTTGGTTGCCAATCTGGCGCCCCGACGCTTAGATGTTGCTTCATCCATCACACATGCATGTTGACTCTAGAGGCAGAGGGAAAGTCGTGACCGCGAGCAAAACGCATGGCAAGTAGGGGGACACTCCAATTTTTGTCAGAGGTACAACAGAAGATAATGACAATCAGTGATGGGAACCCCAATTACTACGACTGACATGAAGGAGTTGCCTGAGAAGATTATTGGGATGATTGAAGCCAAGACATGAGTATGTTCATTGTTTGGTCAAGAATCGGTACCACAAACCAACAAGATACAGAAGTTGGAGCTGCTGTCAAATGATGTGAAATTAGAAGGGACCAAGAATTATTTGAGTTGGTCATGAAGAGCATTGATCATTCTAAGGATGACAGGTATTGAGCACTATGTAGAGGAGACTTGTCTTGAATCCATAAATAGGACGAGTACAATATGGAAGACTTGTAACATATAAATTCTTTGGTAGTGGCTTGGCTAATGACCTCTATGTCCCTAACCATAGCCTGTAAGGTGGAGGCCATCCCTACAACAACAGTTATGTGGAAAACTATGGCTAAGATGTATACTGGAGCAGGAAATGTGATGATGATCGCTGAGGTTCACGACAAGATAGTAGACTTAAAGCAGGGGGAGAAGACAGTTCAGGAGTATACAATTGAATTGCAGTCTTTGTGGTCAAATTTGGACCACTATGATCCTCTAACATTACGAGATGCTAAGGATATCACTACAGGCAAGGCCTGGGTTGAGCGTAGGAGGGTTTTGCCCTTCTTAAAAGGTCTGAATGCTGTGTTAGAGCATAGAGTGATATGTCACCAATCCACTCTTTCAAGTCTTGAGGAAGCCGTCTCCGCAATGGTTCAGGAGGAAGCTCGCTTGAGGGTGATGTCAGCTAGCTCATCTCCTCCTATTAGATCTGTGTTGTTGGTTCCATCTCCCATTGATAACAGGTAGTGTTATAATTGTGGGGAGAAGGAACATATTAGCTATTCTTGCCCTCACCCGCGAGTGTCAGGAGGATGTGGTCGGGTGCTGGCAAAGACAGAGAAACTACTTGAGGTGGTCATAGCAGAGGTTGAGGCGGCCCTAGCACTAATGTGGCTATGACAAGCTCCAAGCAGCCTAAGATCATGGAGATGACTACAGATCAATGGGAGATTTGGTAGAAGTTCAATGCACAGGCAGAGAGCTCCAAGAGTAAGGACAATATCGTTTAGGATTATTCTGCACCCACTCCTTTCGGTAACTTTGCCAACTATGCACACATGAACACAGGTACCCAGGCACTTGCATCTATATATAGGCATTCTTCTATGGATTTTATTATAGATTCAAGAGCCTCTAAGAATGTCACTGGTTCATTAGATACTTTCACTTCCTATACTCCTCTTGTTCAAACCGAGACTATCCAAATCGCTGATGGAACCTCAAAATCCATTCAGGGAATTGGTTCAGTCTAGTGTAATCCATCTCTTACATTATCTTTTGTTTTGCATGCTCTCTCCTTCCTAGTTAATTTCATTTATGTTAGCTCCATCATTTTTTTAGGAGAAATAGCAGGAAACCCCTACTGTAAGAAATATATTATCAAGAAGATAATACAAAAGTTACAAATGAAAACAAAGTCAGAACAAAAGATCAATCCATTTACTTAAACCAGGTTTTTTAGCTGGTTTAATTCTAAATAAAACAATGTGTAAATTAGAAACGAAGATCTTCAACAATCTGCTACTACTCTTGAATGATTTTGAAATATAATTTCATTTTTGATTTTCCATAAGTTCCACAGAGTTGTGATCACTACTTCCTAACAAAAATCCTCAACTTCCTTAAATTGAACTTTAGCGCTTAATAACATGTCCCATATATTATCATCCACAGTCCAAGATATACCAATTCTCCTCCAACAGGAAATAGCAAATGGACAAAGAAAGAATAAGTGAACTTGTGTTTCTAAAACATTATTTTGACAACAAACACAGTCTTGATTATCCAAGTTAAAATGCTTTCTCACTAATAAATCTCTTGTATTCAGTCTATTAAGCAGGAAGATCCAAAAGAAAGTCTATCGTTTAAGAAGACAACTATTCTTCCAACAAAACCTAAAAGTTCCATGCACCTGTGATTGACCCATCATGGCCGAATAAACCTTTTTTGTTGTATTCCTTTCTTTGGGATTCATTGAAACACCATTCATCATTTACTCCCCCCACTTATTAAGATTCTGATGCAGGTGGGATAGAAGAATGAATTCTTGATGCACAATTGGAGACAAAGGCATCGAAAAATAGCCTACTAACTCTTCTACTACCACAAAATTCCCAACAGAAACTTCTTGATTGGCGAAAGAGTATAACTTTGCCAATTCTTGAGATAAAACATTGCGGTGCCATATATAGGTCTGCCCAAAGACTACACGTTGATCCATTACCTATGACACATTTAAATAAACCTTGAAAAAATGTAAGATTTTGCAACACATCTTTTCACCAAAAGGATCCTTTGACCAAGGACCATTGAGGTAGATTTTGCGAATAATAATTTTCCCATAACAAGTTAATCCAAGGAATATCCTTCCGATTGAAGAACTTGAATAAGAACTTGATCAAAAGAGCCAAATTTTGAAATTTAAGGTTCAATACCCCTAATCCTCCCTCTTTTTTTGATCTGCAAACTCTAGACCAAGCAACTAAGCAACATTACCTCCAACACATGAAGTTTGGCCTTTCCATATGATCAATTTAATTGTTGGGTTCTCTTCGATCATACAAATTGTCTTTTCTGAGAGAAGCGAAGTGGGAGGAGGATTGGGATTAGCGTTAAGCGTAATGGACTATGGTATCTAGAACATGATAGAATGAATGTTGCACTTGTTGTTGCTCTTGGAGGAGCTGAAGGGACATTTATCTTTCGACAGTTTGAGTAAAATGTTTCTAGTTCTGTTTGATAAAGTAGATAAGAGAAAAATTGTGTGTGATGCTTGTGAATTTGGTTAGCATACATGTTCTGCTTATCCCAATGTGGGTCTTCGTAGTGCTTAGCCTTTTATCTTGATACATTATGATATTTGGCATTGTCCTACCACTTCGATCAATAATTATAAGTGGTTTGTTCTTTTTATTGATTGCTATACTTGTATGATGTGGATATATTTGATGAAGTATAATACTGAGGTTCTTCGTTGCTTCCAGGATTTCTGTAATCTTGTTCAAACTCAGTGCAATGCTAAAGTTTGAATTCTCTAGACAGACAATGGAACATAATATATCAACAAAGAGTTTGCGTCTTACCTGTCTCATTAAGGGATTCTTCATCAGACTTCATGTCTTGGGACTCCTACGCAGAATGGGATGCTGAGAGGAAGAATCGTCATTTTCTTGAGGTGGCACGGTCTCTCATGTTTCAGATGAATGTGCCAAATAGCTTATGGAGTGAAGCAATTATGACTGTAGCATATCTTATCAACTGAATACCATCCTGGGTGTTGGGTTAAAGACTCTTTGCGAATTGCTTTTTGGTGAGAATAAATTTGTGGTTCCTCCTAAAGTCTTTGGTTGTACATGCTTTGTTCAAGATCACCGATCTTCTGTTGGAAAATTGGATCCTTGGGCGGTGAAGTGTATTTTTGTGGGGTATTCCTCTAGCCAGAAGTGCTATAGGTGTTGGAATCTTACAGACCGACGATTGTTTGTAAGTATGGTGTATGGATGTTACCTTTAGCGAGGTTGAACCTTTTTATGTGGAACAACCTGATTTAACATCTGTTTTTTGAGAAACCTCTAATACCAGTGAGATTGGTAATCCTTTTATATCTGAATTGCCACTTGTTCAACGAAGGGAACCTCGAGTTAATGCTGGAAAACCTCCAATCTGGTTTCTCTTTGAACATGATATTGCTAACTTTATCTCATATTCATATATTTCTTCTGCATATAAAACATTTATTGCATTTCTACAGTCGGTGCCAATTCCGAATAATTGGAGAGAGGCAAAGCAAAATCCTAAATGGAAGGGTGCTATATTTAGGAGTTTCAAACTTTAGAGAAGAATAAGACGTGTGAACTTGTTTCGCTTCTTGTTGGAAAGAAGGTTGTGGGGTGTAAATGAGCGTATATGATAAAGCAAACTTCTAAAGGTAAGGTGGATAGATATAAGGCCAAACTTGTTGCAAAAGTGTATAGTCAGACAATGGGATTGACTATGATGAGACTTTTTCTCCTGTGGCGAAGATGAGTACTATGAAAACTTTGATAACTCTTGCAGCTAACTTTAAGTGGCCTCTACATCAGTTGGATGTTAAGAATGCATTCTTACATGGAGACTTGCAGGAGGAGATGTATATGGAGATTCCATCAGGTTTTGACATTGAGCAAACTGTTGGGAAGGTATGTAGGTTGAAGAAATCTTTATATGGGTTAAAACAGTCTCCGAGAGTTTGGTTTGACAGGTTTAGGGGTGCAGTATGTAGTGAAGGATACTTATAGTGTTCGATAAGCATACCAGTTTGGGTGTCACAATTAATTCTAGCTGTTTATGTGGATGATATTGTGATTACTGATGATAATTCTGGAGAGATAAGCCGCCTGCAAGCCAAATTGGGGAAGGAGATTGAAGTCAAGGATGTTGGACAATTGAGGTACTTCCATAGAATTGAAATTGCTCGATCTTCTAGATGTATAGTTCTTTTTCAGAGAAAGTACATTCTTGATTTACTGATTGAGATAGAGATGCTCGAATGTTGACCAGTTTCTACCCCGATTGAACAGAATCATAGACTAAGTGCTCAATCAAGTGATCTGGTGAACAATGAGTTCTATCAAAGGCTTGTTGGTCATCATATCTATCTTTGTCACACAAGACCTGATATCACATGCGCAGTGATGTGGTTAGTAGATATATGCATGATCTTAGGACAGAGTGTATGGAGACAGTCTATCGAATTTTGAGATATTTAAAAAAGAATCCAGGAAATGGTCTTTGGTTTAAAGGACATGGGCATTTGAAGGTGGAAGGGTATTGTGATGTAGACTGGGCGAATTGTGTGGATGATAGGAAGTCTACACCTGGCTATTGTATCTTTGTTGGGGCTAATCATGTCTCATGGAGGAATAAGAAACATGAGGTTATGGTTAGATCTACTGCAGAGGTTGAGTATAGAGTTATGCCTATAACTTTATGCAAGATGATATGGTTGAGGAGGTTGTTTCTGCACTATGTGTATTAAGAGAGGGTCCATTATTGTTGCATTGTAATAATAGATCTGCTATCAATATTGCCAATCACCCAGTACAACATGATCGTACAAAGCATGTGGAGTTAGATCGTTTTTTCATTAGAGAGTGATTGGATAGTGGGATGTGAAAATTAGACAATGTTCATTCTAGTAATCAATTTGCATATTGTCTTACAAAAGGCTTATAATCTAAAGATAACATTACAATATGTAATAAGATAGGCATGATTAATATTTTCAGCTCATCTTGAGAGGGAGTGTGGTTTTATAATAAGATAAGAATTAGATTTCCTAATAAAATTTAGACTCCTAATAGGATTTGGACTCTAATTTTATGTTTGATTAGGATTCTTCTGTACTAACCTATATATAGACTCTTTGATCTGCACTAAAATATATTTTGATGTTTTTCCTCTAAATCTAGCTTAATTCTAATCTAATGGTCAAGATTGTTAATTTCTATTCTCTCATTTTAAGAGATATTCTTGTTCAATATGTTTCTGCAATACTATTATCATAGATATCTTTTTTTTTCATTTATTTCATCTACTACATGTTAACATTGTTTTAGCAATGCATGAGTACATCTTCTCCACCAAATTTTTGGAGATATCTCACATTCTCAAAACAGGAGCTCCAAGAAATTCAGATGCCAAGAAAAAAAAAGGTGATAGAAATGTTGCAGAAAAAAATTACATTTTTCTTAGTTTTCAGAAAAGTGACTGTCCAATTCAGTATTTAATTAAGCTGATGCACTTGCTATGCTATCATTAGAAAGGTTTCCAAAAAAAGTAGTTAGGAGCCAGCAGAAAGGTGAGGGGTGTTTAGTTTGAGAAACCATTGTATATTAGAGTAAATTTTTGTCAATTTAGATGAAATGAGATTACTCTATAAAATTGGTTGGACAATGCCATTCTATATTTTTTATTCAACTCCATTTCTTGTAGAATAGGTTGGTGATAGAATAAAATAATTCTATTCTACTAATCAAACAAAAACATTTAAATTCAGATAATTTTAGAATAAAAACATTTCTTGAACCAAACTCCATTCTTTAGTACATTCGAACCCAAGCTTTTTTCTCATCTCCCTTTTTTCTTCTTGAAAATAAGAGAAAAAGCTTGCATATAAAGGCTCTTTGGACATTAAACAGCTGTGCAAGAACACAAACCCAAAAGAAAATTTTCTTGGAGTTGCAGCAAACCAGCAATCACCAGAAAATGCTTAGCTGTGTTCTGATCTCGACGCAGCCGGTCCCCATCCCCTCGTCGCGACTTTGCCGACCGGTCTCAAGACGCACGGGGGTCCTTCCATAAAAAAAAACCTTATGTCCGGAGCTATTTGATTGTTATGTGCCTATTATCTGAATTATAATCCAATGACAGTTAAAGGAGTCTCAGACTGTGCGCATACGGCACGGCACGCCTTTCACGGCGTCCATATCAATATATGAGAACCATTAAACTTAGAAATCACAACACGATTAAACTAAAACAAGAGGACAAGTTACTCACATGATCAGGGGGAGCAAGACGAATAAAACAAGCACATAAAGGTCCAAGGAGTTTACTGCCCTTCGAGGCCCTTGTCTCCTGGTAAAACTACACTTAGTCGCGCGTTACCAGTATAATACAGTGCTGCAACCGTGCAAGTGTTCAAGTGCAGTGTATTATAATCACTAAACCCCTACCTAATCTTTCTCTATATAAGCTAGCCCTCTTGTGACCCCCTTAACACATCCTCTTTTCTGAACACAAATTAAGTGTTTTTAAGGATGAAGCTTGGAAGCAGCCAAAGGAGGGTGAGGGGAGGATTCAGCAGGGCTCTCAAGGAGCAAAGGGCGAGGCTCTACATCATCCGGCAATGCGTTGTTATGCTTCTCCGATGGCATGATTAGTTACATATATGATCATCAGAAGATATTTAGTTGTTTTAACCTTTTTTCTTGTTTTGGTTTTCGCTGATCAGTTTTTTTCATCATGAATGGTGGTGGGTGCTGTCCTTTTTGGATCAGTTGATCTCATATGTATAGATATTATAGTAGGTTTTAGCATTTTGGCTAGTGGTACGAGAAGTTACTGAACTAGGGGGTGTCCTAGATGGGACAAGTTTTTCCTTGTACTGTGAGAGAATTAGATGTTTAATTAAGAAAGTTTTCTTAACTACTGTCCCCGTTTGTGTTTCTGCCTTCTTTCATTTGTCCCTTTTTTTGGTCTGAATTGTTTTGGTCTTGAAGATGTTGCAACAGTTACTAGTACCTATGAACACCTATGCTAGTAATAGTGCTAATTAAATCTAACCATTAATCAGAAGAGGTAAAATCAATAATATATTCAATATTTCATTTGAAATAGCTTACACAGGAGAAAAAAAAAAAAGACACTCCCCACCCTTGATCCATACCACCAAACCATCATCCTACCATGACTCATTATGGTCAACCTGGCGAGCCAATTGGCAGTTTTACAGAGCATGTTGCCTACAAGAGGGGTCTTGTTGATGTAGCACGGGGGAGCGTGATACAGTGGGCAAATCAAAGGGTGACAAAAAAAAGAGAGAGGGAAAGAGGGGGGGGTGGGGGTGGGGGGGTGGGTGGGTTTGTGTGGTAATTTAGATGAGATGCATGCTCACAATCTCAAATTTAGACATTTTGATAGTTTGAAAAACTGAAAAATTTTATTAATTCTTAATTGCCTCTTGGCCTTCTGTTTGTACAAGGGCCCAAAGGCCCTAAGACTCGCAGGCTAGCGCCAAAACAAGAAAATACTGAAGACACTTATGTGGTAGCTGTGGGATGCTGATTCTGCTACTCTCCTCCCTACTGACCATGCTCTTGTATCAAGCCTGCTTTTTTCCATAATCTCCACTCCTCTCTTATGGCAGCAACCAACTGTGCTATGCTTCGAGATTTTTTCTGGAAATTTTTTTGTTTCGCTCTCCCCGGACTCTCCAGACAACGGGAGTGATTGGGGTGTCTGGTACTCTTCTTTCCTTATGGGTGCGCTTCCTGGAGTCGTACCACCATTTCTTTATTTTTCTTCCATCTGCGCTCGCGTTGCTCAATTGGGGGGTGTGCCCCTGAAGCAGTTCTTCCCAAATTGCATATGTGTATTGACACCTTTGGAAGAGGTGGTTTATTGCTTCTGGTACTGCAAGGCAGAGCTGGCAAGACCCCTGGTTTGGCCACCCCCTCTTCATTAGGTTGTCAGTTGTTAAGCATTTTCCTTGAGCTACCAGCCAAGTAAAGAACTTACATTCTGCTGGGATTCGGGTCTTTCAGATAGCCTGTTGGAGTTTGAAGACCGTGTTTCCTATGAAGAAGCTTTGATATGCAGATTTTGTGGTGTAGACCCCATCCACTATCCACTTTTATATCAATCTATCCTCCTCATCGGGTTTGAGTTGGACCTCTTGTACTGCTTCCCTTAAGCGGAGGTACTCTAGGGGGGTTGTGGTTGAGGGTGCACCTTTGCTATGAGCCATCGATGATCCTCTTGTGTTCTGCAGTAGAATTAATAACTTGGTGATATAGTTCACTCAACACTTTTTGCGAATTATTCATCACTTGCATAAATTCTTTTTCAAGGAAACCTTCACATGTTGGGTTGACTCCAAAAGAAGCCCAGTAAGAACCATAAAAAAGCGATATTTGATGATGCAGGCAGACTAATACTTGTCGATGATAAGTCTTCTTCTTCTACAAGATGTTCTTGTTGAGCAAATCTTTGCCCTCATTATTAACTCACAAATGAACAAATCTTTGCCTGCAATATTAACTCCAACAAGAATAGAATTAGAAAAGAGAGAACACTAGTTTTCTTCTTTTTATAAATTCGTGACCGTTGGTGCTTGATCTACCATAACTATGCTTTCTCAGTTTTCATCCATATTGATGTGTTCTAGAAAAGTCTTGTCATCAAAACGTAGAAGCAACTGCAGCTTATGATTGGTTACGCTCTTGGGCCGGTGTGTTTCACAAGAAATGCATTGTGAAAGAGGAAGGATAGCATAAATTGTGATAAGAAGTGTTCTTCGGCCCGTGGTGTGGGCTGTTATATTTTTTTGACAAAATAAGACGAGTGAGCAATGGGCCAATGTGTGCTTGGTTCTGTTCTAGCTACTAAATTATCATCTTTACGATTCTCTCATGCATCAGCAAGTGAGTGTATCTTTCAATGTATTCTCTATCAACAAGCCAGGCTAACATGTTCTGCCCCAGATCCTAATGTGCATGCATAACACTATTATTTTTTCACCATTCTATGTGCTACTAACTAAAACCACAACATAATAACATCTTAATAATTTCATATCTATTGGCTTAATGCTTACAATTGGGTACAACTTCAACAATGTAATATAATATGTGAATTGAAAAAAATGAGCTTTATTTAAGTCTAAATCTTCTCTAATAAAAGACCAAATTATATATTCCATTTCCCAGATAAACACAAGGTCTAACTTGACTTCTTTGTTCTGCAAATAATCAAACAAACAAGTGTGAGACCAGAGGCTTAAAGAATTAATTCTATTCCACTAAAAAAGTTTATTTTAGTAAAATATTACTCAAATATTTCAAATCAATAAAATACTACTCAAATATTACACCATTAGTGATGTTATCATTTCTGTCAAATTTCATTAGGATTTTCTTTTATAAATTTTTAAAATTCCAATTTTGCTCTCTCTTTCTCCTGGCCGTCTCCAACCACGACCTCCTTTATCGCGCCTTTCCGCTCTCCCTCCTCTGCATCTACCGCAAGCCTCCAACCGGCGGCTTCAACGCTGTCGTCGCCACCTTGGAAGCAATCCCACCATCCTTCCTAAGCCACTTCTTCCCCCTCACTGGCCACATTGTGACAGACTGCACACTGACCTCCCCGAGGTGTTGGTGGGTGGATCGGCATCGCCGGCTTAAGGTGCTGGAGCACCTCGCTGTCATCAAAAACTACGTTGGCAACGTCGCGATCTTTGTTGCAGCGGAGGTGAGCAAGGAGGAGATCCAGTGGAAGCCTCTCTCTGACGTCGCGTCCATGGTGCGGGAGGCTATCACGGGGAGGTGCTACGACGAGCACTTCCTGGAGCTGGTGGGCTAGCCAGAGGACCACAAGGCCGAGACGTACATCGAGGCGGTGACGGTCGGCCTCAGCAGCTCGACCATGGGTGTGAGGTCCATGGCCGCATTCCTGGTCGACACCGGCTTCGGCTTCCATGAGGCTACCCTGGCGATGCTAGTCTCGCAGTGTGGGCGGTGACTTTGAGAGTTAGGGATTGGAATGAGATAGAAGAAAGAGGTAAAATTGTTTAAATTAATTTTTTGAAATTTGAAAGTGGTAAAATTATAAATGGTGTAATATTTAAGTGATATTTTATTAACCTGAAATGTTTGAGTGATATTTTATTAAAATAATCTCCTTTAAGAAATACAGAACTAATTTTTTCAAACATAAAAATATGCAAAGATCACAAATTCGATTTTTTGTGATGCATAAAGGCTCGCACAAGTGGCACATTCTGATTATCAAATGACAATGACCATCAAAAATTCAAAATTGGTAATTATGACAAGATATAAAGCATAATTGATAGGATACAAGCATTAATTCATATTTATCAGTAATAATAATAAGCATAAACATGCAATAATAATTCTATAAACATATAATGCATGATAGTATGTATTCTATGAGGACCATATAAGACAACGAAGGAGAAGTGGATCGAAATTAGATAAGAAATTCTATTTGTACTAGAAAATGAAAAATTAAGTCAAGAAAAACAAAACAAAAACAAGAAATAGAAGCCGACACCAGATTGTTACTGGAGTTCGGACCTGCTGTCTTACATCTTCACCTAGCTCCACGCCTCCACCTCACTAGAATTTCCTGAAACCACAAGTCCACAGTACTTGTTTTGTCAGCGCATCAACCTAGCAATAGAAAGCGATAAACCGACACAGTAACCTTCACTCAAAACAAATATTTTTCTCTTCCAAAGATATGAGGCTGGAAGTCTTGATCTATTTTCTCCTTACCAGTTAAACCTATGTTTGGAGATAGATGATCAAATCTTCACCTCCAGTTATAGCTTGTATTATCTATTTATTTGTAATTCAAACTCTACGATCCATCTTTATCTCTACCTATAAACCGTGCATGTTTGCATAGTCCGGGTTACTTGGATTGCTCGTCTTGTGCCCATTACAATTGTAAATTTTAGGCCATAATTAAAATTAGAAAATTTTGATTATATGTCACTTCAAAGAGTTGTATATACAAAAATATCACTCAAAAGATTGATATCTTCAGTATGCCACTCCAAAAAATGAAATAGTTGGTGTTTGTTACTCCACTATATTTAGCATTATTTTCTATTATTTTTAGCTTTTTTACCCACACGAAATGACTATTTTTCCCCTGAACATGCCGAACCTTGAAAAAAGCAACCAAAAAGCAAGGATGGTGGTGCAGTGTGGTCGCACTTGACAGTGGACAGTGAGGTGTAGTCGTTGTGGGGGCGCAATTGCCAGGGCAAGACATGGCGATGAGTGGTGTGGGGGTGAGGAGTTTGGTGAGCGGTATGAATGCAAGGCCCAGTGCAGATCTCAAGGCGTTCAGCAAGCGGCGAGGATGGCACATGGATGCGAGTGTAGGTGCCTGCAGCAGCATGTGGCCACAAGCGAGTGGTGGCCGCGGGTCACCACGTATGAGGAGGAGTTGGCAGGGAGCGGTGTGGAGGCGAGGTGGAGCTGACGACGAGGAGCAGTTGTGCGAGCGAGGCAGCATAGCAATGAGGGGTAGTAGCACCACGACAGCGATGGCAACCCTCGATGGCGCGTGGCAAGGAATGGTGCAGTGTAGCTCTTGCTCAGATTTGAATGTTGCAGCTCTGACTCCGATGAAATCTTGAAATCTCAGAGGTGAGATGGCTGCAATCGGAGTTGGCGATGGCACTGCGGCGAGATTGGTCGAGGGTGACACGCCCGTGAGGGTCACATTTGAGTAATACCATAAGCGAATGGTTGAGTGTTGAGCACTTGAGAGTCAAATTCCACGAGTAACAAGCGTATTTGTCTTTTAGGTTAAGAGATTGCCGATTAAATCAGAGCGAGAATTGGTTTTGAAAGGTTACTATTAAGTTTTACAACTAAAATCTACCAAACTAGAGTTTTGAAAGCAATGAAGTTGCAAATATTGAAAATCTAGGGTTTTAGAAACTAAAAATAGCAAATTAGGGTTTTAGAAATTAGGTGAAAACCTAGTGTTTTGGGAATTCCATAACCATCGGGTGTAATTTTAACCAATGCCGGTGAATTGTGAATTAGTTTCAAGTGTTTCCATGACAAATTATGTTGTCGGTATGATCGTCGGTACAATGGTCAAAGGATTGTTTCCACTGTTAAATTTGGCGAGAGCCTCTCTCCAGTTCAGGGGTTCTGTGAAAGAACTCAACAACTCCCCTAAGTTTTTGTTGTGGCTCAACTATTACGTCTTTTGCCAGGGTGAAAAATTAGGGTTTAGAGGAAGAAAACGCGCTAAACTAAGTCAAAAAACCAAAAAAATGGAACCAACGAAGAATTACACCATATGGATTAGGTCATCCCTAACCCTAGAAGAAAATTACTCAACAAAAACCATAAAGACAGAGAAATAATAAGAATTAAATGAAAACTTACTTAATTGCATGAAATATCGAAGTCTGCCGTCCACGCAGACTTACAGAGACGAAAATTGGAACAAATAAGGAGAGGGTGCTGAAACCTAACCTGACTTCTAAATTTGAAATAAATCTAAAATCACTCCCTTAATGAAGACAAAAACCTCCTTATTTATAGTCAAGAATCCTAAAAATAGCTGATTACAACTCATAACGCATAAACGACGAAAACCAAGTTCAAATGACACGTGAAATTGATAAATGGAGGCAAAACATAGCACCAAACATAACCAGCCATGGGCTGGCACACCCGTGCCCAAGGTTGAGCACAGGCCGTGGCAATGCCCGTGCTGGGCTTGGTTCCTTAGGCTTGGGTCCCCTCCTCCTCGTTTTCGACTAGTTTTCGTTCTCTGCTTCGTTTTTGTCTAAACAAACTCAAAATGCTTCCAAATTTTACGTGCTTGATCCCTGAAACATAACAAACACAAATGCAAAATTAGATTGTAAAAATAATTCAAAAAGTCACATAAAATGTCATGTTGAATGAGTTTTCGGCATGAAACTTGATGCAGACTTAGGGCAAAAATAATACCACTTAAATACTTATCAAGTCCTCCCAAGCTAGCATCTTGCTTATCCTCAAGCAAAGGATGAGAGTGGAATTTTCAGAAGTTATCAAAATGGGAATGTCTTAGTTAATAAGATTTTCAATAAAGAACTTCTGGCTATTCGTATTACATCAAAGTGTATGAAGCAATTGACCTCAGTGCTCTAAAATCTCAAATGCAATTATACCCCATCAAATTTTGACCTTAGAAAAGAATGGGCTTGATCAATTAAACAAATTTTGACAAACTTCTTTCATAAAGAGTTCATAATAATCAATCGCTAAATTAAATGATCACAATGCTGCAAATTATACTAAGTTTGCTAAATTGCTCCAACTCAAGAGAGGAAAATTAAACACTATTATTGTTGTTTTTTTTTGTTTTTATTCTTGAACTCTTCCGTGCTCTTAGCCAGAATGTTTGAACTGGATCATTCCGACGTGGCCAGAGGAGACACAATTGAAGACGCTTACTTAAACGCACTTATAGATAGACAGCTTTGTTGATTTCCCGAGCCCTTATAAGCAACCTCACTATTCAGTGTACCTTCTCTTCAATAACCGGTCGACGATTTACCACTGCCTCCCCCCAGCGGGTTGCATACATGTTATAAGAGACTAGACAAAGCCGTGACTTAAGAAATTGTTTTTATTGTAATAAGAATTTTTTTGCATGCATAAGTTAAGTAAATCGTTCCTTCTCCAGCTTGTCGACGATTCACCACCGCCTCCCCCTAGTGGGTCGATTATACTTTACTTGTACACATTTTTTTATTTTATTTTAAAGAGAAGGGCAATGTTAGGGTCGTACGAGGGTCCGCCGGGGGGGGGGGGGTGGGTGTCCCCCTTGACTTACAACTTCCCCGGATATAATTATAAGTAGAAGTGTATATCACAGCCATAATTTTCAAACATTTATCACACAAGATTAAGTTTGGGTGACCAGTTACGATAATCCAGTATTGTTTTACAGGGGAGGCCATTATGGCCAAATTTTTTTTATATCACACATATACCCATGTACTAGCGTAGATAGTTCACCCAGAGTTGGGCTCGGCCGTGAACCATGGCCTTAAAAGTTCTAATTGTATTCATCCTTGAGTGGAATTGATTCATCCTCAAGTGACTCTTGGTCGGCTTCATACTCCTCTATTGGATTAGAACTTTTGAAAGTAGGGTACTCATCAAGTCAATTGTAACAAGATGCATTTATACTTGGATAATAGATAAATATGATGAAAGGTTCGTGAAATTAATTATAATAAATCAATTCATAAAATATCAACACAGTGTAAGTTGTTGTGGTAAGTTGACCAATTATTCAATTAACTACAGATTACCTCATAATGGACATTTTAAAGAGTAGATTTAACATGATTACATTCAAAATACTATTTATAAAGTTACTTGTGCCCAACCACATGATAAATTCACTGAACATGACATACCCTAATCCAAAGGTATGGAGTATTTGAATACATTCTTTACACTTTGCAAAGGTGTACCATTTTCTCCACAATTTACTTTGACTACAACTATCCGCACATTTACATGCAACAACATTGCATGCAACTAAGTCGAAGATCACATGCTTTTCTCATTGTCTCATATTAACTTTAACTCTGCCCAGCCAATGTTTTATTAAGCATCAGGTAAAACCCATAGCCATTGTTGGGAGCTAAACCCCCTACTCAGGTCCTTTTCCAATGTTTGTCCGTGATAGGGTAATTCCCCCATTATCCAGCAGTGAATCAATGTAGGGACCATTCTCCACCATCACATTATTTCCATCCCTCACTGTTCATCTAGAGCTAAGTTAAGTATTTGACAAAGTTACTAAGTCATACCTGTCCTATATCAGACTTGTGGCTAGTACGGTAACATATATGTCATTGGAAATAAGGCACAACAATTTAGTCCTTAATTAAGTATTTGGTGGAGAACTGCCCACATTACCCTACGTTCATCATGCACCATCATCACTTCAATCCCATCTCACCTACATAATTTTCTTTACATTTTAATTGTAGTATGGTGCACAAATTACCTTTTGAGTAGAATAATTATCAATTTACCATATACTTGAACTGCATAACAGAATTGCTAAAATTTCTTTTGTTAATCTCACTATCTTGAAATGTTTAGATTAATGATTTATCTGTGGCATAGCTATAATTCTATCCACAAGTTATTTACTAATTTTGTTACTTAGACATAATAATAAAATAGGTCCAAAAATGTTATATCTTCATAATATACTGTATTAGGTTTAAAATGATCAAGGTCAATCGACTTGGCTTGTCCTTCAGCAGTTGGATCCTCTGACATGATCTCAGCAATTGGTTCTTCAGCGGTGCGTGTCTCGGGTCCTAGTTACAGACATATATGAAATACTTTATTAATCAAAAATAGGTTTATGACACTTAACTAAAATACTTTATAAAGAAAATGCATGCCAAAAATCTAATATGCAAGTATTTATAATCTAGGCTAACTTATACTTAGGCTGGTACACTGGTCGAATTAGATAAATCAAATCACGAGGAGTACAAATGGAAAACGAAAATGAAAACACAAACAGGGTAAAATAGTACTTAACAATTGAAAACAGCTAAAACGCGAATATCTTTAGTCTAGGATAGAATCTGAACTTGTTGTAGAAGGAAAGCTTGTATTAAATAATATAAAGGACATGGCCAATCAGTCTGATTCGAATTTAGGAATAGATTAGAGAATGTAGTCCTTTTTAGTTTTTGAATTCAGAAAAAGGATTGATTTTGTAATAAAATTGGATTGAATCATGAAAAGTGGTTAATTGAACTAAATTAATTAAGAAACTTTAGGACTGGTATGCAAGCATAATAAGACTCAAGGTTTTAGAAGAATCTAGGAGCAAACAACTTAGGAATTTTGCTAACTGGGTTTTTGAAAACGGTAATTAGGGTAAACTAGAATTAGGGTTTGTGAAAATAGCTAAAGGATTAAATATTAGACTTTGGGTGTTGAATTTGACCTGGGTTCTGAAGAAAAACTTGTATAAAATAGGTAGTGGGCTTTAACTATTTAAACTGATTTGTACTTCAATCTTCCTAGAAGAATTTAGTAGTTTCGAAGTCAAGAGAATTAAACTATAATATAGAAAAGAAACAAAGATCATGACGCTTTTGCAATTTATGGTCTATTAGTTGAATGACGCAAAGTAAAAGTTATATGGTTAGGTTCTAATTAGTATAATAAACAAAATGACATGAACATAATTAAATTGTTTATCGAGATTTACTTGAACATACATGGTTATAAATATGTGTTACCTGATTATCTCCACTTTCTGCTTCCTTTGGTGTGGTGTTCCTACCTTCATCATTCGCTAGTTGTGTTGGTGCTTCATCATTTATGTTACTTACCGGTGGTGGTTCGGTGGGTGGTGTTCATTCTTGTAGCTTTGTTTTACTTCGTGGAATTACTGCATTTGGACATCTTCTTCTCCTGATTTGCTAGAAAAGTTTCTAGCATGCGCTCCATGTTCGATTGCTCAGGTTGTCGTTGGTGTGGTGGCCGGTACAATGGCTGATTTTGTTGTTGGTATGGCGGCCTTTGTGCTTGGTAGGTGGGGTTCTGTTGGTGAAGTTACTGCTGTCCAAAATTTTGTTGTTGATGTTGAGGTTGCTGGTTTTGTCCCAACCAAGCAAAGTTTTTGTGGTTTTGCCATCTAGGGTTATAAGAGTTCGAAAAAAAGTTACCTTGCTATTGTTGTTCACCCTGAAAAGCATTCACCTACTTCAAAGATTGATTAAATTGGCATTTATGGCCATAGTAGCCTTGTATGCCGCATAGTGCACATACATGTGTAATAGCATTCATAGAAGATTTACTAGGCGATTCAAGATTTTTCAATTCATCAGTGAGAAAAGCTACCTGCTTGGCTAATTTAGCTATTATACTTACATCTACATTGTTGGTCGAGGTTTGTTGAGTAGCTTGTTTGGTTCCCTATTGTGTGTAGTTTTGTGTTATGCCTTCGTTTAGGTTGTATGCTTCATCTACACTTTTTTCATTAAGGTGCCACCAGTTGCAATGCCTACAGCCATTCGCGTGTTATAGTTCAGTCTACTATAAAACGTCTGAACCATAAGCCACTTCTCTAGTCTATGGTGTAGACATTTGATTAGCAAGTCCTTGTACTGTTCCCAAACATCATTAAGTGATTCTCCTACTTGCTGAGTAAATTATGTAATCTGGTTGCGAATATGAATGGTCTTAGCAGGAGAGAAAAACTTGTTAAGGAAGGCGTGTGAGAGTTCATCCTATGTAGTGATTGACACAGGTGGAAGGGTGTACAGCCATACCTTAGCCTTCTCTCGCAGGCAGAAGGGAAAAAGCCTCAAGTGAAGTGCATCCTGCATTACTCCATGAATTTTGAAAGTATCGCAAATGCTCAAGAAACATATTAAGATGCAAAGATGGAACTTCAGTGGGGAGACCACTGAACTGATTTTGTTGTACCAGATTCAAAAGTGCAGGTTTGATTTCAAATCATTTGATTCGATTGCCGGTTTAAGAATAGCTTACTGCAACCCTATGGTGAGCGGGGTTGCTTAATCCTTCAATTTATTTTGGTCCTCCATTATTGGGTGTTCGTTGTTCGCTGCAATGTTATGTTGTAAATTCTCCTCCAATCTTACTTGCCTTGCCTCATACTGTCATTGGTGAGTAGACTTGACAGGTTTGTCATTCAAGTTATCCAATGTCCACTACCTTCCTAAAAGTTTATTGGTGCACAAACAGAAGAAAAAAGAAAAAGAAAAATAGACGCAAAGATTGAGAAGTGAGATTGATTTAGATCAGCAAAAATTAACCTAAAAGATAAATTATTGTTGTTCCCCAACAATGGTGCCAAAAACTTCACACGCCCAAGAGGGTGAGTTTTAGTAATACCGCAAGCAAACAGTTGAATCACTACTACAGAAATGCAGTCTATTAACCCCTATCTTCGAACAGTTTTATGCAATTTGGAAGAAAACCATTAGTGTATATGGTGCGCAGGGGAGAAGGGCATTTGTACTAACGGTTGGGTTGTGAGAAACCGTTAGTAAAAATCATATGATTTATTCTAACGGTTCTTAATATATTTCCTATTAGAAGAAACATACTTATACTAACGGTTGGATTTTAAGAACCATTAAAATAGATTCCATTTTATTCTAACAGTTTTTAATAAAGAACTGTTAGAAGAAACGTACTTATAGTAATGGTTCTTATTTGAGAACCGTTAGAATAGATTTTTTATTATTGTAACAGATAGATATACATAACCGTTAGAAAAATTGTGCTATCTTCTAACTGTTCTAATGATGCAACCGTTAGTAAATGTTGAACTATAAGTCAATCCCACTCGACCATTACTGTTTCGTTCTGTTCCAGACATACTCTCTCTCTCTCTCTCTTTGTTTCCTTTTGTTTCGCTCTCCAAGACAGTGTGATCAGGGCAATTAAGCTGGAAAGGAAGTTCGATCCCTCACTCTAATGTAAGCTTCTCATCACCTCTCTCTCTACTTTGCAAGCTAGCTGTAGCTCCAAGCTAGGAAGCTAGCTAGCTAACTAGCTGGCTCTTACAATGCATCATGATTTATGAGCTCACTAGCTTGTATTGTGTACTTAGGTTAGTGTTTCATCAAGTTAGGGTTTGTCATATGTTAGTTGTAAGTAGTTGTACAATATACAGCTTAATTGGCCAAGTTTCATGCATGCCTGACTGATCATTATTTTTTGCAATTGTCAATATTGTGAATTGTAGATGGACCAGAAATATTGGATGTATGGAATAAAACGTACTACTCTTGAGTATTTGGAGGGTGTGAATGGGTTTATTAAATTTGCTAAGTAAGAAAAGGCGAAGAAAGGAGAAAAATATATGCATTATCCTTGTAAACATTGTATGAACTTAAAGAGGTTTATCAACTCTGATCAGATTAAGAGCCATTTGATTCGTCGTGGTTTTAACGCACGATATACCCGTTGGATATGAAACGGTGAAGATCTTGAGGAAACAAGCACCAGTACCAATCAGTAGGCATGCCCTAGTGTGGATTGCAGTAATGATGATCATGAGAATTTTAATAATGTCCATTCCGATGTGCATGTAGATGACAACAACCTAGATGAGATGTTACGTGATGTAGAAGAGGATTACAGTGAAAATGACTTTGGTAAATTTGAGAAATTGATGGTTGATTCTGAGAAGCCTCTGTTCCTTGGATGTGCAAAATTTACAAAGTTGTCTTTTGTGCTAAGATTATATAACTTGGAGGTAAGCAACAGTTGGAGCGATAAGAGTTTCACGACACTATTAGATTTAGCGAACATGCTTTCAGAGGGAAATGAGTTGCCAAGATCAGTTTACCAAGCCAAAAAACTGTTGTGTCCATTGGGAATGGAAATCGAAAGAATACATGCTTGCCCGAACGATTGTGTGTTTTACCGTAACGAATATGAGGATTTGCATGTTTGTCCAAGATGTGGTGCATCGTGGTACAAGCGTAGGGACCAAATTGACAGTGAATGTGACGAGATAAAGAAAGGACCTTCGGCCAAAACTGTGTGGTACTTGCCCGTGATCTCTAGATTGAAACGGCTGTTTGCAAATTCAAAAGATGCGAAGTACTTGTGTTGGTATGCTGAAGGCCAGAAACAAGACGGAAAACTGAGACACCCAGTTGATTCTAGTCAATGGAGAAACATTAGTAGAACATTTGATGAGTTTGGCGGCAAAGTTAGGAACATCAAGTTCGGGTTGAGTACATATGGTATAAATCCACACGAAAATATGAGCAGTCGGCATAGCACTTGGCTGGTTCTTTTATGCTTTTAAAATCTTCCTCCTTGGTTGTGTATGAAGTGCAAGTGCATCATGATGTCGTTACTAATCTCAGTACCCAGACAACCCAGAAATGATATTTTTGTACCATAAATGATTTCCAGGCTTACGAAAATTTGTCCGACTTTAGTACGAAAGGAGGCAAGGCTTGCCCTATTTGCCTAGATGAAACTGAGAGCATGTGGCTATGGAACTGCAAAAAAACAGTGTACATGGGTCACTGTAGGTTTCTTTCGATGCATCATGCCTACCGTAAGAAGAGAAAATCATTTAACGGGAAGCTTGAGAAAGGATCAGCCCTAGTGTTTTTGATCGGTAAGGAGCTTTACTTGTGTGTGAAGGACATCAAAGTTGAGTTCAGTAAATGTTCTAAACCTCGAGAAAAAAATGTTTGGAAGAAGAGATCAATTTTTTGGGATCTACCCATACTGGGAGCATTTACAAGTTAGACATTGCATTAATGTCATGCATGTAGAGAAAAATTTTTGTGACAGTTTGGTTGGTTTGTTATTGAACATTCCGGGAAAGACAAAAGATGGTATCAAAGTTCGTCGTGACATGGTGGAAATGGGAATAAGGACTAAGCTTGCACCGTTGGAGAGGGGAAATCGTACATACCTCCCACGGCCTGCTATACTTTGTCAAAAAGCGAAAAAACAGAACTTTGTCGGTGCCTGTACGGTGTTAAAGTTCCCTATGGGTATTCTACGAACTTGAAAAGACTTGTGTCCATGAAAGACTTGAAACTGGTTGATATGAAGTCCCATAATTGTCATGTGCTAATGTCACAAATGTTTCCCATTGCTATCAGATGTATTCTCCCAGTTAAGGTCAAAGAGACAATCACAAGCTATGTTATTTTTTCAATGCAATATCTTGCAAGGTAAGTGTATTCCTACTAAGCTACTAAGTCCCGACACGAGGGCAGGCTTCAGGGCGTCGAAACAATTGGATTCAAAGCAGTAATCCCTGCCAGTGATCTGTATGCAAAGGCACATTTTTGGGTCTTACAACACATGACGGACGTGGAGCCATACATACACGAGCACAAGGTAATGTTACGGAAATAGATCCTTCAAACCCAGAGATTTGGGTCACCAGAAACATAATAGGAAATTTGTTGGGTAGATCGAAGATAGAGTCCTACGAGCTACCGAGGGCTCCGTAAGTGAAACTGTTACATGGTTGGCTAGAGGTCCAAGATTTACTGTAGGGACTTGGCAGGGGGTACAACATCAATGAGTATTCATTTTATACAAGAAGTCAAGACGAGAAGAGCACTATGCAATATAGTGGAGTGACACTATTTTCTATTTCGGAGAATGCCAGGGCAGTAAGGGCACTCAACTCGTATTATAGTGTTATTGAAGAAATATGGGAGCTCGATTACATATTATTTAAGATTCTTTTGTTTCGATGCCAATGGGTCAAAATCCCTTGAGGTGTTAAAGTTGACAATTACGGGTTTACTCTCATCGATCTCAATAGAGTCACACACCAAGATGATCCATTTATACTTGTTGAGCAAGCCACACAGGTATTCTACATCGTTGACCCGCCCAATCCAAAGTTGCACAGTGTCTTTCACAGCAAGAGACGTATTTTTGGGGTCAAAGACGTTGTCGACGAAGAAGAGTATTATTAGTTCGACGAAATACCTCCATTTTTAGATGCCATTCAATCTATCCCTGTCGAAGATATTGACGAAACAAGTTACCTGTGAGACGATCACGAAGAAGGATTATGGGTTGACAACCATTCTTGACTATTTTGTAATTGAAGAAAAAATCCCAGGCTAACCACAAGTTTTGGCATGAAGGGTTTTTGGGCATGGCATTGGAGAGAACGATGGCTCCCTGTCATCACTGAGGTGAGGAACTTATCAAATCAATTACAAAGATTCTTGCCTCTAGACTCTACAAAGATTCTTGCCTCTGGACTCCACAAAGTTATTAAAAGTATTTTGAATCTTTCATGCTAAAAGAAAAGGCCTGATGGAACTTCTAATTCCTAAGTTGTCCTGTCAAAATTTTCCCATCATTCAGTATGCAGATGACACTCTTATAATCGTAAGAGCTTTTTCTAAACAAATTTCCTTGTTAGAAGCCCTTCTACAGTCCTCTACTGCTTCAACAGGCCTAAAGTGCAGGCTTGAAAGAAATTGTGCTTTACTAACGATTCATTTAGGCAAACCATTAGAAGAAAGTACTTTTACTAATGGTTCTTTTTGATAAATTGTTAGAAGACAGGTAAGTGTACTAACAGATCATTTTGATGAACCATTAGAAGAAAGGTAAGTGTACTAACGGATTGTTTTGATGAACCGTTAGAATAAGAACTCCTAAATAAATCCGCTCGAGTAGTTTTCCTTCCAGTCGAAACGTTCCAATTCTTCTCTCCTCGAGCGCAAAAAGCCCTACCCTCGCCCGATGACCACTTCCTCGCTGCCGGACCACCATCGCTGCCGAGATTACTATTCTCGATCACGTCGGGCACTGTGTTGCACCATCGCCGGCCGCCGCAGCACTGTTCTGCACCGCCGCCGGCCATTACATTAGTTTATTTTTTATGGTTATATTTGGAACAAAATATATAGTGTTAGGAATATTATATATGGGCATACATTTGGTGTAAAGAATTTTTAAGTGATATTTTTCTACGGAGGTATTATATGTATTTTGGTTGGTTTTGTTAATTGAATTATTTGTGACTCTTACGAATATTGTCAATGACTATATAAAGAAAAGAATTCAATATAAGATATAATTCTGTTATTTATTCTTTGTTTGATAATTTTGTGGCAAAATGCGGTGTGATTTGTGTTAGGATAGTGTGCATATTATAGTTTTAGTTGTTATATTGTTTTCTAATTACTAAAAAAAGTATATATTTAAAATTAATTATTGACACAATTCCCAGTGGTAACTTTACTATAAATAATTCACATATTCAAATCTAAATGTTTAAATTCTCAATGATAGATCAGCTGGTAATAATTTATTTCAAATAGGTGTATAGCTTGTAATGATATATTATAAGTGGACATACAGGTGAGAAAAGTTTAAACTTTCTAAGCGATTACAGCTGGGAATACTCTTTGTCATTGGATCTACAGCTGGGAAAAATATTTCAAATAGTTGTACAACTTGGAATAATATATTACATGTAGATGTACATGTGGGAAAAGTTCAAACTTCCAAGCGATCTACAGCTGGGAAAAAATATTCCAAATAGTTATACAACTTGGAATAATATATCAATTACAAGTGGACATACAGGTGGGAAAAGTTTAAACTTTCCAAGTGACCTACAGCTGGGAATACTCTTTGCCAGCTAGGAAAAAATATTCCAAATAGTTATACAGCTGGGAATAATATATTACAAGTGGACATACATGTGGGAAAAGTTCAAACTTTCTGAGCGGCATACAGCTGGGAATACTCTTTGCCATTGGATCTATAGTTGGGAAAAAAATTACAGCTGGGAAAACTTTTCGCAGCACCTCTTTCCCCAGCGGTAGGAAATCTTATTCCCAGCAGCTAAAGTGCTGTCAATGCTACCTTTTACCAGCTGCTCTACTGTTAGCATTGAAGTGCCATCTTATAGTGAAAAATTGTGCACGTCCGTAACTGTTCACGGTCACGGCCACTCGCGGATTACTTTTACCTTATCCAGGTCGATTTGCAACGTACCGTTACCGACCATGAATCCCAGGTAAAGTAGAGTTTGCTGGCCGAATTCGCACTTCTTACAGTTGAGGTGAAGTCGATGTCGCCGAACCTGTTCGAACACCTTTTCGACATGAATGAGGTGCTCATCTCATGAACGACTGTAAACCAGTATGTCATTGAGATAAACAATCACAAAGTCGTCGATGAACTATCGCAATACGCATTCATAAGACGCATAAAAGTTGCCGGAGTGTTGCAGAAACCAAACGGCATGACTAGCCATTCGAACAGACCTTGTCGTGTTTTGAACGCGGTCTTCCACGTATCCTCCTCTCGGATGCTGACTTGATGATACCCTGCCTTTAGATTCAATTTCAAGAAGACAGTAGCATGATTCAATTGGTCTAGCAGGTTGTCAATACGAGGGAGGGGGTATCGGTTCTTGATGGTGATCTTGTTCAGTGCTCGGTGGTAGTCGATGAACATACGCTAAGTCCCATCTTTCTTTGGCATTAACGCCACAGGAGATCCACAAGGTGAACTACTCGGTTGAATGACACCATCGTTCAACAACTCACCAAGTTGTCTCTTGATCTCTTCATTCTCCAATACTGAGTTGCGATACATACTCAGATTGGGCAGTGTCGCATCGGACACAAGCTGAATTTCGTGCTCGACTGGACATTTCGGCGGACTACCCTGGGTAATCTCGAACAGATCACTATATTTCTCTAGCAGTCCCGACAAACGACCAGAATCCTCTCGGCACACCAACAACAACGCTGGTTGAGTACCCTCACCTTGACCAATGGGGCGAATCATGACAAACACGTACTTGTGACATGCATTGATAATTCGTTTGGCTTAATTTGCGGTAATCAAGTTCGAAGTGTTGACGTGGATGTCTCTACTGATCACGAACTTAACTCCATCTTTGGTGAGGTCATACTCTTGTGCACGCCAATGGAAGTGAGCGTCTCGATCATACAGATACGGACTCCCAAAGATCACCTAACAGATATCGATAGGGACAACATCATATTGCACCTCATCGATATACCGTGCAGAGATTGCAAACACTACTACAGAATACAACATCACAGTCGGTTCAAAACAGTCATAGATGGTTCTAAACCGTCAGTGATAATCATTATCAGAGACGGTTTTGAGCTGAAAACCGTTTCTGATAATGATTATCATAGACGATTCTGAGCTCAAAACCGTCTGTGATAATCATTATCAAAGACGGTTTTGAGCTGAAAATTGTCTCTGATAATGATTATCATAGATGGTTTTGAGCTCAAAATCGTCTGTGATAATCATTATCAAAGACGGTTTTCAGCTCAAAACCATCTCTGATAATGATTATCACAGACGGTTTTTAGCTCAAATATAAATCACTAAATCATCACATAAACACTGAATTTAGAGTTCATAAGTCTGTTCACAGTTAATAGCCAAAACACAGATTTTAGATACCAAAGACAACACATAGTTTTAAATTTGCAATCAAACTCACTAAAAGCTTCAATTAAACATAAACAATTATCAACTAAAAATTGGCAGCATTCAAACCGAGAATGGGTCAAATAGATTCAACTTAACAATTATCAAATAAGATTCAGTTCACACCATATTTTAATTTTCACTATTCTGTTGTTCATCACACAACTACAAACTAGTCACTATACAACATCCAGGAAACAGGGAGTAGGGGAGAGAGTGTTTAAGAGAGGGAATTGTCACTGAGGCTTGAAGGAGAGACGATGCCGTGGTGCTGAAGAACGCGGCCACAGAAGAACTTGAGGAACCTGCTGGAGGAGGTCGTCGTAGCTCGACCACAACCGAAGAGGTGTTGCAACCGTCACCTGTCTCGTGGCCGAGGAAGAAGAAGTGGTTGTCGGATGGTCGTTGTTGAGGGAGCTGCTTGTAGTCGTCGTCGGCCCACGGGACGTGGCCGACGAGATGATGGTGGGCAATGGCGAGGTGGTGGCGTAGTCGAGCTCGGATCGGCATGGATCTAGGGTTACAGTGGCGGCGCGGTGTAGAACGGTGGTGGATGGTGAAGGATTCGAAGGCGGGGCGGCGCGACCGCGCTGGATCTACGGCGTTGCATTGAAGGTGGCTGTTTGGTGAGGCGCAGCGTAGGCACTGTAGGATCAAGGATGCCGACTAGAGAGGGGTGAATAGGAGGCTTTTAAAAACTTCAATTTAAAACAAATATTTGCAAATAAAGAAATCAAGAACAAATAATAATATGAGAAAGAGGAAGAGGGAACGAACACAACGATTTTTACTGAGATCTCGGAGACTCGCCAGTCTCCCCTAATCCTCGTTGAAACACTCAAATAAATTGAGTCTTGCTCCAATATCCACAAAGGATATTATCTACTAATGGTTGCTCGTTGTCCACTCCAGAAAGGCGAGCACCGATGCCTTGTACAAATGCACCGAGTCTCTCTGACAATCTCCAAACTGGAGAGATCTACGGCCACGCCTTCGAACCGTCTAGGTTAGGGCCCTCACCAAGAGTAATAGGCAGCAAGGTCTTCTCTAGACCTGCAAACAATCACCGAGAAACTCTAAGTATGCAAAATGAAATGAACGAAAGCACTCGATGGATCTGAAAAGCACTCGACTTGATCAAAAGATCAAGATTTTTATGAGAAACTAAAACTCAAGAATGTGTATGAGAGGAGGCTGCTTGTTGTGTAAAATACGAGTTCAAAGCCTCTATTTATAGCCTCAAGGATCAAAAGAACCGTTGGAGCTAGGGTTGAAAATCAGCAACTCAAACTGACAGTCAGTTCACCTAACTGACAGTCAGTTACATACACAACGGCCGACAAAATTTACGGATAAAAAATAGCTAGCCGTTTGTGGTCGTATATGGAAGCTTGAAACCCCAAACTGACAGTCAGTTATGCAAACTGACAGTCAGTTCGACCAAAGCATCGACCAGTTTTTAAAAGAAAACTAAGATAAAAACAGCTGTGGTCGAAACACAAACTGACAGTCAGCATGGGCATACTGATAGTCAGTTTAGTACAAAAATTTTTGACCCGAAAAACACACTCTCTGGACAATTATCAGTTAACACAAACTGACATTCAAACTGATAGTCAGCATGAACAAAAATAGCTATAACTTTAAATCCAGAAGTCCAAATTGAGAGTTTAATAGCTTGTTTGAAAGATAATTTTAAGGGCTACATTTTTGTCAACAGAAAAAAAACCAGATCTACCTAGATCTTTCTAGAAATTTTAAAAACTTTTCTACTATCAAAAACTGAATTGAAAAACCAAATCTTTCAAAACAAATTCAAATCAAATCCAACCGAAAAGAATGCAATGCAATGACTTAAGTTTCTCGGTTCATGTTGGAAATATAGGGAGGACTTTGCAACCCCTCTTTATAGTACGGTTAAAACTAAGCAACAAAAGTCCTTAACCGATCGAACTCTAAACGCCGAGATCGGGAAAAATAAAAACTCTTATTACCTTAGGTCCTTTGCGTTTCTCGATTTGCGTCTTGACAATGTTGTTTGCGACTTGTGTTATTTCATTTCATGTCGGGTTCATCTTGATCATCTTGCATTTCTTCCCGAACACGCTCTGTATCAAAAATCTCAGAAGCACGGTTAGTTTAAAACACTTTGTTTTCATTAATCATCAAAATTAGGGTTAGGCATAAAAAGGCCTAGATGCAACAGGCACAACCGAGGAGACAACGAGGTGGCGGCGGTGGATGGTGAAGGATCCAAAGGCCAATGAAGTGAAGTTTCACAAAGTGTGCCGTTTTGAGCTAGCTAGGGCAAGTGAAGTGAAAAGTTGCAAAGTGTGGAAATGAGCGGAACGAAGCCCGCCTTAAATTTTATAGTCACGAAGTGAAAAGTCACAAAGTAGTCTAATAATCATTATCACAGACGGTTTTGAGCTGAAAACCGTCACTGATAATGATTATCACAGACGCTTTTGAGCTGAAAACTGTTACTGATAATGATTATCACAGACGGCTCAGAACCATCTGTGATAATCATTATCAGTGACAGTTTTCAGCTCAAAAGCATCTGTGATAATCGTTATGAGTGACGGTTTTTCATTATCAGAGATGGTTCTGACTACAGAACCGTCTCAAATGAGTGTGCTTCAGATTGTAATACCATACTAACACAGATGGTTCTGAGGTCAGAACCGACTGTGATAGTCCAGCACTATCACAGACGATTTTGAGTTCAGAACCGTCTGTGATAATTAGAATATCACAGATGGTTCCGAGGTCAAAACCGTCTATCGGACTATCACAGTCGGTTCTGACCTCAGAACCGTCTGTGATTACTTAACATTTTCTTCCGATAGGCCTTCACGGACAGTTCTCCATTGAAAAGTTTATAACCGTCTGTGATGTGCCGTCCTGGATGTCTGTTTCTGTGGTAGTGTCTTATGAATATAAATTTATTGGTGGATGTAAAATTTAGAGTATAAAAAAATATGTTTTTGTTTTATTTTATTAAAATCCAGACTAGGGATCTTTTATCGTTACTGCGACACAATACACCGAAATAGTCTGGTACCAGAATGTTTCATTCAAATAGCCAAACCAGAAAGGCCACCAGAATGGAATTGATAACTTTGGCTAGGTGTGTCAGGACCTCACTGGAGGGTTGCTGGGGTGAGGGAGGAAGTAATGCAAGAGGAGAGCAGAAGGAGGCAGTGGGGATCTCACCCGGGCAGTGGAGAGAATCCTGAGAGTTGCTGTTGTTGGTGATGTAGGGAGGACAAAGAAGAGTAAAAGTGAAGTGCTCACCTTGCTATCGTTGTGATTTCCCTAAGTCCTCTTACTTGATGGTGTTGTTCTTGGCCTTTGTTCTTGGTTGAGAAGAGGCTAAGGTTGTGTATGTGCGGACTGATCGCTACAACCCAGTAGTTAATAACCGCAAGAAAACAGTTGAATATTGAGTACTTGAGGGTCGAATTTCATGAGGAATAAGCGTATTTGTTTTTTAGATTAACGGATTACCGATTAAGTCGGAACGATTTGAGGGGGTTGTTTTTCTCCTACTGGATCTACTACTAGAGCTATCAATCTAGGATTTAAAGTAGTAAAAAGTAATTATGAAAACTAGGGTTTTAGGAATAGAAGGAAAACCTAGGGTTTCGGGAATTCCATAACCATCAGGTGTAATTCTATCCAAGGTGTGAGAATTGCAAGTTAGTTTCAATTATTTTCCAAGATAGATTAAGTTGTCAATACAGTCACTGGTACAACAGTCAAAGGATCGCTTCCACGGTTAAGTTTGGCGAGAGCCTCTCTCCTATTTAGGGTCCCGCGTCAAGACGCAAAGGACTCAAGAACTCCCCTAAATGCTTGCTAAGACTCAACTGTTATGTTTGTTGCCAGAACGAGAATTTAGGGTTTAGAGAAAGAAAACGTAAGAAACTAACTGTAAAATTTAAGATCGAGACCGAGGAGGAATTACGTCTTTCGGATTAGGTCATCCCTAACTCTAGAAGTGAATTACTCGCAAAAAGCCATAAAAACACAGAAATAATAAGAAATAAAAGAAAACTTACTTAATTGCATCAAAGAATTAGGTCTGTCGTTTTTTGTCAGTGTGGGCCCCTCGTTAGAGGGAACCTGATACAAATGCCCAGGTAATTTGTGCACAGGAGTTGAGACTTCAGAACATCCAACAACATTTACATACATACATACATAAGCAAAACGTATGGGGTCATTGTAACACCCTAGTTTTGGGGGTGAAAAGTTTTGCATAAAAACCCTGCATGCATGTATCTCTGTAGTAGTAGCCAGGTCAGCTGAACTCTAATCTCTCCCAAACCCTAAAAATCTCCAAATCTATTCTCTAGATCCAGATCAAGATCTGACCATCCAGATTTAACCTACCAGTTACCCTGAAGATAAAAGTCTTCAGAAGCCAGATCAAATTCTGACCCTAACTCCCAGTACCTAAGCCTTTCTCTGTTTTCGAAAACAGGAAAAATTCAGATTTACCCTAAGTACCCCAGTTTCCAGATGATTAAGTTATCTCGATTTAACCTTATCCAGACTCAAGTAACCCCTGGAATATGTTCCTAGGTTCATCCTCAACTCACTTCAAAAAGTTGGGAGCCAGATTAATTCATCTAAACACTTTTCGCAGTTTAGTCCAAATTTTACTGCGAATAAGTCCTTTTCTGTTTACCTGGAAGCCTGAAAAGGCTAAAATCCACGAATCAATTCCAACCTCAGAATTTCTTCAGGGAACACCTCCCAAATGCTATTTGATACAGATCTCCTGTTTGATCAGACTTCAAAATCTCTCTCCAATCACCAGAATTCGAGATTGACAAAATCCAGATTTAGTTTACCCTAATTTTACCCTATTTTCGAAAATAGGTGAAATCCCTCAAATCTTATCAAACTTTCTCCAAATTTGAGCTAAATGGGTATTAATAGAAATATTATACTCAGCCATGAAATCAAATCTCAAATTAAACCTCTCAAAGACCAGATTTGCAGTTTAGTCCAAAGCCAAACCAAAAATCATCGCAAATCAGTCCCTGGTTCGACCACAGGCTGCTGTGCACGACCAGGCCGTTCAAACGACCACGAGCGCCGGAGTTTGGTCGTCGCCGTTGCCACCGCTGCGGCTTCGTCGCCGGCGGTCTCCAGCGTTGCCACCCCAGCCACTGTTTCCCTGCCGCGTGTGCGCATCGTGTTCGCCACCGTGGAATAACCTCGCCCGCCAGCAGCGCCTTCGTTCTCCCGCGCGCGCGCCCGACAACGGCAGCGCAGTTGCGCCACGTCGCAAACATGCCTGGGGGAAACATCAACTTGCCGTTGCATCAACCAGGACTGTGCGCCAGGCTGCAAAAGCCGGCACGGCCGCTGGAGCGCGTTGCTTCGCTGCTGTCCCGCCCGGCCGGTCAATTCGCCATCGATTCGAGCTTCAATTCTCCAGGCAATTCCAGCCGTTGCAAGCCCCTTGCTGTGCCTATAAAAGCCACCCCAGCTCAGCTCAAACACACTCACACCAGAACCACTCAAGTTCTTAACCATGCCGTCGTCTTCGTCTTCTTCGGCGAGCTCGAGAAGAGGCTCACGGTGCCAGGCCAATCCACTGCACCGAACCCCAAATTGAAGCTACCAGTGAGTTACTCTCAACCACTTACCCGTGTAGTAGCAGCCAATTGAGTTTTATCGCACCTCATCGCCGGGAATTGCTGTTTTCCCCGACAACTCCGGCGAGCAATTAATCCTTAACTAAGTCAAATTAGCTCTCGAGCCTGTAATCAAACATGATCAGTGGACTGTTTAGAACACATCTAAGCAACCAGAATCACCAATTTCGCTAAAATATGAAAAATCCCAACTTTGCACCTTGCATGTAAGCTGGAGCTCGCTGTTAAGCTTCTCTAGTGTTTCTTCAGACAATCTAGCTTCGCACATAGCTCTTGTATGCCCCAGAGACCCTCCTCAAGCAAGGATTCGAGTTCGTTTGCCCTAGAACAGAAATGCCCAATTTTTGTGTCTTCTTCCCTAGCTCCAGTCGCCGGATTTTGTTCCCGGCCGTTTCAACCCCAACCACCTTGTCTAGTAGATGTGCCTCGACCCCACGAGTATTTTTGCCTTCTAGCTCGACATCTGGATCGGCCCAGATGAAGAGGTATCGCCATGCCAAAGTTTGGTCCAGAAACTGTTGAGAACAGCTCGGCCACCGTGTTCTTCGCCGGTTTTCATCACTTTCCGGCCATCTCCTGCCCTAGGTCCTGTTGAGACATTTGTTCCTGTTACAAATGCCTAACCACCAGACAAAGTGGTGCATCATTTGGAGCCCTGAGTCAAAAGATAAGGCTAACCCTAGTTTCTGGCCATGTCAACCCTATGCCAGCCTATGTCAGCCAGTGGCATTGAGCCTTTTCACCCACTTCCAGCCATGCACTTTGAAAATAACTTTGTCCCTTAGACTCCTGATGTTGTGATCTACACTTTTCTCTACTGTCACAACTTGAGTTGAGCCCTCTATCACCCATCGACCTTATGCCGATGCCTTGAACCGAATGCCAACCTAAAGACATTCGCTGTTTTTGGGCGAACCAATCACCACCTTGATATTACCCTGATATTTTAGAACCTTGTAAACCTTAACAGCTAATTTTAACCCTGATCCCCACAGTTTAACTCTAATCGCTTCCAAACCTTGTTTTCCCAGAGTATTTTCTCCTTGCATCTTTGCATGTAGTGAATTAGTAAGAATAGAATGAATTGTAATGCCTGTTTGCTTGTTTGATCTTGTTTAGAGCAAGAGTCCGGGGTTGAAGATCTTGTCGCTGAACCATCATCAACTGCTGATACTTACGACGCGGAAGGCAAGTCATACTTTGATCATATTGAAACCCATATTTTATGAATTGCTATGCTATTCCATGAGTAGATACCTCATTAATATTGCATGTGTTGAGATCAATGATATTATGGCAGTGATAGATTGAATACTTGAGGAATGTGAACTTGATAAGATAGTAAGCCACGAACTAATAAAAGTTTAAACATGTACATTTATATTCATGAAATAGAACCCCTAGCCGTGACCAGTATTTTGGTATGGAATGGTGGTAGCACTGGAGGTGCTTGGCTGCACTGAAGGTGTAGGCACTGAAGGTGCATGGTTTGTGGTATGATCTGGTCACTGGCATGTAAGGACTAGAACCTTGTGTTATGCGTCTAGTGGCATGAAAAACGTACCAACCACTTACCTGGTATGGGACAGGCGCAACCTAGTAGCTTTCTTAGTATTATCAGTTCCCTGCATGGCTTGTCGATCCGGTTTCTCGCGTGGAAACTGGTGGGACGCAGTTCGTCCATGAGTGATGTGAGATCAGAAAAATTATGAGAGGATAAGGTGTAAATAAGGAAGACGCCCTACGCCAGATTAAGTCGTGCGCGACTGTAATCAAAAGAGGTTATGTGTCCTGCGGGAACATAGACCCAGGCTAGGAAGTAAGGCAGTGGGGAGGACCCACAACGGTACTTGGGACGGTATTGTCCATTTACCGGGCAGGGATACTGTTAATACTAGACTGCAAAAACGTTGTGTGATCTCGGCCTTGTCACATGCGTATAAGTCGCATGGAGTTGGCCCGACTTGGAAGTCGAGTGAAAAAGTGGATTTAAAAAGAGGTACATCTCTGCAGAGTTTAAAAATGTATTCGAATACTTCGTACTCCCGAGTTTTAGGAGTATGCCGCGGTGGATTAAATCCATGGGGTGTGACACAAGTATTGTTTTATAAACTAAAATTTGTTAGCTCAAGATTACCCAAGTGGCATGTGTTGTCATGTTAAGGGGCGTTGCCGTGGGCTGTCATGTGTTGACGCGTCGCGGTAATACCATAATATAGAGATCATATGATAATTAAGAGGCATGTGGTTTATGCCCTAAGTTATGAAATACTGTTATGAGTATAAGATAGAAAGGCTTGAATAAAAATAATGTGATATGAGGATATATCGCCTTGGATATGGGATATATGTATCACCATCAATATGATTTAATTACTGCCATGGGTATGATCAGAAGTTGAGTAAGAATTGAGAAAGAAATGTATTTTGGGAAAAACCCTTCACTCTTTCCCCAATAGCATAGGCTCATGTCATTTATACTGTAACTATATCTCTACCTCCCCTATGACTTGCTGAGTACATAAGTACTCACCCTTGCAACAACTCCTCATTAGATGGAGCGTTCTACGACCTTGGAGGATGCCCTGAAGATGCTGCGGACCCAGGAGATGACGAGCAGTTTCCTCCGGAGCCCTGATGTGGTGCTGTCTGCTGTCAACCTTTGTTTCCTGTGGATTGCTTTTGGGGCCTAGCTTCCGCCGACTAGATGTGTTATTTTGTTAGACTCTTATGCCTTGTAAGGCACTGTACCTCGTTTTGTACTAAGGCCTGATGGCCATACAATTATGACTACTGTATTATTTTGCTGCTTCAATGTATCCCTGTGATTGACTCATCCTGGGAAGTCAAGTGGTTTAAGGGACCAGCTGCACCGAGCTGGGCTCCTCACAGGTGATGTCACAGTCGTGGCAGACACGACAGTCATCCAGACCCATATTACATTAATTGACGTGTGCGGAACCACGTCGACTAAGAGTAGCAAAATTAGTAAAGCAGAGGGGAACATCTCCCTCATCCAGCAACGCGTGAAGCAGGGCGAAACCCACATCGCTCTCACTGAGGTTAGGTGACCCTTCAGGCGCTTGGATCTCCTGGAACTTTGTCGGGGTCTTCTTGTGCCGGTTCGATTCCATAGTCTGTGAAGTCTATTGATTCATCCTCTGTACTTATTGGATCAGCAAGGGTGAGCGTACAAAGCTCAACAAGTTCCCGCATAGGGAAATATTGTATGTAGTTATTGACAACAATAAGCTCTATGGTTCCATACTTAATGAAATTTTATTGAAAACAGAGATATCTTAGTACTTTGGAAAGTCTCCCTGAATCTGGGGTTTTAATTCTCAAAGTAATTTGTCAAAACTGTACATATGTATACTTTTCACAGAGTCAGGCTAAACTCCCATGAGTCGCCATGGTTTGATCTCATTTTAAAGAATTTAGCAATACTAATCATGCTGCAACGACGAGGGACCACCCCACTACGCCAGGCTCCAGAAAACCCGGGAGCACGGAGTATTCGAATACCTTTTTACACTCTGCAGAGGTGTACCACTGTACCCACCACGAAAACTCAACTTAAATGTCGGATCAGCTCCCTGCGACTTATACGCAGGTGACCAGGCTGAGCTTACACAACAGTTTACTGACCCATTGTTAATAATTTTCTGCCCGATACATAGACAATACCGGCCCCATTATCAAGGTAGGTACTCCCTACAACATGATACATGGCAAGCACGCGTAAGGTCCTCATTATCGTTGTGGGTCCTCCCCACTGCCTTTTCTTCTAGCTTTGGGTCTATGAGGTCCTCCTCTGGACGCATAGAATTCCCACTTCCGGGTTCAGTCGCGCACGACTCGAGAGCCAGGCTAGGGCGACTTCCTTCTTACGCCTTATCCTCTCTACCCCTCACACCACTCGTGGCCCTCTGTGGCCCACCAATTTCCACTCGGGAAACCGGATCGACAACCATTGCAGGAAATGATTAACTTTAGGTGAGTCATGACATTGTGCCTGTCCCATACCAGGCGGGTGGTTAGCACGTTTTCAGGTCGCTTAGAAGCACAGCACGACGATCCCGTCCTTATGGACCCTTAGCGAGGCTTTCACAAACCCACCGCGCACACAGCGCCAACCTTCCAAACCAACCCTCGCTAGTAGTCCCTATTTCTTTTACATAAAATGATCTTTAGAAATAGTTTGCTCATGCTTCTGCCTTCCTCTTTTCTTTTACACATTTATTAGTATAGACATATATTTCCATGGGTACATATTTCCTCTTAAGGTAGTGTGTATATGAATACATACATATGTTCTACACTTTTACTCCTAAGGTGACAAGACAAAGTAAATTGTTTATGAAACAAGGGGGGTCTGCAAAATAGGACTATCTACTCACATCATTTCTCAACATATACTTTTATCAAAACTATCTATGCATACATGCGTAGGTACCAAATTCTAAATAATTAAATGCATATAAAATAATAGGCGCAATATGTTCAAAGGAGGGAAACTTGCCTTGCCAAGTTGTAGTGTCGTAGTCTGCGGGTTCTTCTGTTTCCTCTTCCGCGTAATTGAAGTCTTGATCTTCAAATACAGGCATATACACAAGGTATTACAATCAACTTACAAAATACGACAACTATGCTCACATAAAATAATAATGCGCTACACTAGAACGGCTTCTGATTTCTGAACTGGATTAGGGTTTGGGCTTTGGATTTCCAAGGGTCGAGTTGTGCTAGTTTAGGATGGCTAAGAAGAGTAGTAAGTAAGACTCTTAGGGTCGACGGACCTTGGACGTCAAAAGGGCGACGTTCGGGTCACGTCCGAACTTAACCTAAAAGCCGAGAAGTGAGTTAAGGGGTATAGGTAACTCTGAATGAGATGAAAATTGGACAGTAGGTGCATTAGACTAAGGCGAAGCTATTTGACAAAGTGGGACAAGCAGAAAAGGCTTAGGTTTTCTAGAGTTCACAAAAAGGTCCAGGACACAGCAATTTCTATGCCATTGTACTGCTAGAATTAGGGTTTGTGTGTTCTGAGCAATTGGCTCATGCATTTGAAGGCAAACTATGTCAAACATGTAGGCTTAAGTGTCAGGAGGTGTCTGGCCGGAGGGTTTTGCCGGGGATGGCTGGAGTTGGCCGGAATTTGAATGCCAAGGTGGCTGTTTTGAACAGAAACTAGGGCAGAGCAATTGGAGCAGCTAGGGTTGATCAATTTAGAAATTGATCACATATTCTTGCTCCTGGGAGTGTGGAGATCACTACTGGTACACTGGATTGTCTAGTGGTTGCGTTTGGAGGCTCGCCGGAGTAGATGACCAGAGCTCACGGCTGGGGATTTGGGGGTTTTTAACTGGCTGAAAGAAAATCAAAACTAGCTAGCTGGGGTGATCAAACATGCTCTAAGGAGCAATTCTTCTCACTAGCACGGGTTCTAATTCTCTCTGGATTGGGCTGAATTTTGCAAAACAGAGCAAAAGGGAAAACCGGTGATAGCCGGAGTTGGAGAAGAAATGAACTCAATTCCGAGCTCATGAACCATCTAGGGAATAAGAGGAACATGCTGGTGGCTTTAATTTGGAGAAAAACTCACCGGAGAGCGCTGTCACCGTGAAGGCTGAAGGTGGAGCTCGGGGAAGACGATGAACAGTGGATCTTCTCGCGTTTGCTGTGTGGGTGAAGTGAAGAGATGATATGTCCTGGCTTTTATAGCCTCTAGTAGCTGTAGGGAAGGTGTTGGCCGAGGGAGGGCGCAACCGGGCGTGTGTGCGACGTCAACCGGAGGCGAGGACGGTGGCGATGGGACGGTGCACCGGCGTGAAGGTCGAAAAACATGGCTACAGCTCGGGCAAAGGACAGCGGTGGCACGCTTCATCCAATGCCGGCGCTGGACGTGGCTGAGATGCACAGGAACGGCGACTTTTGCGCGCGGCCAGGTGTTGCTGCGTTCGGTGGCGGACACGACGGGACGAGGCGCGGCGATCTGGGGGTTCCCGAGGCGTTGCCGTGGCGTGGACAGGTGGCGGAGCTCGCAGGGCACGTGAGGCGCACACGGGGCGGTGCCGGCGAGGAAGGGACGCGGTGGCGCGGCACGGCGCAGTGCGGTGGCGCACGGGCGGCACGCAGGGCGCGCACGGGTGGCACGAACACAGGCACGGTACAGTGCCGTGTACTGTACACTGTTTTACTCCAGGGGTATTTTGGGCATTTTCAGGATTTAGGGATCCAAATGCAATTCCGAATTTTCCGAGGGTTAGATAAAATCATCACATACTCATTCCAATTGAGTATGCGCGAAAACGAGAAGATTTGGCAGGGTTTCGGGTAAAACGAAAAAAGGGTTGAGTAAAACTGGTACTTTCGTTTTCGGATTTTTCCAACGGCTGAAACTCTGATTTTCGTCACGAATTTGGAAACGTTTCTAAAGGACGATACGTATCAAATAGCGATATGGACGTATAGGAGAAGACGGATCTCGATTCGGACTTCAAACGGAGATTTTAGACTTTTTGGGTCTCCTAGAAGCAGTCGTTTTCGATTTTAAGAAAGAATCGGCCGATTTGGGATATTCCGATACGAGGGGATCTTAGAACACATCGCGCTTATATTGGTTATGGTTTGGGTTCTTTCAGGGTCAGGTGGTGCAAGGTGCGGGTGATAAGGCGATGCTCAGAGGATGAAAAATAGGACAAAAATCAGGGATGTTACAGTCAGCTTCCAAACGTGGAAAATAGAAATAGAGAAGGGGGACTCTAAAACTAAACTAAACTAAAAATAACCTATCTAATTCATATTAATTAAGCCAAAAGCTTCTCTATTTATAATACAATAAGTTAATGTGTCCAAATATAACTCTTGATGTGCAGGGGATAGAATCCAGCTTCAAACGGTGCGAGAATCAGATAAATCAGAGTTACAGGGAGAAAATCAAACATTCCATATTTTCGAGTCTTTGGTTGCAAATATTATATTCTTAAAAAGTGCATGCATCTTGGAAAATTTCAAAGACGTGTTAACGAGGGTTTTCTAGTTGACTATTCATCCACTAGTAAAGCTTATCGGGTTTTCAACACTACAACAGAATGCATTGAAGAATCATGCAATGTAGAATTTCATGAATCGAACGGCTCTCAATGAGAGCATGAGGATTTTGATGATGTTGGCAACAATGGCTTGAGGGAAGCTATGAAGGAGATGACCATTTGTGATATCAAACCTAGAAATGAAGAACAAAACTCACGTAGTCGAAAGGATAAATCACTCGTGACCACTCAGGCTGATGTCGAACATGGGCTTGAGACCACAAATACTGATGTTGCTCAACCTGTGACCACCCACAACAATGTTGGTCGAGAAGACCTTGAACTAGAGACTGAAGAGAATGATGATCAAGCATCACAGAACCCGTGACTTCATCAAACGTTCGCCAAAGATCACCCCCTGAATCAAATCTTGGGTGATGTTAGTAAGGGTGTTCAAACTCGGTCTCGTGTTGCTTCTTTTTGTGAACATTATTCTTTTGTTTCTTCCTTAGAACCTAAACTTGTAGATGAAACACTTAGTGATCCGGATTGGGTAAATGTCATGCATGAAGAACTAAATAATTTCACTAGAAACAAAGTTTGGACATTAATAGAAAGACCTAAGGATCATAATGTGATTAGAACAAAATGGATTTTTAGAAATAAACAAAATGAGAATGGAGTAGTAGTACGAAAAAAAACTCGTCTTATTGCACAAGGATATTCTCAAGTTGAAGGATTGGATTTTGGTGAAACTTTTGCACCCGTAGCAAGATTAGAAGCTATTCGCATACTTCTCGCATTTGCATCAAATTTCAACATCAAATTATTTCAAATGGATGTGAAAAGTGCATTTTTAAATGGAGAAATATCCGAATTAGTGTTTGTGGAACAACCTCCCAATTTTGAAGATTCAAATTTTTCAAATCATGTATACAAGCTCTCTAAGGCTCTTTATGGACTTAAACAAGCTCATCAAGCTTGGTATGAACGCCTTAGAGACTTTCTCATTTCAAAAGGTTTTAAAATTGAGAAGGTAGACACAACCTTATTTACAAAAGTAGTTGAGAAAGATCTTTTTGTGTGTCAAATATACGTTGATGATATCATATTTGGGTCTACTAATGAATCTTTTTGTCATGAGTTTGGAGAAATGATGTCTAGGGAATTTGAGAGCTAAGCTTCTTCCTTGCACTTCAAATCAAGCAACTCAAGACGGAACATTCGTGAGTCAAACCAAGTATGTGAAGGACTTACTCAAGTGCTTTGGGATGAAAGATGCTAAAGCCATCAAAACTCCCATGGCCACTAATGGACATCTCGATATGAACAACGATGGAAAAGCAGTTGATTCTAAAATTTATCGATCTATGATTGGTAGCTTGCTTTATCTTACCGCATCTAGGCCCGACATCATGTTTAGTGTTTGCTTATGTACTAGATTTCAATCATCTCCTAAGGAATATCATTTAATTATTCTTAAAAGAATCCTTAGATACTTGAAATGCTATTCAAATATAAGACTTTAGTACCCTAAAAATGCAAATTTCGAATTAATTGGTTACTCGGATTCAGATTTGCGGGTTGCAAAATTGATAGAAAAAGTACATCTAGTAGTTGTCAACTTTTGGGGAGATCACAAGTATCTTGGTCATCTAAGAACAAAATTTTGTATCTCTCTCCACCGCTGAAGCAGAATATGTTTCAGCAGCCAGTTGTTGTGCTTAAATTTTATGGATGAAGCAAACCCTTTTGGATTATGGAATTTCCTTTGACAAAGTGACACTCTTGTGTGATAATGAAAGTACCATAAAGATTGGAAACAATCCGGTTCAACATTCTAGAACAAAATATATTGATGTTAGGAACCATTTAATAAGAGATCATGTGGCAAAAGGGGACATAGACGTGAATTATGTAAGAACTGACTTGCAGCTAGCAGATATCTTCACCAAACCTTTAGATGAAACCAGATTTTGCTTTCTTAGAAGTGAATTGAATATTATTGATATATCAAATGCAAGTTAAATGTCTGCTTTGTTGTCCTCCCGCCTTTTTGTGCTTGATGTCAAAGGGGGAGAGATTAGAGAGAGATTGGAGAGAGATTATTGTATGACATTATTGATAGTTTATATGCTCATTGTTTATTCATTGTTGACTCTCAAATGACTCATATGTGTATTTATATATGCATGCATTCAGGGGGAGTTCTTGTATATCTAATGCCCATGCATACACTTAGGGGGAGTCATTAATTTTTATTCATTTTCAACACTTGTTATCATCAATCATAAAAAAAGGGGGAGATTGATGCATCTAGGCTCTTTTTGGGTTGATTTTGATTATTGATGACATTAAGTGTCTTGGACTAACCGTGCATTTGAGCTATTTGTATGCAGTGTTATTTCTGTAAAGTTTGCAAGTGATTCGAGAGGATCTGCAAGGTCACAGTGTCGCCCGAGGTCGCAGTCCAAGGACGCAAGCGCAAGGTCACAGTGTTGCCCGAGGTTGCAGTCCAAGGACATGTGCCAAGGTCGTGAGCGCAAAGTCGCAGTGTCGCCCGAGGTCGCGAGACAAGGTCGCCCGAGGTTGCGAGCCAAGGTCGCAAGCGCAAGGTCGCCAAGAAGGAAGCAGCAAAAACCTAAGGTAAGTGCTTGTTTATTGTACTGGTCTCAGAGTTTGGAGTTTGACCAGATTTTATAGAAATTCTTTTTAGTTTTTAACCGTACTATTAAGAGGGGTTGCAAAATCTCTTTTAGTTCTGACAAAAACTGAGAAACTCTTAGGTCATATGTTGCATTAGCATTCATTCACAATCTTGGTCAATAATCTCAAAGAGGGACTGAAACTGCTCATCCGAGTACTATTTATTTGACCAGACACTGTTCATTCGACCAAACATTCCAACGGCTATTTACTAGCCGTTAGAGGTCATAGCTGGCTGCTAGCTGTACTGTTCTCTTTTCTTATCGACCACAACGGCTAGTTGAGAGGTTGGACTATAAATAGAGGTGCTTTGAGCAGTATTCCAACATATTCTCAAACATATCTCGAGCCATATTCTCATATACACCTTCAAGCATCATTTCTATTCTCTTTTGAGCAGTGTTAGAAGTTTTGAGCATTTTCTATTCACATTTTTGATCAGTTTTATAAACACTTTTGGGCAGATTTTGATCAGTGTTTATAAACATTTTTTGAGCAGTTTTTCTAAAAACCAAGAGATATAATTTTTGATATACACTTGAGCCCAAGTGTTAAAATCTTGACCTTTTGATCTAGTATCATTCATTGTAATTGAGAGAGATCTTCTAAGAGCATTCATTTGCATCCTTAGAAGCTTCTCGATATTTGTTCGGGGTCAAGAGAAGATCTTGCAACTTGTTACTCTTAGTGAACGCCCTCACCTAGACAATTTGGAGGCGTGGTCATTGACCTCTCTATTAACGGAGGTTGTCAGAGAGGATCGGCGTATTTGTGAAAGGCATCGACGCTCACCTATCCGGAGTGGAAAAGGAGCAACGTTAGTGAAAAATATCTTTCGTGGATATTGAAGCAAGACTCATTCATTTGATTGCTTCAATGAGGAGTAGGGAGACCAGGCGAGTCTCCGAGACCTCGGGATAAATCACCATGTTGATTTTCTTACTCTTCTTAGTGCAAAATATTATTAAATTGTTTCATTTTTTTGCTATTACTCTTTTCTTTGCAAAAAACTTTTTTTAGTTGAAAAGTTTTAAAGTCTCCTATTCACCCCCCTCTAGTCGGCATCCTCGATCCTACAACCATTTGTCTCTATTTACGATTTGCAATATTCCACATGAGTTTTGTACAATGTCCGGCCTGTGTAAACCGAAAACAGGACTTTACAATTTTACTCAAAAACATATCGAAGCGTTATCAACCATGCCAAGACTCGATTGACCTGATGACGAGGATCTGTTCCTGCAGGCAACTGAAGAACAAGCAAGAACAAAGATAGGCAATCTGACATTGCCAATTAAATTAAACAAAAATGAGTTGGGGTTCAGAACTCGGTCCTATTGAACTAGCCGACACAAGAGGAGACGAGGTAGTTTCACACAGTGGAAAATTAAACTAAACAAAAGCCGAGGAAAAAAGGGGGTGGCGGCCAAATATAGCAAGAATATGGTGGCCAGGGTATGGACGTCGGCCAGAGCACCCACGCCCATGCAACCCTAGGGATACACGGGCCTACGGCCCAAGGTGGAGGTGGTGCAGCACCCGGCAGGTTCTGTCCATAGATTGTTTCATCGATTGTGGACAATCCAGAAGGAATTTGGCCATCAGCTCAAGCCCATTGGAAATGTGTCGTCGTTGGCTTTTCCGTGAAGTACTCATTTGCCCTAAATGGACTCCGTATGTGGTCTAGACATCCGTTTGAAGTTAGACTGCTGCTGGATGGCCGAACCGGATTCGTGGACGAATTGGGCTTGAACTTGGGCTTGACTTCATGCCTCATGGGTTGCTCCGTATTGGGTGTGGCTCGCTGACCCTGTAGACGGTTTGAATGGTTTGGCACATGGATTCATGCCGACTCGTCGTCCTCCTTGATCTTCCGACGATGTAGTGGAGGTAGCGCAAGTAGTGCAAGAAGTGAGAGGCGCCGTGTTCATGTCCATGTTGGTGATGTCCTCATTAATGAAACCCTAGCCCAACCTAAGCATGATCTCCAACAAGACCCGTGCTCGGCTCTAAGCATGGGCATGCCCAAGGGAGTGCTAGCTCCTGTCCACTTTTCATTTCGAGCAATACGGAGTCTATTTCGTGTACTTTTTGGAATGTTTTGTTAGATTTTGAGTCGGTTTCCTCAATAAACATGTCAAAGAGTTGTGATCATTTAATTCTAAAACTTTCAGGGTATAAATAGATGGACTTTTGGCTTACTTTTCATCCACAAATAATTAGTTTTAGTTTAGATTAGTTTTTAGGTTAGTTTAGGGCCACTCTCTCAAATTTAGTCTAGTTTATTATTCGCTCGTCAATTCTAAGCCAACGTGGATGGCGTTTTAATTTGTTTATGCACTTCGATGGGTTTTTCTTCATTCTTTGCAATCTCTCTGTTTTTGCAGATTTTTGCGAGTAATTTTTCCTCTAAGGTTAGGGATGACCTAATTCAGAGGGCGTGATTTCGGTTTTGGCTCTGTTCCAAGTTTGCATATTAATTTCATGACTTTTCTTCATCTAAACCATAGTTTCTATGACAGAGCGAGATACATAATGGCTAACCTCTAATCAAAAATTTAGGAGAGTTCTTAAGTTCTTTCGATCGAGTAATTGCACCTTTACATGGAACTTAAAAACAAGAGAGAGTCTCTCGCCAAACTTAACCATGGAAGTGATCCTCTGAAGGTTGCACTGGCGACCGTACCGGCAACTTAATCTATCTTGGAAAACCATTGAAATTAATTTTTCATTCACTGGCCTTTACTAGAAATTATGTCTGATAGTTTTGAAATTCTCAAAACCCTAGATTCTTCTATCTGATTTCAAAAACCCTAATTTCGCCGCTTCTTGTTTCCAAAACACTATCTTTCATAATTTGCAATCTTTTCACTTTCAAAACCTAGTTTCATAGATTTTAGTTGTAGCTCTCAAAATCCAACATTCACTCTGATTTAGTTGTTGAAATTCGTCATATTTATACATATTTCCCCCTCATTCATGCACATTTTAGTTATATAAGGCGGCATTTGCATTAATTATATATAAATTTACCATCAAATCAACCATATTATTCGTTTTGTGATTTTATTGTAGGTCGACGCGATGCGGGTGGATTTTGGCTAATGGAACGCGTCTCATTGACTAAACTTGACCCTCGGTCGATTCTGGATAGAAGTACGCTTTTCTACGGACATATAAGAACCAACCGTGCTGAAATCGGAGTCTCCGAGGGCCCAGAAACTCAAATCCTAACAGTCAAGGGCCTTCTTGCAAATTTCCTAAAACCCGAGCCCCAAATTACAATTTTGCAAGACTCAAAAAACATAAACCCAAGCGACCAGGACCCATTAGTGATTGTTTGAAAACTTAAGGGCTAAAATGCCAAAATGCCAAAATTGGGCTTAAACCCTAGCCGTCGACCACTTTTCCATTTTGAGCCTGGTTTTTTTGTATCTTATCTTCTTCTTTCTCTCCTTCAACCCCTACTTCCACACCTCCTACCATCACACCGGCGGCCGCTAGGCGGTAGACCGCCAATGCAGCTCCTTCTTCCTCCTTCCTTCCTTCTTCTTCTCTGTTTCTCCTCCTCCCTCTTTTCTCGCTTGGACCACCACTGTTCCTTCTGCAATCCCGACGCTGTTCGTCGCCGTAGTGACAGCGATAGTGGACAGCTACCTTCTCCTCATCTTCTCTTCACCCGAGCTTCTTCTTCTACCTCCCCCCAAATTTAGTTCCTCACCTCCATCCACCTCCGGCCCTAGCTGGCTCCTTTTCCCTCTTCTTCCTTGGCTGTGTCGCTACAGCACACCTCGCCACCACTCCTCTCTCTCTCTCTCTCTCTCTCTCGCTCCATCTCTATTCCTTCCTCTCCTCTCTTAGATCCGGCGCCCACAACCACACCACTCCTCAAACCTTAGATCTAAGCCGCGCCGCTCGCCGCCGCTGCATCTCGAGCACATCTGTAACGCCGGCGCTCAGCCGCCACACATTCTGCCTGTTGGAGAATGGGGTTTCAACACTATCGATAATTTCAAAAATTATCTACCTAAAAACCCAAGAACCATGCAAGAAGAAGATCATAAATCAGAAGTTTACCACTAGACGCGTGAATGCGACAATGCAGTACGTAGCGAAAGAAGAGTCAATGTCGCAACCGGATTGTGACCAGCAGTGCAGCAATAATAGCCACACCTCTACAGAAGTCCACACGTCCAGGGAATGAGCACTGCGTGTTCATATGCTAGCACCAGCACAAGTGGCTAGGGTTTTACGATATCTATCTTGTGGATGGTGATGGTGCAAGAATAGATCAAATATCTTTTGCGTGCCCACCTCAACTCCTTTTATAGGGCTTTGCAGGTAAGTCCTACTCCAACGCGAACTCTAATCCCAATGGTAAATCCATTACCAATATGGGACCCATTTCGAATCCGATCCGAATTAATGCTCCAACCCGTTAAGTGTGTGACCCTGTAGGTTTGTGTATATTTGATCGCAACAGAAAATAATTTTCGAATCACAAGTCATAAGCGGTCCCTAGCAAGACATTATGACAACCCACAAGTACACAAAGTTCATATCTGCGAATTTATACAACTTATCATGGATTATCTCTTTGCCGCACGATACCAAATCGAACTCAAGGTGAGAAACGTGTCATCCTTGAATAGCTCGGTCCTTTCTCGATCTTATAATGGACTAACCTTTATCCATAGTTGACTCTCAACTATATTCGGCACGGTCATGCACTTTCTTAGTCCAATTACATCAAGGGGCCCAGAAATATCTCTCTCAAGGTATGAGAGGGGCAAATTCTATCTTGACCATTCACTTTCAACCACATGGTTCATAATATATCTGTATGTCACCTTTATACTACAAGTCTCATATTTGTAGATCGATAAAAGTGATACTTTATCCAGGGAATACAATAAAAATTCATAAACATGTCATGATACAACCATCTCCATGATTGCCTCTATGGCATATCTTTATCACCGCCCTCTTTACTATGCGCATATCGGCACCGAAACCGCCTCTCATCGGATCTACGCTAATCCACCGCCTCGTCGCTAAATCTGCACCCTCTGCTCTCTCTTTCTCTCTCCCTTTTTTTCCTGCGCCCGAGCGCCATCTCCTACCAGATCCGCCGATTAGTCGCCGGAGCTACACCCTCTCTGTTTCTTCATGCCACAACACTGCCGCTTTTGCTTCTTTGCCATTCAATTGCGCTCATGCCGCTGACGTGCTCCCCTTCTTCTCCCTCCTTCCTTCACACCCGTCTTGACCTCGACCACGACCTGATTTCCCCTTCCCAAACTCGACTTCGGCTTCCTCGCCCTCGACTAGCACTTCGACGACCACTCAACCAACAATGCTGAGCCCTACACCCACGACCACAACTCCTCCTTCGACAAACTCATCATCGAGCTCCTCACCAATGCTTGACAACCTCGACTACCGTCCCTCCATCGACCACGCCAACAATGACCAGCTCCCTCCTCGTCGACCACGTCCTGTGGGCCAACGATGACAAGGTCCCTTGACGGCTATGACCAGGGTGCTACTTTGGGCTCTCTGGAGACTACGACCACGTCTAGCTCCCCCTACGACCACTTCAACACCGGCAGGACTCCACAGTCGTCTTCGTAAGCAAGCTCCAATGACTCCAACAAAGCACCAACACAACCTCTGCTTCGACCTCGACAGCTCCAGGCACTTGTCCTTCTCTCCACTCTTGCTTTATGTTTAGATGCTTGCATAAACTCCACATGATGATGGATTAAATAGATTTTGGAGAATTTGGTAGAGAAAGACGAATTAAGTTCTATATATGTTGAGTTTATATATCTGCATTGAATTGTTTTCTTGGAGTTCTATTGTGATCAAAGTGAACATGATTCATTAGTTTAATTCTTATTCAGTTCATCTAAGTGGTTCATACATTTTGCTGTTATGAATGCTCTCAATTGTTTGTGATGAGCTGTCAGCAGAACTGCACAGGATTGGATGCATTTTGAGATGAAATTTGATCTCTCTTGATTGATTGTTTATTGGGTTGAGATACTGGATGTCCTGCAATAATTGTTCTGGTGTCTTTTATGTGAAAGCACAATCAGTTAACAATGCATGTCATTGATAAAATACAATGCTTTTTGCCAGTGTTTAAATCCAATCCCTGAACTTTAGTTTGATGCATTTGTTTCGATTGCTCTATGAACCTATAAGTTGTAATGACCTGGTTTTCTGATGAAGTGAGATGCGGAGTTCGTTGGCTTTGTAATCGTGGTTGAAGGGAGTCAGGGAACGGTTTGTGTTATTCCTTTACATGCTCATTTGTTGATACCATCAATAAGCGTATTCATTTTAGTTGTTTTCGCCCCCTCTCATGAGACCACTGAACGTTTACGGTGCTATTACTTGTACTCACGATGACGTGTATAGACCTAACACTGACTCGACTGTCACTTGATGACCACCACTTTCTTTCTCTCTTTTCTTCTGACATTTTCTCTCTCTTTCTCGTCTGATTTATTTTAGTTTCATTATCCATCGATTTAGTTTAGTTTTATACGATTTCGCTTCTCTAGTCCCTGAGGAAAGAAAGACAGAATACTCACCTTACGGCACCAATCTCATTCTCTTGCGAGACGGTCTAGGACGACATCAGTTGGCAAATTCTTAATGAAAGACAAATACACTTGTTCCTCGTGGATTCTACTCTCAAATGCTCAATGTTCAACCGTTCACTTGTGGTTATTACTCAAATGTACCCTTCTTGGGTGTGTCATAAGCGGAACATCCTAAAGTGGACAAGCAGCTACTAAAGCAGCACTTGCTCCTATTAATCCTACACTGCTGTAATATAGGTGCCTACATATGCGTTTTAAATGTCATATCCAAGGGCATAGACTAATGCCTAAATATCTATGATACACGTGGCTCATCAAATTATTCTAGTACAACCCATTTCTCTCATGCCATCACTATGAGGTGGACATTATCTATAACCCATTTGTCTAAAAGATGAAGTGCAAGAAAAGATAGAAACTAAAATCATGGCAATTAGGTGCATAAGAAAGCTAAGCATTAAGATCAACATCTTAGAAGAACACAGACAAAGTCAATTGTCGCGTATTTTAATTAATGCCCACAAGTGCCCATGTACGTTGTTGCTTTCACTCAAAGTATTCCATGAATAACGTATTTCCCCCAAGAAGTGAATGGTATGCAACTCAAGAAACTCCAATCAATTCCATAAAAGATAATGATCCAGCAAAATATTTGAGAGATACAAATGGCATAAAACACCAATCTTGACAACACAATCAACCAGCATACATAAATTAAGTAACTTAGAGTTTTGAGGCAATATAGGATTCTTAAGAATCAACTAATTAGAAACCCTAGTTTCAGATAAAACATTCTATAAAGATTTGATGAAATTCTTTGAGTGGATGCAGTAGCACATCCCCCCACCACCTGAGGGTTATTCTTGCTAGAACGGATCTGAAAACCCTATCAAAGCTCCGAGTTAGACAACCTCCAATCCTGACGATTCTGGCAAAATATGCTCTCACTATGGTTCATCCTCTAATTGGGAAATCTAGAGATGGGGAAGATAGTGGCACCAAACTATCAACACTTCAGATCAATTCAATAGCAAAAGTCAAAATTCATCAATTCAATAATCAATTATAGCAAATGAGTATCTCATATTAGAACTCCAAAAAGCAATTCATAAGATAAAAAAACTAAAACATTCATTACACCAAAAGTTACAAAAATATTAGAGCTCAAGGATAGCTTACAAAACTTCGGTATGATGATGCTCCGATTCCTGGTTCCATAGAACATAACCCTAATCTAACCTAACTATCCCTGACGGTGACGTGGAATGTCGACGGTGGACCGAACACGGAGGCCGATAACTCCTATGAAGGCTCAATGTCCTTGGTGCAGCCCTTTGGTCTCTTTTTATAGCTTCTAGCTCGAGGTAGAAACGTAGGGGACCATGACTCTAGTTAGCAGACCGAAACAAACTCAATCCTAGAAAACTGACAAGGTGCACAATTAAAATTAACTGTGCAAGTTAACCATGTGCAACAATGCAGTCCCAGAATGGCAAATAGTTGAGCACATGGTCATGCGACTTTGACTGTGTGCGATAATGAAGGGGCACGGTTAGGCTTAACCGTGTGACTTGATCTTGTGCAACAATTACTCACCAGATTGGCACAAGGTTAGACGCACGATCATGCGACTTAGCAGTTCATAGAAGAAGTCCTCCGAAAAGCCGCATGGTTAGATTTAACCGTGTGACTTGACCATGTTGCGAAGCTTGATTCTTCTATCTTGAGCGATTTTCATCCGTTTTTTGAGTTGTCTCATGCAAAAGGGGTTAGTGGCACACAATAAAAGGTTTCGACATTAAAGCACACGAAATCAAGATATTCCAACACATTTTTACGATAAAACTTCGCAGACTAAGGGGTGGTTTTAGGGTAAAATAAAGTGTCAACAAATCCCCCCAGACTCAGACTTTGCTTGTCCCCGAGAAAACTTTTGAGCTCTACTAAGGCTCGGGAGATCAGATTCATTTTTGATAAACAATAAAATGCAAATTAACCCACCCCCGAAGCATAACTCAGAGCTAACTAATGAAATTGGGATTTTCCTAACCCAGTACGGCCATACACAGTTGTTAGAGTTGCCTTGATCTTACAAAAATCAAATCATAATGGAGAGCTAATCATCATAACTAAGTCTCATCAAACAAGAACCTAGTCAAACCTTGGGCTATGAGGTAAACTCAAGAAAATCAAATAATGCAAGAATAAACACAAAATTTTCTGCATCACCACATAAACCAAACCAAAAATTGGCATGAGCAGACTCTAATATCTACAAGATACAAAATTATTAGATAAAACACATTATTTAAACATTTTTATTATATATATTATTTATTTATATTTTTCTAATTTTTATATTTTTTTCTCTTTCTGTGAGCGGGGAAGATAGGGAGTTTCACCACCTAGTGTTGCCTACATCTTTTTGCTAACTATCCACTGCACTCAACTGATGTTAGGACGCACCTATAAAGGTAAGACCCGTATAGTCAACTTTCAACGAACCCCTTCTAGCTCATTGAGCTCCGACTAGAGTCACAACTTCTTGGCTAGGTGGCTAATATAGGGTTAGAGATTTCCGCGTCATTAAACATCTCTAAACTAAATAAAAGCCTGCATGTACTAAATGGTCTAGCAAATTTCATGCTTTCATAGTGAGAAGATCATATGATTTTGGACACAAAAGATTCATAAAAACTTAAAAGATTTAAATGAATTTAAAACATAGCCCAAAACTCGACTAATCCACACAAGATTCACTAAGTTGTGGTAGGAAGCAACTCTGTTATAGAAAGTTAAATTAGATTAAAGCAATCCTAACTCAGTGTTTGTCAATATCAGGCTATTGAATCCAATTTCACTAAAAGATCAAAGTTATACTAAGCAAACGAGACAATTGCACTAATCAGCATTTTATTTCAAAGAAATCATCACTTCTCCCAATCCTAAATCTATGAAAATGCTACAAATTTTATTTTTTAGAATTTTCAAAGTTACTCGGCTTGAAGACAAAAAAAAAGATTAAAGATCAAAAGAAAACTAAAAAGAAATACTACGGATTTAAATCTAACAAGAAAACCAAAAAGGAGAACCAGGGTTTTTTAATTATAAAAGGCTAAAAAAACTAAGAGGCTTAAAATATTTTTGTGTTTTTGGCTTTTCTTTTTTTCTTTTGTTATTTTTTGACAAGTTTTTCAATCCAAAAGGCAAAAGATAAGATACAATTCACTAGGCAGAATAATAAAAGCATGTATAATTGAGAGAGGGGAGGAAGAGGACTCAAAATCCCCCCCCCCCCCACCCCCACCTCAAATCTTGTATTGTCCCCAATGCAAAGTAAGAATCGAGTGGGTGTGTGACAATTAATGATCATATAAAGTTGTTTGTGGATACTGCGAGAAGATTTTCCATCTCGCGAACGTGTCCTCAATGCTCTCCAGTCATTCATGACCAAACTGGTCAATCAACTGGCCCATTGCAGTGACATGCTTGGTGATGCATGTCTGGCCTTGGCAAATGTCACTCATGACCCCCAACATGTCTTGCTAGCCTTGCTGCACCTCCCAGACACCATCGAAGAGCTTCATCATGTAGGCCTACATCCCCATGAAATCATCATAGGAGACATACTTAGGTCCAGGTGGTGGAGCCTGGCTACTAGATTCTCTAGGGTCATGGTGCGAGGGAGCGGACAATGGTGGGTGCTGCTGGTATGTGATGGTGTGGGGCTATTGGAATACCGAGTCAGCCTCCTCATGGGTAGGAGGTGGTGATGGAAGGTTCATGCGGCATCGCTTTTGGCCCCCATAATCCTCCTAGCACAGTCAAGGCACATCGAATGGAAGGAGCTAAGTATCCCTGCCCAAGACGGTCGAATGGATAGGTTTGGATAGCTCCAAGGTGTTGGGGCTATCTCGAAGGCATAGGTAGAATGTCTTGTGGTGCTCCTCCAGTATGTTGAACCTGCGAAGATGAGCAAGATCGATCCACATGTTGCCTAGGACGGCCTCTAGGTCGACAAGCGGATTATCAAAGAATGATGCAATATAAGTGATCAAATTGCCAATGCAAATGGGGTCCATCTCCCCAAAAGCAACATAGACAAGGTGGTCCACAAACAGAACAAATAGGTTGATCTGTACTCTGTGGATCATGCAATAGAGATACAAGAGCTCCACAGTACGGACCATCTTAGTCTCCTCAAGCTCAGGGCTCGCCGGCTACCTCCAGCGACACCATCCCTCTCTCGCGGGGCTCTGGCTCTTCTTAGTTTATTTTCCTTATGTACTTATTGCTACTTTGTATTTTTTTTGTCTATGTCTTCCTCTTCATTTTGTGTTTGATGACAAAGTGGGAGAGACAACATATTTGTGGATTATGCTAGGTTGCATTTTGCTATGATAGTTGTTCAGCATTCTTGTGACATTGATGTGATAGTTGATTATCATATTTTTACATCATGTCATATCTTCAATTATGTTCCTTTAGTCTCAGCTCCTAATTAAGTACAGAGGAAACACTATCAAATTTTTTATGCATATGTTAAGGGAGAGCCAAAGGATGTCTTTACATGATTACATAAACTTGTTGTCATCAATCATCAAAAAGAGGGAGATTGTTGCATCTAGATCTTCAAATTCTTGATTTTGATGATTAATGATATTAAGTATTTTGAACAAATTTGTTTGCTAAGTGTGATTAAATGTTTAGGTCCGAAAAGACTCACACAAGTGATTCCCAAATTTTTTGTGTCATGATGATGATCAACTCAAAAGCAACTGAGTCCCTTGAGGTAAATTTGTGAAAATTAAGGACATATTTTCTAGTTTTTACCGGTCTTGGTGTGAGAAATACGATTGGGTTGATTAGACTTCTCTTTTTATCTTTAACCGTACTATTAAGAGGAGTTCTGGGCTAGTTTACTCGAGTTCAAACTTGTGCCAAGAAGCTCGTGTCATATTTCTATGTTTAGTCACTCACTCCAACTCTTTTATGCACACATATCAAGTCCAAGTTGAAAGTTTTGATTTTAGAGTGAAAATAGACTCAACTGTTGAACTACGAGTTTTGAGCAGTTCCAAACAGTCCAAAATAAGTTTTGGACAATCTGGTTGCATATTCATATTTAGCCAAAAATTTGATTATTGTACTAGATAATTCTCAGATCATCCCAGACTATCTAAAGAATTGTCCCAGAGATTTCTCCGGTAAGGGTGATATTTTGCTCTCCTAATCTTTGTATGTAGCAAACTATCCGATATGTTTCCAGACTGTCCGATTGATTCCTCACCTGCCCTTAACAGCTAGTTCTAAATATTGTAAGTAGTCGTTGCAACTGCTCTGGACTGTCCTATAATAATCTGGAATATTCGGAAAGGATGATGTCAGCACAAATCTTTTGCAACAGCAAGAATCTCTTGGAGGGTTATATATTCACCCCTTGACCTGGTTTCTAGCATTAATTTGAGCCTCTATTGCATATTACCTGAGATAGAATTTAGTCCTTCACTCTTGAGCTTAAAAATATTATATAAGCACTTGTGCTCATGGCTTTTGAGAGTGAATGTCACTAGATTTGTGTTTCTCATCTCATATTCGAGCTTCTTGGTGCTTGATTTAAGTCAAGTAAGCATTCGGGGCTTATTAGTGTTCACTAACACTTAGACGGTTGAGTTGATTCCGTGATCTTTCTACTATTGGAGCTTGTCGGAGAGACCCGAAAAGTGATTGTGAAGATTGGTGCTCACCTATTCGGAGAGGAGGAGAGAAACCCCAGTGGAATCAAAGCAAAGCTCGTGTGAGAGTGCTTCAATGAGGAGTAGAGGAGACCAGCAAGTCTCTGAGACCTTGGAATACATCTTGGTGTTCATTTTATTTCACTTGCACTCTCTTGCTTGTATTTTCATATTGCATTGTTTTAGACCACTTTTTTTGTTCCTAGTTGCTTTAGCTTGTGTTTTGCAAAAACCTGATTTTCTTTTCTTACTTGCAAAAATTAAGTTTTAAGAGCAAAGGATTTGTAAAGTCTCCTATTCACCCCCACTCTAGCCGGCATCCTTGATCCACACATGATATCAAAGCAAGGTCTCTCTTGTTAGAGGTTTCACCACCTTGAGAGAGGATGGCCTATGATGAGTGATTTCACACTGAAACATCGATAGAGCTCTTATCTTTGATGGCACAAACTATCCATATTGGAAAGGTGCATGTCGTTTTTTCTTGAGGCAATGAGACTTGATGTTTGGGAGATTGTTGATGTTGGCTTTTCTCCTCTGAATAATCCAACATGTCTTTTCGATGACGATAGGAGAAACCTACATTTGAACACCCATGCTAAGAATGAGCTTTTTACGGCCTTGAGCCTAAATAAGTTCAATCACGTGAGCAACCTCAAAACTGCTCACGAGGTTTGGAAAATCCTCGAAGAAATTCATGAGGGGACAACAAAGATTAATGAGGCAACATTGCTCGTTGTTAGACAAAAGTATAAGATGTTTACTATGTCTCCAATTGAGTTCGTGGATGCCTTGTATACTCGGTTGAATAATATAGTGAATGAACTCAAAGGTCCCAGAATTGTGATTACTAACATTGAATTTGTAAGGAAAATGTTTAGGGTACTTCTAGAGAGTTTCGACACTCTTATAACAGTTCTCACCAACTTGGATTTGTCCTTGACTACACTGATCGATCTCTATGGGAACCTCACACCCATGAGATGCACAAGAAAGACAAACAAAGCATCATGGAGATCTCTGAACCAAAGAAGAAGAACTTGGCCTTCAAAGCCAAAGCCATAACAAATGATGAGGACGAGGACTCAAGTGATGTGTCATCCGATGGAGATCTCACACTACTTGTGAGGAAGACCCAAAAGTTGCTCCAAAAGCTCAATAAGAAGGTCATCAACCTTGACACAAAGAAAATGAGTTCCAAGTCACCAAACTTCAAGAGCATAACTTGCTTTGTGTGTCATGAGAAGGGACACATTGCCTCCTGATGTCCCAACAAGAAAAGCAAATGGGATAAAAAGAAAGATCCCAAGAACAAGAAGATGCACTTCAAGAAGCTATACAACAAGAATGGAAAGGAAGAAGCATGCTTCAGTGAATGGATGTCAAGCAATGAAAGCTTCAACTCCAACTCCGATGATGACAAGGGTGGTTGTTCCAAGGGAATAGCCGAAATAGCAATTAGAGCCATCATCCTTGTTTGATTCATTGATATACACATGCCCAGGGATAAACATGCACATAATGTTGTCCCGATTTTCACGGTGTAGATTTCCGAAGATGGATCAATAGCGTGACTTGACAAAGACTAGATTGCTAATTACAAGTCAATGCAAGGACCTGCAATCGTTGTAATTGCCTATCCAAACTCTAAGTTTCCAATCCACGCGATCACGCACAAACTTGACACACGGATTGGTCGTTCTCGAAGAACCGCCTTTGCAATTACTGAAGGAAATCACAAGAGCAATAGAGGAAAAAGATTTTCATTCTCAAACAGCAACATAGGGTTTTTGTTCAAGTATAACTTAACTTACTAAGGCCGGCAGCCTAGGTTTATGTGGTGCCTAGTGCACACAAACAGAAATGAAAAATAATTCCTAAACCTAAAGCAACTTTTGAGCGTAGATCTTTAATCGGAATGCCTCTTCTCTTGGACCTCAACTTGGAATAGCCTTTGAATTTAGAATGCTTGAATTTTGAGTGCTTTTCGGCTGGCAGACCTCCCTCACCTCTTGCTGGCCCATCTTAACATGTATGGTTGCAGCAACTAAAGCTCTTCCTCTAGTGAGCTCTCCTTCTCAATATACCAAACAATAATCAAGGTAGAAGATTTAGGTAGTAGCACATCCTCATATAAATCAATAGGAAACTTAGTAAAGAAGGAATTCACCTATACTTGGAGTTTCTTAGCACGGTTTCTTGTAATTGGACTCTTATAATTTGAACATGTGTCACATTCTAAAATTTCCTGTTCCTTTGAAAATCTTTATTAGTTACCAGATATCTCTAGGTTTTACTGTTATTTAGGTTATATATGTATACATGTATGTAGATACTATATGTACCCAACTCTGGAGGTGAGGATCTTTTAAGACAAAAAAAGTAAAAAGAGAGAAGACTTACCTGAACCATCCTGCTGTCAGCACAGAAGAGAATAGGAGCCACCTCGTGCTTCCCTGGCCTAAAAGACTAACACTTGGGTTGAAAATGCTACTTGGTCTTGTGGTGAAAAATGCAGTATGTAGCTTCTTAATCAGGCAGTGAAAAGGAAGGGAAAAGCTTCACACACGCGGCAGCTAATTCCAAAAACTCCACTGTAGTATACATGTATACACAGTAGAAATCTCAGCTCCTTCACACAACAGCAGCAACAGTGAACACCACAATTCTTCTCTTTCTTGCGTTCAGCAACAGCAACAGCAACAGCACTCCAGGTTTAAAATTTTGATCCATCTCTTCATCAGCAAGGTAGTCCATGGACACAAGGAGCACTATCCAGAGGTGCAAAAACTCCTGTATGCGCTACTGATGCCATCATGCAAGTTAAGGCAATACTTCCAAGCTCACCTTATTATGGTGCCGTCCTCATACTTATTGGGGCAGGAGCTTCGGAACAAAGAAGCAATTGGGTGTATTGCCAAGTCGGCTATTGTTGTAGGGTCAGATCTGCTCTGTTTGAATTTATAAAAATCCCTTATATCTACACTATTGCGCAGTTCTCAACTGCTTTCTTCACACACACATGCTGCTCCACTAACAAACAAATTCATATACCAAGGCAATCCCTCGACAAGACCCTTGTGTGAGTTTCCTTGCATTTGATTGGTGTCAAATAAAGACTTCGAGTTTATTATTCTTGATGATTACCATCACCTAGACGGTCATTGGAGGCTAGTGATCTCTCTACCGACGAATGTTGTTGGAGAAGTCCGGTGGTATTTGAAAGACTCAATGCTCACCTTTCCAAGGTGAAAATGAGTAATTTTAGTGGATATTGAAGTGAAACTCACGAGTGAGTGCTCCAACGAAAAGTAAGGGAGACAAGACAAGTCTCCAAGACCTCGGGAAAATTCTTCGTGTCTCTTTTCGGTTTATTTCTTGCACTTCTATTTAATCTTGTTTATATTGACCATTCATTATTCTTAATTATCATCTAAGTTTGCAAAACTTATTTAATCCCTTTAGCCATTAGCTTTTATTTAGAGTGATTGCAAACATAATTTTATTTTCATAAAAGTAAAGTCAGTTTTTAGTAAAAATTTTTTAAACAACCTATTCACTCTCCTCTAAGTCACCATCCTTAATCCTATACCTAATAACATGAGTGCAACTACATGTTCTCTCTCTGTGTATTTATTTGTGTTTTTTTCATTATGTGTAGACTAGAACATTTGGTGCAAATTATAGAGACTCACGAACCATGCAGAAGAGAATACAAAAGATCACACTAAAACGGAATGTAAAAACCTTAGCCACATAGCATAGGTTAGCACCTACTTAGGACGTGTTTGACCAAGTTTCAACTATGGTATACTACAATAAAATAAAGCTTTGGGCGAACATGCTACTTCACGAGACTACTTGCCAAGCTTTAGCTTATTTATGCTCATAAGTTGTAGTTGCTCCATCCTGAATTCTCTGGCGTATGCTCCTCCATAGATCTGCCTCCTCCCATCACAGTAACATCATTGCAAGCTTGTCGCGGTTGCATTCTTGTGGTCGTCATTGTCTTGATTATTGTCACAGATTGTTGTTGTCATGGTTGTGCCATCACAAGTCGTAGTGGTCTCATTGTTGCAAGCCTGTCACGCTCGCCATCATAAACCGTCGTCATTTCGGTCGCACCATTGCAAGCCGCGTCGCATCACCTCCTACGTGCGGTCTGTGGAGACCAAAATGGGTTTGAAAGTGAAAGAAGGGCATCCAAAAAGAATCTAAGAATCTTTTGAAGAGTTAATATATGTTCGTTAATCATATTTGTATTTTACGCTTTTAAATGGAGAAATTTTTTTTTTTTGTAAAACTAACTAGCACCCATATTTTTTTCAATCAAATTTGTGAAAATATGACACTCTTTTGAGCCTGTAAGTGCGTAAGCCCTTAAATCAGTTTATCTAAAAACTGTGTAATTCAAACATTGGGCCGGGTCACCAAAAAAGTAATCACCCCCAACCCCCCACCACACCAGCCCCGCCACCCCCACCCCCCCAGCCCCCGGCGCCGGCGCTAAAGCCAGGTTCACAGCCCGCGACCCGCCCAGGAGCCGCAAAATGGGGAAGAGAAGGCGCTTCACTCAGCTCGCCTGCACCAGCGACGACGACGAGGACGCCGCCGCGATGCTCAAATCCAAATCCAAGTCCACCCTCACCGCCGCCGGCCCGGTCTCTAAGAAGCAGCGCCGCCGCCCCGACGACGAGGAGCTACAGCTCGAGGAGGAGGAGGAGGAGGAGGAAGTGGAGGAAATGCGGGAGGAGGAAGAGGAAGAGGTGGAGGAGACACAGAACCGCCGCCGGCGAGGGCGCCGCAAGCAGAAACGCCGGGCCGACGAGAGCGACGAGGAGGCGGCGGCCGCGGCGGCTGAGGCTGCTGCTGCGGCTGCGGCGGCGGAGGATCAGGAAGGGGAGGCCCGTGAGGAGGAGAGCACGGAGGCGGTGCCCTTGGGGGATCCAGTGAAGGTCACCGGCAAGGGGAAGAAGCAGAGGACGCATTACACCTCCTTCGAGTACGAGGGCAACACCTTTGAGCTTGTACGCGCTCCTCCTCTCTTTCCTTTGTGATTAGGGTTTGCGAGGTATTGACGGTTTGGTGGGTGCTCCTTGTTGATGCAGGAGGATCCGGTGCTGCTGACGCCCGAGGACCGCAAGGAGAAACCCTATGTTGCCATCATCAAGGTCCACAATTGCAGCCCAAGTTTCCAAAATTTTCGTGAATTAGTTGGTTGTATTGTAGGTGCTAGTGCATTAATTTGATAAATTTGATGAATTTATAGCTAATTTTCTGCGGTTTTAAGGATAGAGGCTTGTGCTTGTGTTCAGAGGTAGGGTTTTGGTCTCACCCTGCCATACTATTTTCGCTACCTTTATAGTTGAGTGAATGGCAGTTTTTATGCTGGTTAAATTCCACATGTTGCTGTCCGTTGTGGGAAATAAGCGTCAGCTGGGCTATGCTGATTATGCTTTGGTGATCAATCTGGTTGTAGGGTCTAAATTGCTTGCATTGCTGCTCTCAAGTTTTCATTTGGCAATTCATTTTTTTTAAAAAATGATAGAACCTCATTCCCTGTGCTTGTTTTCAGCGTACATTCTTACTAGGTACTCGGAAGTTGGAACTAGGCTTTGTTTCATTGCCTTAGTTACATATTGATGTTGGGTTCCTACTTGGAGTGAGGACTCCTAGCTGAGTACTAGTGCATAAATTGATGTTATGATTAGGTTATCATACATCAAGTATTGCATCAAGCTGCTCTTTCTCATACCTAGCTTAGATTTCATGATCTTATTAGCTCCATTGGAGGCTTGGAGCTATTTCCTGTCTGTTGCTATTTGTGGAACCCATTTTCGCATCCTAAAAGCTGCAAGCAAAGTGCTTTCTGAAGTCTAATTATCCTTCTTTGAACAGCTTCCTTAGTAACCTGCACCTCTTTATTTTGCCATTAACAAGGAATTTTGCATCTGAGTTCTTTTATCTGGTAGGTGGCTGATAATGCTCTTTTGTTTTCCATTATACTGCCATTTGGTTTAAAGTTGCCTAAGCACTATTTACAGACAAGCAGAACATATCATCCACTGCTTTCTTTTTTTCCACTGAAACATTAGTGACCAAGTGATTTGAAAAGGAGGAGAAAAAAGGGAAAAAGCATAACAATGCCCAAGAGGAACAGATGTAGGTCTCCACCTATAAAACTTGTCCTCATAGTGCATGCAGATGTTAGAAATAATGATAAGTCACAACTCATGGCTTCTAATCTGGAAAAGCTGTATAAGAATGAGTTGGAAATTTTTTGTTAGATCTGGTGTTCATAATTAAAACAGCACAGTTAAGATCTGGCTGGTGCTCGTATTTGTGGGTAATAAGTAATGATCCCTCTATTTCGCAATATAAGTCTACTTACTGCGTGTGTGGGAATTAAGGTGTGTGAAATGAGAGGAAAAGGCATTTTAGTGGACTATAATATCCTATTAAATAAAGTTTGGAAGTGAGTAAAAGAGGTATTAATGGAAGAGTGAGAAAGAATAAAGGTAGGGTAAAGTAGTAAAATGTGTACTAAATACTGTATTGGGATTGTAAGTAGGTTTATATTGTGAAATGTTTAAAAATAGAAGATAGGCTTATGTTGTGAAATGGAGGCAGTAATTGTTTTCATCCTCCACTCCATCCTAGGGCACCAGCTGTTGATTGCACTTGCAGCACTAGGAATTGCTGCTAGCAGCGAAGTATGGCTAGGATTATTGGAACTTCGTAGAATATCTTGGACAAGGTTGCATGGAAACGGATATAGATGCAGGACATGGCACAATACAGACATGGTGATATGGTGATCCCAACAATGCCGACATAGCGACACAGCTACATACATTAAAAATAGGGAATATTAAAAACTAGACACCTCTAAAGATGGTCCATTGGAGAAATAGCACCCCAAAACACTCATAGGGTGTAGGAAACTTCAAAACAAATAATATCAGTGATAGGACACTGTCGTTGAAGTCCCTACCGTTAATTTAACAATTGGCATTAATGCACTTAGTCATTCCGATAAGACTCCATCGACGCTCTCCATCCTCTAATCGTGCTATACTCGTTGAGTCCACCCTCCATCTATATCGAGGCCGCCCTTGTTCATGTTCGTCTGCGCTAATTCTTTTGCTTTTTTTTTTGTAGAGGAGTGGCAGTGCTCTGGAGAGAATTTATTTGGATGTTTAATACTTGATTGGTAAATCTCATGATTATTAAATACTTTGATCCAATATCTACTTGCAACCATGTAATTGTAAGATGGAAAATGATATAGGTGTGGAAATTGAAACAGTAAGTTCCTGCTTTAAATAATATCATGAAGTTGGATTGCTGGTTGTAGAACCAACCCTATACCTTTTAGAACTTCATAGAGTCAGTGAACCACCGATAAATGGTGTACATGTATAACTATAGTTGTTCTGTATATGCTAGGATCTCTCCATTTATCTAACAATCTTTATGTGCTTATCTTGGAATAGGACATAACAGAAATCAAAGGGAACTTGATGGTTACTGGTCAGTGGTTTTATAGACCGGAGGAAGCTGAAAAAAAGGGTGGTGGGAGCTGGGTGGCACGTGACACACGAGAGCTCTTCTACAGCTTTCATATTGATGATGTGCCTGCAGAGTCTGTTATGCACAAGTGTGTGGTCCACTTTATTCCTCAGCATAAGCAGTTACCCATTCGAAAGCAACACCCTGGATTTATTGTTCAAAAGGTATATGACGCAGTTGCGAAGAAATTGTGGAACCTAACAGACAAGGATTATGAGGATAACAAACAACATGAGATTGATCTTCTTGTTAAGAAAACAATGGACCGTATTGGGGACCTTCCCGACCTTGGATCTGAAGGCATGCCTGCTGACACTACTGATCAGCTGTCAAATAAACGAAGCCTACGGAGGAGACCTTTGAACCCTATAGATGTCTCAAAAGATGCTCCGACTGGCAAATCTGATCATTTCACAAAAGCAGAGACACCTGGAAGTGACACGCTAAAGAATTATGCCATCCTTTCTAAATATAAAGCACTCACTGGTGATCAGGTTCGTGATAAGTGGCTTGATAAATTCGTAGATGCTATTCCACTAGCATTCAATACAAAGGAAAGTGCTTTACAAGATCATAAAGGTCCCGCTGGTGCTGCTCATGGTGATCCTACTACTGCTGTGAACAAAGGTTCAACTAATGGTGCATGTGCAAAGGACAATGGTTCTAGTGTAAGTTGTTTCTTTCATTATAATGGGAATGATTTGAACCCATAGGTCGATTTTTGATTTTTTTTTAAAAAATAATCATTTTAAAAAGAATTAAAAGCATAGACCCTTGGCTGCTTTATTTTCACAAAATGAACTCAATCTGGTGGCAGCAACCTATGGCACAGAATGAAGTGTTGGAGTTCCCCGACGAATAGTGTGTGTTACATTCTGATGTGGTCAAACATCTCATTTGTACTTATTTTACACAGAGGAATTGAGCAGATGCCCTGCAAATGTAGCTTACTTTAAAAATGCCCCTCCAAATAAGAAATACTAGAATTACCCTTCCAAAAGTGCTAACAGAATCTGCTCATTTGGGTTCACGTGGGAAACGCCGTTGCTTGTGGCATTATCATGTTTGGCCTAGTGCCTTGTGTGGCATTGCAAAGGGTCCATTTTGTGAAAATAAAGCAGTTCAGCATCCATTGTTTTATATTTTAAAGAAATGATTATTAAGAAATTCGTTGATTCTCCCTTAGTTTTCTCTTGTCTTCATATCTAGTTGTTGTCATTAATCATGCCAAAAGGTTATTAGGTCTCATATATCCAAGGGTGGCATATAACAAATTTTCCTTATTCAATTTTATACAAATTTTCCTTATTCAATTTATATCAAGTTATGTGGTGTCACTTAAATTGGCTTGATATTATTTAAGGTGAATCATATAACAAAACCTCCCTGCATTTTTAATTTTGAATATGAGCCTCTTACATTTTACTCAGAGTTGCAGGCCCCTATATATTTCGACAATCAAATTGATAAAATTTCCAATATGTTTCTTATATGATACGTGTGAGGTGGGCAGGACTTCTCATCCTTAGTCTAAATGCACCATGTTCATATAGTAAGGCCACAAATTAAGACTCCACCTAAAAGAATGTCTTCTCGCTTGCACATAAAAGTCCTGTATGTGGATTTTATTATGTGTATGTAATCCACTTAAGTTAGGGAGGAGGAACTTTACCCACTTATCACATGTTACGCACAAACCACAGGAAAATTCGACCAAATTTGATGATAGAACACATGGAAGAGGCTAATTGTGACTAGGAATAAAATGTAAATGGCCTATATTCAAAACTGAAAATGCAGGGCCATTATTGTAGAAATCCTGTAAAATTCAAGGGGGTGTTAGGTAATCCCCATCCAATGCAAACACCACCCCCCTCTTCTTAAAATGCTTATCATATTATAATGCCGTGAGTATAAAATTAGCCAGTACGACTTCAATTATTGATGCATACTAGTAACAACAGTTGTCAGTACCCAGCATGTCAGCCAGTATAACCAATAGAGTGAGTAAATTATTTATGGCCATTTGTTGATGCTGCTACATTTTAAGTTTCTGTTTAAACTGGTTATCTTAGATAAACTGGAAGAAAGAAGACATGCAAAATCAAAAGGTTGGATTATAGTTCCTTTAGTGTTCACAAATTATAAGGACTGCCTAGCTGCACATGGATTAAAGACTTAGGTTAGGGATGCATAGGCCTGTAGATCACATGCTTGTGCCAGCCCTCTTCATAGAGACACCTTAAGCACTGAGCATAACTTGAATTGATTGGTCTTGGTCTTGCAACATAAGCTGTCAGTACCATGTTTCTAACTTTGGTTAATTCTGGCAAGCTAAACTCCAAATATTTTCAGCAATGGTCCATCTTTTTGGGCTACTATTACATTCCTAGTTGAAAAATATTGCATGCATCTTTTATTGTTAGACCTCCTTTTTAGTTTTTAAATGGGTCTCATATTTTTTCCTGTTTTCTCTTTTGGTTCATCTAATGTGTTCTGTTGATTGTGGTCTCTCCATCATAAAAGGATGTTTATTAAAGACACATTCCTTCTGTTTTCCCTCGGATGTTTTCTGATGCTGACTTTATTTTCAGGATAATGGAAAAGCTTACACACCTGATGTGGTTGTTCCAGTAATGGCTTCCGTGGAAAGATCTGCACATGAAGCTCTTGGCTCTGATTTCCAGAAGTATAATCAGAAACTGAGGCAATTGTTGTTCAACATTAAGGTACAGGAGTTTTATTCACCCCTCTTGGGCTTCTGTTTTCTGTGAATTTCTATTGCATTGACATAAATCAAGGACTGTTGAATAATTATACATGTAGCTGAACTTTTGCCAATTGTTGAGGATTCATCCTAGGCCATATTGAGATTTGAAACTTGTTAACTGCCATTAGCCTGGGACCATCTTACAGTAGATATTTATGTAGCCAATCGATATAATGTATCTGCTGACCCACAGCATACAACATGTTAAAGGTTCCCAGTATTTACATTTTATCAATATGGGTTTCATGTCTTTTAAGTTTTTGAATATTTCAGATTGCTCAAGTTCAATTCCATTCACCAAAATGTATTGTTTAATCTTGAACTTTGAATTGGTCTGAAAAGTACCTATTTGAGGATATCTTGTTCTAACTGCTATATGTATAAAAATACCAATAATCAAGATTCCTGTATGTTTATGTACATTTGCTTGCACCAACTCTATTATATTATTTCATAACTAGCATTCTGTTTGTCTGACCGTAAATGGCCCTATAGTTGTGAAACCATGGTCATTCCAAGCACCACTTGCTTTCTACCACATGCACTACATCAATATTCATGTATGTTTTAATGTATTGTTCATGTACAATCCCATTATATATCCAAACTTTGATGCTGTATGTACATCACCATAAAGACATCAAGTAAAGCCAAGTGAAGATGTAGATAGTTTGGTATCTCCTTGAACTTTACAGCACCTTCTACCACACTATCACTAAAACCCATTTGTGTGTCTACCTTCTCCAATATGATTGTATGCACTCCACATCTGCGACAGACTCATGTGTATAATTATCTTCTTCTAATGAATAATCATAGTACTATAGTAAGCACTAGCTTCACATATCATTGATTTGGGGTGCAAATTGTTAAGTCATCCTAGAATATAATGAGGTCAATATGGAGCCTCTTTTGCAATTGTATCTATTTTACTTAGATGAGACTAGGAATTATTTCATATAAAATTTTTTTACTGTCAATCATTCTCCTTTCGGACTACGTGCCGAGAAATTTTACTAGGTTGAACATCAATATAATAATTTTATAATGCTGGGGCAATGTTTTCATCATTTTTTTTCTGAAAATATCATAATGCTGTTTCATAAGGTGAAATTTGGATATGCATTCCAACAATTTATCATGTGTACTCTTAACCATTCAAAATTTTTTAATTCATGCAGTCTTACACTTATGTGTTTTCTCTTGATCTGTAGAGTGACATATCATCTTTATTTTGATACACAGAATAGTCCTATACTAGCCAGACGGTTGATGAACAAGGAGCTTGATCCTCCAGTTCTCTTAACAATGTCTCCTGATGAGCTAAAGGTTTGAGCAACTTTTGCAGAATTTTACATTTTTGTCCTTAGGAATTGTACTTTTCAGTCTCCTTATAATGACACACGATTGGCTTTAATCTAGTAAATAAGCTAAGATTGCTGAAATTGACACAGCTCTCAAATTTTATAATTAGAAAAAGGCTACGATCTAGAGGAACAGCCATTATTTCAATGTTCTTTAGCTGGTACATACAATAGAGGCCATTTTTAGTATCTTAAGATAATGTGGCCCTTTTTTAGGCAATAGGCATAATCTGGATCGAGCTTTTTAACATTGTACTTGCTGCCATGTGCAAACTGAAATTAGAGGTTAGAAATTCTGTCCATACTGACAGCACTGTATAAAAATTTAATAGGAAGTTTCTTATCCTTGGGAAAGGTAGGAAGGCAGGAAGGCCGAGGTAGTCAAAATCACGACTATGTAGGATTGATTTTACCTTGATACAATCGAATTGTGAAATCGAGTCATGAAATCTTAGGTTCTTCCAAATTTCTAAAACAGCTACTCTCTCTACTTATAAATGCATGTCGTTTTAGGCTCTTGCACAGGAATTACGATGTGGCTTGAAATTACTAGTCTAACCTATTTAAGTTTGTATAGAGCATTAATTATAGTTAAGTAAGTTTTTGATTGATTTATGGATGGGGAGGGCATAAAGGGAACAAATTTGGGAAATTCTCCTCGAAAACGTTGAGTGACATACATTTATAAATGGAAGGAGTATGTTTTATTCACAATCTTTTTATTTTGGCTATGCTTTATACCTTTTACAACTTTATTTATACAGACTATATAATAAATTTTGGAATGTCTCTTTTTTTTTACATTGGTTACAATTTATAAAATGAAAATACAAATCCATCCTTTATACAAGTTAATGTGGACTTACTTCATTCAATGACTAACAATATACTTTTGTATCATTATCTATATCATAACTTATTTTAACAATGTATCATTTTGTTACCTTGTTCCATAAAATGTGACAACAATGCTAATATTAACTAACTTTTACATGACTAATAGGATTGGTAGACTAAGATAGCTTCGTTCATAAGATCCATATTGTGACCCTACAAGAAATATTCTTAGAATCGTTTCCATTTTAAGATTTTATCAATTTAAGGCTCTAGCCTTTTCGCTCACGTATAATCATAGAATCCTTTAATTCTAAGGCTCGGATCGCGATTCTAATAACCTTCCATCCATCAATCATGGGTGATGGACGACTTGGATTACACAAACCCACTCATAAAGGAGCCCACCAATATACACCCATCAATCTGATTGCCTGTTCTAGAGCAAATGGTTAGATCGATCTTCATACCTTCCCCAGGATAGGAAGGTTCTGATGAAATTCTTGTCCAATAGCCCCATGTGAAGCCCACCAAAGAACTGTGTGGACTGTAGATCAGACCTATCCACTAGAATAGCAGGGAGATATTTTGTTATATATTACCATTCTCCTTTCCTCTTTACTTTTTTCCATTTGGTTTGGAATTTTGCCTCTTCTGGAAATGTTGTATTAGTTTGCAACTACTTTCTTTCTGGGTTTTTTATGTTGTAATTTTTTAAAGAACTGAACAAAGGGTTATAAAAAAAGAAATAACTGAAAAAAATTTATTTTTCACATTTTTCTAAAAGTAAGGAGGTATATACAGCCACTTATTTACTAACAGGCCAGCAGTTTGTACATGTTATAGGGTAATCACTTGTTAAATGCTGCTGCCAAAAGCCATGGGAATTGGAGTAATAGCATTCAACTTCTCACTATGTCATTCCATTCTATGGCCCATAAGCCTTCTCTAAGTCAGGTCCAATCCATATTTGACACCGGGAAAATGAAATGTGGTTCCTTTGCTGGTTTGGGGAACTCATATTTTTCCCAACTTGGTTAGAGTATGTATTTGGTAAGGCAGTTAGCTAAAGGTATATTGCCTTTCACTTTCTAGGGAACCCAATTGAGAACCAAATTGGTTCTCCCACATAGTGTCAATTCTACTGGCAAAAAAAGAGTGCTTTCTTTTTAAAATTGGGCCCACTCTAGAGAGTGGAGAGTGATGCAAAACTTTTACAACCAAACACCTGACCTAGCCATGCTAGGCTTCAACTGTTCTACTTAAAGTTATGAAGCTGCCTTATTTGTGACTACTATCAAGATATAATGCAATGGTTACGGCTAATCTGCTATTGTATCTTAGATATAATGCAATGGTTGGGGGCATCATGTTCGCATGTGTGTTATGTAGTTGCCCCATTATTACAATGTAATGGTCATGTTTGCTCACAGAAGCGTCCTTAACTATAAAATAATCACTTGTCATATTTTTGTCACTTCCAATCAGGGAATTTTTTTTAGAGTAAATTGCACTGTCAATCTCTGAGGTTGTACTAAGTTTCACTTAAATCCAAGAACTTGAGGGCTTTACATTTGGGTTTATAAGCTCTCTAAGTGATTCACTTCACACATTCTTTCACTAGACATGTTGAGGTTGTACTAAGTTCACTTAAATCCAAAAACTTGAGAATTTTACATTTTGATTTATAAACTTATGTAAGTGATTCACTTCACACATTCTCTCATTGGACGTGTTGAGTTGAGAGGAATCTGACGGGTCAGTGATGAGATGATGAGATCCAAGTGGTAGACATGAAACTAGTTTAGCAATTTGCAATATGGTCCTTTAATTGTTAGAAATTGCATATAAGCCAAAAACTGCACCTTTGGTACGCATCCATGCATGGAACCCAACATGCATGAGACATCAACCACAAACAGCAACAATGAAGATGCTACCTTGTATTGCCAACGACGTTGCCCTCTTAGCCATCATCAACGCCAGGTGCGTCATGCTGTGGCTCTACTTTGCTCGGTCTTTGAGTGCTCCACGTCGACAATTGCTTCATGTTGGCGTCAACGACTACGAATGTTGTGATCTCCACACCGAGGTTGGAGGTATCAGCGTGCATCTGGATGTGCACCATGGAGCAACTATGGTTCCACGGAGCGGCCATTGTCCAATGCATTGAGGGGATGTTTGCTTTTAGGATTGCCCTTATTTTAGAATTATTTGAATGTTTGTGTTGGGTTAGTAGAATGGAATGATCTGGTTCTAGCATTAATCCATTCCACAATAGGTGGAATTGAATACAAATTATGGAATGGTGCCATCCAATTAATTTTGTGGAAGGACCATTCCATTCAAGATTGATGGATCTACGCTAACATGGGATGTTTTTCAAACCAAACAACCCCTGAAGCTCACGTTAATGCCCCATCAACCTCAAAACACAAATGTACTGACATATACACAAGATTTGGAGGGAAAGTAGAAAAAGGAGGGAAGAAAATGGAGGAAGTTAGAGATATGACGGGAGGAAGCCGTCCTTTTTGCCACCAAAATTTGATAGGTGGGCTCCACATTGCAAAAGAGACTAGAAAAAGCATAAAAAAAAGAGGACTGAAATATAATATCTTAAAAATCCAAGGACCAAATAGAAAAAACTTCAAGTAAACTAAGGGGACATCTAGTGTCTTTGTATGGCAACCTTCCACTTTATCATTGGCTCATCAAATTCCTACCAGCTCAATGCATCTAAGAGAGAATTTGTGAAGTGAATCACTTATGCGAGTTCATGAACCAAAATGAGAAGCCCTCAAATTCTTAGATCTAAGTGAAACTTTGGTACAATTCGCCAACTAGGCGTCCGGTCTCCACCAATCAAACGCCAGGCCCTCTCACCTTGCTTGGGGAAGCCGTCACCCCTGTCCCCACCCATCGCAGTAGTTGATTCTATCGCCTCACCCCCACTCGTCATAGCAGGTTATCGTCACACCCAACTATGATAGACGGCAAGTTCGGCGAGTGCATGTCTCATTTGGAGGGAGGAACGCGATGGCACCAACACGATAACACAATGCCTTCGACGGTGAGTCGGAGGTGGCCAGGGGTTAGGAGACGATGGCTCGCCAAAGAGAGACGGTCGCGTAGCGGCTAGGGTTTCTAGTAGTTAGATCTATTTTTTTAGAGGAGTTAAATCTGTTTGAGTTAGATGTGGCAGCTAGAGTTTCCAGGAGTTTTTTGGTTGTCTTCTTTTCAGAAAACCCCATGAAAACATCACTATACACATCCATGTCTTTCCACCTCATGCATATATGCGTTTAAGCCCCTGGTTGTTCCATATTTTCACAAATTTAAACTAACTTGCAGCATATATAATTTACCGTCTAATTGTCGCCTAGGTAGTGCCTAGTCGCCTAGGCATCCAGGTGGTACCGAGCCACCTTGCCTCGTCGAGGGCCATGATAGCCATGCAATTTACTCTTTTTTTGTATCTTACATATTACAATTGTAGCATATTTAAGAGTTGAAGATAAACCATTATATATTGTAATTATTACATGTCTTGTATATTCAATACATAATACAACCTCAAATATTAGAACAATTGTAATCTGTAACAATATTGTCAGTTCATTTAAAGGATATAAACATTTGCACCAAAGAAAGTTTTCAGTTTATTAGGAAAACAATCAACCAACTGATTACTAAAAGAAGATATTAAATGTTCTTTAAGGTATGCCTAGAGCTAACTCAAGCTACTAAAAATTGTATCATAGTTCATTGATTGGGAGTGAGGCAATGTTTACTTATGTAGTTATGTGAAGTTTGAACTTTTATTTATTTTTACGTATTATTGTGTAAATAAAAAATGATCTATAATTTATTTCTTAGAATGTTGTAAAGGCTTGGGAAGTGTAAAATAAAGTGCCAAATTATAATTTTTGCATAAAACATAGGTATTTCAAAAAATCTAGTAAAGCTAATGTTTTACAATTAATAATGATTCAATTTTGCTAACACAAAATTGATTATACCTAGTCTCAATTATGACTACTACGCTTATTAGCTCTATATTTTGTTGGCTATTGTTTGGAATTGGGTATATACAGCTTACATAGCACGGACACTCTCGAAACCATAGAACTGGTGTCAGACACCGTATCGGACACAATGACAAGCCTTCTAAGGCTTGTCCAAGGTGTGTCCGATTATTTCTTAAAAAAATCCAATTTTAATTGCCAACACATGATTGGCACATTTCCAGCACACCATGGGTGGGTGCAGCCCCATCGCAAAACATGTGTATTGCCAAACCCTATCTCTCATTACCTTCACCTCAGCACCTCCACACATCAACTGTCTATATTGCAAAAAGAAAGACATGACCTAATCCTATTCTTTTTAAGGTAAATGACATTTCAAAAGGGTCAAATTAGTCCCTTTACTTTGTGAACCAAGTCATATTAATCCTTTTGATTAAAAATCTAATTTAAAAATATGACAGCATCTGTAATATGTTGACCGGGAAAACATAAGATGCCATATCAGCCAAGTTTTTTGAATCAAATAATTTGTTGAAGATTGGAGTTGCAAGAACTTATTCATGAACCATTTTGTCAATGATTGGTGGTGGTATGGGAGCTTAGATGGTTTAGATGCGCCTATTGAAAGGTTTAAGTCTATCATACCAACATACACACATGCCACTTCATATTCTAAAATTGGGTTTTTAATAAAAGGACTATTTTGACCCATTTCACAAAGTAGGGGGACCAATTTGGTTTTTTTGAAAGTAGAGGGACCTAAATTAGCTTTTAAGTAAAGTAGAGAGACCAAAAGTATTATTTACCTTCCTTTTATATAAACTAGGGGTGTAATTGGATTTAGACGTAATCGGATAATCCAGATACCGAATCCAAAAAACTAGATTCGGATGTTTTTTCAGATATCTGATTATATAATCGGATTCAAGTTCGGATATATATCCGATTATTTTTTCGGATTCGGATTTAGTATAGGATATTGGTTTTGAAGTCGAATTCGCATTCGGATGATATACACATCCGCTTAGTAATTTAGTAGTTTTTTGTTTTGCATTTTTATCATAGTAGTAATTCTAAATCATGCTTTATATTGTAATTATATACTTGGGAAAGTGTTTTTTTATCATATTATCTTTTGAACCCAGTAAAAAAAAAGTAGAAATAAAATTATGTTAAAAACTTAAAATAGCATTATAATCCGTATAACATTCAAATTCAATCCAAATAGAGTAAAAATCTAATTCGAATTCGTATTCGATAACTATCCAATTCGTATTCAAATTTGAGTATGTCCGAATTCGTATTCGAATTCGATTAAAGATATGATAGGATTTGGATTTGATACAACCACTATCCGATTTGAATCTACTCCGATTACACTCCTAATATAAACTAGTTGTCTTTGTTATATTATTGATCAACATAGATACTATAGTAGGATTGGGAGAAATATATATACATATTATTTTTTTTTGTAGATTGCCACGCCGCTGTTTTGGCATTTTTGGTAAAATGCTGTATTGCCATGTTCTTGTGTTGTGTCCAGTGTCTGTGTTTGTATCCATGCAGCAGTTTGTTGTCTGACTATGAACTAGATTGTATTACTCTTTAATATCTCAACCTGATGTGCTCTGGTAGTAAATCTTATATGTGAAAGCTTCATTCACCAACTTGAGTAATAAAAAAAACAATGGTGGCCATCGCCAGGTATTTAGTTGGTTTTAGCAGATTCCGTGCTGACAATGTAATATGAATTCCATTCAAGTATCTGAATTGTGTGAAATATATTTCCACATTTCTGAAGCTCCTATTGCTGATAGTTAATCAAGCATCGTTTCGTAGAGTTTTGAGTCCTCTCCACCCTAAAGCAGCCTTCTCTCCTATACATGCATTTTTCATTTGTAGTGTCTTTATGCACTGCAATTTTGATGAGAACACTCATAGTCATCATGTGCATGATTAGCAGAATATTATGGGTAAAAGAAACATCATTCCATATATGGTTCCTGGTACTTCATCATATCTACTTCCCTTTTTCTATGGTTTTATGTATTTATCTACTGGTAAACTGATGTTTGAGCATTTCAGGCTGGGTTGACCGCAGCAGAGAAAGCAACATCCGAACCAGAAGAGTCAAGGCAGCTGCAGGTATTGTATGCCCTGTGCTTACCAACCTGTGGAAAAGAAACTTTACTTCAGCTGTACTTCGCAACCCGTGCAAAAGAGAAAAAGTAGTGATATTTAGCACAATAACCGGATTTTTAATGGAATTATTCACTTTGCCTTTTCTGAATTTGCCACTTGTCTTAATTAGATGACTGATGCACGATGTGAAAGATGTGCGGAAAAGAAAGTAGGCATATCTGAGATTATTCATGCTAGCCATGGAGATCGCTATCAGGTATGTGAATGTTTGTAGGCTTTACTGTAGCTTGGTTATTTTTTTTGCAGTACAAGGTGAGTGCATGTTATTTTAATTCTGAGACTATACATTTAGACCATTCAATATTATACTTTGCTTTTTACAGCTATTTCTTTCTAAAATGTGAGCAGTTTTGTTGGTAACTTTGCATTTGAGAGCAATAACTTGCACTGATTTTTCTGGGAAGTGAAGCTTAAGCCTTTACAACCATCAAAGGAATCTGATTTTGTGTATGGTCATCTTATTCCATCAAGTAGCATGTTTATGTGCTATTGTTGAAAGAAATGCTTTAAGAATTTAGACCATTTTACTTAATTTTATATCTGAGTTTTAGATGTTTTTAGTCTACAATTGTTTTCACTAAGAATACTAATAGTACTTTTATGCTTCACTCAAGATTTAGCAACATGGAAATTCTTGTTACTAAATTTGTTAAGCTTAGGAAAATTCCATAATAAAAACCCAAAAAAATAAAAGAAATAACCTTACCGGCGAATTCCATGCAATTTCCTTTTACCAAGTATAAAAGATTATTTCCCTTTTTAGAAGACAAATTTTTGCATCTACATTATCTATTACGAAGTGCAAGAGAAAATGCTATCACAAAACTTGATTAGATTCATACTTGTTGACTACATTTCATACTATATCCACATAGTACAGTCAAAAGTCCATGACACCAATATTACCTACTAATAGGTTGCTATTAATGGATGAAACATAGTATTTTTTTTATAATTAAATGGGAAAACAACCGGCAAATTGGAGTTCAGTTGATTAATTATTCAATATCGTTAAAAGCCCTCCGAGTGTGATATATGTGATTGTTTGCTTGCTGAACCCAACTAGTCATATACCTGGCAGCCCCTTTTTTACAACACTGTTGTAACATGTCAAATAGTCGTGAGTGGCACTCTATGAAGCACGGACGCTTCACCCTGCTAGCTTGTCCGTGTCTGGACATAGACACGTGTCAGGGAAGTGTTCACTAATTTTATATTTAAAAAAAGAATTTATTTTTCAGACACGGCTGGCCCATGATGCACTCTAGGCCCAATAGGCAAGTCCAATGAGGAATGCTAAGATCTCTAAATGGTCCTTCTGGTTTTACAGTTTATTTTTGCCCATTTTGGCTTAATCATTGTCAGTTTGTTTCTTAGTCTATTTGTATAGGAAATGGTGATATTTTGTTACTGTTTCTATCCATTTCTTTCAATTACTACACATAGCAATCTGTCAATCCATAAGGTCTGTTAAGAATTAAGAAATCCTGCAACCTATCAATCCATAAGTCCTGTTAAGAATTAAGAAGTCATGCAATCTATCAATCCATAAGGCATTAAATATGTTTTTTTTATTTTCAATATATATATAACCCTGTCCCGTGTCCTTAGTTTTTGAGAAATGTGTCATGGCCTTGTGTCCATGTTGTGCTGTGTCCGGTGTCCGTTGTCCGTGTCTGTGCAACTTAGGTGGCACTCCTTGGAGTAGAAAAGCTTTTAGCTCATGCACGCAACTAAACGGTTGCTCATTTCTTGGTGAATCTATGCTATGCATGCTATCCATAAGCACATCATAGAGCAATAATCCAACAAAGAACGTAAGTGATGCACCTAATTATTTTTTTGCCAGAATTTTGGGTGAATTAGAAATATATTTGCACGATTTTTTTAAGGGAAATGTTTATTTGAGAAGAACAGCAATGAAGTGGACTCTATACACTAGTCAATTTATAAGTGTTGATGCAAAGTTGTACAGTTTATCTGTGCATTCCTTTGTCAATGTTACCCTGTTTCATGACTGTTTTCCTTACCAAAATTGCTTTATTTGTCAGCTTGAATGCATTTCGTGCGGCTATACATGGTTTTCTTCCAGAGATGCCATCTCGTCACTGTCAGTGGATGCTCCAAGTACTTGTGGGAATGTAGGCACTGCTCCATGGGCGACAGCGAAGTTCGATGTCCTTGAGAAGCAGCTTGTGAGCCCAAGAGAACAGCCGGACAAGCCTCCTGCTGATGTTTACCAGAAGAGCACGGCAGCTTACGTGCCTACACTAGAGAAGCAGAAATCGTTGAATAAACCAAAATCAGATGAACCAACCCCTGTACCTGCAGCTAATCGTGAGTAAATCATATGCAGGGTGCATACCTCTGTAGCAGTGTTAGACTATAGGAAGCTCCAGAGATTATACCTGTACAGCTCTAATATGTCAACTTTTGAACTGCCCCTTCTATGTTTTAAGTTCTAACCTGCACGAACTGCTTTAGCGTAAGTCTTATGCATGTAATCATATCTTGTAAATAAGTGGGATTAGCTTTTCCTGTTACCGCTGGGTTCTTTCTATTCTCCATCTCCTAGCTAGCTGTGACGAAAGAAACCGGTTGAGTTGGAATCAGGCTATGGTTGTGAACAAAGTTATATACAAAACCTTACCTGTGTCACAAAACCAGAGCTACTTGATGGGAAAGCATCTCTGCTTCAAATTGCGGCCCTCAACATGTTTGGTTAGACATTAAAGGTCTGTTTGGTTACTTCAGTCTCTTAAAACTAAAATATTATGAAATTAGAGTTTTGAAAAGAGATACTGAGATTTTATTTTTTGAAACTGAAATATTCATGGATGTTTGATTGAAAAGAAAATACTGTGCTCTGACGAGATGAAGGCGGTGGTGGCCAACACCGCCATCTGCCTGTGCTGCGCCTGGAAAGGCAATCTCAACAAGGTGTTCGAATCCGTCCCACCCATCTCCATCATCCCCTTCCGCATGGACCTCCTACTCCCCATCCAATGCGACGTCTAGATGCCCATGCAGAGCCTCCTCCAATGCTACTTCCAGCAAATCCCGCCACTTATGTACCAAAAGATTGTGTTCCCGGGCTGCTCGTCTCGCACCGCCTGTACCACGCCACCCGCCACTGTCGTCACTCCCGCGCCGCTCGTCCCGCACCCCTTCGCACGCACACATACAGTCTCAGTTTTAAAACTTAAGCAAAGTTTCTGTTACAGAGAAAAAACTGGGTTTTGAGAGCAAATTGTGGTATTTTTACTTTTATTTTTTTCATCCAAACACAACTCTATTTTTTTTATCCAAACACATATCTATGTTTCATACTAGAGTTTTACATTATAAGTGTACAATACTGAGGTGCCCAAACAGACCCTAAACCGTTTTTTTGGTTTGTAAGATATAAAGGGTGGAATTGAGAACAAAAGGTAGGGATGATCTTACGCTGCTAGCAGCGGCCACACCACCACATGCGTGATGCACGCCTCCACCGAAGCGCCTCTGCATGCGATCCACATATCGCCGCCGTTGTCGGCCAACAGCCGCGTGACGTGGTAGACCGGAATCGCCATCCGAAGCAGCCACACTCGCCGTGGCCCGAACCCACCAATCATCTCCATGCACCACCACGTGTCGCCTTTGTGGCCCGAACCCACCGCAGCCGTGCCGCTCGATCCGCGGCCCTCACGCTGTGTGCGCTCGAAGCGCCGCCGCACCGCCCGATCCGCGTGCCCATAGCTGCTGGTCGCCCATAGCTGCCGCTGATCCATCGACAACCTCGAGACCGAAGCTGCCGTCGGTCGCCCGCAGCGATCTCCACTACACCACTGTGGCTAGTCGCTGCCGCCAATCCCTTGGTAGCACCGTGCGCTCGAAGCTCCACCGCCGCGATCGCCACCATGCACTTGAAGCGCTGTCGCCGCGGATCACCTCGCCGTTGCATCGCCCGATGCGCCGTCGCCGGGCCACTGCAGCTGCCTCGTCGATCGCATGCCATGCCCCTTCCCCTTCCCTCGCGCTCCCGTGCATGCTGCCAAAAGCATTAGGGTTATGGTTTTTAGTGGCAGTCGGAAATTCTGCAATTTGGCCCTTTGGTTTTTATGAATTTATAGGAAAATGTTTTGGACAAAAGAGCCCCTAGTTTTCGAAATTTTACAGTAAATACTGTGTCGGCTGGAAATTTTACAAATTCCCAATGTTTTTCCAAAAACTTAAAATATGGGTTTCCACCTTTGTAATTTTCAATTTCAACCCATGAATATTTTATTTCCTTGTAATTTTGTCCACTGGCTTTATGCAATCCTTGAAGAATCGCTTTACCAGTAAAAGATCATGGCAAGAAAATCTCTAGTCAAAGAGCCAAGTTAGAAAATCAATAGACGTAAACGAATCTATTATATGTATGAATGCTAGGGTCATTCATCCCACACACATCACACACTAGAATACTTGGCTCAAACTTCTCAAAGAATGCTAAAAGATAAGATGGGACAAGAGACCAAGTGTGAAGCACATCACGCCATTTTTCCTGAAGCAAACATAGCTGCCTATCAAAGTCTACAATTCGAGAACGATGATGATCTGTGACTCACCCGAAAAGCGTGCTTTTGAGTAATAACTGTAAATGAATGGTTGAATGTTGAGCACTTGAAAATCAAATCCACGAGGAACAAGTGTATTTGTTTTTCAAATTAAGATATTTTCAACTAAATTAGAGTGAATTAGGATTGGAAGACTACAAATAAGACTACGACTAAATTCCATGAAACTAGGGTTTTGAAGGCGAGAAAATTTCAAATTATGAAAACTAGGGTTTTAGAAACAGAAACAGTGAAATTAGGGTTTTAGAAATTAGAGAGAAAAATCTAGGGTTTCGAGAGTTTCAAAACCATTGGCTGTAATTTCTAGCAAGAGTTAGTGAATGCAAGGATTTTCGAAGATAGATTAAGTTGTTGGTATGGTTACCGATGCAACAGTCAGAGGATCGTTTCCATAGGTCAGTTTAGCGAGACCCTCTCTCTTGTTCTCAAATTCTACGTTAGAGCACAATTGCTCAGTTGAAAGAACTTAAGAACTCTCTTAAATTTCTTGTTAAAACTCAGCCGTTACACATCTCGCTCAGTTGTAGAAATTAAGATTTAGAGAAAGAAAACTCAAGAAATCAAGATAAATACTTAAAATATCCGGATTAAGTCATATGTAACCCTGAGGGATTCTTGCAAAAAGCCATCAAAACAAAGAAATTGCAAATAATTAAGAACTTACTGAATTGCATAAAATAATAAAGAATGATGTTCAAGTCGACTTACAAATTGAAGAATGAATGAAAATTAAACTAAAATTATCCCTAAACTAACCTAAAGTAAAGAGGAGAGCTAAACTAAACTTTTTTAGATGATAAACTAAACAAAAATCTCTCTTTTTATAGTCCAAAATTCCTAAACTGATACTATTACAACTCCTCAAAAAGAACAATTTCACATAGATATCCAAAACATAGCAAATAGGGCGACCTACAGGGCACGGGACCGATTGGGCCTTGAATGGGCCCTTTGGACACATTTGCTGGACCTGATTAGGCCCTTGGGGTACACGAGCAGGGATCCAACTAATACGCCTTGAGCGGGATGCATTTTAATGATACTACAAATGAATGGTTGAATGTTGAGCATTGAAGGATCGAGATCCACGAGAAACAACTGTAATCGTCTTTTAAATTAGAAGTTTGCCGACTAAATCGAAGTGAATGAGGGGTTTGAAAACTACAATTAAAACTATGGCAAATAAAGCAAGAAAATTGCAAGTGTTTGAAAAGTTAGGGTTTAGAAAGCGAAAAATGGCAAATTAGGGTTCTAGAAATCAAGAGAGAAAATATAAGGTTTCGGGAATTCCATATCATCGGGCATAATTTCTGACAAGGGCTAGTGAACTGCAAATCAATTTCAAATATTTTCCAAAACAGATTAAGTTGCCGGCACGGTTGTCAGAACAATAGTCAGAGAATTACTTCCACGATTAAATTTGACGAGAGCCTCTATTGTTCAAAGTTCCAGAAAGAACTAAAGAGCTCCCCTAACTTCACGTCAGATTTCAGTTGTTACATATCTCACTCAGCTATGAAATTAGGTTTTAGAGGAAGAAAACTCGAAAAATTAAAATGCAAGATTTGAAGATAGAGTCAAAAACAGAAATCACGCCCCCGGTTAGGTCATTCCTAATCTTAGAGGAAAATTACTCAGAGCAAATGAAATCAGACAAAACAATGTGAAATTAAAGGGAACTTACTTAATTGCATGAAATAATGAAGATTCTCTCCCCACGTCGGCTCACAAAGAGACTAAGAACAAGAACGAGAACAAAACTAGAAGTAAGAGGATTGTAAACTGACCTAGAACTAAAACTAAAGTGTCAGAACTATGGGTGATGGGTTGTTTTATTGCAAGATTGAAAAAATACAAAAAATTGAAAAAAAAAATAGAAAGAAAAACCAAAACAAACCGAGAAGTGTTGGAAAATCCAGGAACCGATCGATTCCCAACATCTTGACTGGGTCCGAGATACTCACTGAAAACCAAAAGTCGAACCTGCATGCAATACACTTCTTGGAATATTGGCCGAAGTTATCACTAAAACTAAAAATGGGTTGAGTCTGATTGAGCTTGTCTCAAGTCAGTTCATGACACATATACAGTTCAACCAACATGAATATGACATAATTCTTAAAATAGGTCATATGATGGTAATCCAAATAGTCACCGTTATTAAATAGATCAACACCACACAACGCGACATAGATCAATTTTTACTGTAAAATTATTAAATGGATCAACACAACAGTATTGACACTGACTCACACAACAAAAATAACACGACCATTCGTGTGTACACCATTCGAACATTTTTTGCCAAGTGCAGAGACCTAATGGCACTTTTGAGTGGGCAGACCTGAAGGAGGATTTACTCGAAATGCTGGTGCGACTATTCGTGTGTGTGCCACCAACTCATCTTGTCATTTTGATTAAAAAAAATTGAAAACACGTCACATAAGCAATCTATGAGATATACTGACAGAGGTAGCCTTTCGAACATTTTAACAAAGTGCAAGCATCAAAGTTGCACTTCCAAAATGGGACGCCCTGACGAACATTTACTTAAAAGTACATGGTGTAGAAATGTGATTTCACCTTTCTTCTTCCTTAATAGAAACACCTATTTTTCCAATGTTTTTCTGTCAAAGAAAACTAGACGAGGTTAAAATAATTTGGATCGATGATTGTAAATGAGACACGACTTATAATATGTGTGTGTGTGATCAAATTTATTTGAGATTTCAATTTTTGTAGAAAGTTAAATCTGACAAAAAAATCCAACATATTTGGTGATTGTAAACTTACTTTAACTTATTTGGTAGATAAATTAAAACTAATGGTATCAATTACTCCAGTTTATTTAGGAGTTTATCCCCATCCTCTTTCTCAAACTATTCACACCCCTCAAATTAAACTCTTAGATTTTGCTAAACAACCTCTGAACTTTAAAATAAATCAATCTTTTAAGTTTATAAGCCAATAAACATAAAAAAAATGGCTTATCAAATAAACTAAGCTCACCAAACACCCCTGAATATCAAATGTCAAGCCGAATATCTGATTTGTAGTGGCCATCAAATAAGAAAAACTTCAACCACACCAAGTGTGAAGGGTCATCCAGCAGCTGAAGCTTATGGCACCAAAACATAGCTTTCATAAAGAAGAGCCAAAAGGTAAATGGTTTGTCCCCATCACAACACAATATTTTCAGGCTTAGTAGTAGACATAGCCAGGAAAAAAAAAAGAAGGCAATGACGATATTGATATATACACAAACATTTCAGGGATCCAAACATCTGGACAAGTTTATCAGATAAAGGCCACGATCTAGATAAATTGATAAGACGGATATAATAGGTAGTACTGTAAATGGCAGAGTGGTCTTGCTTGCAGTACTGCAGAGAGCTCCAAGCAAATTGCTTGCGGCGCTCATCACATCCTCTCAAAAATGTAGGCCGCGAGTTTGTCAACAGGCCTTTGGCTGTCTAAGTTCACTTTTCCATGGCACCTCAGTTTTATCCGGACCAAGTAATCCACAGCGATCCAAGGGAAGCTAAGCCTTGCTGGCATTACCTCGCCATCTGGCTCCAGGATCTCCCTCGACTTCGCAAGCCATTTGGGGTGATAGGTTACCTGGTACCACGCTGAGGCCTTCATCTCATACCCCAGATTCTTCTCGTCGTCTGAGAGCTCAGAAGTATCTGTTGTGATGCTTTCAAAAATATTCCGGAATTCCTTGCGGAGTGCAGAGTATGCATTATTGAGTCTCTCCTTGATGTCCCCCTGCTTCCTACTGTTATGCTTTTGAAGGGACCATATGTGTCCTGTCACAAGCTCTGCTTCACTCCGCACCTTGTACTGATTCAACAGGGAGTTCAGTTGCGCTTCGTATGCACACTTGCATTGCCACGCGCTAGCGAGGAAATCTGATGAACCAGGAACTTCTAGATCTATGTCATACGGCAAATCATTTGATGTGCACATTTCTTCAAGCACTAAATCACTACTGGAGGCCTCTTGAATTGCCCGATAAAGCCTACCAAGGATCTTTTCTGATTTGTAGGAAATGTCATCTTCCTTTCCCATGAAGTCAGGATAGACTTTTGGTCGAAGAGATGGTGGCATCGTGACAAGTTTTCCAGTCTTGGGGAAGTCCACAGCGGTCGCTGCCAGTTCTGCTAACTGAATACAATTCTTGTCCATTGCTCCATATTCACTCATGTCAGCATGAACAACATGAGCATTGCAGATCACACCAAGATTCTCGTTGACCATGTTCTTCAAAAAGAAGTCAATGATATCCTGTTACAAACATAATACCTTATCAATAAATCATAGCACTACATACCTTACTAATCATCAGATCAAATAGATAATCAACATTGCCCTATAAGTCAATGTTAAAGTTCACAAAAAAGCAAAAAAAAATAAAGAATTCAAAATCCCAATGTTCATATGTCATACATAGGAGCAAATATAATTCTAGCAGGCCTAGTCAACATCAACCAAGGAAAAAAAATCAACAGAAGAGGTTAGGTGCATGAATGGAAGGAAAGGTTTCTGAAGAATTCAGCTAAATGTCTTCAAAACAGTTGGCTCTCTAAGCTTACTAATCAATTACTTAAAAACTATAGCTTCACCTATTTCCAAGATTCTGAGCAATCTAAAGTGAAATACAGCTTAATGCAGTCCCTGGGCTAATCGGACACTACACTTGCAGTCCCTGGGCTACTCTTAGAATTCCATAACTTGCATCTAATGGAAAAATCAGCTGCAACTATGACTAGTTGTTGAGGGAGCAGCTAGTAAAATCCACAATATGTTCCATATATCTGGAGATCAATGCCAAGATCAACAGTTCTATTATGTTTTTTTATGGTAAACCTATTTTAGTGACTGCCAAATTCACATAAGACACCAGTAACTTACAAGGAGATTGCTCATCATTGATCAACACACCAGGCTGTTAAGCAAACCTACACAACATTGCTCCAGTAGAAAGGAGAGAACTCATAGAAAAATTATCATATTTCCTTTGAAATTTAATAAGTCTGCAATCGTTTGAGCAATAGTACTCATCAACTCGTTTTTGCTTCTATCAACTAGCTCTAAGTGTATGTCGAAAGTATCAATCAGTACAAACATCATTTCATTCCTTGTTAAGTTTCACTATAATCCCAAATAACAGGAGGTAAAAGCACAATAGGGAATTTTAGTCTCCAAAAGCAAAGATGCTTAGTACACTCAAATCTTGAACACGGCCTTAGAAGGTAAAACAAGGTAGCTGGGTCATGAACAAGTTCATTTGCCTTGACTCAGAAAATGTTACCGTGCATATCCTAAACAAATATTTCTCTTGTCAAACTGCACCGCAAGTTAGTTTATGCCTTTTTTTTTTTTTGTGTCATGAACACAAACCAACATGATCCAGATGCTTATGTACATGGAAGCTATTTAGCAACTATGTATGAAGCCTAGCAACTAGGAACAACATGCTCTTGCAAAGTAGGAAGAACATACAACACTAAACACATTACAGAACAAGTGAACCAAGACATTGAAGACTTTTAGATGCATGCACACTGATAAGGAACAAATATTTGAAGGAAGAAACACCCAAAGGTCAATACATAGATGGAGAACTTACATGGTGAGATACTGGACGTGGTAGAAGTTTAGCTTCAGCAGGGTAATAATCCATGGGAGGCCAGCTCCTCTTGCCTGGAGGTATTAGATTTTCATCCCAGGTCACAAAGTACAGATCCCCATCAAGATCACTCCCTGATGCTTCATTGGCATGAGGCCTCTCACCTTTTTTTGGGAATATCAAGCAATCAACCAGGTGATACAGTTCAGGCACATCAACTGCTTCAAGGATCCGGATATCCCCAGGGTGAAGGCACGGGTTCTTTGCTATTGCTACCATACCTACAATGATCTCTGTATTTTTGCTGGCTGAGGAAAATCTTGAACCATGCTTCACAAAACAATTCTTGAGTGATGGAGTTGAGGCCTGAATAAAGCATTGCCCCTGCTCGAGGACACCAAGCTCATCAAGGCAGCCCATCAACCACCTTCCCTTTGACACAAAGATCCTCGTCTTTGCCAAAAGATCCCGCAACTGTGCAGATCTTATAGCTGAGAGCATTGCTTTCAAGTGTGGCTCAGTTCCAGGTTTGAAGCCAGCACTCAGCATCAGCGCTGTCGTGTTTCCATGCTCAGAGCATGAAGTTGTTACGACCTCAAAGGCAACATCACTGTCCACCAAAATCCTGTTGAGATTAGAAATCATACCCTCCTGCATTTGTGCAAAGACAGCATCTGGGACATCCAATGATGACAGTAAAGTTATAATCTGGCGATTCAAGAATCCTGGCAGGAATCTTGTCCATGAAATCACCTCTAACACAGAGTGGGTCGACTCAAACTTCTTCATGCTTGGCCTCAGGGAAAGACGTACCTCATCACCATGTCCTTGCCAGACAGCTATAACACCCTTAAAGCCTGCGAACCTAATCTGATAAGCAGATGGGGGATTATCTGTCAACTGCAGCCTCTCAGCAACTTCCATTGCAAGCTCCGGTGTGATTTTGCCTATTCCATCAGAGAAAATGTATCCATTATGCTCAACATCCTCAAGATTCTCATTGACCTCATCTGGCTGCAACTTCACCGTAGCATAAGTAGATGAAAAGCACTGCCCCATTCGAGCAGCACACTTTGCAATATTCCTGTTTGTGAACCGCCCCATCCACTTTCTGATGCTGTCCACTGTTGTCTTGCTGTCCTCTGCAAAGAACCACGCCGACCGGTCCCTCAGCTGGTTCGATGAGAACGCAAGAAAAGAGTATTTCCGGCCACACAGGTGAAAACCCTCGGTCAGGAAAGTCTTGACACGCTTGTACACTGTCGTCTTCTGCTGGAATGAGTTTGACATTAAGTCCCTAACAATTGATGCCACAAAGTAATTGAGCACATTACTGTTGAGAGGCTGCATCTCTTCATCCATGAAAGTCACCCTCAAAAATCTGTCTGCCACCTCATGATAATGCCGGATCACCCGGTTGGACATATCCAGTTCTGGGGGCATACAATAAGCCCTTGTGGGCGTGATCACCAGCCTTCGCACCTCCACAGTCCCATCCCTACCCTTGCCACTCGAGAGAAGCTTGGGGTTCCTGGCAACCCTATCTTGCACCCTCTTCAGCCTCTGACATGCATCAAACACTGGGAACTTGTCGCCCATAATATCCCTCAATGCAGCTACATTCACCGCATCATCCTTCCTCCGCAATAGACCAAAGAATTCCGGTGTGAGGTGGTGCTGGCTCACAATACCCTTGTGCACCAACGCGTTCACGAGGAACAGCACCGGGAACTTCACCTCCTCAGCATGCTGAACACAGAAGAAAAGGTCCTGCATTGGCTCACCGAAATCGAGCTCATCGCGCACCGTCAGCCTCCGCCTCGGCCCCCACCCGCCACCGCAATCCGTAACCACCACCCTCCGCTCCTTCAGGTAAGAGAGCGCCTGTTCCATTCTTGGCCAGTACCGCGGCCGGAACGAGATCCTATAAAACGCACAGCGCCCAATGGCGCCACTTGGAGTGAAATCCGTCGTCCGAATCCACGGATCGTCGTCGTCGAGCAGGTTGAACGGCACCGAGACATGGATGTCATCGTCGGCCGTGCGGTAGTACACCAGCGGCGCGGCGGTGAGCCGAACGAGCAGCGAGAACGGCATGTCATTCTGGTAAACCCTGACCTCGGCGACGTCGCGCACGGGGAACTCCATCTTGAAGTCGCAGCGTATAACGGCGACGTCGCGGGTGTCGAGGAAGGAGAACGCGGTGTCGCGGGCGAACACGAGGCGGCAGCAACCGTCGAAAGGGTCGACCAAGAAATCGAGCCCGGCGTCCGGGCCGCGCCAGGCAGCGAGGAAGGTGCTAGCGGCGGGGAGCGCACCGACCTCGAGGCGGACGTCGGCGAAGCGGAAGGGCTCGGTGCTGCGGCGTCGGGCGGCGCGGAGGGAGCTGTCGGGTGCGGATGCGGCGCGAAGCTGCCGGCCGCTGAGGAGGAGCTCGCAGCGGCCGGCGGCGTCGGCAGCGCGGCGCGCGCCCTCGGGGCGGGCGAAGTGCACGAAGGCGTGGGGCGCGACCTTGTCGAAGGCAGGTGGGGCGGAGGCGGTGGGCGGGAGGAGGAAGTTGGGGTAGGCGTCGGGGGGAGTCCATGAGGTCTTGACGCGGCAGCGCCAGACGAGGCCGGCCTCCAGCTCCAAGAAGTCGGCCAGGTGGCGCGCAGAGACGCTGGCGTCGAAGCCGCCCAGGCTCACCTGCGTCAGCACCAGGTCGTTCGACGCCGGCCGCCGCTGTGGGTTGCTCGGACCCCGCAGCGACCCCATCGGCCGCGATCTCGGCAGATGGGTTGGGTGGGTGGGAGGGGGTTTAAGGAGGGAAGTCGAGCAGGAAGAGTGTGGGTTTGGGAGAGGATGTGTCCTTTCAAGATTTGCTAGTGTAGAACACTTTTTAAACTGGTTCGGATATTTTGATAAAAATACATTATGATCTTGTAATCATAGTAACCAAGAAATTTGAATACATGTTAGGAGGCGGTTGGTTCGAGATTTTTTTTCTGTATTTTCATTATTCATAATAATAATAATATATTAGTTGATTTTTGATTAGATCATTTTATAATTATAATACATGTGTTTACAATACATATCAGTAAAAATTTGAATACATAGAAGTTGGATATTCATAATACATTCCAACTCTACTTATAATTATTTTAAAACTTATTATGATTATGATTACAACTCCAAACCAACTATCATCTTAATTTTTTCTACTTCTACCTATAACACATTCTAAAATCCATTATGATTATGATTCTAATCAAACACCACTTTAATATGGTTTACTTAGACTAACACTATTGCTGATTGATATTTTCATAGGAAATAATTTTATTTGATGTGTCATGTGTGTTTGAAATGTTTTTGGAACAAGGGACAACATGGCTCGACGTAGGCCAGGAACGAAGGGACGATGTGGTCTAATGTGAGCGCAGCATCAAACAATAGTTCACAAAACATGTAGTGCGGTCTACGTGGTCGGTCCAGATCAAGCAAATAGGCAAATCGGACGGACATGAATGCAGCGATAACATGGGTAAGATAGTCGGTTGCACATGGACGACCTGCATGATGCAAAAACGCCGATTGAACAGTCAAGAACGTGGCATCGACATGACTGTGTATAGGGACAATTTAGTGTCCCAATTATATATCAATATATGATGTGTTTGATTAGTGCTTGATACATTTACATGGCTAGTGGCTACCCATCTCCAAGCTGTTTGACCCTGTTGGTGAATCAAATGATCGCTTGAGTCAGTTATGTGTGCCTCTGGCCTCAATCAAGATGCAACCGCCACCACCGCACAACAACAAAGGTCAATCCTAAACTAACAAAGTTTGTTGTGTGACAAGACAACAACTGTTAACGAGGTTATCGTGTGAACTGATCATTGCCCATGGCAAATTGCTTGCTTGTCACTAGGTGTTACTGCTCATTGCAAGCCAACACTTGCCACAGCCACAAGTAGAGAACGGATTGCTATTTTAGTGGCAATTTTTAAAATTACACTTTTTTTATTTACCTAAAAAACTCAAGAATCAGGCAAACATGTGATCATAGATTAGAGATTTATCACTAGATACATGGATGCAACTACGCAACAGTGAAAGAAGAGTTGATGTCGCGCGCTTCCAACATCGGCTTCTTAGAATCGTGAACCGGATCATTTCAAGTAGTGCAGCAGTAACAACTGCACCTCTACAGAAGTCTATACGTCTGGGGAAGAAGCACCGCGTGTTCATATGCTAGCACCAACACATGCGACTGGGATTTGCGAAGTTTATCTCGTAGATGGTGGTGACAGTCAGAATTGATATGATTTTTTTTGCATGTTCACCTCACCTCTTTTTATAAGGTCTCGCAGAAAAAATTCTATTCCAATGTGAACCTTAATCTCAATGGTAAACTCATTACCAATGGGGGACCTATTTTGGATTCTATCTGAATTAATGCTCCCAACACGTTAAGTGTGTAACCCTGTAGGTTCGTGTATATTTGGTTGCGACCGGAAACAACTTCCTGAATCACAAGTCATAAGTGGACTCTAGTAGGATATTATGACTACCCACATATACACGAAAATCATATCCAAAGAATCTATATAACTTATCATAGACTATCTCTTTGCCTCACGATACCAGATTGAACTCAAGATAAGAAACGTGTCATCTTTGAATAGTTCAATTCTTTCTTGATCTTGTAATGAACTAACTTTTTCTATATTTGACTCTCAACTATATTCGACATGATTATGCACTTTTTTAGTCTAATTATATCGAGGAGCTCAAAAATATCTCCCTCCAGATATGAGAGGGACAAATTCCATCTCAACCATCCACTTTCAACCACATGATTCATAACATATATGTATGTCACATTTATGACTACTCGGTTAAGAACAGCAGTTAATAACACCAAGATATGCTATTACGCATGCATGAAACTATGATGATCTCAAGTCTAAAGATAAATCAAAATAACTGTTAGAGACAAAATACTGACACATAATAATGTCAATAGTGTTTCAAGATGGGTCAATCTGACCAATATGTTCTTCAACATGTGTCCACGACATTGACTTGATATCTCATATTCATGATGCGTGAAATTTGATTATCAATCAATACTTGTGCTGACTTATCTTATATTATTATTCCATATAATGTCAAAATTAGAGATATTTAGAATAAGTATGACTAATTATGCCGTAAGAAAATTGAGAAAATTCACATATCATTATAAAGAGTTTCATGAGTAAATCATATACTTGTTGATCGATAAAAATGATATTTTATTATAGAATACAAAAACAATTTTTTTATAAAAATTCATAAACATATTATCATACAACCACCTCTATGATTGTCTCTAAAATATATCTCTATCACTACTATCTTGCCCAACGTCGGCGGAGAATAAATTAAATTAAAATATTTTAAAGAATTATTATTTATTTTTGAAAGTATATATTCATTCTTAGAATTATAGGTATTTTTATTTTATATTTTATATTTTACTCCTTTGAAGATGAGGGCAGTAATCAGAAGAGTTATTCTCATACACACCAAGTCAAACAAAAACCTTGTGATTTCAAGCAAATCTTAGATTTGCCTAGAAGCCAAACATGTTGATCATCAATACCAACCAAACAATCTTTAGATAACTAAGTGTCATGCTACCAATAGTGAAATTAACTCTGGCACATGCCATACAGGATATTATGTTGTGTATTCTAGCAAACATGTCAAAAACATAATAATGCCACATAGGATGGGATTACTACTACCACTACTAATGCCATAAAAGATGCTAACCTTTTTGCTTAGCAAATTCTTGAAAACGCATGTTTTTACAAGAATAGAACCAGGGTAAAGGCGTTAGTTTCGGTGGTGCTAGCACCACGTTTATTTTGATAATACACATGAAAATGTGTTTTCTTGAGATAACTAAGCGTAGAGGCCAAATTGTGTAGTGGTAGCCCCGTTTGAGCTATGTGCCAAAACGGGTGGTTACTCTTTAAGTTATCATACGGTTTACTAGCTATTAGTTTTGGTTGACAGATATCCCTTTAAACTTAGAAATGTGGTGATTTTTGTGAATGTATCTAGTAGTATACACTGGTTTTCTTATTCAGTTATATATATATATATATTTTGTACATTTTAATGAAAAATCTCCAGTTATAGTTTGTCACTTTTGATGATTTATGTGCCAATTTTGAGGGATAGCAGTATTCTGTAAGCAGTAAAAAAAAAAAAATGGTTGCAGCTGATGGACTTGGGGGGTGGGTGGGTGGGTGGTGGTTAGAGAAAAGCATGAATTTTGGAAACCGATAACATGTGCTTTTGGTTGTTTGCTTTTGGTGTACCTTCAGATTTTGATTCCTAACACAGCAAAAAGATGTGAATTGTGATGGACGACAATATGATGTAGTTAGAAGAGTTTTTGAGGACTTCAATCTCTAATGATTTTATGCTGGTCTTTTTTTCATTTATTTTGAAAAATATGTTGCCCGATAAGCTGTCTGCAAAAAATACGTATCTATTAGAATAATTTTTTAATAAAAATTTCAATACATTCATATTAGATGTATTTTTAATTAATTTTACCTCCACTTACAATATATTATGAAACATATTATTATAATTATAATTATAATTTCAAACCAAATACCACATTAGATAATAGATAGTTCGGTAATATCATTTTTTCTTAATCCTTTTTAGCTCCTCAAAATTTTATTGTTGATAAGTATGTAACCAGATTTTATTAAAAATTTTATGACAATTTTTTTCTGTACACGAAGCATTGGTCTTTTCAAATTGAGCTTGTGTTGCTTGTGTGCTTGGATTCTTGAGCACATTGAAGTTGGCTTTACGCCTGGCATTTATTGGATGGAACCAACAAAAATGAGTGAACATTGACTGCGTGGACTCTTCACGCGAGGGAGTAATAATAATGGTATTGGAAAGTTCAAGTCACCCCGATAGGGTGTTTGACTGATTGGTTGGAGTCTATAAAAATTGTCGAGGACATCCAGATGGCTATGAGAGTTTCGTCGGTATTTGGTCATGTAATTGTTCGATCTTATCGATTGTGGATAGATTTGTTGTTTTCATTTCATCAGTATCTAATAGCAAGTTTATTGATGGAGACAATTTGATGTAGTGTGAAGTTAATCTTCGCTTTATCAGTACCTGATCAAGTAGTTGTTCGACCTCATCGGCCATAGACAAGATGTATGAATGGGAGTGACAAGACTATTAACCTTGCACAATACAGATAATGAGTAGAAAAAACGGTGTTTGTTAATGAAAATATGCTCCTTTAGAAATGAGGGCATGGGTAGCTTGGTATGAGGAGTGACATGTTTGGTTGTGCCTGGCCTGATTGACTGGGCATACGGGTACGTCACGGAAGCTCTGCTAAGGTGCAACATTTCTCTGGATCTTTTGAATATCAAGTGGAGGGTTGCTGTCTCCCTGCCTTGTTGATGAACCACAGAGACAAGATGTTGATTGTGCTCCCGAGGTGAGAGTACCATTTATCTATGACTCACCATAAGGAAGAAGAGCCATCATGGTATTGTTAAATAAAGTAAAGAGCTTGACTCAGAATTTCTCCAGAGTATGGCTCTCTATGCCTTTGTCTGTTGCTTCTGTTCATTAAAAGACTAAGAGGGGGTATCTTTATATATGGCTCAACTCCCCCCCCCCCCACCCCCCTGATGGTGATTCGTGTATAACTTTTGGTAGTCGAACGAGACTATAAGAAAAGAGACAAATAAAACTTCCTTCGTATGGCCGTAAAACATCTCAGGAAGAGACAATGAGGAAGTCTAAGGTATTCTAGACTTAATCCAACTCTTACAGATGTCTACCCTATAAGTATGATGACTAACCCTTATGATTGTAAACACTTATCATCCAAAGAGTTCATAGTTGAAAGGACTCTATAACCTACGACCACCCTGGTCGTAGAGATGAGGTCGTAGTCAATACACAACCAAATACTATTTACCTTGGCGGTGAACCAAAAGCTCAAGGCATTCTTTAAATAAAGGAATGGTCGAAGACTCATCTACCGACTATGGTCTAAAGGTCCTACGGGTAGATGGTCATGTTTATTCGACCAGACCAGATGGTTATGTTTATTCGACCATACTCGGTGGCTATGACCATTCGACCATACCCAACGGTTATGCTCATTCAACCACAACCTTTGGATACCATGACCCTTTATTATCCCATAAATATCATAACTCCCATATATGGTAACCGTCAAGAGGATAAATGCACAGACAATAATATACGCGCAGCCACTCATAAGTGCATATCAATGACCGGAGCACGTCTTTCTCTTGGCAACCCTTCAATGTTGTAACCGACAACCTTCGACAAGCTATAAAAGGAGGAGGTCGAGGACAGAGGAAGGAGGAGGGGAAAGCCAATATGACCTGACCTAAACAGGATATTGGACAACATAGCCTCACACAATTTAGAGAATAGGAGATTAGTTTTTGGTTCATTCAAGAACATCTCTTGTTCTTCTCTATAATCCTTTACATTCTTAGTGAAACCACAACAGGAGTAGGGCTATTACTCAATCTCGAGGGACCGAACCTGTATAATTCCCGTGTCTCTGATGCATCTATCTTTGTGATACTTCCTCTTGGTGTTTGTTAGAAGTGCTTCTTTCTATGAATATTTGATCTTGTGTAAGTTCGGCTTGGAACCTTATTCCAATGGTTGACACCCCCAGAGATAATCTTTTGTTACTCAAAAGTCTCCTAACCTTTTTCTCATGACAGGTGGAGCCAACTAAGGGACATCGTTTATCCACAAGAGCTAGTGGGATTTTTACACGCCCTTGGCATATCTTATCTCATGATACTTGGGGTCTACTTAACTAAAGGAACCCACTTTTTATTACTTTCATTTATTCATTATCATATTTTGTTCTTAAGGACAAAAATCAATCAAACACATGTGCTAAACATTGGATGGTTTAGGTTGCCTTTGGTGCGGTGGCCTGTATGGTTGTTGTTGTTGTTGTGCTTGGAAATTTGGGCCTTGTTGAAATGTTTGCTGTTGTTGGGGAAGTTGCTGTTATGTGGAAAGTGTTGCAGCTGCTGATTTTGTCCGGACCAAGAGAAATTTGGATGGTTTCGCCATGCAAGGTTAGATGAATTAAAAAAGGGATTACCTTGATATTGTTGTGCACCCTGTAAGTGTTGACTTGCTCCAAAGATTGATTAAATTGACATTCATGGCCAATGTGTCCTTATATGCCCCACAATTCACAAACAAGATGTAATGACACTTATAGAAGATTTAGCAGGTATTTATAGATTTTTCAATTTATTAGATAAAAATGATACTTGCTCAGCCATCACACTTACCTTAAGGTTGTTGGTTGTTCTAGTTGCGGCTTGTTCAGTCCCCTATTGAGCGTAGCTTTGTGTCATTCATTTAATTAAGTCCTACACTTTATCTACACTCTTGTTGTGAGGGACCCACCCACTGCAGTGGGCCCCGAGTGTGCACTTACCCCGACTGCCCAAGATGCAGTCGTGCATAGCGTAATCAACAGATAGCCAGTTCAAAACAATTCATATACAAAAGCAATATATGCCCGTCAGGCCTTAATACACATCTCATACAAAGGCCAGCAAAGCCATCTACTTAGGTTTTATAAAAGTAGTTTTATTCGGTCTCCGGGACCATCCCATAGGCAAAACTCAAGTGAGCACGTAACCTTCTAAACTCCGGGTGGTCTTGTTTCGCCAATCTCTTGCTTATCTTCAACTGTATTTTTGTTATTAAGCAAGGGTGAGTGAAAAGTACTCAGCAAGTCTCTATATAAGAATTGATTTGATGCATGATGGAAAATGTCCAATCAAATAGTTTGAGGCATAGAATAGTAAGTTTCACAAATATATTTCCATAGCTAATTGAAAACAAATAATGAGTAGAATAACTGTAGAAAGCATTTATGTAACTCAAGAGTTAAATCCGGGCAAAACCTCCTTGTTTGCCCCTTTTTAGTTTAATATCTCAATACTATTGTGCTATCCAGTTATTTCCCATGGCATAACCCTATCCGGGGGTACGAAGTACTCGAATACTTTTTAAAACTCTGCAGAAGGGCACCGCTTTACCCACATGAGTCCTTCAATCTTCCTTGTCAGGTCAGTTACATGCACAGTATTGCATGCGACTAGATTGAGGAGACAAGACTCTAAAAAACATTGCATTAATTTATATCCCTGCTCGACTATTGGACCATATTGGTCATTCTTGTCATTGTGAGGTACCCTCAATGAGAAGTACACTTCACGCCTAGCTATCAAGGTACTCAAGGTCAAAGTACCGAACGATCTCTCCCCTCACCCATTCAGGCCATAAGTTTAAGTGACTAAACTTATTAAGGTCCAAACACTACCACAGAAACAGACATCCAGGACGACACATCACAGATGGTTATGAACTTTTCAATGGAACACCGTCTGCGAAGGCCTGTTAGGAGAATATGTTAAGTTATCACAGTCTGTTCTAAGGTCAAAACCGACTGTGATAGTGAAGTAGACGGTTTTGACTACGAAACCGTCTGTGATATTTTACTTATCACAGACCGTTCTCAGTTCAAAACCGTTTGTGATAGTTCTGGACTATCACAATCGGTTCTTAACTAAGAACCGTATGTGATAACTAGAATATCACAGATGGTTCTGTTGTCAAAACCGTCTGTCACTATCACAGACCAGAACCGTCTGTGATAGTATAATATTATAGACGGTTCTAATGTCAGAACCGACTGTGATAGTCCAAACAGTGTTCGGCGCTTCGAATTCTCAATGGTATGTTGCATCATTTCGATTTTCGATGATCACGCGGCGCCTTAGGCTGGGAACACGAAGCGTCTCCTTGGAAATTCTATAAATTGCTTCGTAGTGGAATTACCAACTACTTTATAAGTTTTTCTAATTCTCAAACTCTTTGACTCCTTAGCTTCTCTATGCCAATGGCATCCTCAGCCTTTCCCTCCCTGGTAAGAACTCTCAATCTTTTGGACTTACCTCTGTATTATTAATCCCTGTTTAGTAGATTCTTGACTTGTTGATTTGCACAGGGAAGGAGAGCCGTGGAAGACTCGGGCAAGGTGAAGGCCGAGCTGAGGACCCTCCAGGAGGAGCATAAGCTCCTTACAGAGAAGCACACTCAGCTACGGCTTGATCTGGACGATTTCTTCAAGCGCATTCAGTGCATGAAGACGGATGGTGACAATGCTAGGGCGAGGACGAGGCGTATTCGCGAGGATAAGCAAGCCGCGGATATAACCATCGCTGGATGTGGTTTCACTATGAAGGATACCATCGCGAAGCTGAAGGAGGTCGCAGGCCTTCTCGACGCGCACGTAGTTGATCCTCAGAAGGACAACATGTCGCTGGAGGAGTCCTGCATCCTGGCTGCAAGTCAAACTGATTTTATTCTAGATACAGCCAGGGCTAAGACCACTCCTTGACCTAGCATTTTGTATTTTTACTTTTTTTTAGTGATGAAAAGCAATTAATGAAAATTTTGTTCTTATATATGTCAATTTTCCAATTAATTTCCAGCACGTTCTTGGACTGCTATCTTCTTTCTTTCTTTATCTTTCTTTAGTTTTTGGAGACCATTCGACCATAGAAAGGTATGTGCACTGTGTACGATCACAGAACGACTATCGCGATCATATAACGATTACACAGGGTGATTAAGTGCGAACATGGGAGCGAAAATCTTTGACGGGAGGGATAACAGTTATCACAGTCGGTTCTGAGATCAAAACTGACTATGATAGTCCCAACAGTGTCTGACGCTTTGAATTCTCAAGGGTGTGTTGCGTCATTTCGGGTTCTGATGTTCGCGCGGCGCCCTAGCCTACACACGAAGCGTTGCCTTGGAAATTCTATAAATAGCTTGTTCTTATAAATAGCTTGTTTTTCATTAATGATGAAAAACAATTAATGAAAAATTTGTTCTTATGTCAATTTTCCAATTTTTCAGCACGTTCTTGGAATATCACAGACGGTTCTGATTTAAAAACCATCTGTGATAGTTATATCACAACCGTCTTATGTCATTGTTTGAAGTCAGACGATTCTGATTTAAAAACCGTCTGTGATAGTTGTATTACAGACGGTTCTGAAATGATAACCTAACAAGATATTTCTGCGATAATTCTACACAAATACGCCAGTTCACACATTCAAGTACATGTCTGAAACAGCAATAAAAATACACAAATATACACAAATACACCAATTCACATACTTGAGTACATGTCCCAAATAGCAATACAAATACACAAATATGCACCAATACAAATACACCAATTCACACATTCGATGTATATTACAAAAGTCACATCTAAAAGAGAACCTTTGCAATCAAACAACAAATATAACTACCGACTATAAGTTAGACTTGATACATCACAAATCACTACAGAATACAATATCACAGTCAGTTCAAAACAGTCATCACAGACGGTTCTGAACCGTCAGTGATATTCGAGTCAGTGATAGTCCGAGTAGTATCACTGACGATTTTGAACCGACTGTGATATTGCCTATCATAGATGGTTTTGAACTCAAAACCGTCTATGCTAACTTATCTTCACAGACGGCTCTAAACTCAGAACCGTTTGTGATGTTGATAATTTTTTTATGATTGCTTTGTTTTCTTGGCTAGCCTTAGGAATCATGCAGGCCATGCCCTTTGTACATTAGCATTTCAGATATATATACACACACAACCAACACTTGCACATATACATTTCAAGAATTTCAGTATATATATACATTTCAATAATCTGGGAAGAAATTTACAAATCTATGACAAGATAACATATTGCAAGATGCACTTAGAAAACAAGACATGAATGTCATCGCCAGGTACGTTGCTCTGAGTCCCCGACCGACTCATTTTGGCGCCTGAGTCATCAGCGTCCCAAATCCTGAAACTTTCAACCCTAATTTGCTCAAAGTGTCCACCACATGAATTGTAGTACACAAATCTAGCATATGGAATTGTATTAGTTGCTAACATACAGGAGGAGGAGGAGAGGGAGAGGGAGGAGGGGCACTTGAGACGTCGGAGGTAGGGAGGTTGGGTCAGAGGTGGCCAGGAGGAGGCGTCGGAGGTCGGGAGGAGTAGCCAGAGGAGGAGGCGCCAGAGGTAGGGAGAGCTAGGGCAAGTGAAGTGAAAAGTCACAAAGTATGGAAATGAGCGGGACAAAGCCCGCCTTAAATTTTATAGAGCGTGGTTCAGATTGTAAACTATTACAGACGGTTTTGAACTCAGAACTGTCTGTGATAATTACTATCATAGACGGTTCTGAGGTCAGAACCGTCTGTGATAGTGCTGGATTACCAACAATTCAATTCAAAAATTGCAAGACTGAAAAGTAGTCCCAAGCTAGTCTATGTCGTTGCTGGCCTAAACTTGTTTGTGACCCAGTTCAACTAACACGAAGCACACAACTCAGCAAAGGACTCAAAAGAGGCAATCAGTTCACTTCTATTTTTTTCTTTTTTTTTTTGCGATCCGACCAAGGAATCACAAGCTTAAGGTTAGGACACAAGGATTACACAAATTTGAAGCAAGAAAAACTCAAACTAGATGCAAAAGATCGACAAAAACGGTTGCTGAAACTTCGGAGGCTGTTTTGAGGCCCTAAATGACATTTTTTTTGGGTTCGTTCAGCTGCGCGTACATGGCCGTGAGTTTGCTATCGAAAGAGTACTGATTTTGGACTTATGGATTTTCAAAAATAGCTTTTTGTAAGCTTTCCAACGGGCCAAAGAACGCCCCGATTGGAGCTCGTATGCAAAAGTTATAGCTGTTTACTGTAGGGTGGTCGAATTCCGCCGTGGAATGGAAAAAACGTCGTTCGGTTCTGAGGTCAATACCTACTGTGATAGTGCTGGATTATCACAGACGGTTTTGACCTCAGAACCATCTGTGATAATTACTATCACATATGGTTCTGAGGTCAGAACCTACTATGATAGTGTTGGATTATCATAGACGGTTTTGAGCTCAGAACCGTCTGTGATAATTAGAATATCACAGTCGGTTTTGACCTCACAGTCGGTTTTGACCTTAGAACCGTGTGTGATAACTTAACATTTTCTCCCGACAGGCCTTTAGAGACGGTTTTGTTCATAACCGTCTGTGATGTGCCGTCTTGGATGTCTGTTTCTGTGGTAGTGAATCCATTCATCTGAAATAGCAAATGTATGAACCACGTTTGACTTAACCATAAGAGTTCAGTTCAGAGACGCCCGAGGAGCTGGAACTGGCGTTGAGTCACATTTGTCTTGGTGATGTCTTATGGCTCAAACTCAACTCATCAATGCAAATCAACTCAACTCAAGAGCCCAAGGAAATCACCAAGATAAATGTAAGATGCTTTTTATAGGTCCTGATATGAGAAACACGCCGGGCTTGAGGATCTTCTCGACCGAGCCAACTAAGATCTCGCCCTTCATGTCCTTCCAGCTCTCAATGGTGATCTTCACCTTTTCTTTCGCCAACAAGCCAACGTAGGCAGCGTACTACGACGACGAACTGTGAACTACGTTGCCCCTCGTGAACATCGTCCAAGGACCTGCACAGAATCAGGGGGTTGTCTTTCTTTAGAAGAGAAAAAAGATCCTGTTTTCCTCTCTCGTTTGAAAAGAAGACATATAAAAATGGAAGATACATGAATCGTAGGATAATTTCCATCATAGGATTAGGATAAACTAACAATGCCGAAATTTTACTTGCCTTGCTTGCAATGCCAAAATCTAGCCGAGGGAGTTGAAACTATGATTGATCTTGGACTTGATTCACCAGAGAAACTAGTGGCTATCGATGGAGGTGCAGCAACCATCAATGGAGGTTACGGGTTAGGGCTTGTCATGTCCAAGGAGAAAAAGAGAAGTGGAATGGTTCGACTGGAAGCAAAACTCCAGGGAGGGAACAAGTATTTGTAGAAGTTGAACGATTCGACTTCAAGCAAAATTCCAGGGCATATTACAGACGTTTCGGACCTCAGAACCGTCTGTGATAGTAAAGCAGACAGTTCTGATATCCCAACCTGCATGCTACACTTTGTGCAAGGCTGTACATACCTTAGATTCGTCTGTGATAGTAAAGCAGACGGTTCTTGTATCTCAGCACCGAGAGAGGACGAGAAAGGCTGTATATACCTCCCCCTGCATGCTACACTTTGTGCAAGGCTGAGAGGACAGAACTTTGTAAGTGTCTCTTGGTGTTAAAGTTCAATTGGGTTACTCCACAAATATGAAAAAGCTTGTGTCCATGGGCGATTTGAAATTGCTTGGTATGAAGTCTCACGATTGTTACGTGTTGATGACACAAATGCTTCCTGTTGCCATCCAAAGTATTCTACCGCATAAGGTTAGAGAGATGATCACGAGGCTGTGTTATTTCTTCAATGCAATTTCTTGCAAGGTCATTGATCCCGAGGGACTAGATTCTCTGCAGAGCGAGATGATTCGAACTCTCTGTCAGCTTGAGATGTATTTTCCTCCGTCGTTTTTTGATATCATGGTCCATCTCACTGTCCACCTTGTCAGAGAAATCAAGATATGTAGACCCGTGTTCCTATGCTATATGTATCCGTTCGAGAGGTATATGGGTGTACTTAAGGCCTACGTGTGGAATCGCTCTCGGCCTGAGGGTAGCATTGTCGAAGGTTATGCAGTAGAAGAGGTTGTTGAGTTTTGCATCATTACATGGCCGAGGTAGAAGCAATAGGAGTTCCTAGGTCTCGTCACGAGGGGAGGCTTGATGGCGTTGGAACTATTGGACGGAGAGCAATCACTCCTGATTTCGATATGTACTCAAAAGCACATTTTTGGGTCTTGCAACACATGACAGAGGTGACTCCGTACATCGACGAGCACAAGGAAATGCTACAACAAGACAATCCTCGCCGATCCGAGGTTTGGATTACGAGAGAACATAATAGTTGATTCAATGCGTAGATGAAAGCACGAATCAACGGGGAGTCCGCAAGTGAGAATCTTAAATGGTTGGCAAAAGGGCCAACAATTATTGTATAGACATGGTAGGGATACGACATCAATGGGTACACATTTTACACGAAAACTCAAGATCAAAAGAGCACTGTGCAAAATAGTGGAGTGAGCGTAGAAGCTTTTCATGAGGAGTTCAGCGAGACAGGCCCAACAAGAGTAGTACATGGATTGAACTCGTACTATGGGTTCATAGAAGAAATTTGGGAGCTCGATTACGTACTACTCAAGATTCCCCCGTTTTGATGCTGATGGGTCCAAATCCCACAAGGTGTGAAGGTTGACAGTTACGGTTTCACTTCTGTGGATCTCGATCAAGTTGCTTATAAAGATGAGTCATTCATACTTGCAAAGAAAGCCATTCAGGTCATTTATGTCACTGACCCGGCCAACAAGAAGTGGCACGTCGTCCTTCATGGCAAGAGAATGATTGTTGGAGTTGAAAATGTCATAGATGAGGAAGAATACAATCAATTTGATGAGATGCCTCCTTTTGCAGATGGCGTACAGGTCGATACTTAATACACCGATGAAACCATTTACGTACGTATGGATCACCAGGAAGGGTTATACTTTAAAGGTAATCAACAATCCTTATCTCTCTGTTTCTATGGGTATATCTTACATACAAATTCTCACCTTTGTAGGGCTGCGGCAAGTGGAAAGTTGAGGATAATATGGGTGTGTACGTACGTATGTGCAAATTGTCGGTCAAAGTCCCAATTTGTATGTAAAATTTATTTGAGCATGCTCCACATTGTAACATATTTTCAGAGCATTTGGACTTCATTTGCAATATCTGAGTGTCTCTTGAGGTTTCATTTAAAACTTGATTTCGCTACGCTCTAAATATGTCTTTTGAGGTTTCCACCAAGTTTTTGAGCATTTGGACATCATTTGCATAGATTTGAGACTTTTTGGATATTGAAATTCCAGTATTCAGAGTTACAAAGTTTCATATTGTAAAGCACTACATCATTTGCATAGATGAGGGCAACTATCATAGTCTGTGATACTAATATATCAAAGACAGTTCTTAACTCAGAACCGTCTGATAGTCTATCACAAACGGTTCTGAGATTAGAACCGTCTGTGATATATCAGTATATCACAAACGGTTCTTAATTAAGAACTGTCTGTGATAGACTATCATACGGTTCTGAGATTAGAATCATCCGTGATAATCTCTCTGCATAGTACATAGTCTAGGGCGGGATTTGTCCTGCTCATTTCCACACTTCACGACTCTTCACTTCACTTGCCCTAGCTCTCTGTCCGGCGCGATCACCTCCATCGCCTCCCCACCGTCAGGCACGATCACCTCTGTCGCCTCTCCACCATTTCTGCCATTCTTGGTCAATTTACAAACAGTTTCGGGATATTGATTTGATATTTGTTTTGGATTTAGTTATACATGTTTAGTAGTGCTAGTCTAGGTCAACTTACACTGTTCTCTCTTTCACTTATGTTAGCAACTGATATGTCCGGTGACGAAATGAACCGATCGGGGAGTCGGAGTGACCTCTTTGGCGATGGGACGCCTAGGTCGGAGGTCAACCCGTCCACTGTGACCCAGTCATAGAAAAGAAAGGGGCGAGGTGCGTCTTGATAGGTGGGAAAAGCAGCACATACAGTTCAACGACAGCGGGTGCCGGAAGCTCTGGAGAAACTAGTCGGTCAGTACTGCTCACTATGTGGCAAAGTGGCAAGGGAGCGGGTGCCCATCACCACCTCCGAGTGGGGTCAAGTGCCCCGAGAGTGCAAGGATGAGCTGTGGGAAGAAGTGCAGGCGGTGTTTCACATTCCTGAGGATCGCCAGTTCACCATCCGTCGGACGACACTAATGTCAATAAACAAGGCGCGGAGGAATTTCAAGAGCCATCTTGTCAAGCACTATATGAAGGAGTCGAAGACCCCCTTCAATGACTATCCTTTCGTGACTTCCGAGGCATGGCAGCAATTCGTGGAGATGAAGGGCACGCCTGAGTTCTAGGCTCTTAGTGAGAAGGGCAAGGCTAACCAGACTAAGAATACCCACCCACAATGACTAGGCACCGGTGGGTATGTGGGGAAAAAGGTGTTGTGGAAGAAGCAGGACGAGGAGGCTTCCCAATCTTCGTCCTCCGCTCCTTATGTGGGCATAACGGACGTGTGCGCCCGCAATTGGTGCCGAGCAAGATCGAAGATGACCTCCTCCGAAAGCGTCTCGGTGAATAACCCTGCGGACAGGGAAGTGATCGACCGGCTGGTAAGCTCTCTAACTTTGTAGGATCACTTACTATCCTCGTAACACGCATGCAATGGGTTGAATTGCTAAGTTCTCTTGTTACAGGCGACGCTGAGTGCGAAGGCGGAATTCGGAGAGTTCAACCCTAGCAGGGACGGGGATGTCCTAACGGCGATGCTGGGAAATAAGGAGCATCCGGGCCGCGTGCGCGGCGTCGGTGCCACTGTGTCTTGGAGTGCAAGTTTCCCTGATGATGAGGAGGCGGCTAATAGGAGAAAGAGATCCCAGAAAGCCCGTGACGAACGGCTCAAGGAGGAGATGCGATTGAAGTTTTTCCATCGGGATACAGCACTCAGGCAGGAGTTGGCGGAGATGCGGGCCATGTATCATGAGCTAAGACAGGCGACCCAGGGCATCCCCCTGCAACAGCGGACTTACTGAGCCCCATTCTTGGCCGCCATAGCAGCTGCGCGTTCGCGCCGGGGTCTTCGTAGCCGGAGCCCTCTCGACTGTATCTGGTGGACTTTTTGCAGGTAATGACTGCTTTTCTTTGTTAATTCATTCGAAAGTGAAATTCAATACGTACCCTGATGTCATCTTAATGCACATTGTTTGTAGGAACCCGCCTCCTGCAAGCTTATGATGCTGGCCGGTCTCTTCCCGATCGAGGCTGGTCGTGGGATGGATCAACCATGCAAGGTGGGGGCGACAATCCATGGTGTCCCTCTATCTTAGGGTTTTGCACGAGTCCAAGTGGACAGTGTGTCCAATCATTGCAAGGGATTTCCGTTGGAGAAGTCGCCGAGCGACGAGATTACCACTCTCGGGGCTGCGGTGCACATGTTCGTGCAATGGCCCAAGAAGGACATCGTCCTGGATGAGGTAATTCCCCTACCAGTTTCATAATTTCGTACTGTAATAATAGCCCTCGGAGGTAGTGACCATTACCATATGCAGGTTCTTTCCCCTACTAGCCAACTGACCTCTTCGACAAGCCAGCCAATAGGTCCGACGACGAAGCTGACGCCGACTAGGAGGCAAGGCATCAAAAAGCTGGCGTCTAGGGGAAAAGCAAAGAAGAGCATGGTGAAGGAGAGTCAGAAGAGCGCGCTGTCAGCTCCCATGCCGTTCGCTCTGGGGATGCCCATGGCCTCTAATAATGCAATTTGTACCATGGGTATCGCATGCCAGTGCCTGCGTGGATGGTACATGCAGAAGACAAACAAGACCAGGACGCAGTGTCCGACGCACTTCATAGTTAAGTACACTGTGGTAGAGTTCCATAATGACTTTGAGACCTATCCGGTGACCTTTGAAGACCTGCACAATTTACTCAACAAAGACGTGCTCGACGTGTCAATCATACGGTCTTGGGTGCTGTAAGTATCTACTATCCTACGTCTGTTCGTGCATATACGGATATATGTCATTTATTATTTGGTTAGTTCCGTACAGTTGCATGACCGGATATGCCAAAGCTAACCGGGAACCTATCGGTTTCCTGGACCCCCAACTGGTCACCGAGGTGATGTTTAGGAGCGCTGCGGACTTCATTGTCGACTATATCAAAAGAGGATGCTTGCTCAGGTCGACAATGAGTACATACTTGTATCCTACAACTAGAGGTGAGTGCTTTTATTAGTACTTTACTGGTAGATTAGTATTTCCATATGCACACCCCAGACTTATATTAAATTATAAATTCTTTACGCGTAACATGTAGCTACCATTGGATCCTACTGGTGCTTATTCTGAGAAGGAACAAGGTGTTCTACCTTGATTCATTGCAGAGGAAAGGGTATGAGTATTGTGGTGCGCGAGATGTATTTGAAAGGTTAACATGTTTTATGATATTCATGTGGACCTGTCTTGCATCTAGATTTACTGTCCTCAAATTATCAATTTCGACTATCTGTAGGGCTTTCATGAACTACTTTGCCGAGGGAGGGCAACAGCACGAGGGGCGAGCCGATAAGTTTCAGTGGATACAATTTCCGGTACAAATTTCAACCAGCATCTGTTTTACTTTATAACGTGTCCCCAACTAACTCTCGGTTTGCACATTAGCAGTGCCATTAGCAGCCAGATGACAATACATGTGGGTTCTACGTGATGCACCACATGTATGACCTCATCACCTATCACTCGCCAAATTTCCCCGAGGTATACAACTGCCGCCCTTTGTATCGATTTGGCAAAATTTACAGCTGCATTGAGCTAATTTTTTCTGTACCGACACTCTTGCTGCAGGGGATTGACTTCCCTTCAAAAAGCTTTGACCTTGAGCAGATTGCTTTAGTCCGAGGGATGCTCACTCAGTTTTTCATGGCAAATGTCATATCACCCAAGGGGAAATTTGGGGACCCGTTCGGTTTGTATTAGTGCAGCCTTACTAACTGAGACTAATATAGTAATAAACATCTAACATACTGACTTTAATTGTCGATTACATTTATTTGTTCAATCTCAATTGTACATGTTTCTGAAATGTTGCACGAAACTTACAATTTGATTGATTTTGAGCTGTATATATGAAATGCATGCTATTGTACATGTTTCTGAGTTAATGAACTGTATATATTGCTGAGTTTTGTGCATGTATGAAATGAACTGTATATATATGAAATGCTATTGTTCAGAGGACATGGCTAGCATGATTCATGAGGCTAGCCACAAAAAAAGAAAAATATTTTAAAAAAATTAATATGCACAAACGGTTCTGATATTATAACCGTCTCTGATGAGGACACTATCTCAGATGGTTTTGACCTCAAAATCATCTGTGATACTCGTACTATCACTGACGGTTTTGAGTTTTTAACCATCTCCGATAATGACACTATTTAGATGATTTTGACCTCAAAACCGTCTGTGATACTCATACTATCACAGACGGTTCTGAGTTTAGAACCGTTCGTGGTAGTACGAGTATCACAGATGGGGTTTAGCTTATAACCGTCTCTGATATGGAGACTATCCCAGATGGTTATAATCTCAGAACCGACGGTGATAGTATGAGTATCACAGACGGTGTTGACCTCAAAACTATTTGTGATACTCATACTATCATAGACAGTTCTGAGATTATAACCGGCTCAGATAATGCCACTATCACAGACGGTTCTAAGATTATAACCGTCTCTGATAATGACACTATCACAGACGGTTCTGAGATTATAATCGTCTCCGATAATGACACTACCACAGACGGTGCTGAGCTTGCAACCGTCTCTAAAAGGGAGACTATGACAGACGGTTCTGAGGTCAAAACTGCCTGTGATAGTAAGTTATCACAAATGGTTCATAACCATCAGTGATAGTACTCGAATATCACTGACGGCTCAGAACCATCTGTGATGACTGTTTTGAACTATCTGCGATAATGTATTATGTAGAAGTGAAACATTTCAAAATTTGGAACCTGAATGAGAACGACCACCATGCAAAGATAAAATCGATATGCAGTAGTCTACTGGCCGAGTTAAATTAATTGATCATGTGATTGGCATGTTTATATGCCTATAGTGGTTTATCACAATTGGTTATATCCTTATTTGTTAGGGTGAGGTATTCAACTACTATCCCACTTAGGCAGTCTTCGCCCACCAATCTTACCATCCTCACCACTAACATTCATTAGTTTTTCAAATAGATATCTTTTTGAAATACTTTTAGGGTTTTGCTCACCCAGTATGGATTTCCACTCTAGGTGGCTTAGATCCATTGTGCTATGGCGAGCTCAGCTTGGTTGGTAAGGATTTCCACTCAAGGTGGCTTAGATCCTTGAGCACACCCGAAACGGCGAGGGCGATTTGTGTAATATATAACCGCAAGTGAACAGTTGAATGTTGAGCACTTGAGCGTCAAATTCCACGAGAAACAAGCATATTCGTCTTTTAAGTTAATGGATCATTGATTAAGTCTGAACGAGTTGGGGGTTTGTTTGTCTATAACTAAATTTACTGCTAAATCTATCAATTTAGGATTTAAATTAGTAAAGTGCAAATATGAAATCTAGGGTTTGTAAAGCAGGAATGAAAATCTAGGGTTTTGGGAGTTCCATAACCATTCGGCGTAATTCTATCAAAGGTCCGAGGATTGCAAGTTAATTTCAATTGTTTTCCAAGATAGATTAAGTTGCCAGTATGGTCGCTGGTACAACGATAAGAGGATCGTTTCCATTGTTACGTTTGGCGAGAGCCTCTCTCTTGTTTAGGATCCCGTGTCAAAGTGCTAAGGACTCAAGAACTCCCCTAAATTCTTGTTAAGGTTCAACTGTTACGTCTATTGCCGAAATGAGAATTTAGGATTTGGAGGAAGAAAACATTAGGAAATAACTCCAAAACTTGAGATCAAGACTGAGGAAGAATCACGTCTTCTGGATTTGGTCATCCCTAACCCTAGAAGGAAATTACTCACTAAAAGCCATAATAATGCAGAAATAATAATAAGAATTAAATAAAAAATTACTTGATTGCTGGAAAATTGAGTTTGCCGTCGTTGTCGGCTTACAAAAGTAGGAAAAATAGAGAAGGTGTCTCTTCTAAGAAAACAATCTGAAAACTAAGCCCTAAGGGAATCTAAAGCCTAAAGAAGCATGTTTAATTGAGTCAAAAGCTTCTCTATTTATAATACATGGGATAATGTGCTCAAAAATAACTCCTTGATATGCAGGCGACAAAGTCTGTCTTCAAACAGTGCTAGAACGGACAAATCCAAGTCAAAACTAACCAGATTCAACCAGTTCTAATCAAATCTGACCAAAACCAACCAATTCTGACTATTTCTGATCAAACCCGATTAAAACCGACCAAATCCGACCAGTCCTGATCAAACCCAATCAAAACCGACCAAATCTGACTAGTAAAATCCTTTGAAACCAAGTTGAACACGACTAGGAACACGTGGCGTGCTCTTGTCCGAACATGTGTCGTGCCCGTGATCATGCTCCGCTCGGCCAAATAGATGATCAAGTAGTAGTCGTGTTCGATCGGGATTGTTTTCGGCCAGGTGCTCGTGTTCGATTGGGACTTTTTTCGACTAATTGATCGTGTTCATCAGGTCTCTTTTTCATCTAGCCTTGTTCCATTGAGATTCTTTCTCGTATAGTTGTGTTCGATCAGGTATTTTTGTCCGAAGAATATTCGATCAGGGCCCTTTTGTTGTCCAGTTTTGGTTTCTTGGTCAAATTGGGCCCAAACAAAGTCAAAATTTTCTCAAATTTGGTAGGTTTGGTTCATGAAACATGCAAACATGTCCGTGAAAGCAATTTGCAAAAATGATATAAAATTATGTATAAAATGTCGCATCAAAGGAGTTTTTAGCATGATTTTACACGTTTTCAATACTAAACTTAGGATAAAAATGCTACCAATTTAACACTTATTAAATTTCCTAAGCTAGGATTTTGCTTGTCCTCAAGCAAAGAATGTGAGTGAGTTTTCCAAAAATTGGGACGCCTTGGTTAATTAGATTTTCAATAAACAATCTTCCGACAATTCATTTCATAGCTATGCATATGAGATAATTGATCTAAGCAATTTAAACTCTCCAAATATAAATATTCAGATTATCAAACTTTAACCTTAGAAAAGAGAGAGCTTAATAATTAAATTATATTGACAACTTCTTTCATATAGGATTTAGAACAAACCATAGCTAAAGAAAACACTCATTATGCTACAATTTATACAAAATTTGCTAGATTGCCCTTTTTAGAGAGAAATTAAAACACTTTTATTTCTTATTTTTTTATTTATTCATTTTTTCGTGATTTTGGCCAGAATGTTTTAAATTGGATCATTCCGTTGCGGCTAGAGGAGACATAGCTGAAGATGCTTGCTTAAATGCACTTACAGAAAGGAAACTTTGTCGGCTTTCTGAGCGCATGTAAGCAATCTCAATGTCCCGTATACCTTCTCTTCACTAGCTGGTCAACGATTCACCACCACCTCCCCCAGTAGGTCGCATATATGTTACAAGAGAAATAGACAAAGCCGCATCTTAAGCAACTATTTTATTAAAAATATTTTTGTGTATGCATAAGTTAAATAAATCTTTCCTTCCCTAGCTGGTCGATGATTCACCACCGCCTCCCCCCAGTGGGTCGATTATACTTTACTCTTACACGTTTTTTTAATTTTTATAGAAAAGGGTAATTAGCAATCTAAGCATTAAAAACGACATAAGAGAGTTAATTTTAGATAGTAGTTTATTGGAAACCTTCAATTTGGAAGAAGTCAATAACAATCTAAAAGACAAGTTCAAGCTTTAATGGTCAATTTAAGATAAAAACTGAACATAGGCAATTGAAATTTTTAAGAGAGCTAAGTTTAATGGATCATATGCAAATATGTGATAGAATAGTCATCTAATTAAATAAAGATCATCTTTAAAACCAGGAGTTCCAAGTGATATGTCTTTTTTTTAGTTTATGATGGAATGTGATGGAATGATGATTCATTGAAAACTAAGCAAACAGTTAAGTGAACACCCCAAGCTAAATCAGACATTATCCTCAATGTATGGAGAGAGATATAGATTACCGTTTGCGGTCGTGGTGTTGATGATGTGGATGTTGTGGAAGATGCCGTGGTGAAAGAAGATGTTGTGGTCCACGCAGCTCCAATTGTGCAGTCCAATGTGTCGCAAGTGAAAACTTGAAAAGAAAAACAAAAAGAAACAAAAAAATAAAAGCCAAATAAAAAGAAATACTTGCATACTTGAAAGATTACTCATTGGAGGTGGTTGTGGAGACGTGCCCCGTGGTAAGTATGTGCACTTGGATATGTGTCGTTTGAGAGGATGTGGCTTGCATGTATAAGATAGTCGTAGAGGCGATCCATGCGGCCGGTGAGGTGGTCCATCCTTGAATCCATCGTAGCCCTATAATCTGCAAATTCCGACCTAAAGTCGGAGAAACTAGTGCACAAGAACTCTATGGAAGCATGTAGAGCGGCAAAATCATATGCCGCCGGTTCGCCAGATTTGGTGACTTGTGAGGAACTAGGACCAATAATCCTCATTGCCAAACCTAAATCTCACGCCCTCAGTTTGGCCGGGAGGGACGCGTAGGGTATTTTGTTCAAAGGAGGCTAGAATCTCCTAAATGACTTTGCAAAAAGTCGGAACCGGTACTCCTACAAGCGTATCCCAACCCACATTATGAATGACGCGGAGCACATCATCCTCTATTCCTAGAGACCTAATGGTATGAACATCTAAAAATTTGGTTTGCCATAAAGGTCTCTTGTTCAAATGCATAAATCGAGTAAGAGGATTAGGATTAGTGAAATAAATGTGTGGAAAATCAGGATCAGAGGAGGTTTGTGGAGACATACCTCTTTGGCCCTTCGTGGTCTTCTTGATGTTGCGTTGGGGCATCGTCATTGGTGTAGAAACTTCAAATCCAGAGGTGTGGTGCGGAATCTACGGTCGGATCGAAGTTTTAATGGTTGGATGGAAAGATCTAGGGCTGTTTTTGTGGAAGTTTTGAGGAGTTTGGGGCTTAACACTGGTGTTGTGGCTGTTTGGAGAAGATGGTTGGCCTTATATAGGGTGGTAGGTAAGAGTTATGGTGGTGTGGGAGAAGAAAAACACAAAAGAAACAAGTTAGCAACACTTCTATTCGAAAAATAGAGGGAAACTGAGCCTGGTGCGACCACAGGCACGGGGCATGCTCCAGATTGTGCCCTGTTCGGGTAAAACCCGCATTCGAGCATCTGGTCGCACCAACACAAACATGACCATGAGCATGGGTCGTGCTCAACCAGGGCATGAGGCTTGCCACTGGTTGTGGTCGTCTCTGTTGAAAAAGAAAATTTTATTTTTTGCAAATCGACCAACCGAAAATAGCATGGGGTGTGCCACTAGTCGTGGTCGTTTTGGTTGGTTTTAAAAACTTTATTTAAAAAAAAAAAAATCGAGCTCAACACTAGTCGTGCCCGGTTTGGGCAGTGTTGGAAAATTTTTATTATTTTTGTTTTTTCAAAAGTTTCAACCCTAGTTTACAAAAAATTGGTTTTGGGTGGTCAAACGGCATTGAATTTGAGTGATTTTTTTGCTGCTGTTGCATAAAAGGAGAACTACATGTTAGTATATCGGGTAGCTTTCCGACTAACGCTGGTTTAATGTCCCGCTCGATGTAGACCCAAGCATGATCTTTATGGAGGTTCCCATTAGTGATTTTGAATGTTTGGTGCAGTGGGAGAGCTAAGCCTATTGTCTAGCAATTCAGATTTTTCAGTTTTCATCGTAGCTAGGTTCAATCGGTATTGAGGCTCAATACCAATTAGATCATCAATGGAATATCCTAATGCCTTGAGATGTAGTGTTAATGTATTGATCAATGTGCTTGATGGTTTATCAGTTATGTTGGCATCTACAAACATGGGATTATGTTTATCTCTATCAAGAGGCATATATTTCACCGAGATGGAAGATGTGTGAGAATTGGTACCTTGTTCGTGCAAGAATTGTCATGGTTTCTTATCATTGAGAGTTGATTGGGCAATGATGATGTGTTTGTAGTAGTATGATCATCCTTTTTATTGCTCATCTCTGTGTTGTCATCAAGAGCATCATATCCAATTTGTTTACCCTGCAATACAGTTTCAAGAGGGTCTATTCTGCATGTAGTGTCCTCATACATAGGGCAGTTAGCAATTTCAGGCAGTTTAAACAATACTTTCTCATTCCCCATATGAAAAGCAATTGTACCCTCACATATATCAATTTAAGCTATTTCTAAATCATCCAAATCGCTTTTATTTGTAATAATTTCTTTTAAGAATTTTCCATATGAAGAAATTTTAGTGATAAGATTAGAAAAAGGCACAATCACATTCAGTTTTTTCATGATATCAAAGGATTTGTCATTAGAATTAGACTGGATGTAACAACTTGGAAAAGATGGAGTTGGTTTAGAAGCATGTGTTATCTCATTATTACCTGATTTTGTTTCTTTTGATTGTTCATCCTTTCCGAGGTTGCCTATTGGTGCAGGTGGATCATAGTGCTTAAGTTCGGTTGTCGGCGTCAAATCCTTGGTAGGCATCTTCGTTGGTTTTGGTTACACCTTCTCTTTTCAAAAAGTTACTCCACCATTCAAATCAATAGTATCAATACAAGATATAACATTAATATGTTCAGAATCACGAGGGTTGATAGGTTGAGAAGGAAGATAGTTAGAAATCATTGATGCGGGATTTGCCATTCGTATGAATTGAGTCTCAAGTATGCGAATGTTCATAGAGATGGAGTCGATCTTCTGGTTCAGTGCAACCTTTTCCTTCTCTTGATTTGCCAAAAAAGCTTCTAGCATGCGCTCGATGTTGGATTGTTTGGGTTGATTTTGTCTTTGATGTGGTGGTTGGTACGGTTGTTGTTGTTGTTGTTGCTGTTGCTGTTGTTGTTGAAATGATGGCCATGGTGCTTGGTACGACTTTTGTTGTTGAGGGAGTTGGTGCTGCGGTTGGATCAGTCTTGATGCAGCGTGTTCATTCCCCCATTGCATGTAATTTTGGGTCATACCTTCGATTAGATCGTACACTTCGTCAACACTTTTGTTCATGAGTGCATCGCCAGCTATGGCATCAACAGTCATCCATGCTGTGTAATTCAAAGCGTTATAAAATGTTTGAACTACAAGCCACTTTTCTAGGCTGTGGTGTGGGCACGACCTCAAAAGTTCCTTGTACCGCTTCCAAGCTTCGTAGAGTGATTCTCCTCCCTGCTGAGTAAAACAGACCATCTGGTTCCGAATATATGCAGTTTTAGATGGAGAAAAAAATCTATTGAGAAAAACACATAAGAGTTCATCCACATTGCTATTGAAGTAGGCAGTAGAGTGTACAACCATGCCCTCTCCTTATCTCGAAGAGAGAAAGAAAAGAGACGAAGTAGTAGCGTATCCTGCGAAACTCCATTAATTTTAAAAGTATCACAATATTCAAGAAAAATATGGAGATGCCGTGAAGGATCTTCAGTGGTAAAACCACTAAATTGGTTTTGTTGTATAAAATTCAATAGTGCAGGGTTAATTTCAAAATTATTTTGTTTTGATTGCTGATCTAAGAATACCTGATCGAAACTGTTCTCCCATCTTTGGTGATTTGGCTTCCTCCAGTGTTTGATTGTCCAAAGTGGCTCGTTCGTGAACATATCAGATGCACTTCCAACTTGAAGGGATTAGTTGTGCACAAAAAGAAGAAAAAGAAAAATAAAAGCAAGATTGAGAAGTGAGATTGACTTATATCAGGGAAAATTAATCTAAAAAGATGAATTACTGTTGTTCCCCGGCAACGGCGCCAAAACCTTGATCTCATCCAAAACGGCGAGCGCGATTTGTGTAATAACCGCAAGTGGATGGTTGAACGTTGAGTACTTGAGGGTCGAATACCACGAGGAACAAGCGTATTCGTCTTTTAGGTTAACAAATCACTGATTAAGTTTGAACGTGTTGGGGCTTTGTTTGTCTATAACTAAATCTACTATTAAATCTATCAATCTAGGGTTTAAAGCAGTCAAGTACAAATATGAAATTTAGGATTTGTAAAACAGGAATGAAAACCTAGGGTTTCGGGAGTTCCATAACCATCCAGCATAATTTTATCCGAGGACTAAGGATTGCAAGTTAATTTCAATCGTTTTTCAAGACAGATTAAGTTGCCAATATGGTCGCTGGTACAACGGCAAGAGGATCGCTTCCACTGTTATGTTTGGTGAGAGCCTCTCTTGTTCAGGATCCCGTGTCAAAGCGCTAAGGACTCAAGAATTCCCCTAAATTCTTGGTAAGGCTCAACTGTTAGGTCTATTGCTGAAACAAGAATTTAGGGTTTGGAGGAAGAAAACATCAGGAAATAACTCCAAAACTTGAAATTAAGACCAATGAAGAATCATAGCTTCTGGATTTGGTCATCCCTAAACTTAGAAGGGAACTATTCGCTAAAAGCCATAATAATGCAGAAATAATAATAAGAATTAAATGAAAACTTTCTTAATTGCTTGAAAATTGAGTTTGTCGTCGTTGTCGGCTTACAAAAGCAGGAAAAATAAAGAAGGGGCTCTTCTAACAAAACAATCTAAAAATTAAGCTCTAAGGGAATCTAAAGCCTAAGAAAGCATGTTTAATTGAGCCAAAAGCTTCTCTATTTATAATACATGGGATAACGTGTCCAAAAATAGCTCCTTGACGTGCATGCGACGAAGTCTGTCTTCAAACAGTGCTAGAACGGACAAATCTGAGTCAAAACCAACCAGATTCAACCAGTTCTAACCAAATCCAACCAAAACCAACCAAATCCAAGTAGTTCTGATCAAACTCGATCAAAACTGACCAAATCCGACCAGTATGATCAAACCCGATTAAAACCGACAAATCTGACTAGTAAAATCCTCTGAAACCAAGCCGAACATGACTAGGAACACGTGGCGTGCTCTTGACCGAACACGTGTCGTGCCTGTGATCATGCTCCGCTCGGCCAAATAGATGATCAAGTAGTAGTTGTGTTCGATTGGGACTGTTTTCGGCCAGGTGCTCGTGTTCGATCGGGACTCTTTTCGACCAATTGCTGGTGTTCTATCAGGTCTCTTTTTCTTCTAGCCGTGTTCGATTGAGATTTTTTCTTGTATAGTTGTGTTCGACCATGTATTTTTGTCCGAAGAATATTCGATCAGGGCCCTTTTGTTGTCCAGTTTTGCTTTCTTAGTCAAATTGGGTTCAAACAAAGTCAAAATTTTCTCAAATTTGGTAGGTTTGCTTCCTGAAACATGGCAAACACATTCATGAAAGTAGTTTGTAAAAATAATATAAATTATGCATAAAATGTCGCATCAAAAGAGTTTTTAGCATGATTTTACACGTTTTCAATACTAAACTTATGGTAAAAATGCTACCAATTTTGCACTTATCAATTGTTATCGTTGTAGCAAGCTAAGTTTGCTTAGTAAGGATTTCGACTCAAGGTGGCTTAGATCCTTACTGTCTCAGCCGATTTGGTTCACTTGGTAAAAATCCTATTATCAACTACTTGTGATTGTTCATTCATATGCATATACTTATACTTTATGAAAAACAACATAAGTAAGTTTTGGTAATGTATGGGTTCAATATGATCAAGAATTATTGACTTGCCTTGCTTTTCGTGTAGTCCAGTTGAAAGAACTACCAGGGTATTGATGTTCTTGTGCTCGTCTCACTTGATATCTATTTAGACAACAATCAATAAGCAAACAAAAATAATAGTTAGTATATTTGTTTATTCAAATATGTTCATGTCTAATGATGTTCAAGGGGTCGAATGATGGGGTAGTAAAATGATTTAGATGACTAGATCGTGTGAAAGATGTTGTATAGGATTAAGAAGGATGGTCGCAAGGTGATACATAAGTTTGGTTTAAATTGAATTGTGGGTCAAGTTTAGGAAACATGATCGGGAAAATCTGGGTACAGTTGACAGTGCGATCGGTGTAGGAATTGACATAGAAAACAGGGAAACTTTTATCTGGTGTTTGAATGGATGATCAGATTATATATATGTAAGATTAAGGGCAAAGCAGACAAGATGACGTGAACGGATTTTTAATTAGAGGCTTCTAGGGTTGCAAACTGTTGGATCAATGATGCCGACTAGAGGGGGGGTTGAATAGGAGGCTTTTAAAAACTTAAATCTTAAAGCAAATAAATGCACATCAAGAACAAATGATATAAGCAAGGGAAGAAGAGAACGAACACAGCAATTTTTACCGAGATATTGGAGACTCGCCCAGTCTCCAGTAGTCCTCGTTGAAGTACTCAAGTCACTTGAGTTTTGCCTCAATACTCACGAAGAGTATTATCTCACTAATGGTTGCTTCTTGTCCACTCCGGAAAGGCGAGCACCGATGCCTTGTACAAACTTGTCGAGCCTCTCCGACAATCTCCGAACGGAGAGATCAACAGCCACGCCACCAAACCGTCTAGGTGAGGGCGCTCACCAAGAGTAATAGGCAGTAAGGTCTTCTCTAGACCTCCAAACACGCACCGAGAAACTACAAGTATGCAAATGCAATGAACTGGAATGCTCGGTGGATCAGAAAACACTCGACTTGATCAAAAGATCAATATTTTATATAAGAAACTAAAGCTCAAGAGTGTATAAGAAAATGCTACTACTTCTTATGTGAAATACATGCCCAAAACCCCTATTTATAGCCTCAAGAATCAAGAGAACCGTTGGAGCTAGGGCTGAAAATCAGCAACTCAAACTGACAGTCAGTTTGCCTAACTGACAGTCAGTTTAGTGTACAACGGCCGACAAAATTTACGGATAAAAAATAGCTAGCTGTTTGTGGTCGTATAAGGAAACTTGAAACCCACAACTGACAGTCAGTTCGACCACAGACTGGACCAAAATCAAATAGAAACTCAGTTAAAAACACAGTGGTTGAATCCCCAACTGACAGTCAGTATGGAAAAACTGACAGTCAGTTTAGTACAAAGATTTTGAGCCCAAAATTACCCTCTCTGGACAATTTTCAGTTTAATCCAACTGACATTCAAACTGACAGTCAGTTCAGCAAACTGACAGTCAGCCTGAACAAAAACAGCTATAACTTTAAATCCAGAAATCCAAAAAAAGTTTTTAATAGCTCATTTGAAAGATAATTTCAAGGGATACATTTTTGTCAACAGAAGCAAAAACCAGATCTGCCTAGATCTTTCTATAAAATTAAAAAACTCTTCTGCTGTCAAAAGCTGAACTGAAAATCCAAATTTCTCAAATCAAGTTCAAAACAAATCCAACCAAAAAGATGCAATACAATGACATAAGTTTCTCGGTTTGTGTTGGAGATAAAAAGAGGACTTTCGCCACCCCTCTTTATAGTACGGTTAAAACTAAAAAAAAATTTCCTAACCGATCAACTCCAAACGTCGAGATCGGTAAAAAATAGAAACTAATAATACCTTAGGTCTTTCGCATCTTCATGATTTTTACGTCTCGTTCCTGCTCTTTGCAATAATATGTGTATCAGAGCATCAACTGGTCATATCTCATCGCAAAGTCATAAAATCAGAGCATATAACATCAAAGAGATATCGAAATATCAGAGCATACGTAACCAGTATCAGAGCACAAAATATCAAGAGATACATCATATCCAAAACACAAAATATCAAGAGATACATCATATCCAAAAGCACATATATTATAATAAACCCAAAAATATCCAACAATTCCAAAATATCCATAACAAATATCCAATATCTCCATAAAATAACCAAAATACTTCTCCCCCTTTGGCATCAAGCACAAAAAGGGAGGAAAACATAAAAATGAGCCTAATGCTCATCACTAGAAGACAGCCCTAACACGGCTGTATCTCTGGAGCCTGCAGGAGATCCAGTCGCATCGATGATAGGAGATGCCGGAGGAGTAGCAGCTGCAACAGGAGCTGGTGCTGCAGAGGCTGGAGCAGAAGGTCTTGGGGCGACCGGAGCTGACGAAGAGCTCGGAGAAAACGACGCAGGGCGGGCCCTCTTGGGAGGGACCGGAGAGTCTGACGCAGGCAGACGTCGCAGTATCTCCTCCTGCTGTGCAAGCAAACGAAGCAACATTTGGTGATGCTCCGCCTGGGTGCTGAGGATCTACTGCTGGGTCTGGATGACCTGCTGGAGCAAAGAAGGTGACGCTGCGGAAGATCCAGCGCCAGGGTCTGAAGGAGGTGTTGGGTCGGACTCCTGAATTGGAGCCTCATCTGTTGACTCCCCCGCAGCATCATCATCTGATGCGGGAGAATCAGGGCCAGCAGCTGCAGTGGGGTGAGCACCAAGCCAGCGATCAGCCTGGCCCGGAGGATAAAAGAGGAGCGGATGATGGGGCCGTGGGAGCTCAGAATCCACAGCCCGGATATGAAGAAGCACCGCCATGATATACGGAGCGTATATCAGCTGACGGCGTGGAGCAAGAAGAACGTGCTGAATCTCACTAATGATGAGATCAGCGACGTCGAACGGCTCCTCCTGAAAGATGGAAATCAGGACGTGGAGGGCCAGATAGGTGATCCTAGCCCTATCTCCGCTCATGGGGACCAGAGTGAGACGGAGGATCCGTAGGGCTAGGTCGACATCGCGGCGCAGGCCGGCAATGTGACGGAGCTGGAAGGGGCCGGAGTAAAACATGGCCACCTCCCGACGCTCAAGGTCCGGAAGGGTATGGAGCTGGCAGCCAGAAGGAGGGCGCACCAGTCCAAGCGCTGACTCTAGCTGCTCCTTCGTGACGGTGTAGACCTGGAGGCCCGTCATGAAGGTCACGAAGTTGCGCTGAGGGGAGATGAAGACAGTAGAATAGAATTGGCGGATGGGCCCCTCAGCCCAATGCAGAGAGGAATCGGCGACAAGGTCGCGGATCCCTACAGTGCCAAAGAGGTCTGCGAGGGTGGCGATGCCTGTGCGAGAGGCGATCGTACCCCACGACAGAGAGCGGTGGGCAAAGATAGGAGTGCGGCTATAGACGCTGGTGAACAGGTCTAGGTGGAGGTTTGTGTAGCAGGTGAGGACGTCGCACGCGTCGCGACCAGTGGGACGCGGCGAGAGGTAGGGGTTCACTGAGCAAAGTGAGCAAAGGCGGCTCGCGTGCCAGCGGGAATAATCCACGGGCATGCGCTCAGGAGGAGGTGAAGGCCGGTTCTCGGACGTCTGACCCGATGAACGCTGGCTGTTTGCCGCGTTCTTCCGTCGGGCCACACGACGAGACAGACCCGGCTGATCAGACATGGTGGAAAAGAAACTGAAAGAAAAACAGAGGAGAGAAGACCTGAATAGAGGAGGCCGACGACGAACAGAACTGGTCGACGTCGATCAGAGCAGACAAAAAGCGGTCGAAGAAGATGCACGGCACAGCTATGACTCGGCACGGACACCAAGGAACAACTAAACGCCGGCGAAGGATGGAGAAGGGGCGGCACGGGGAAGCACGAGGCGCACGGCTCGACGGCGGTTAGAAGCAGTGGTGGAGGCGCAACAAAAGCGGCGGCGCACGACGGTGAGGTGGAGGTGCGGCACTACGACGGCGGCAGCGGCACGGCGAGGTGGAGGCTCAAATAGGCGACGGCGAGAGGGCACAAGAAGTAACGGCGGCGAGAGAAGGTGAAGAGGCAAGAAAACAGATCAAGGGTTTTAAGGGTTCTGGAGACCCAAACTGACAGTCAGTTTCCAAACTCAGAAACTTGGAACTGACAATCAGTGTACCACATGACAGTCAGTTCACAGAACTGAGTTTTGAAACTGACAGTCAGTGTATGAGACTGACAGTCAGTTTGAAACTCGAACTCGACTAGGAGTTACGAACAAAATCAATTGCACGTAACTGACTGTCAGTTTGTGAAACTGACTGTCAGTTAGGACAATAACTTCGACTAGAGACTAAGACTAGGCTCCTAAGCACTAAACTGACTGTCCGTTATAAGAACTGACTGTCAGTTTGGTCAATTTCGACCAGAAGCAGATTTGGACTAGAGAGGAAATAAAATAATATTATTTTATACAAACAACACATTTAGCACATCAACTAGCATTTGATATATCAATAATGTTCAGTTCACCCCTTAAAAACAAAATCTTGATTCATCTAAGGGTTTGGTGAAAATATCGGCTAGTTGCATATCTGTTCTGACATAATTCTCATCAATATCTCCTTTTGTCACATGATCTCTAATAAAGTGGTGCCTTATTTCAATATGCTTAGTTCTAGAATGTTGAACAGGATTGTTTGCAATTTTAATGGCACTTTCATTATCACACAAGAGTGGCACTTTATCAAATATAATTCCATAATCCAAAAATGTCTGCTTCATCCATAGTAATTGAGCACAGCAACAGCCTGCAGACACATATTCAGCTTCAGCTGTGGAGAGAGCTACAGAATTTTGTTTCCTAGATGACCATGATACTAAGGATCTCCCCAACAGCTGACAGCTACCAGATGTGCTTTTACGATCAATCTTGCACCCAACATAATCAGAATCAGAATATCCAATTAATTCAAAATTTGCATCCTTTGGATACCAAAGTCCTAAACTAGGATAACATTTTAAATACCTAAGGATTCTTTTAAGAGCAGTTAAATGACATTCCTTAGGATCAGACTGGAATCTAGCACACAAGCACACACTAAACATGATATCAGGCCTAGATGCAGTAAGATATAAAAGACTACCAATCATAGACCTATATATAAAGTTTAGAATCGACCGATTTGCCGTTTTTGTCCATATCCAGATGCCCATTGGTTGCCATGGGAGTTTTGATTGTGTTAGCGTCTTCCATCCCAAAGCACTTGAGCAGGTCCTTCACGTACTTTGTTTGACTCACGAACGTACCGTTCTTGAGTTGCTTGATTTGAAGTCCGAGGAAGAAGCTCAGCTCACCAATCATGGACATCTCGAACTCCCTAGACATCATCTCTCCAAACTCATGACAGAAATATTCATTAGTAGATCCAAAGATAATATCATCAACATAAATCTGACAAATGAACAATCCTTTTCAATTTTCTTTGTAAAGAGAGTTGTATCAACCTTCCCAATTTTAAAATCTTTTGATAAAAGAAAGTCTTTAAGTCGCTCATACCAAGCTCGAGGAGCTTGTTTGAGACCATAGAGAGCTTTTGACAACTTAAATACATGGTTTGAAAATTTAGAATCTTCAAAACCGGGAGGTTGTTCAACAAACACAAGTTCAGAAATTTCACCATTTAAGAACGCACTTTTTACATCCATTTGAAAAAGTTTGATATTAAAACAAGATGCATAAGCAAGAAGAATACGAATTGCTTCAAGTCTTGCTACAGGTGCAAAAGTTTCACCAAAGTCTAAGCCTTCGACTTGAGAGAAACCTTGAGCAACAAGACGAGCTTTGTTCCTAATTACAACACCATTTTCATCTTGCTTATTTCTGAAAACCCATTTTGTTCCAATAACATTATGATCCTTGGGTCTTTCTACTAAAGTCCAAACTTCATTTCTAGAAAAGTTATTAGGTTCCTCATGCATGGCATTTACCCAATCAGGATCATTTAAAGCTTCATTAACATGTTTGGGTTCTAAAGAAGATACAAATGAATGATGTTCACAAAATGCAGCAATACGAGATCGAGTTTGAACACCCTTACTGACGTCACCCAATATTTGGTCTAGAGGGTGATCCTTGGTGATCGTTTGATGTTGCCTAGGTGCTTCATCTTGTACCGCTTCATCTTGATCTTGTTCTGGAGGATCAACATGTGAAGATGATGCGTTTTGATCAACATTCTCAATGTTGACATCTTCTTCTTGATCTTCTTCTCTTGGCTTGATGTCTCCAATGGTTATGTTCTTCATGGCTTCTTGAAGATCTTCACCTGAAACTTCATGAGAGACTTGCTCCTTTTGCGAGCCGTTAGTTTCATCAAATTCGATATCACAAGATTCTTCAATGCAACTTGTATTTTTATTGAAAACACGATAAACTTTGCTAGTGGTGGAGTATCCGATTAGAAAGCCTTCATCTACTCTTCTTTGAAATTTACCACCAAAATTTCTTTTCTTAAGAATAAAGTATTTGCATCCAAAAACTCGGAAATAAGAAATATTTGGCTTACGCCCAATAAGAAGTTCGTAAGGAGTCAAATTTAGAAGAGGATGCAAATAAAGTCGATTTATAGAATAGCAAGCGGTATGCACGGCTTCAGCCCAGAAGCGAGTAGGAGTATCATAGTCACTCAGCATGGTTCTTGCCATTTCTATAAGTGTTCGATTTTTCCTTTCAACGACTCCATTTTGCTGTCGAGCGTAGGATGTGAAAAATTCGTGTTTGATTCCAAGAGAGTCACAAAAATCAAATAGAGTTGAATTAACGAACTCTCCACCATGATCACTACGGATTTTCTTGATGGAAAGTTCGAATTTAGTGGAAACGCGTTTTGCAAAACTTTTGAAAACATCGGGGGTTTCAGATTTTTGGGAAATAAAGAAAACCCAAGTGTAGCGAGTAAAATCGTCAACAATCACAAAACCATAGTTGCTACCCCCCCTACTTTGGAACTCAGAAGGTCCAAATAAATCCATATGAAGAAGTTCCAAAAGTTTACAGGTAGAAAGGAAGCGCTTTGTTGGATGTGAAGTAGCTACTTGCTTGCCAGCTTGACAAGTGCTACAAGGTTTGTCCTTTTCAAAATTCACATCCTTTAAGCCAACAGCCAAATCACGTTTTAAAAGTTTTCTCAATTGATCCATTCCTACATGTGCAAGTTGTCTATGCCATAGCCAACCTTTTGAGGTTTGAGAGACTAGACATGTTGACAGAGATGCATCTTTTGAGTGAAAATCAACCAAATAAAGATTTCCAAAACGAAAGCCTTTAAAGATCAAGATTTTATCTTTTAAACTTTCAACCAAAACTTCTTTTGGGAAAAATGTGCAACTAAAACCAAAATCGCAAATTTGTTCAACGGAAAGAAAATTGAAATTCAGAGATTCGACCAACAAAACATTCGAAATAGAAAGATCATTTGAGATAGCGATTTTACCCAAGCCTACCACATTTCCTTGACGATTGTCGCCAAAGGTAATCTTTTGGTTCTCACTTGAGTTGTCTTTAAGTGACGTGAACAACTTCTTGTTGCCGGTCATGTGTTCGGAGCATCCGCTATCTAGCACCCAATGCCTCCCACCGGTCTTGTAGTTCACCTGCATAAAAAGAATTAAGTCCTTTTAGGTACCCAAACCTTTTTGGGTCCTTCAATGTTAGCAATCAAAGCTTTGGGCACCCAAATAGATTTCTTCTTTTTATTCAACATGGGTGCACCAACATACTTTGCTATAGCATAACCTTTCCTCGACTTTTGAAGCATGTAGCAAGTATCAAAATAATTTGGAGTTATTAAGGGACATGCTTCATGTGAATGACCAGTTTCATGGCATTTATGACAAAATGTGTTGCATGCTTTAACAAATATAGTTTTAGAGTTTGGTTTCTTCCCTTTCTTTTGAAAATATCCTAATCCTTCTTTTCTAAATGAACATTTTTGTTTACTAAGGATTAGATCAAGAGATATTTTGCCTTTGTGGCAGTTTTCTAAGCCTTTTCTAAGTTTTTCAACTTGTGCCTTAAGTTCATTATTTTCATTTAAGATGTTATCATTAGAAACACATGGAGTATGATGACTATTGGAAGGAGAATCATCCAAGTTACATGAAGTGGAAACATCTACCTTAGATGAAACATTTGTAACATCTTTTATGAGCATACTTTCATAAGAATCTTTTAGCTCAGAGTATTGAGCGCGTAGGGAAGAATGCTCTTCCTTGAGCGCTTTATACTTCTTTTTAGTCTTTCCAAAACTTCATTTAATTCGGTTATCATTTCAACTAAATCATCATATGAAGGATCATTGGTGTGTACCTTTTCATCGTCTTTGGCCATAAGGCAAATGGATGAGCTAGTTGAAGTGTTGATGTTGCCGAGAGCTAATCCTGCCATCTTCTTGGAGCAACTTCTTTCGTTGTCGGAGTAGGAGTCGGAGCTCTCGCCTCCGGACATCCATTCTCCAAAGCATGTTTCTTTGGTTTCTTCATTCTTCTTCTTGAAGAATTTCTTCTTTTTGTTCCATCCCTTGTTCTTGTTTGGACATCTTGAAGCTATGTGTCCCCTCTCATGACATCCATAGCAAATGATGTCCTTGAAGTTGTTTTGCTTTTGTCCCTTTGGTCGTGTGTCAAGATTGACACCCTTTTTATGCAACCTGCGAAGGAGTTTTTGAGTATTTTTTACCATGAGTGCGAGGTCTTCATCGGAGGAGCTATCGCTTGAATCGTTCCTTGCGTTGGCTTTGAAAGCCAAAGCTCTCTTCTTTGTCTCCGAGGGTTCAGCTGCTTCTTTCTTCTCCTTCTTGTGCATCTCATGGGTGATGAGGTTCCCATAAAGATCAGTTGGTGTTGTGGTCGATAAATCGGAGTTTGTGAGAACCGTGACCAAAGTGTCGAAGCTTTCCGGTAAGGCCCTAAGCATCTTTCTCACAATCTCAAGGTCAGTAAAAACAACACCAAGACCCTTGAGTTCATTCAAAATGTTATTCAACCGAGTAAACATGGAATCCACGGACTCAGTTAATGACATGGTGAATGTCTCATATTTTTGCCTCACCATTAGCAACTTTGCCTCTTTAACCTTTGTTGTGCCCTCGTAAATTTCTTCGAGGGTGGTCCAAACCTTATGAGCAGTCGTGAGATTGCTCACACGGTTGAACTCATTCAAGGATAAACCGGCAAAGAGTGCATTTTTTGCACGGGCGTTTAAATGCAGTTTTCTCCTGTCGTCCTCAAACTGATTTGCCGGATCATCCGGAGGAGTAAAACTGAGTTTAACAATATCCCATACATCAAGCCCATAGCTTCTAGGAATACCGACATGCGCACTTTCCAATAAGGATAGTTTGTCCCATCAAAGATAGGCGCACGACCGGTATGACCAAGAAGGAAATCTCCACTTGACGACATCCTCTCTCTAGGCGGTAAAGCCTAATGAATCGAGAGACCGTGCTCTGATACTACGTGTTGGATCAAGGATGCCAACTAGAGGGGGGGTGAATAGGAGGCTTTTAAAAACTTAAATCTTAAAGCAAATAAATGCACATCAAGAACAAATGATATAAGCAAGGGAAGAAGAGAACGAACATGTACAACAATTTTTACCGAGGTATCGGAGACTCGCCCAGTCTCCAGTAGTTCTCGTTGAAGCACTCAAGTCACTTGAGTTTTGCCTCAATACTCACGAAGAGTATTATCTCACTAATGGTTGCTCCTTGTCCACTCCGGAAAGGTGAGCACCGATGCCTTGTACAAACTTGCCGAGCCTCTCCGACAATCTCCGAACGGAGAGATCAACAGCCACGCCACCAAACCGTCTAGGTGAGGGCGCTCACCAAGAGTAATAGGCAGTAAGGTCTTCTCTAGACCTCCAAACACGCATCGAGAAACTACAAGTATGCAAATGCAATGAACTGGAATGCTCGGTGGATCAGAAAACACTCGACTTGATCAAAAGATCAATATTTTATATAAGAAACTAAAGCTCAAGAGTGTACAAGAAAATTCTACTACTTCTTATGTGAAATGCATGCCCAAAGCCCCGATTTATAGCCTCAAGAATCAAGAGAACCGTTGGAGCTAGGGCTGAAAATTAGCAACTCAAACTGACAGTCAGTTTAATGTACAACGACGGACAAAATTTAGGGATAAAAAATAGCTAGCCGTTTGTAGTCGTATAAGGAAACTTGAAACCCACAACTGACAGTCAGTTATTCAAACTGACAGTCAGTTCGACCACAGACTCGACCAAAATCAAATAGAAACTCAGTTAAAAACACAGTGGTCGAATCCCCAACTGACAGTCAGTATGGACAAACTGACAGTCAGTTTAGTACAAAGATTTTGAGCCCAAAATACACCCTCTCTGGACAATTGTCAGTTTAATCCAACTGACATTCAAACTGACAGTCAGTTCAGCAAACTGACAGTCAGTCTGAACAAAAACAGCTATAACTTTAAATCCAGAAATTCAAAAAAGGTGTTTAATAGCTCAACTGCTGTCAAAAACTGAACTGAACTGAAAATCTAAATTTCTCAAATCAAGTTCAAAACAAATCCAACCAAAAAGATGCAATACAATGACCTAAGTTTCTCGGTTTGTGTTGGAGATAAAAAGAGGACTTTCGCCACCCCTCTTTATAGTACGGTTAAAACTAAAAACAATTTTCCTAACCGATCAACTCCAAACGCCGAGATCGGTAAAAAATAGAAACTCATAATACCTTAGGTCTTTCGCATCTTCATGATTTTTACGTCTCGTTCCTGCTCTTTGCGACTTGTGCTTTTTATTTTGCATCAGGTACGTCATGTTCATCTTGTATTTCTTCCCGATATAACTCTGTATCAAATAATCTCAAAAGCACGATTAGTCCGAAACACTTTGTTTTCATTAATCACCAAAATTAGGGTTAGGCATGAAGGCCTAGATGCAACACAAACGACATAGGAATGTTGAGGAGAACGACATTGAATGCGAACTGACAAGGTTTGATCAAGCCTTTTATGGTTTTCTTCTAGTCTTGGGTTGATAAATGATTGGAACATGGCTAGGGCTTTGGTTGGATGGTTAAAACACTAGGGTGAAGTCAATTTCCAGATTGGACGCAAATGCCGCTACGTTCGGACGTCGATGGACGACCTTCGTCTGGGGCGACGTAGTTGAAAATAGGTCAAGACGAGGTTTCCTCGCGAAGCTATAGTTGAAGAAAATGCAGAACATAAGTCTATGAACTTGGTAGACAAAGTGGATCTCAATTTGCATGCACGAAAGTGGCTAAACAGGGCTAATGCCATTGGCTGACAATGGGTGGCATGCACTGACAATGCCTGGCATTGAGTTTGGCGTGGTCGACGATCAACTGGATTCTAGGGTGTGGTCGAATGCCCACGTGAGGCCTCAACGACTACGCCAACATTGTCTGGGAGTTAGGCGAGGGCGACAGGAACTCAATCAAGGTGGTTTCGAGCACTGGGGCGGATGAACGGTGTTGAACGGCGTCAGAGAAGATGGTGGCAGCATGGCAAAGTAGAACATCTGGACAGATTTTGGCATAAGGCTAATTCGTGGTTTTGTATAGCATCAAGAGGTGATGCAGTGGAGTAAAATACTCAGTGGATTAAGGAAGGCTTGTTGGACAAGGCAGCATCAACAGAAACGGCCGGCGGCAAAGGGGCGGCATGCCAGGAAAATGGGTAAAAGTACCCAAAATTGCTTTTGGGCTTGGCTCTGACAATTGGTTTGTCTGGAGTTAATTATGGTTATTTTCCATGTCTTGGTGCAGAGGGATTGGCTGGCGGCTGGTCGACGGCGAGCGGCAGTGAGTTGCGCCAGAGCAGAAGAACGAAATTTTGGTGCTTCAACGGTGCCAGGGCGATTGGGTGTTTAATTCCCAAAATTGATGATGTAGATAGACTCCAGGAATCCCTGTAATGGTGTGGTCGAGGGAACTTTGAATAAGGTGATGCTGACGAGGATTTCAACGACACGGCCGGAGAAGATGTATTCAAATTAGGGCTTTTCTTGTAGGGGGTGTTAGGGCTCGATTCTTTGCTGTAGGAGTGAGAGGGGAGTGAGAGTAAGCTAATGGTATGACCAATTTGTCTAGGGGAGTAGCGGATCGGGCCGGCGACGAGAGCATGGCGGCGACGGTGTAGGAAGAAGACAAATTCATCGGCTCGAGGTGGATTTTGAATTTGGTCTAAACAGAACGACGTTATATGAGGAGAGGAGTATTTTATCCTACAGGCTCGACCACTAAGTTGGCTAGGAAATAAGTCTGATGACCAAAACAGGGGAGTTTGCCGGACAAGAGAAAAGTAGCAATCAACGGCGGTTGGTGCTTGCACCGGAGTTCATGAGGACACAACTGGGATCTAGAGTGAGGTATAGGAAGAATTTAGTCTAGAGGAATCAGCCGGTGATGGCCAGAATCAGGATGACGGTGGCGTGGCTCATTTTGGCAGTGCGCCGAGGAAGAAGGAGTCCAGTGTGTGTGTGCTCTAATTTGTGCTAAACCTATGAAATGCTTGTAGGTGTGAGTGAAGATGTTCCTCACCTGGATTTGGGGAAGAATTGTTGTAGTGCTTTGGCTTCTTTGCCTGGTAGTTGCTGTTGCAGGTGAGCTTCTGGAGGCAGAAGATGAATAGGAAGAAGAAGAAGAAGAACAGGGAGAAGAGGAGGACGTTGTTGCTACTGCTAGAAGAAAAAGATGAAGGAGAAGAAGAGGATCATTGCTGCTGCTCTCTTGGAACTTGCGTAGAGAAGAGTGTGGATAGTGCACAGTGCAGCTGCTATTGGCTAGAGGAAGAAGACAGGTGGGCTGTGTTTGCTCTGTTGTTAACTGGTGTGCTCGTGTGTGTGAGTCTGCTATTGGCTAGATGTGTGTGAGTATTTGTGTGTATGTGGCTGAATGTGATTGTGATCCTAACAGAAAGTATGTGTGTGTGTTGAATTGTTTATACACATGTATATGTCTATGTATATGTGGTATTTTCGATGTCCACATAAGTATATGTATGTATAAAACATTGGTATGTGGATGAGGATTGAAGAAAAATAGAAGAAGAAGGCAAGAATTGACTGAAGGACTGAATTGCGATTTCGGAGTGTTAATTGGACTGAATTATAAATAACCATAATCCAGAGATTACTTCGGACTTAGTTCAGTACATGGGGTTTGATTGAGTAATTAGATTAGAGATGAGTTGGATTAAAATGAGAACAAAACGAGAATGATAATGAAAATAGAATCAGGGTAAAATTAAATAGTACTTTTATCAAAAACGACTGAAAACATAAATAATCGAGTTTCAGGGTTGAATCTGAACTTGGTACAAAAGGAAAACTTGTGTAAAATAACAGAAAGAACATATTCGATCAATTGGATTGGAATTTGGAGGTGATTTGGAGATTTTTGCCATTTCTAGCATTTGAGTCAAAAAAGGACTGATTCGTGATGAAATCTAGACTAAATCGCAAAAAGTGATCCAATGAACTTGTTTGGCTGAGAAGTTTTAGGATAGTATGCTAGTGTTTTAAGATTTAAGATTATAGAGAAATCTAGGAGAAAGCTATTTTGAAACTGGTCGAACTGAAATCCGAAAAGGTTAATTAGGGTAATTAGGGTAATTAAGAATTTAGTTTTTGAAAACAGAACTGGGGTTAGTTTCTGGGTTTTAAGATCTGATTTTGATCTTGATGCTGAAGACAAATCTACATAAGATAGATAGGAGATCCCATCTATTCAATATGATATGAAATATGGTCTGACTAGGAGTATTTTAATGAAATAAGTACACATGCATACATACACATCTTTATGCACATATGCACAAGTACATTTAAGGAAAATATCTTTAAACTAGTTGAAAATTTATTTTATATTTTGGTTAAAATTTCTTAGAGAGTACTCTTAAAAGTAGTTTTAGAATTAAGACAAAATGAAATTTTTAGGATCAGGTTTTTGTAAAACAAAATTTTTAGACTCTATTTTAGGGATGTTACACTTGTTCATCAGTGTGCCACTAGATGTAGCATCAACAACCATCCATTCATTGTAATTCAAGCCATTTTAAAATGCCTGAACTACGAGCCACTTTTTCAAACCGTGGTGTGGACATTTTATCAATGTCTTTATACCGTTCCCATGCCTCGTACAAATATTCTCCTCCTTGTTGATTGAAAGATGCAATCTAGTTGCGAATATGAGTTGTCTTTGCAAGAAGGAAAAACTTACTGAAGAAGCTCATCCCATGTTGTGATCGACATGGGTAGTATAGTATACAACCATACTCTTGCCTTTTCTCAACAATGAGAATGGAAAGTGCCTCAAACGAAGTGCATTCGGCATCACTCATTGATGTTGAAAGTATCACAGTGTTTGAGAAATATATGGAGATGTAAAGAAGGATCTCCAATGGCAAGACCGTTGAAGTGATTTTGTTTACCAAATTCAAAAGTGTAGGTTTGATTTCAAAATTATTAGTATCAATTTTCGGCCTTAAAATACTTGACTGCAACCCTTCAGTGAGCTGGGTTGTGTATTCCTTAACTTCTTTTGTTCCGCTATCTTCATTGGTTCGTCTGCATTCAAGTAATCTGTTGGATCTAGGTTTTGATGATTAATGATGATTTGGATAAACCCTATGATGATTAATGACAGTTTGGATAAACCTTGTTTTAGCACAAGTAAATTGAAATGTTATTTGTTAAACCCTAGAAGTTGATGACTCCTTGTTGAGGTTTAATATCAATGCATATGTTGAGGGGGAGCTCTTCATATCTTTTATCTATACTTGGATCAAGCTTGTGCTAATTGTCAATTGAAGTGTCATGTGTTAAACTCTGAAGTGGATGTCTCCCTTGTTGTGGTTTAATATCAATGCATATGTTGAGGGGGAGCTCATCATGTCAGTCATCTATGCTTGTGCTAAGTTGATGTTTCCCTTGTCGAGCTTTAATATCGATGCATATGATTGAGGCGGAACTCATTATGTATGTCATCTAAGCTTACATCGAGCTTATGCTTATCATTATCATGACATGAGTAAAATGGATCTTGTGCATATTTCTTTTATCATATATGGATCTATATGATTATGTATTTCATCTCTTACTCATTTGTGATTTGTTGAAAATGGTTTTGTCATTTCATCGAAAAGAGAAATTGTTGAGTTAACTCCTTTGTGGGGTAATTTCTTTGGTGATTGACGAGGATCATCACCCGAGCTAGTTTACTTAACATATATCGGGTTCAAGTCAAGTTCAAATCTGATATGTGTCTGTGTGTTTTGGCAGCCGCTATGGTCGCAGATGGATAGCTTTCTGTACATTAAGGGGATGCGGACACAGAGTTAGTTTATGGTCGCAGTATTGCGCGATCATAAGGTCGCAAGCAATGCGCGGTCAGAAGGTCGCTGACTATGCGCAATCAAGATAACCTGGGGGTGTTTAAGCCTTTACTGGACACGTCCTCAGGATCAAGATAACTTCTCCCACGTGTGAAGACAACTCGCCAGGGGTTTAACATGTGCGGTTATCTATGATTGCACGTGCTCAACTGGCGAAGAGGATGGGTGCGGTTATACGAACTGCACTATGGCAACTGTCCAGAACTGCTTTGCATTGGCATCCTTTCCTTCAGTATAAAAGGATGGTTGATGCACGATGTAAAAAAAAGGTGGACTTTCAAGACAACGAGTCAACAACATTTGAAGACTTAGAAATAGATAGTTAGACAGAAGTGTTAAAGGAGATTATCGCATGTGATAACCCCCTCTCCCTGTAAATCCTTTTCTCATACATAGTGAAATCACAACAGGACGTAGGGCTATTATTCCCACCATCGAGGGCCCGAACTTGTATAAATCTTCGTGTCCCTATTTCATTGCTTATCCTATCTTACCTGAGGGCACATTGAAAGGTCTCACATACAACTCACAAATCTGCGTAAGATCGACAAGGGACTCCGAGTCCAAATTGTCGACAGTGATTAATGATAACCTAACTATGAGACTAACGTTGTTCAATGAGCGCATGTGTTGTAGTCTCAAAATGGTTGCGAGATGAAAGCAAGCAAGGGCATATGGAGGTTGATGTCGATATGAGCCGTTTTGAGCGAGGTCTAGCTTCACAAAGTCAAGCTTCACCAAAGGTAAGATCTAAGATTAAGGATCATTTTCTTAGGATTTTATCAGTCTCGGTGTTTGGAGATAGGCCGAGTTGATAGGACTCCTTTTTACTAGTTTAATTGTACTATTAAGAGGGGTCAGAAACTAGTTGCTTGAGTCAATCTAGTATGGAAGCTCGAATGCATTCATATCATTTTGCACTAGTTCTTAATCACCTCTTGCATTGCTAAAAGAACAAGTGTAGTGTGTTTGAATTAGAGATTAAATTTGAAAACTGCACTTAGTCGTGGTTGCCAGTTAAAGCAATATGTTTTAATACTAGAGTTGGTCGTGGTCATATTTGCACATTTAGGCTGTATCCCTTTTTGGAGACCGGTCGTGGTCGTAGGAGTTAAAACTAGTCGTACCAGTTTTCAACTCGAATACGACTTTCGACCATATCCATTCGACCACATGTTTTTGACCAGATATTCTATCATTGGCGTAAAGTTCTTTAATCAAAATTGGTCGTGGTCCATGTCGACGATTCGGACTCGGGGTCCTTAGTCGATCTTATACAGAATTTGTGAGTTGTGAGACCTTTCAGGGTGTTCCTCCGGAAAGGGATGATGGGCAATGTCAGTTAGGGCACAGAGAGATTTATACAGGTTCGGGTCCTCGATGGTGGGAGTAATAGCCCTACGTCCTGTTGTGATTTCACTATGTATGGAAAAGAGATTTACAAGGTTGGAGAAAAGATCATCACAGGCGAAGATCTTTTCTGTGTGATTGTCTAAAACACGACTCAACTAGCCTATGAAAGCTTGTGGTTCTTCTATCGTTGTCTTCTTGTGTTGTCTGATCTATTGGATCTCTCTCCGTTTTGTACATTTGTTCACCCTTTTATACTGGTCGAAAGGGCGCCAATGCACTACGGCTTTGACCGGTTGCTTGGGTGCAGTTTTGATAACCGCACTTAACTTCCACGCATGCTTAACACGTGCAATTAAGGGATAACCGCACATATTAACCTCCTGGCAGTTGTCTTCATACGTGGAAGGATCTTCGCGATTCTTGAGATATGCTTGTTGCAGAGCTTAAGCAATCCCGAGTCATCCTGGTCGAGAGTAGTCAACGACCTTCTGCCGCGCACTGTCTGTGGCCTCCTGACCGTGTAATGTCTGCGATCTCATGATCGCGCAAAGCATGCGACCATGTGTCCGCGCTTCTCAGGTCATCTGAGATCATAGCAACAGACCTCGGACACTTGTCTGGTTCGAATCTGTCTTAAACCAGATGTGCATTACTCCGAACTAGTTTGGGTAACAATCCTCGTCAGTCTATGCTAAGTGTCAGCAAACATATCCGTGAGAAAACAAAGGAATTGCATGTGCATATACCCCAAATATTGAGTTAGAGTAAAATTGGTAAAGTCTTGTTTTCGGTTTGCACAGGCCGGATATTATCCGTGGTGACCAGACATTGTCTGGCCAGTACAAAACTCGTTTATCAATTGCAAAACGAAACCAGAGATAGATAGTTTTGTCCGGGGCTCTTGTCCGGAAAAGGCCGGATAGTGTCCGACATAGCCGGACATTATCTGGTCCGTACAAAACTTGTAAGGTTAAACAAGTTGTAACCAGAGACATATAAATCCGTCGGGGGGCTTTTGTCCGAGACGGGCCGAACATTGTTCGGCCTGTACACTTCGTGTGAGCCTTAAGCTAAGAATGAACCAAAGACAAATGAATCTGCCCTGGCTTTTTGTCCGAACAAAAATCTATTTGTTCGGCCTTCACAAAAATAGCCGAATGGTAACTGACATGTTTGCAACAGTCATATTGACTTGCACTGCCGGACAATGTCCGTCCTGTACAAAATTTCGTCAGCTTGTTGCAAACGGCTAGTTTCTTTGAGGGGGCTATATATACCTCGTCTGGGCCTACTTTTGAGCCTGCTCAAGAAATCGAAATTCTTGTATATAAGCTAGTCAAATCCTTTGGAATTAATCTCTTGCATTTAGAGCCAAGATTTGAGCCAAATCTTTGAGAGATATTAAGAGGAGAAGCTTTTGTGAGAGGTTAAGAGTGCTTAGTGCACTTCATCCATCATTTGCAATCTAATGCTAGAGTGTGGGCATTCATTTGCATCTTTTGAGCTTTTAGTATTTGATTCATTCAAGTGAAAGCATCCGATTTGTTACTCTTGGCGATCGCCATCGCCTAGACGGTTGATGGAGGAGAGTCGCGATCTCTCTGTTGAAGTTTGTTGGAGAGGCCGGAAAGAGCTTGTGAAAGGTATTGGTGCTCGCCTATCTGGAGTGGAGAAGGAGCAACCCGAGTAGAGATATCCTTCGTGGATATAGAAGTGAAGCTCACGCGTGAGTGCTTCAACGAGGAGTAGGGGAGACCGGGTGAGTCTCCGAGACCTTGATAAAAATTATTGTGTCAATTATTTCTCTCTTATTCATTTCGTATTTACCTTGACACAATCGTTTCCAATTACTCTTGTTGCATATTGTATTGAATATTCCATATCATTGAATGCAACTAAATGTTAGATAGTTTTTGAACCTCTTGCGAAACTAAGTTTTCCTAAACATCTTGTAAAAATTGTTTAGTTGAAAAGAATTTTTAAAAGTGTTCTATTCACCCCCCCCCTCTAGTCGGCATTCTCGATCCAACATTATCTACTACAAGGTTCTTTTGTGAGTTTTTACTTTTAATGGCATGATCTTCCAATTTTGCTTGTCTCCTCTTGTATCATTATTGTCGAGCTGATTTGACAGGTTTGTCGGGCGAGTGTTTAAGCATACACTTTCTATCCTAAAAGGTTAGTTGTGCACAAAAGAAAAAGGAAAATAGAAGAAAAGGGAAAGAACAAAGAGTAATTCAGCTTAGGAATGATAATTTTAAAAGATTAATTACCGTTGTTCATTGGCAACAGCGCCAAAAACTTGACACATCCAAAGAGAGTGTGTTTTGTAATAACCACAAGTGAATGGTTGTTTTTTAAGCAATCAAGGATCGGTTCTACAGGGAACATGCAAAATTATCTTTCAAATTAAAATTACTAACTAAATCGCGCTAGTTTGATTGTTCTAGAAAGATACAACTAAAACTACAAAAACTGGGGTTTAGAATTCAGAGGAACAAAACCTAGGATTTCAGAATTTCTATCTCCGTTGGGCACGATTTGTGGCGGAGGCAGCAAACTGATAAATTAATTACCGAAATCCTTGATGAGATGAATTAAGTCGGCGGCTCTGAATCCAATCAACAGTCATAGGGTATTGTGTTTGTTGCTCTAACTCAACCAGGTGCAAAACCCTTCCAAATCCTAATTTTATCTATTAGAGCATAGCGATCATGTGTTGCCCTAATGTACGAAATTGATCGTTTTATAGAGTATGAACAATATCGTGGATGAAGTGCAAAATTAGGGTTTAGAGAATAAGAATTCAAATAATTAAATTATGATCTTTCAAACAAACCAAGTACCAGATTGTGCCCTCTGGATTAGGGCATCCTTGACCCTAAAGGGGAATTATTCAGATAAATCCATGAAAAATAGCGAAAACACAAAATTAAAGAAAACATGCCTAATTGAATTGATGAAATAAGAATAGCTGTCCAGATCAGCTTACAATGTACCACAAAAAAGACTAAAAACTCAACTAAACTAGAGAGGGGGTTAAACCTAACTTTTTGGATGATAAACTAAACCAAAATCATCTCTATTCATAACACAAAAGTCATAAAATTATCCGATTCCATCTTCTCTAATTTTTCCCAAAAGAACCCCTCAAAAGTTACACAAAACGGGTTTGAAAACGCAGCGGCCACGAAGTAATAGAGTTGGGCACACCCTAGGGCATGATCTGTGCTTGGCCCAAATTATCATCTCAATTGCTCCAAATTATACGGGTTCGTTGTTTTTGTCTCTTCGTGTTCCGGTTTTCCGAATTCTTCTCTGCTTTGTTCCTCATCATATTTTCATTGAAATTGCTCCAAATTTGGCACGTTCATTCCTTGAAAAAAATTGCACAAACTCACAAAAGCGGATTGTTTATTTCTTATATAAAAGCACATAAAATGACGAGTCGAACGAGTTCCAAAGCTTATAACAGTCTCTAACTTAGGGCAATATATATATATATATATATATATATATATATAATATGCTTATCATTGCCACGAGATCTTTTAGACCATGTTCACAAGTACATATGCCTTGGATAGGTTTTTCTATTGTAATTCGCAAAAAGTATTGTCTCAAACTAATATTTTTCATTGCATACAGATCAGGAAGGGTCGTGTCCAGGACGACTACGTCATTCAGCAGCAACCGTATGTGCAGGAGTGGAGGGAGCATGCGCATGAGTGCAGTGTTGTCGAGGACAGATCATACAACCACAACATCCATGTGGCTTACCTAGCATGGAGCCATCTGCTAACCATATTTACATTGTCGCCACACCCACCACCGAGAGATGATAAGTCCTCAGTTTCTCTTACCATCCAACAGAGGTTCAACTGACTGCATGTGAGACGTGTTCACTCCAATGTAAGTATCAGAACCTCTCTTTTCAATTTTATTTTGTAAGCCGTCATTACTTTCCTAACTGGATGTTCGTCGTTAATACAACTCGATATTATCTTTGCATTGTTTTGGAAGGGCTATGACATAGGAAACGTGACCATATTTAGTCATCATTACTTTCCTAACTGGATGTTCGTCGTTACTTTTGAGTAGCTGTGACATAGGAAACGTGACGGAGATGACGTGCCCATGAGCGATGCCAATGCAACTCTTGCACAAATGGAGCAGGGCCATGAGTACATATTGGTGGATTTTCGGGTTCTTCCACTGCTTCGCTTGACCGTGGCCCCTTCACTTTTTCTATGTTTCGTATCGATGTCACATCTACTACCGCAAAATAGTCCTTTATCGTCATATCTGTTGCCGCCTAATCGTCTTTCATCATCATATCACTCGCCACCGCACCCACAAGGTCTGGTACCTGACGATAGCTCATTCGATGAAGACACGGACTTTGCTATGCTTAGGTTTACTTTTGATCAAGGGGTGGTAAAGGGATTAGTTGCACAAGAGGGTCAAAGTTTTTCACAGTAGCAAATCCAATAGGGTGGTTCTGTATGACACTATGATCCACCACACCTTGATTCACAACAATAAATCATTCAGCCATCACAGCTTCCTGATGCTCCTTCAGTTATATAACCAACACAATACCAACCATCTCTGCATGTACCGGTAGTTAGAAGGTGTCAAATTAAGGATCACCGTGCACCTAACTACTACACACCATTAGAGCATCAGACCCCAGCAAGGAGGGAAAGATAATAAATTACATCTGTTTGTATATAAACTATATTTTTTATTGCAAAAGATGTTTACCTTTTCATCTTTCCTACATAAATTTGGTCAACTATTCCAATTTTGTACATAAAAAACATCCAAAATGACTCAAATTTAAGCCGACCAACGATTGAACTAAACTCGTCTATCAACATAACTTTCAATCACTGAGCCGACCAACAAGTGAAGTCTATGCACTCGATGGATTTTAGTTGCTAAATGGATTAGTGACTTAAAACTCGCGTAACACCCATGCACACGACTGCTGACCAACACAACATACATGTGAGTGCCATATTTTTAGTCACTAATTGGACGAATAGCTGAAATTAGATCACCAATTGACATAGTGATTAAAAACCATTTTTGCAATTTTTTTTCAGGAGACTATTTCTGAGATTTGTTTTTTTAATAGGTTATTTCAAAAAAAAAATTCTGGATATAACCCTGTACTGCACAGAGAGCAAAGACCACTATACAGTTCAATGTGCAACCACAGTCATCTAGTGTTAATAACAATGAGAAACAAAAAATGCAGTCTGTCTCTGAAAATCCGTGCATTCACATTATCAGAGACATCAAAACAGGAGTCAAATGCATTTTTTTTACATTCTGCTGAGCCCTAAAAGCTCACATCCTTGTTCATTATTCTCAACAGTAGAAAAATCAGACCTGGAGTTGACGACTATGGTGAAGGGACGTATAGCAAAAAGGATGAAATCATCGTGCCGACAGGCCTGGAGTTGGAAGAAGGCCTTCATAACTCATGGGCTGGTGGAGGGACGTATAGTGGTGCCGGTAAGAAAGGGAATGGAGCCACAGAAGCATATGCAACTGGAGGGCATGATAGGGCATGATCAGATTTTTGGTCCACTTGTTTCTGTCTAGCTGTTTCTTTGCTCTGCAGCTCAGCATCATATAGACCTTTGTCAACTCTACTTACTGGAGCCATGTTATGCTCCTTTTGTTCATTAGGCAGCCGATGTAGCAGAAGTCCAGCCATGAAAGCTGGAAGATACAAGAGGCTGCCATAGAACATCCTCCTTGCACTTTTTGCAGTTGGTTTCAGCATAAATGATAGAGCTCCAATGCTCAGGCCTAATGTGAGAAGAGATGCTTCAATAGTAAACCAATCTGATGTGAGACCCCCTGCAAGCATTATTTCCAGAAGTAAGATCTAAAATTCACACTAGCTTATAGATACAAAATGGAAACTAGAATATATACAGTATTAGTACTTACAATTGTGCGCTAATAACCCCAGAGGGAACATATATAGACAATTTCTGAGGGATACCCACGCAGTTCTTTTACCAGTAGGATCAGCAAAGGAAAACATACGATACCTGAACAAAGCAATCAGTGTCATGTGAGAATAGAAGACAAGCTTAACTTTAAACAGACAAATTCATTAAAAACCAACTGATGTAAATGAGTTACCCTCCAGCAAGGTAGTCATTGCGACATAAGTATGCAAGGGCCATAAAATGAGGTATTTGCCAATAGAACAACGCAGCCGGGAGAATCATTGCATTGAGTGACAATTCAGATGAAGCTGCTGCCCACCTGGAAAGAGGAAGACACATTCAGGATTGAAATTCGTGCCGAAACTTATCTTTCTTTGCTTGCACAGTACAGAACTTAAAAGCAAAGAGCATTGCTGGATAGACGCAAAAATAGGACCAAATTAATCCATACGAGACAACAGATCAATTCGGAACTACAGCTAGCTATTCTACACTGTGCATGCAGATATCAAACTGTTTATAGCACTGATGATGCAGATATCAAACTGTATATGGCAGACTGGCAGTGATGTGAATTCCCAGCACTATCAGATTCTGAAATTGATTCTGTATAGTCAATTATTTCCTAATGTATAAATAGAATTACATAAAAACTGCATTTAAGCATGCTAGCAAAAGTGTTCAATTATATTCATACCCTAGAAGTGGTGGAATGGCACCAACAACTGCTCCAACCCATGTATTTACAGGGTGTATTTGCTTCAACGGGGTATATACAAATGCATAAAGAACGAGATTGGAAGCTGCAAGCCCAGCTGCCAAGCCATTAGCCTGCACAAACCTTGCCAAAATGTCACAATGTTTAGTTCCAATAACAGCATAACATTAACATCACAACAAAATGATTGAACAAAGTCTAATATATCCATGGATGAAAGCAAAGAGCTTATAAGAACCTTCCAAGCCAGCAAAGCTGTTCCTGCAGCCCCAACACTTGTAGCCCACATGGCTGCATGTGCAGAACTTATGCGCCCCGATGGAAGGGGCCGTTGCATTGTCCTTTTCATTTTAGCATCATTCTTTATCTCAAACACCTGAAAATAAAGTGTGTTGATGACTGAAGAAAATATTGGGTTATGTTGGAGCAGGTATAGTAAAGCAAACATAATAAGTTTACAGTGTGCAAATATGAATAATCCATAAATAAGTCCATAACTCCATACTAGGGGCTCAAAATCCAGAAATGATGTACCTAGGAGTATCAAGTATGTCCACACATTGCAGTGGGGTTTTAGTTAAGAACATCATACAATTTTCATTGAGTATCTATTTTTCAGTATTTTAAAACAGTATATGAGACAGTGCTTTAGCTTTTAGTATGAATATGTTATTATCAAGTGCAAAGTTTTGTTTGGATAGAACCACCTTTACTTGATTTTCCTAGAACCATTTTTTTCCAAACATGAAGGAGAACTGCATATCTGTAGTTACCCATATAATGCATGAAAATGGAAAAACTGAATTATAAACTTATGAAAAGCTGAATCCTACAACTTACCTTGCACATTTACCATGGGACACAATTGCTACCTTCTCTCTAATTCTTGGCCAAAACTCAATTATTCAAATAATATATTGACAAAGTTCATGTTTGACACATCCTAACAATTTTAGGAAGAAATTTAGAATCACCAAGGCATTATAGGTTAATGTAATCTACTTTTTTTTAAAAAAAAAAACTATATCAAAAGTTAGATGATGGAGTTATGAAGCATGGACAGAGTTATTCTTTGTATACCCTTTCGTTTGCTTGTTCTATATTGAATTTGCTCTTTTTTGCAGCCTTAATCTCCCATCACGAATAAGTTACTGAATTTGAACAATTACAAACTTATATCTGTGAGGGATAGACTTGAAGCTAGTAAAGCTTCAAGTGACATTTGACCCAAAATAATTAGCTCAATGTTCGGACTAACTCCACTCCTAGGAACTACCCTATGCGAGAAACAACCAGGCAACCATGCATGTGCTCAATCAAACCCCCACCCACCCCCCAAAAAAAGCATACACAGAGATCTCTACAGCTTAGAGATGGTGCTTGAGGTGGGTGTTGTCCCCCATCGAAGTGCACACGTGCTTTCAAAGGGAGAGCACGACAAACACGCCGAAACGGGGCACTGGCCAGGGGGTGTCTCGACCTGCAGTTGCAGGCTTGGAGAGGAAGGGAAGGAGGTGCCTTCCTGTGGGAAACATGGCGGCTGCAATCGACACTTGCAGTTTTACAGGGCATGTGGTATTTGTGGTGGCAGCGTTGTTCTAGGAAGGGAGGGGGGTGTACATATCATGTAATAGGGTCTAACTGTCTAAGCCCTCACAGAATTGTGGAAAGATAATTCGCACGATCAGGCAGAATAGATATGGGAACTGTCACAAAGTAGTTCTCGCTGTTATTAATTTTTGTTAACAAAGATTGTGTCTCTGTTTTAAATATCTAACGGTTGTAATTCTTTAATATAATGATCAAATGGTCATTATTATTTTGATGATGTAAGTTGCTCTGGACCACTGCAAAAAAAATCCATTTTGCTAAATATTACTAGTGTCTCACTGAAATAAGGACACCGGTCCATCTTCTCAGCCTCACAACTAGTGTTATATAGAAATGCACCCATCTTTGCAGAGATATATAGCTAATTTTTCAATAGAATAAAGGACATGTGGGGAAATAGTAATGATTTTAGACAACTGGACCTATTATTTTGAGATTAAGAGAATGAAGGATTTGCTAACATGTATCCATTGAATATTAGTTAAGTAGGTCATGCTATTGGCAAAATAAAAAAAACATTTAAACAATAATACCCTCTAAATGCAAGAAGCATATACCTGGTTCAGAGTATTCGCAGATGCAGCGACCATCATGGTGCCAGTACATGTACAGCAAAGGCCAGCAATGTCTATGATGTTGCCACTCCCAAGCACATAACCAGCTCCCGAAGTCGCAACCACAAGTGCACTAAATACCATTGAAAGGATGGAATAGGTAATCAACAAAAAGAAATGGCAAGGAAAGGAGAAGTCACTAATCAGTTACAAATAAAGTATATACATGCAGACAGGACACCAGAATGGTTAATTGACAGTCCTAAGTTATGTGTATGAATCTTTTTGGGTGACAGAAGCAGTGCACCTGTCTATCTACCCACCATGTATTAAAGCCGACTCTTGTGAAACTCTCCTATTAAAAAAGGGAATAAAAATGCCCGCAGGCAAATATGGGAGGTTATAGTATAGCTTCCACTCAATTTGTAGGTAAAAAGAAAGGGAGACAGCAGCTAGAGTGCTTTGATAAGCACTGTATGGAAGATTACACAAAAAGCATCACACATAGGGGTGGGCGTTCAGTTTATCCGGATTATTCGGTTCAGTTAATTCGGTATTTTTAGAAATTCTCTTTTCACAAATTAGACACCTCCAAAATTTTTTAAAAAACAAACCTAGTGAACCAAACTTTTTTGGGTTTGGTTTTCAGTTAATTCGGTATGACCAAACTACCCATCCATGAATGACTCGCAACTTTGTTAAACATGAAAATGCAACATTTCTTGTATATCTCATACATAATACAACCTAAAATATCAGAACAATCATACCAAGATAATATAGGATTAATAACAAGACAAGTTTCATAACCAAATACAAACACAATACTCAAGTATAGAAATCATCAAGCCTTTCCAATGCTTTGAAATTATTATACGGTTTTTTCAGTAATTCGGTATTTCGAATATAAAAACCAAACCTAAAAACAAATACCGAACAAGGTGAATTTTTTTATCAAACCGAAAAACGATTACCAAAAAAACCAGAATTTTCGGTTTATTCGGTTTGGTGCAATGTGGTGCAGTTTATTTGGTTCGGCTCAAATGTGCCCATCCCTAATCACACAGGTTAATTTGTATGGCACGCATAACTAATACTGATCCCCATGTTTTAGATCCATGCCATGAGCAAGAACAAGTAATGAGTTCGCCCTGAATCCTAATCAGGTGTTTGGAATGGTGTTTGGAATGGAGGAAAAATAGAGGATTTTTGGAGGATTTAAATCTCGTGGAATTTTACCTCATATAGGTGTTTGGAACAAAGTAATAGCTACACAAAATTCCTTGGAATGGCTTTTTTTCATAGAAATTTTGGAGGAAATAAAAAAGCGATCCGACCTCATTGAAATTTTCCTTTGTGACTTATACAAAGCAAGTTACACAATCTTTCATTCAAATTCTTATATTTCTTTTCTATGTAGCATTCATACATCTTTTTTTAAAAATTGATGTGTTTTAGAATCTTGTGGATTTAATTGTACACGATTCCTGTGTTTTTCCCATCCTGTGATTTTTGCTTCCTATGTTTCAAACAGGTCCTAAACTAAAATTCAGCAATGAGTCCTAGAGTTTGAGTTGTATTCCAATGAACATGGCCGCCTAATGCTATCAACAAAAGTATATATAATTTTATTTTATTTTGATTCAACTATAAGAATTCAAATAGCAATTTATTTCATTTTTAAAAAATAAATTCATTTTTTTCAACTTTTTCTCCTCAGTTGTTCTCTTCTTCGTAGTACTATGATTAGTAACATTAGTTACAGCAACGAGTAAATAAAATCTTTCCAAGGCAGTGCATTAGCCTAACAACATCTAAACTCGGATAGAAAAAACCGCATATTTTTAGTAACTAAATACTAAAGAGTACTCCAAGAAACATGGGAACCAGGTTCATGATGGCACAAAAAGGAGGAAACAAGCAATCTCGCACCTGAGGCGGGCTTTGGAGAGCTCCCAGTAGCATCGCCCGTAGTGCCGCAGCGCGTCAGAGATGGATCCAGCTGCCTGCGAACCGGCAGCGACTGCGGCCACGGCATCTGCGACGGTGGGGGCGGCTGTGGAGGGTGTGGACGAGGCAGCGCGCCCCGAAGAGATGGAAGGGAGGGTAAGGACGGGGTGGGGACTGGGGTCAGGGAGGAGGCGCGAGCGGAGGCTCCTCGCGGCTGCTGCGGCGGTGGCCCCGCCTCTCCACATGGTGTCGGTGGCGGCGACGGCGAAGGACCTGGTAGGCGCTGCGGTGACGGAGAGGTATGTTGAGGTTGGTGAGCCGTGTAACTTTGCAAGTGAGATGGGCTGGGCTGGGCTGGGCCAAGTTATTATTTGGCACAATTAGTGTGGACTTTTTTAAAATTATAGTTTTATATTTACATTTTAATTTTGAAAATTTACCATTTAAACCTCTGACTTGTTGCAAACTAACACATGTATATTTAATAATAGAAATTTATCCACCTTATGCTCTAGATTAGGCAGGATCAAATTTTGGCATGCCTGCTGACGAGGATTGTTAGTTATTTTTTAGGTCTCCATGGTCGCACAAACGTCCCATGGTCGCGCATGATAATGATCGTGGCCCTGTCTATAGTCGCCAAAGGACCAGAGGGAAAACATTGGATAATCCAAGGGAATTCTGGATATAACTCGAAAACGTACTTATTTTGTGCAAATTCAAGACACTTATTACCGCAGAACCCTTGTCTTATGCTATATCCGAGAACAGTATGGGCGCAGAGATAGTCCCTGCAACCATCCTTTCTCATAGATATAAGGACTGATCTCATTACTGTGGTCGCAGTGCTACGCGATCACCCCTTGAACATTACCTCACCATGATCCTTATGATTATTCCCGAGATAATCATAAATCCCTGACAAGGTAACCGTCGAAAGAGGTTAAGATGGTAAAACGGTTCCACGAAGATCGAGTCAAGACTGCCAAACCGCCATATACCTATGATCTATGGCAACTACCATGTACCCACGACCTCACAGCTGCCACTCCGGGGCTGTTAAGAGAGATCGTGGGGCGTGCCTTCAGGAGAACAACCATGACCTCTTCGGCAAGTATAAGAAGGCCTTCGAGAGAAGGATCAGAAGACGGATTGAAGACAGATAGAAGACTAAGCTTAGCAAAGATAGGATTAACTAGCTTATACATTCTGTAACCACCTCTCTGTAACTCTTTTCCCACATAGTCAAATACACAGGACGTAGAGCTGTTACCTAGCAAAAGAGGGCCTAAACCTGGATAACTTTATCTCCGTGTCTTAGATTCATAAATACCTTGAAAGTCTTGAGAATCCGTTTGATTGGCGTCCTTCCTTCTTACTCCCTTCTTTGCATAAGATCGACAGAGGAACCCAGAGTTCCAATCGACGATAGCTGGCGCCCATCGTGGGGCCCTAAAGACATTTTCATCAAGATTCATTGTATTCATGGATCCTTTCCCTTGTCTACATGATTCTGAGAACGAATTCGATCTCGAGGATCAAGTAAATGCTATGGATGAAGATAGCGTCCCCATCAATAGTGACGACACTACCCTCATGACTTGTCTTGGGGAAGCATCATCCTCGATCCCAACCGCATCTGCCGAACAGGGATTGGATCAGGCAGTTCACTTACCCTCAATAGAGGACGAGTATGTGCCGCAACCCGTTATCCTAGACAACGTGAAAGAGGATGATCTTGACATCTGTCTAGAGAACTTCTCCCCGGACAATTTGAAATCTCTCTTTGATTTTGAGTCAGGCTCAGACAAAGACGAGATGCTTTCTCCATCTGCGAACTCGATCCCTAGAGAAATCGCTGCACTTTTGGAGGAAACTCCAGAGAAGCGTGATGCTAGGCAAGAACGAGAACACAAATAGAAAGAGGACCAATAACGTGGACAGTGAGAAGCTGAGCTTCGCAAGGTCATAGAAGATCTTCTACGACCAGCAATAACTCGTCGAGGTATCGTTTTTCGTTACCCTGGTCCTGTAACGTCTCGACAACCCTCTCCAGGAGGTCGCAGACGTAATTACACGTCTATTCCCTCGCCAAACTATTCACCACCAGTAGAGGAGACCTCACTTGGAACTCCACTGGTACCCGGGAGAAATCCGGAGGATCGTATTCGAAGGATTGCTTATGCACTCCCTAATCTGCCCTCAGTCTCGCGAACGACGACATGATTATATTCGCAAGAGTGCTTGCAGATAATCTTGACGAAATTGCCCTGGGATTCACTCCAGAGGCATCATCGCGTTCGAAGACCAGAGGACAGGCTGGTTCACTTCAAGGTCACAAGAGATATCACCCTACGCATTCCTGACACGACAAGACCAGACGGACCGGTACTTCTCGCGACAATACTCGCGTATCAGTACATTCACGTTTGGGACCACGGCGTTAGTCGCGATGATCTACGACAACGTAGCACATATGTGGGTTGTAAAGTTTTTTCACCAGGACTATGGAATGTGGTCTGGCTTGATAAGTTCAAACCAGTACGATCGAGAGATTTGATGGTACTCAGAATCCAATTGAATTTCTCCAAATCTACGTTACGGCCATCCAAACGGCCGAGGGAGATGACGGGTCATGGCAAATTATTTGCTAATGGTCCTAGAAGGTCCTGCACAGACCTGGTTGTTCAACCAACAGGAAGGATCGATTTACAACTGGGAGATGTTGTGCTACACTGTCCTCAACAACTTCCAAAACTGCTATGAGAAGCCTGGCAAAGAGGATGACCTATATCGCTTGCGCCAGACTTCGACGGAGACCCTTCGGCAGTTCGTCAAGAGATTTGTGGGAGTAAGGAATACTATCCCAACATCTCTGATTCTTCGGTTATCAGGGCCTTCAAACGTGGTGTCAGATATCGAAGGTTCACGGAGGACCTGAGTATCGATCCCCCACGATCAGTGTCAAACCTCTTTGACATGGAAGATTGATATTCCGACGCAGCGGAAGTTGTAGAATGGAATAGAATTGCTGATAAGGGTAATCTGCCTCCTCAACTGGGCCTGAAAACCGAAAAGAAGGAAGATTCAACCAAGAAATCTGAGTTCTCTGCAGGTGGAAGATCTAAGAAGCCCAACAAGAATGGAGCAAGCTGATTCTATGAGGTCGCAGTCTTGGCCAAGCAACCACAAGAGAAAGGTAAAAAAGTTCCATAAAATTCTACTAAGCTTCCCTCCAGTGGTCGGACTCGCGACCGCCTGGAGAAACAAACTAACCCGCAAGGAAATAAGAAATGGTGTCCATTACACAACGCTTCTGGACATGAACTCAAGAATTGCCACGCCTGGTTGAAGCGCCTAAATGATTTCTATCAAGGAACTGCGCCCATGCCTACTATACCAGAAAATGGACAATCTCGAGGTACCAAAGACGCTGACGGCGATGAGGTAATGCCATATCAGGTACCTAGCAATCACGTTAGTGTTATTTTTTGTGGTTCTTCATCTTATTATTCTAAGCGTCAATTTAAAGCTGTTCACCGAGAGGTGAATAGTGTTGAAGCTCCATTAGGGGAGCCTTAATTCCCCTGTTGGTCAGAGACCTCTCTGACGTTCAACAGGGAGGATTGTCCCAAAGGAATGTCCAAACCTTGCCGACTCCCTTTGGTAATTACCCCCATTATAAGCAATGCTAAAGTGGGAAAGGTATTGGTCAATGGAGGAAGCTCACTCGACCTGTTGTTCGCCAAAGTTCTTGATGAGATGCAAATACCTCGTTCCAAGATTAAATCGGTGGCACACCCTTTTTTGGGATAATACTTGGCTCCATGATGATGCCCATCGGGCCCATCGGGCAAATAGTGTTAATTACCTATAACACTTAGAGAGCCAGACAACTTCCGAACAGAATTAATTACTTTTGATGTGATTGATTTTGATTCAACTTACAATGCCATCTTTGGCAGGCCATCACTCGCCAAGTTCATGGTGGTGATACACTACGCTTATCAGTGTGTCAAATTACTAGGGCCAACATGCGTCATTACAGTCAGAGGCAGTCCAAATGCGGCTCTGGCCTATGATCGCATTTCTTTGGAGCTGGTCAACCAATTACCCCTATGGGATGTTAAGATGGTGACCAAAGAACCTGATGCGGTCATGACAACTCCAGGACCAAATGAGAAACTAAAGCAAGTTCCTCTATTCCCGGATGACCCGACCAAGACTGTTCGGATTGGGTCATCACTGGATGCTAAATAGGAACTCGCGCTCATTACTTTCCTTTGAACTAATGCAGATGTGTTTGCATGAAAACCATCCGACATGCCCAGAGTCCCAAGGGAAGTGATCGAGCATAGGCTAGCTATTTGTCCTGGACAACGACTAATAAAGCAAAAGCTCTGATGCTTTGCACCTGATCGTCAAGAAGCCATCCGTGAGGAGTTGACTAAACTCCAGGAAGCTAGTTTCATCAGCGAGGTTAACCATCCCGAATGGCTCACGAACCCGGTCATGGTCCTTAAATCCAATGGTAAGTGGGGCATGTGCGTCGATTACACCAGTCTCAACAATGCCTACCCGAAGGATGACTTTCCCCTTCTCCGCATCGATCAGTTGGTCGATCCACAGTGAGTTGCGAATTGATGAGCTTCCTGAATGCTTACTCAGGCTACCATCAAATTAGCATGGCAAAAGTAGATGAAGAGAAAACTGCCTTCATCACACCCTTTTACACCTACTACTACGTCAGAATGTCATTCGGGCTCAAAAACGCTGGTTCCACATACCAGCACTTCATGCAGAAGACCTTTCTATCTCAGTTAGGGCATAATTTAGAACCTTATGTAGATGATATGGTTGTAAAGAGCTTACAAAGCTCTAATCATGTAAATGATCTCACTGAGACTTTTGATAATTTGAATAAACATGGAATCAAATTGAATCCCGAAAAGTGCTCTTTTGGAGTTTCTTCTGGTAAACTTTTAGGTTTTCTTGTTTGTTCACGAGGCATTGAGGTCAATCCTGACAAAATACGAGCTATTGAGCAAATGTGATCCCCTTCGTTAACGAAGGACGTCCAAAGCCTAACTGGTCAAATGACGGCCCTAAACCGTTTCATATCATGATTAGGCGAATGTGGTCTACCTTTCTTTAAGGTACTACGTAAGCACAATGGTTTTTAGTGGTCGACTGAGGCCGAAAAAGCCTTTTAGGAAGTCAAAGCATATTTATCAAGTGCTCCAGTGTTGGTCTCTCCACAAGCGGAGGAAATATTACTCATTTACTTAGCCGCAACCCTATGCGCGGTCAGTGCAGTACTGGTCGTAGAACGGGATGGCGTGCAACGACCAGTATATTACGTAAGCGAAGTGCTCAATGGACCAAAGGAACGCTATCCCGAGGTCCAAAAACTACTTTATGCCCTCTTAATGGTTTCCCAAAAGTTGCGACATTACTTTCAAGCGCACAAGATCTTTGTGCCATCGTCCTTTCCTTTAGGGGACATACTCCGTAATCTTGAAGCAATTGGTCGAGTTGCGAAATGGGCAGTTGAATTGGGAGTGTTCGATCTCTACTTCACTGCCCGCATTGCCATCAAATCTCAAATTTTTGCTAATTTCATGGTCGAGTGGACTAATCCCGAACCACTTCCACAAAAACCAACAAATTTGTCTACAAACGACCTTTGGACGATGCATTTCGATGGTTCTCGTGGTTTTTCAAACTCGGGGGCTGGAGTGGTTTTAATCATGCCCCAGGGCGACCAACTCCAGTATGTCATACAACTCCACTTTGTTGCGACTAACAACGCAGCAGAGTATAAAGGTCTTCTAGTTGGGCTTCGAGCAGCCAAATCCCTTGGAGTTCATCGGCTAGTGGTGAGGAGAGACTCACAGTTAGTCGTAAACCAAGTAAACAAGGAGTACAACACCTCCGATGAGACAATGGCTTGTTACCTGGGCGAGGTGAAGAAATTGGGAAAATATTTCAGGAGTTTTGAAGTCCAATTCGTACCGAGAAGAGAAAAAACTCTCGCCGACCAGTTATCGAACCTTGGGTCCTCACGCGCATCTGCTCTGGCAAGAGTGTTCATCGAACACTTAAAGTATCTCGCGATCACCGAGATGACCGAGGCGATGACTAACATCGCCACCCTCGAGCAAGAAGCAGATTGGATTAGACTATTGAGAATCTATCTTGCGCATGGAACCTTGCCCGAGGACGAAACCGATGTTGATCGGTTAGTTAGAAAAGCACGCATGTAAAACTGGTCAACGGAACCATGTACAAAAAGAGTACGCAAGGCGTACTCATGCATTGCATACCTCAGCAAGAAGGCAAATCCCTTATGAGAGATATTCACGAAGGCATGTGCGACGCACATGCATCTTACAGAATACTAGTCGAAAAAACTTTTTGAAAAGGGTATTACTGGCCTACGGCACTAAACAATGCCAAACACTTGGTCAAGATATGCCCCCAGTGTCAATTTCATACACTACCACAGAAACAAACATCCAGGATGGCACATCACAGACGGTTATGAACTTTTCAATAGAAAACCGTCTATAAAGGCCTGTCAGGAGAAAATGTTAAGTTATCACAGACGGTTTTGAGATCAGAACCGACTGTGATAATCCGACAGACGGTTTTGACCTTGGAACCGTCTGTGATATTCTAATTATCACAGACGGTTCTGAGGTCAGAACCGACTGTGATAGTCCAGACGGTTTTAAGCTCAGAACCGTCACTGATAATCATTATCACAGACGGTTCTGAGGTCAGAACCGTCTGTGATAATCGCGTTAATCTGTCATTGTCTAGTTCATTATTTTCATCATATCTTTTTTATACGAACTCGGATTTTCACATTCTCACAGTATAAAAACATCAGATCGTGCTCTACAACTTTTCTGTTGAGGTCGAAGTTAGATTCAGTATCCATATATGAGATATTGGGCCGTTAATGTCAATGGCTTACAGTTTGAGACGGCTTCGGTAAAATTGTCATATCTTTTGATTTCCAAGACCATTTTTGATGTTATTATATTTTTTGGAAAGATAAAAAAATCCTCTACAACTTTGGTGTTGACCAGATTCTCTAATTCAGAGTTCTTCGGGCCCAAAATTGCTAATCATTATGAGAGATGGTTCTAAGCACAGAACCGTCTGTGATAATTGTGTTAATCTGTCGCTGTCTAGTTCATTGTTTTCATCATATCTTCTTCATACGAACTTGGATTTTCATATTCTTGTACTTTCTAGAAACATCAGATCGTGCTCTACAACTTTTATGTTGGGGTCAAAGTCAGATTCGGTATCCATCTATGAGATATTGGGCCGTTAATGTTGATGGCATACAGTTTGAGATGGCTTCAGTAAAATTGCCATATCTTTTGATTTCCAAGACCGTTTATGACGTTCTTATACTTTTTGGAAAGATAAAAAAATCCTCTACAACATTGGTGTTGACCAGATCCTCTAATTAGGAGTTCTTGGAGCCCAAAATTTCTAATCATTATGAGTGATGATTTTGAGCTCAGAACCGTCTGTGATAATCATTATCAGACTTTGCGACTTTGCGACTATAAAATTTAAGGCGGGCTTTGTCCCGCTCATTTCCACACTTTGCGACTTTTCACTTCACTTCCCCTAACTCAAAGCGGCACACTTTGCGACACTTCACTTCATTTCCACCGTTCTACACCGCGGTGCCACTATAACCCTAGATCCACACCGATCCGAGCTCGACTACGCCACCACCACTCCATTGCCCACCATCATCTCGTCGGCCACGTCTCATGGGCCGATGATGACTACAAGCAGCTCCCTCAACAATGACCATCTGATGACCACTTCTTCTTCCTCGGCCACGAGACAGCCGACGGTTTCAGTACCTCTTCGGTTGTGGTCGAGCTACGACAGCCTCCTCCAGCAGCTTCCTCAAGTTCTTCTGCGGCTGCGTTCTTCAGCACCATGGCATCATCTCTCATTCAAGCCTCGGTGACAATTCCCTCTCTTAAACACTCTCTCCCCCTGCTCCTTGTTTCCTAGATGTTGTAAAGTGACTAGTTTGTAGTTGTGTGATGAACAGCTGAATAGTGAAAATTAAAATCTGGAGTGAACTGAATCTTAGTTGATAATTGTTTATGTTGAATCTGTTTGACCTATTCTCTGTTTGAATGCTGCCAATTCTTAGTTGATAATTTTTTATGTTTAATTGAAGCTATTAGTGAATTTGATTGCAAATTTAAAACTCTGTGTTGTCTTTGGTATCTAAAATCTGTGTTTTGGCTATTAACTATGAACAGACTTATGAACTCTAAATTCAGTGTTTATGTGATGATTCAGTGATTTATATTTGAGCTAAAAACTGTATGTGATAATGATTATCAATTTCGGGCCCCAAGAACTCCGAATTATAGGATCTGGTCAACACCAAAGTTGTAGAGGATTTTTTTTATCTTCCCAAAAAGTATAAGAACGTCAAAAACGGTATTGGAAATCAAAAGATATGGCAATTTTACCGAAACTGTCTCAGATTGAGTAATTTGAATCTGAATTGGACTAGAGTTTGAAAATTACACAACTAACTTTGTCCAAATTTAGTGTGATGAAAATGGCCGAATTTGAAGATTACCCCAACAAACGTTTTGTGGGATTTCTCACAACGATTCCATAAAGTATAAATTTATCCCAATCTGAGTTCGGATGAAAGAATTATGATGAAAATACCGAAACAGATCTATTAGATTCAAACTGTACGCCATTGACATTAACAGCCCAATATCTCATAGATGGATGCCGAATCTGACCTCGACCTCAACAGAAAAGTTGTAGAGCACGATCTGATGTTTCCAGCAAGTATAAGAATGTGAAAATCCGAGTTCATATGAAGAATATATGATGAAAAAAATGAACTAGATAGCGACAGATTAGAATTAATTGGACGCGATTATCATAGACGGTTCTGAGCTCAGAACCGTCACTGATAATCATTATCAAAGACGGTTCGGAGCTCAAAACCGTCTATGATAAAACCGTCTCTGATAATGATTATCAGTGACGGTTCTGAGCTCAGAACCGTCAGTGATAGTCTCGGACTATCACTGACTCGAATATCACTGACGGTTCAGAACCGTCTGTGATGACTGTTTTGAACCAACTGTGATGTTGTATTCTGTAGTAGTGATGCTCGGCAAACTCATCAGCCAGCATACGCATTACAAACTATCCCATTAACATGGCCATTCGCCATATGGGGAATAGATATACTGGGACCTATGCCCCAAGCCGTCAATGGATATAAGTTTTTATTTGTAGCCATTGACACATTTACCAAATGGATCAAGGATGAACCAGTCTGAACCATTATGCTGCTGCGGTGCAAAAGTTATTTCGCAAGAACATTGTAACACAATTTGGTGTGCTAAATCACCTCATTACAGATAATGGTTCCCAATTCGTTAGCGGTCTTTTCCTCAACTATTGCGACGATATTGGTACCAAAGTTTTCTTCGCCTCCGTTGCCCATCTGCAAAGCAACGGGGCAGTTGAACGTGCCAACGGGCAAATCATTCAAGGGGTTAAGAAATGCGTGTTCAACCACCTTAAGATATGCTTGGGGGCTTGGGTAAATGAACTCTACTCTGTTTTGTGGGCTTTTGTACCACACCCAGTAGAGGAACATGCGACATGCCTTTCCAACTGGTTTTTGGTGCCGAAGCCATGCTACCAAGCGAAATACAACTTGGTTCCCCTCGCGTGAAAAACTTCGATAATACAACTTCAAATGAAACACGCGACGATGAACTCGCCCTTCTGGAAGAAAAACGCAATCAAGCATTGTTTTGATCTGCAGCATATTTACAAGCTCTACGTAAATATCACAGCAAAAGGGTGCGACCACGTAGCCTTCACGTAGGAGACTTAGTTTTGAGAAAGATCCAAAATCAGTCTAATCGCAATAAATTCTCCCCTCAATGGGAAGGTCTCTACACTGTGATCTCAATCCTGCGACCTTGATCGGTTCGATTAACTATGGAAGATATTAGAGTTCTATCCAACACCTAGAACATTGACCAACTGCGCAAGTTTTATGTGTAAGCACTGTCGTGGTATTGCGAATACCCCGGCAGGTTTTGTGGAAGATCCTAGCGAAGAAAATATGACACGAGCTGACCGAGTGACCGGTCCTCTCCCGTCGGGCAAACACAGCGAATGACACGAAGATTTATACAGGTTCGGGCCTCAGTGGAGACCCTAGTCCTGTCGGTGTGCTCCCAACCGGAGTTGGCTAGGGGAGCTCTCTCGGGGGAGAGATGACTCCAGAGCACACTTGGAATTGTCTATTCCAAGTAATAATGAATTCTTCCTTTTACATAAGGTGTTACAAGGGCTTATATAGCCCTAAAAGACGCAAAAAGACTAAATCACCCCGCCTGCCACCGTTGGATCGAGGGGTAGCAACGTCCTTCTCCCGGTCAGGGACCTTGGATGCTTGACAGGTGTCCGCCGATTCCCGAGGCGCTCCTCGCGTGGCCCTCACGTGACCCGGGACAGGAGGCCCCTGTCTCCGGAAGGACGGCAACGCCCAGGACAAGCCACCGGGGGGCCTTGTCCCCGGGCAAACGGCGGCGCCCGGGACAAGCCACGGGGGGGCCTTGTCCCCAGGCGAAAGGCGGCGCCCGGGACAAGCCACCGGGGGCCTTGTCCCCGGGCGAATGGCGGCGCCCGGGACAAACCACCGGGGGGCCTTGTCGCTAGGCAAATCGAACAGCCTCTTTACCTGGACTTTATCTCGTGGAGATTTCCCCCAACAAGTACATTCTCCTTTTCCCTTTTCCATTATCAATATTTTTTTCCAATTCATGTTATGGTTACATTCCCATTTTCCCTTATACGGGTAGCGCCCGGGGGCTTATCGCCTCGAGCACCTCATTATAATGATTAAGCGGATTCGCTGGCCGATCCATGGTCGCATCTAGATAAACACTTCTTTATAAGCCATTTCTCAATGCCTAAGAAACTTACTAGCATGTTCTGATCATTCGGGTGGCTGTCAGTTAGCAATAAACTTATGACTTTATATGAACATGCTCTCAAGTCAATCAGTCCATGACATCTAATTCACACATCCTGTTGTGACTCATCTCTTAGTTTGTCAATACTAATGTTAGCCACAAAAATCTAATCCTGCAATCAACATACTAATCTCCAGTATCATCGATCACATGAGGGGGGCTAGGGTAATATGATTGTAACATTTAGTTTTAAGTTCAAGCATTTTTACATAGTTTTTGCTAATCCTACTAATCATGTGTATTTGCAAGGTACAATAATTAGATAAAAATCATTGCATATTCATTGTTAACCTCTGAAAAGGTACAACAAACAACATCACATCAAGGAAGGTCGAGATCATGCAACAGTTTTTCTACAAGAATCTTGACCTCGGCCTTGATCGCGTCCAGCTGGTCCTCACTGTCAAACGCAACGCTTTCCACCGCTGGCCTCAAGTCCAAATCCAGGCTGTGGTGATGTCTGAGCTTGCAAAGTAGAGAAGAGGCCACTTCACTGACATCAGTCTTCAGTGTCTCCCTGCGCTTGTTTACAAACTCTGGGATGTTAGCGACAAGCAAGTCGGATTGGGCGGCAACCAAGTTGCAGGACTCGGCAAGTGATAAGTCATCCCCCTCAGGATTGACAACTTCTGCGTCAAATGAGTCTGCAACTTCCTTCAGTCTGGCCAAAGTATTTTTCTCAATGAGACGGCAGTTTTCGATGATCTTTTCCCGATTCTCCTTCTCGCTGAGAGCTGACTCTGTTCTCTCTTTGGCCTTGTCGCTGGCCGACCGGAGGTGGTTAATGATGTTGTGAAGCTTCTCAAGGTCGTGTTCACACCTGATAAACTTCTCTTCCAATTGATCCTTCTCCCCGGTCAGCTTGCGATTTATTTCTCTTCGACCTGATCAAAGAAGGAAACATATTCATGTATCCATAAAATTGAATAAGAAATGATGATTCCTACTAAGATGAACTTACAATCGACATCGGCTTGCAATTTACCGCACGCTGATGCGAGGCTCTCTTTTCCCCCTCGGAGAGCATCATGTGATCGTATCTTCTCCTCCAAGGATGTGAGGGTGTTTGAGAATTTCTCATTATTCTCCCTCAGAGCCTCAGCCACTACAACCCCTTCATCGTTGCGCACTGTGGCAATCTCTTCTAGTAAAGCAGAGTCTTCCCTGTGACAATAACCAGAGATTGTCATTTTGGTCCATCTAAGGACACTAGTACAGAAAAGTTTTCTTCTAACGGTAAAAACACACTTCTACTAACGGTTTTTATACCGTTAGAGATAGACACGATAGAACAAGACAAGAAATTTTCTAACGGTAAATAACCGTTAGAAAAAGTCAACTATTCTAACCGTATTTTCGTGGATAACCGTCAGAAAAACCCTTCTAGTCTAATGGTTAAGTAGCACTATCCATTAGAAAAAATAGTATTCTCACGGTTGCATACAAGTTTACCGTCAGAAAAACATGCATTGTTCTAACGGTTAAGTAGTAGTATACCGTAAGAAAAACGAACAATATTCTCACGGTTATGTCCGAGTTTTTGTCAGAAAAACTTGCACTCTTCTAATGGTTATTTTGGTGTGTACCGTGAGAAAAATGTAAACTCTTCTAACGGGTAACTAAGAGAATACCGTTAGAAAAAAAAGTAGTATTCTCATGGTTGTTGGTAGTTTACTGTCAGAAAAATGTACACTCTTCTAACGGTTAATTAGTAGTATACTGTTAGAAAAAAATGTAGTATTCTCACGGTTGTTTAGTAGTTTACTGTTAGAAAATGTTGTTGTTTTCTAACTCTGTTTGGTATTTTTAGCCATTAGAAAGGCTGGATACACATACAGTACAGATGCAAAAAAGGTACATTCACATATACATTGAACAGATTGACACATTACACAGTTATTCACATTTATTCACATATATACGAACCAATACAAATACTAACCAATATGGACAGTTATTCACAGTTATTGCATACAAATACTAACCAATAAGACTATAAACAATCTATGCATAGAGAGTACACAAAAAAGAGAAAAATTACAACAAGTGAACCAAAAGCTTGTCATGGCTGTTGGTTGGGCGCAACTTCGTCCATAACATATTGTGCCCAGATTTGTCGGAGCTCTCTAATCTTTGCATTGTCGTATTTGTCTTTGGACATGGCGATATGCAAGCATGTGTGAATACTCAGTAATTAACTTCCTAGTTTTGAACATGACACCCAATTTTCAAATTTGAGTTAGCTAAGATGCTTACCTCAGGTAATTGGGTAAAGTTTGTCCGCACTAGGTCGTACATGTAGTGCAGCACATAAAACCCACATTCCCACGAGTCTGGCTATTGATGGCACTGAGATAATTGCATATGCGAAGACATGTTAGCTATTCTTTCCATTAACTAATTAATCATAAACTAAAAGACTCGTGAGTACCTCATATTCTTTCCAAGAAATTCATGAGCCTTGTGGTGCGGCATGCCTCCCTCTAGTGGACACATAATTTTTGAAAGCCCTACATTTCAGTTAGCATTGCCGGTTAATGTGTTATCATTAGCTAGTGAGGTCAAAATTTAAATCAAACATGTTACTTACGTGTCCATATTCCCCTTGATGACATATTCATTCGGTAACCTGTCGCTCATCGAATCGAGGTAGTACACCTCGTTCCTCCACGAACAGATCACGAGGAGCCCCTACATTGTACGTAAAAGAGAACCGCTAGCTCAAAGTATATCTTAGGTGTAACATACAAGATTGAGTTAAATTAGTATGAAATGCACTAACCATTGGTGGTACGGCACCAGAATAAACTCCCTGTCCTGCTACGCCATCAGCGCCCTGGATATGTAGTGCTCAACGTGCACGGCGTCTTGCTCTAGTATCATGAGGCTTATTTTCTCTGGGTCGAGAAAACCCACCTTGTCACACGCAGCCTCTGATGCTAGCCTGTACATGCACCTGCATGCAAAAGGACGACATTAGTATTGCACAGAAAGTTACTGCATTTCAAATGAACTACATCAATACAGAGTTAGCAAACAGAGTTAGAAAACAGCAATATATAGGACCAGCAAACTCACAAGACTCCAGTCCATATGATGGACATATCAAGCTTCCGCCAGTTGAAGAGGTCGAACATATCCTCGTGTGCCACGGATATGCTCCCGAGCTCACGGTGGAACTGCCAGGCCTGAAGGGAACTAAGAAGTTCAAGTTGCGCCGAGCTCGGTATAGGTACCACTCGTGGAGGTCTTTAGTTGATCGATCCAATTTGCGCAAAGCTGCCTCCGACACAAGTGGGAACCTGTTCCTGAACCTCTCCGGCTGTCCCTTTCACCCTTTGCCCTTGCCTTTGCCCTTGCCTTTTGCCGAGGATTGAGCGCGTACCTTCGAAGGCAAGGGCGAGGTGATGGTGGCTTTTTTCAAAGGTGAAGGGGCTTTGTTGTGAGGCGTGGATCCACTGGCTGGGGTCGAGGCTGTCTTTGCTGTGTTCAAGTCCGCAGGAGATCCCTCATGCCCTGCACTGGGGGCGCAGTCCCCTGGTAGTACGCCGGCAAGCCACTTCAATTAATGAACACGTATGTTAGATTTTGCAAGTTGAGTGTACTGAGTAGGATGTAATCTAAAATGTGTAGGATTTACCTACTGTATTACAACACACTTCTTGGGCCACTGTACGTAGGAGCCCACTGCCTCAGCAAGTGTCGGCATTTCCTCTGTTGGGATTGGCAACGGAGAAGCGTTGTAGCCCGACATGGCCATGTCCACCTGTACCTTTGCGAACCCCAACCCCAGAGGTACGCAGTGGATCCGGACATCCTCCCCAGACGAATATACGAACCCATGGGCAACCACTACCTGCCAGTCACCTAGGTGAGTCAGTAGGCTACAGCTCTCCGGATTCTGCAAATTTGTAACAATTAAAACAGGTTAGCAAAACAACTCTAATAGAACGGGAGTGGCATCAACTTAAGTGCACAGCTGAAGGCTTGCAATACCTCAAGTAGATCCACTGGATCCCGAGGACCTTCGAAGAGTAACTGCTCATCCAACCTCGCGGGGTACCGTCGCCCTGGGGATCTGGTGTAACACCCCTGTTTTTGCCAAACCCTAAAATAGCCAAAATCCACATCTGGACCCCAAACCCTAATCTGCTTCAGCCATTCCCTTCTAAATGTTGTTCAGAACATTTTTCCCTTCGGGACCACCTCCAAAATCTCACCCTAAAGCTGAGTTTCAAGCCTTGCCATTTTAAAACCCTAATTACCCTATTTTTACCCTAAACTGTTTTCCCCAATTTTGTCGAAACCCCACAGATCTTGCCCGATCTTACCAAACTTTGGCCAGATAAGTTCTAATAATCTTTTGTAACTTAGCTGCGAAATCAGATTTCAGATCGGACCCTCAGATCTCCAAATTTGCAAACAGGCCCAAGTCCTATTCAAACTTTCCTCACAGAACAGTCCCTGGAGCAAGTTTCAGAATTGCAGAACAACCCAAATATTATTTTCAGGCCCTTTCGACCAGCGCCTGGTCGTTGCTTTCGACCAGTGCACGAGCCCGTTGCCGCGCCGTGTTTTCGCCGTGTTTGCTCGCCGCCGGCCACCGTTTCTTGTCACCTGTGTTGGGAGCAGCTGAGCCACCTCCCGCGCACGTGCCAGCACAATTGCATCGCCTCGCCCAGCGGATAAACGGCCGCGCTCCAGCAGCGTTTTCGCGCGCGCGCTCCCGTTGCCGTGGCAATTGCATGTGTGTACGTGTCGTTGCCGGAGCTACGCTGTCGCCTCCACATCTGCGCCGTCCCGGACGAAGTTCCAACGCAATTGGCAAAGCTGCAGCACCGCCTGAAGCGCGATCACGTCGCCGTCGCCGTTGTTGCGCCTGCGCCCGACAAGTTTCTCCCCGGCGCAAGCAACCGTTGTCGCGTTCTCCCTCGCAAGCTCCGTCCCCGTGCCTATTTAAACCCCCCTCAGTGCTGTGAAGAAGCACAACCTCAGGACTTAGCCAAATTTCCAGTTTCTCGCCGTTTTCGCTTTCTTCTCCAGCGAGCCAGTGAGTGAGCTCACGGTGCTAGCCCTTTCCACAGCCCCTCTCTTCAATCCAGGTTCACCAGTGAGTTCCCCTCGTTCCCCTCTCTGTGTCATAGCAGCCAATTGCACCAGATCGATCCCCATCGCCGGTGATCGCCGGATTCCCGATTTGCCCTGTTTCCCCAATGCCGTTCGATTCACCCCAAATTAACCCTCGATTCTGTAGAAGAAGTTGATCAGTAAGCTTAGTAGAGCAAGCCTGTAGAATCAAAATCCCCAATTGAGCTCAAATCGAAGAAATCCCATTTTGGAACCTCGGCCGTTCGCCGGACTTCGGCGCCAAGCTTCTCCGGTCATTCTCCGACCAAACTAACTGCACCAGTAGCTTCTAAACTCCACCCTTTCACTCCCTGAGCAAAGAATCGAGTTCAATCGCCTTGTAGCAAAAATCCCCAATCTCCAGTGTCGTCTTCTCCAGCGCCGGTCGCCGGAATTATTTCCCGGCCGATCTAGCGCCTGAAACCTTGTCCCTTAGATAGATTCCAGTACCCTGAGCAATATTGTCCACTAGCTCGACACCTGGATCTGCCTAGATTGTGAGTTATGCCTATGCCAAGATCACTGTCCAGTAGCTCAGTTCATGTCCAGGCCACCGTAGTTCATCGCCGGATTTGGCCGCCCTCCGGCCATTTCCAGCCCTTGTGCCTGTTGAGTATTTTGTTCCTGTTAGTAGTGCCTACCTCCCAGACAAAGTGTTGCATCAATTGGAGCCCTGGATCAAAAGTTAAGCCATGCCCTAGTTTCTGGCCATGTCCAGCACTATGTCAGTGCATGTCAGCCACTGGCATTAGCCTTGTTTGACCCCTTCTGGTTGAGCAATTGAAATACCACCTTGTCCTTTAGATTCCTGGAGTTGTGTTCTACAACTTTCTCTACTATCACTTCTCCAGAAAACCATCCTAAGATCAGTTTGAAGTTATGTCAAAGCCATGAACTGAATGTCGACCCTTCGACGTTCAATCCTTTTTAGCCATTTCTTCGACCAGAGCCCTTGTGACCTTACCCTAACCTTTTCCCCTACATGCATGACTTATTTACTTAATACTTTCTATAGAAACTATTTTCTGTATGCTTATGGTATGTGTTTGTGTATTGGTTGATTGCCGCAGAGCCAGAAGCTGAAGGAGCGGAAGAAGTCTTTGAAGATCCGTCTGAGTTTTTAGACCCAACATCGAAAGGCAAGCCTCATTCCTTTGATCATATCTCACCCAATATTTTCATACGAAGTATATTCAATGTTTCTTACTATGCATGCTTAGTTGAAATACAAGTTATGTTTGAATGACATGAGTAGATATTCCCTAATGAATCATGAAACCCCTTTTGTTATTGAACCTTCGTATATATGCTTTTGTCACCCTAGGACTCAGATACTGAATATTCACATTAAACATGAAATGGTCAAATACATGAGAAGTTATGATGGAAACCGTTTTGTCAAGAAAACTGATAAAAGGGATCAGTAGTGAGGATTGGATTGTATGGAGAGGGTGCGGTGCGCACCAGGGAATGTGAATGTTCCTCACTATTGGTTCATAAGGACAAGAACCTTGTGCTGTGTCTCTATACGAATTGTAAACGTACCAACCACTTGCCTGGTATGGGACAGGCACAACTTAGTAGCTTTTTGGTATTAGCAGTTCCCTGCATGGTTTGACGATCTGGTTTCTCGCGTGGAAACTGGAAGGCCAAGGTTTGGCCATGAGTGATGTGAGTCAGAAAAATGATGAGAGAAAAAGGCGTAAATGAAGGAAGGCGCCCTAGACCTGATTAAGCCGTGAGCGGCTGTAATCTTAAATGGTTGTATGTCTCGCGTGGACATAGACCAAGGCTATGTGTTCTGCGGGAACATAGACCAGAGAGGCTAGGAAGTAAGGCAGTGGGGAAGACCCACAACGGTACTTGAGACTTAACTGTCTATTTACCGGGCAGGGATACTGTTAATACTGAACTGTAAAAGCGTTGTGTGATCTCGGCCTTGTCACATGTGTATAAGTCACATGGAGCTGATCCGACTTGAAAGCCGAGTGAACCAGTGGATTTAAAAAGAGGTACACCTTTGCAAAGTGTAAAAGAAGTATCAGATACTCTGTACTCCCAGGTTCAGGAGTCTTTTCGTAGTGGATGTTATCCATGGGTTATAGCACAAGTAATGTTTTGGAATGTTTTCATAATGCGGTTAACAAAGTAGTGACTCATGGGAGACCACTACATCTAATGTTTTTATTGAAAACCTGTTTAATGTTTAAAGTACTATTATCATGACAAAGTACTGTTTACTGAACAAATGACTTGGAAATCTATATATCTCTATCCATATGAAACTAAAACCCCTGAGTCATATGTTTCACTCTCATATAAGTACAATTACAATAATCCCCGGAATGAGTGTTGCTGAGCACCAAGTGCTCACCCTTGCATTTACATCCAACTGTAGAAGAGGGATTCGAGGATCCCGACTCTTACAGTTATGAGTTCCCGGCAGAAGACGGAAGTGCCCCGGACGAGCCCACGTTCTAGAAGGATTGCGCACCAAGTCAAGTCAGATGTGGGAGGAGCCACTCCAACCCCGCTGCGGATGGAAGTCAAGCTATTTGTCGTTGCCTTGTGCTTTATGCTGTGTGTTCGGTACTTGGATACCGATTCTAGTTCTGATAAACTAGTTATTTTCTTAGCAACTCTACTTAGTGCCATTTTCGGTGCTTTGGTTATATAATATTGGCCATGCTGGCCTGATACTTGTTTAATGTTATTACTATGCTTGTGTGGTTTGGAACTCATGTGACATCCTGCTGTGTGTAACCTACCTGGGCGGTTACCAAGGTGATCCTCAAATGGGGGTCTCACAGCGAATGGTATCAGAGCATGAAGCTTGACTGTAGGTCGTGACCCTTACTAGAATGGGCGTCCCTAAAGTAGAGAATCGCTAGATTATTTGGTAAAAATCTAATTGTGAAAAACCTAATTTGTTTAAGAAAAGCATAATGAGTATTATTTGAAAATTTTCAAAACTGTTTTCCTACTTTTAAGTGTTCCGTGTATCATCATCGCAGATGGCCCCTGGCAAGAAGCTGATTCACGGAGACGAGTTGGGATCATGGGCATTGATGCTTTGGATGATGTTGCAATTTCTGGGAGCAAGAGACAATCAACGACCCGTATACTACGTCCGTCGAGAAGAAGTCGATGGTAGACCTTTTGGTTTCCGTGCCTCGGTGATTGTGTACGAGATTCCAGAGATCGGGAGAGGATCAACAAGAAAGGAAGCTCGTAGAGAAGAAGAAGAAGATGCTATCCAAGACGCTGCTCGTCGTGCCATAGGTACCATCCGCCAGCTGTACGATGACTTTCTTATAGGTTCTCCTTTCTGTTTTGTACCCTACCAAGTTCCCGGATCGGATCGTCGAACTGTTCATCCCTCCACCAACCAGAGAGACGCCATCCTGACCAAAACCAGAGATGTAGTCCAAGTCTTGGAGTCAAGCTACACTCGGTTGTTGCGTGAGCATGAGAATGCTCGGGATGACCGTCACTACCTCGAAGGAGCGCTTGCGAAAGTTCGCTCAGAACTCCAAGAGAAAGAGAAACAGATTCAGGAGTTGGCTGAACCTAGCAGAGCTCGAGAAGTCGAAGACGAAGGATCGGTGAACAAGAAGAACCGCTTGAAGATAAGACTCACAGCCCGCAAGAGTGTGGGAAGACCTAGGGATTACCTGGGTTATTTCACGCCTGCTTCGCGTGGCATTGTGATCAACACCCCTGCACCAGAATATCCTACTCTCGCAAAAGGGAAGGAAGTTCCTGAAGGCAAAGGAAAAGAGATTGCTACATGCAACACCAACGATTCATCTGAGGAAGAAGAGGACAATGATATGCAATGGGACCCTATGGATGCTGACGAAGATCAAGAAGAGGAAGACCCTGAAGAAGTGGAACCTTGCAGTTCTTCCAAGACCGACAGGAGATCCTAGTTTTCTCTTCAGCTTGACCCTTCTGCTCTAGCCCTTGTAATCGTTAGCCTTTAGCTCTTGTTGTGGTAGCTGCTTTGTTTGTATTGTTTGTTGGTAACTCTAAGGCTGTAAAGGTGAAAACCTTGTATCTTTTGAAAAACTTTGAAAATAGCAATCGCATGTCCCAATCCAATCTCTTGGATTGATCTTTCATTTCAGCTTGTGTTCAATCTGTGCTCTCTTGAATTAGTAGTCTTTTCTCAATTATCTTGGCAGAACAGAATGGTGAACACTAGAGGTAGAATCCAAGGCTCGGAAGAAGCCCCAAGGAACACTTCAACGAGAAGGACTAGAGATGACTCAGATCAGCCAAATTCATCGGCCTCAGTACCGCAAGGAGGAAATCTGACGGAAATATTAATATGGATGGAGCAAAACAGACAGAGATCCGCAGAGGTACAGAGTCAAATTCTGGAACAGCTGATGCAAAACTCTGCGACACGCCGCGAGGAAGGTTCGAACATTGGAGCAAGACTGACAGATTTTCAAAAGACGCGTCCTCCAACTTTCTCCTGCACTGAAGACCCGATTGTGGCAGACGATTGGTTAAGAGAAATTGAGAGGAAATTAGATACTGTCAGGTGTAATGATGAAGAGAAGTTGCTGTATGGACCCCATCAGCTCACAGGATCGGCAGCAGCATGGTGGGAGAATTACAAGACGGTACACCCTAATCAGAATTCCATTACCTGGAATGAATTCAAGGAACAGTTCCGTAAATACCATGTCCCCAAAGGAGCTATTCAAGCCAAACGCAGAGAATTCTTGAATTTAAGGCAAGGAGGAAGGACAGTGAAGCAGTATTTGCATGAATTCATCAAATTGGCCAGGTATGCCCCTGAAGATATCATGACAGAAGAGCGGAAGATCGACAGATTTTGCGAAGGCCTACAAAACTCATATCAGTATCACCTATCAACGCACGAGTTCACGGACTTCCAAGTCCTTGTGAATCGAGTGCTCAAAATGGAGGAGAAAAGAGGCATAGTAGAAGAAGACCGCAAGAGGAAAAGTATAGCATACCCTTTTCAAGGAAATTCTAGCCGAGGAAGACCAGCGCCATATGCCAGAGCCGCTTTCAGACCACCCGCACCTCCAAGACCCCAGAGGACTTCATCGCCAACAACTCTAACATGTCCCGGATGCAAAGGGAGTCACCTCTATAGAGATTGTACACTGAAGAATGCAGAATGTTTCCATTGTGGCAGAAGAGGACACCACAGAGAGACTTGTCCATTTCGGCATTTACCTCCCAATGTTGCTAAAGCTCAGGCAGCCAAATCCTCTGCACCTGCACGAACTATTGCCAGAGGAGCACCACAAGCCAGAGGAGGAAGATTCCAAACCAACAGAGGAAGAGGAACACCAACCACCGGAGGAAGACTCAACTTCGTGACTGCTACAGAAGCAGGAGAGGCAACTGACGTCGTGATCGGTAGACTCTTGATCTCCTCTCAGATTTCAGTTGTTCTATTTGATCCCGGTGCAACTCATTCATTCATGTCAAAAGATTGCTTGTTGAATAATAACTTCCCTGTAGTTGCTTTAGAGCATCCTATCATCATTCAGTCACCTGGTGCTAGGATGATTGTTAATTCCATCTGTAGAAATGTTGCCTTCTGTATCGGCAATCTAGAATTCCTGGCAGACATGCTAGTTCTAAACCTTCAAGGATTAGATGTCATTCTTGGAATGGATTGGCTGGCCAAGCATAAGGGATTGATGGATTGTGAGAAGAAAACAATCACCCTGACAAATGCCAGTGGAAAGCAAATTACATTCCATGCAGACAGAACTCCAATCTGCGACCACATGCAGAGATTGAACTGCATTGAAGAAGTGAAGCTTGAAGAGGTACCAATTGTCAATGAGTACCCAGAAGTCTTTCCAGAAGAACTTCCCGGATTGCCACCAAATAGGGATATAGAGTTCACTATCGAACTAAAACCCGGATCTGCACCGTATGCTAGAAAGTTGTTTCGGATGACAGGCCATGAGCAAGAGGAATTGAAGAAGCAGATAGCTGAATTGGAAGAAAAAGGATTCATCAGATCAAGCTCATCACCATGGGGAGCCCCAGTGCTCTTTGTTAAGAAGAAAGATGGTAGCATGCGACTTTGCATAGACTACCGCAAGCTAAACGACATGACCATTAAGAACAAATACCCCTTACCAAGGATAGATGACCTTTTTGACCAGCTCAGAGAAGCAAAAGTATTCTCAAGAATAGACCTGAGATCGGGATACCACCAGTTAAGGATCCGAGAACAGGACATTCCTAAAACTGCTTTCGTGACCAGATATGGGTTGCATGAGTTCACAGTGATGCCCTTTGGATTAACCAATGCACCCGCGGTATTCATGAATCTAATGAATAAAATCCTTATGGAATTCCTGGATAAGTGCATCATCGTGTTTGTAGATGATATTCTTGTCTATTCTAAGACGGAGGAGGAGCACGCACATCACCTGAGGATAGTGCTACAGAAACTGGCAGATCACCAGCTATACGCCAAGTTTAGCAAATGTGCTTTTTGGCTGAAGAAGATCTCTTTCTTAGGACATATCATCTCGGGCGAAGGAATATTTATGGACCCGTTGAAGATACAAGCTGTTACTGAGTGGAAACAACCTGAAACCGCAACAGAAGTTAGAAGTTTCTTGGGATTAGCGGGATATTATCGAAGATTTGTAGAAGGATTCTCGAAGATCACCAAACCGCTGACCCAGTTACTGAAGAAAAACGCCTCTTTTAATTGGACCGAGGAGTGCGAAAGAAGTTTTGAGGAACTGAAGAAAAGGCTGACAACTGCACCAATCCTGATACTGCCGGACGTCAAAAAGGATTTTCAAGTCTTCTGTGACGCCTCCAAACAAGGATTAGGATGTGTATTGATGCAAGAAAGGAAAGTGATAGCTTATGCATCAAGACAATTACGACCTCATGAGGAGAATTATCCGACACATGATTTGGAGTTAGCTGCGGTTGTACATGCACTAAAGATATGGAGACACTACTTATTGGGCAGCAAGTGCGAAATTTATACGGATCATAAGAGCCTGAAGTATATCTTCACACAACAGGAGTTGAATATGAGGCAAAGAAGGTGGCTAGAACTGATCAAAGATTATGATCTAGAGATCCACTATCACCCAGGAAAAGCCAATGTAGTAGCTGATGCTTTGAGCAGGAAGTCTCGTTGCAACCAGACAACACAGCTAGAAGTGCCAACACAACTGATCAAGGACTTCGAAAGGTTGCAATTGGAATTAGTAGACCAAGGAACCATCGCTACTCTAAAAATGGAATGTGAGTTGAAGGATAAGATCAGACAAGCTCAAGCAATTGACCCAGACCTTCAAGAGATGAAGGAGGACATGAAGAGCAAAGATACAACCAACCTTCGGGAAGATGAACAGGGAATTCTATGGTACGATGACCGTATCTGCATTCCAAATGACGACGAGATCAAAGACTTGATCATGCAAGAAGCTCATCAAACCCCATATTCCATACACCCAGGCAGCACCAAAATGTACAAGGACTTGAAGAAAAACTTTTGGTGGAAAGGAATGAAGAGAGAAATTGCCAAGTTTGTCGCAACTTGTGACACATGCCAAAGAGTGAAAGCAGAACATCAAAAGCCTGCGGGACCGCTACAACCTCTACAAATCCCAGAGTGGAAGTGGGATGAAATCGGAATGGATTTTATTGTGGGACTACCAAGGACGAAAAAAGGATTTGATTCCATATGGGTCATAGTAGATAGATTAACAAAGGTAGCACATTTTCTCCCAGTGAAGACCCTATATACAGCTAAGGATTTAGCAGAGCTGTATCTCAACAGAATAGTGGTCTTACACGGAGTGCCGAAGGCTATCATTTCCGACAGAGGAGCCCAGTTCATTTCAAGATTTTGGCAAGAGTTGCAGAAAGCCCTGGGCACAAAGTTGAAATTCAGTACCGCTTACCACCCTCAAACTGGAGGTCAGACTGAAAGGGTAAACCAAATTTTGGAAGATATGTTGAGGGCTTGTGTTTTGGATTATGGAGACTCTTGGGAATTATTTCTACCGTATGCAGAATTCACATACAACAATAGTTTCCAGGCAAGCCTGCAAATGGCACCATATGAAGCTCTATATGGAAGAAGATGCCGCACGCCTTTGTATTGGACAGAAATTGGTCAAAAGCAACATCTAGGACCCCAGTTGATAGAAGAAGCCACAGCCCACGTCAGGATCATACAAGAAAAACTGAAAACAGCTCAATCTAGACAGAAAAGCTATGCAGATAATCGTAGAAGAGAGCTATCATTTGAGGAAGGCGATTACGTGTATCTCAAAGTTATGCCATACAAAGGAGTTCGAAGATTCCAGATGAAGGGAAAGTTAAAACCTAGATATGTGGGACCATATCGAATTCTGGAAAAGCGAGGTGAAATGGCATACAAGTTGGAACTGCCACCAGAACTAACTGGAATTCATGACGTATTTCATGTATCTCAGCTGAAGAAATGCTTGAGAAAACCAACAGAACAGATATCTCCTGCAGAGATCGAGATTCAACCAGACTTATCTTGTCAAGAATGCCCTGTTAGAATTCTGGAAACCAGAGAGAAAGTGCTGAAGTCAAGAACCCTCCGATTCTGCAGAGTCCAGTGGAACAATCACTCAGAGGAGGAGTCAACTTGGGAAAAAGAAGAAGATCTCCGACGAGAATTTCCCTTCCTATTCTCTGACCTGCCCTAATCTCGAGGACGAGATTGTTTCTAAGGTGGGTAGATTTGTAACACCCCTGTTTTTGCCAAACCCTAAAATAGTCAAAATCCACATCTGGACCCCAAACCCTAATCTGCTTCAGCCATTCCCTTCTAAATGTTGTTCAGAACATTTTTCCCTTCGGGACCACCTCCAAAATCTCACCCTAAAGCTGAGTTTCAAGCCTTGCCATTTTAAAACCCTAATTACCCTATTTTTACCCTAAACTGTTTTCCCCAATTCTGTCGAAACCCCTCAGATCTTGCCCGATCTTACCAAACTTTGGCCAGATAAGTTCTAATAATCTTTTGTAACTTAGCTGCGAAATCAAATTTCAGATCGGACCCTCAGATCTCCAAATTTGCAAACAGGCCCAAGTCCTATTCAAACTTTCCTCACAGAACAGTCCCTGGAGCAAGTTTCAGAATTGCAGAACAACCCAAATATTATTTTCAGGCCCTTTCGACCAACGCCTGGTCGTTGCTTTCGACCAGTGCACGAGCCCGTTGCCGCGCCGTGTTTTCGCCGTGTTTGCTCGCCGCCGGCCACCGTTTCTTGTCACCTGTGTTGGGAGCAGCTGAGCCACCTCCCGCGCACGTGCCAGCACAGTTGCATCGCCTCGCCCAGCGGATAAACGGCCGCGCTCCAGCAGCGTTTTCGCGCGCGCGCTCCCGTTGCCGTGGCAATTGCATGTGTGTACGTGTCGTTGCCGGAGCTACGCTGTCGCCTCCACATCTGCGCCGTCCCGGACGAAGTTCCAACGCAATTGGCAAAGCTGCAGCACCGCCTGAAGCGCGATCACGTCGCCGTCGCCGTTGTTGCGCCTGCGCCCGACAAGTTTCTCCCCGGCGCAAGCAACCGTTGTCGCGTTCTCCCTCGCAAGCTCCGTCCCCGTGCCTATTTAAACCCCCCTCAGTGCTGTGAAGAAGCACAACCTCAGGACTTAGCCAAATTTCCAGTTTCTCGCCGTTTTCGCTTTCTTCTCCAGCGAGCCAGTGAGTGAGCTCACGGTGCTAGCCCTTTCCACAGCCCCTCTCTTCAATCCAGGTTCACCAGTGAGTTCCCCTCGTTCCCCTCTCTGTGTCATAGCAGCCAATTGCACCAGATCGATCCCCATCGCCGGTGATCGCCGGATTCCCGATTTGCCCTGTTTCCCCAATGCCGTTCGATTCACCCCAAATTAACCCTCGATTCTGTAGAAGAAGTTGATCAGTAAGCTTAGTAGAGCAAGCCTGTAGAATCAAAATCCCCAATTGAGCTCAAATCGAAGAAATCCCATTTTGGAACCTCGGCCGTTCGCCGGACTTCGGCGCCAAGTTTCTCCGGTCATTCTCCGACCAAACTAACTGCACCAGTAGCTTCTAAACTCCACCCTTTCACTCCCTGAGCAAAGAATCGAGTTCAATCGCCTTGTAGCAAAAATCCCCAATCTCCAGTGTCGTCTTCTCCAGCGCCGGTCGCCGGAATTATTTCCCGGCCGATCTAGCGCCTGAAACCTTGTCCCTTAGATAGATTCCAGTACCCTGAGCAATATTGTCCACTAGCTCGACACCTGGATCTGCCTAGATTGTGAGTTATGCCTATGCCAAGATCACTGTCCAGTAGCTCAGTTCATGTCCAGGCCACCGTAGTTCATCGCCGGATTTGGCCGCCCTCCGGCCATTTCCAGCCCTTGTGCCTGTTGAGTATTTTGTTCCTGTTAGTAGTGCCTACCTCCCAGACAAAGTGTTGCATCAATTGGAGCCCTGGATCAAAAGTTAAGCCATGCCCTAGTTTCTGGCCATGTCCAGCACTATGTCAGTGCATGTCAACCACTGGCATTAGCCTTGTTTGACCCCTTCTGGTTGAGCAATTGAAATGCCACCTTGTCCTTTAGATTCCTGGAGTTGTGTTCTACAACTTTCTCTACTATCACTTCTCCAGAAAACCATCCTAAGATCAGTTTGAAGTTATGTCAAAGCCATGAACTGAATGTCGACCCTTCGACGTTCAATCCTTTTTAGCCATTTCTTCGACCAGAGCCCTTGTGACCTTACCCTAACCTTTTCCCCTACATGCATGACTTATTTACTTAATACTTTCTATAGAAACTATTTTCTGTATGCTTATGGTATGTGTTTGTGTATTGGTTGATTGCCGCAGAGCCAGAAGCTGAAGGAGCGGAAGAAGTCTTTGAAGATCCGTCTGAGTTTTTAGACCCAACATCGAAAGGCAAGCCTCATTCCTTTGATCATATCTCACCCAATATTTTCATACGAAGTATATTCAATGTTTCTTACTATGCATGCTTAGTTGAAATACAAGTTATGTTTGAATGACATGAGTAGATATTCCCTAATGAATCATGAAACCCCTTTTGTTATTGAACCTTCGTATATATGCTTTTGTCACCCTAGGACTCAGATACTGAATATTCACATTAAACATGAAATGGTCAAATACATGAGAAGTTATGATGGAAACCGTTTTGTCAAGAAAACTGATAAAAGGGATCAGTAGTGAGGATTGGATTGTATGGAGAGGGTGCGGTGCGCACCAGGGAATGTGAATGTTCCTCACTATTGGTTCATAAGGACAAGAACCTTGTGCTGTGTCTCTATACGAATTGTAAACGTACCAACCACTTGCCTGGTATGGGACAGGCACAACTTAGTAGCTTTTTGGTATTAGCAGTTCCCTGCATGGTTTGACGATCTGGTTTCTCGCGTGGAAACTGGAAGGCCAAGGTTTGGCCATGAGTGATGTGAGTCAGAAAAATGATGAGAGAAAAAGGCGTAAATGAAGGAAGGCGCCCTAGACCTGATTAAGCCGTGAGCGGCTGTAATCTTAAATGGTTGTATGTCTCGCGTGGACATAGACCAAGGCTATGTGTTCTGCGGGAACATAGACCAGAGAGGCTAGGAAGTAAGGCAGTGGGGAAGACCCACAACGGTACTTGAGACTTAACTGTCTATTTACCGGGCAGGGATACTGTTAATACTGAACTGTAAAAGCGTTGTGTGATCTCGGCCTTGTCACATGTGTATAAGTCACATGGAGCTGATCCGACTTGAAAGCCGAGTGAACCAGTGGATTTAAAAAGAGGTACACCTTTGCAAAGTGTAAAAGAAGTATCAGATACTCTGTACTCCCAGGTTCATGAGTCTTTTCGTAGTGGATGTTATCCATGGGTTATAGCACAAGTAATGTTTTGGAATGTTTTCATAATGCGGTTAACAAAGTAGTGACTCATGGGAGACCACTACATCTAATGTTTTTATTGAAAACCTGTTTAATGTTTAAAGTACTATTATCATGACAAAGTACTGTTTACTGAACAAATGACTTGGAAATCTATATATCTCTATCCATATGAAACTAAAACCCCTGAGTCATATGTTTCACCCTCATATAAGTACAATTACAATAATCCCCGGAATGAGTGTTGCTGAGCACCAAGTGCTCACCCTTGCATTTACATCCAACTGTAGAAGAGGGATTCGAGGATCCCGACTCTTACAGTTATGAGTTCCCGGCAGAAGACGGAAGTGCCCCGGACGAGCCCACGTTCTAGAAGGATTGCGCACCAAGTCAAGTCAGATGTGGGAGGAGCCACTCCAACCCCGCTGCGGATGGAAGTCAAGCTATTTGTCGTTGCCTTGTGCTTTATGCTGTGTGTTCGGTACTTGGATACCGATTCTAGTTCTGATAAACTAGTTATTTTCTTAGCAACTCTACTTAGCGCCATTTTCGGTGCTTTGGTTATGTAATATTGGCCATGCTGGCCTGATACTTGTTTAATGTTATTACTATGCTTGTGTGGTTTGGAACTCATGTGACCACCTGCTGTGTGTAACCTACCTGGGCGGTTACCAAGGTGATCCTCAAATGGGGGTCTCACATCTGGATCTGCACTCTTGGCCATCAATGCATGTTTTAGCTGTGCAAACTCTTATCTCATATGTGCGAACATGGACTCGACCTCAGCCTGCACCTCAGCCCGTATCTCCGCCCATACCTCAGCCCATATCTTCTCGGAGAGCTCCGCTTCCTTCTCCTTCCAGGAGCGAGCCTTCTTCCTCGGCGGAGCCGAATCTGCGAAACCGGCATTCCACGACATGATGACTCCCACGGTCCGTGTCTGCCGAGGATGCTCCTTATTTCCTAGAGCCCGGGTGAGGATGCCGTTCTCCTTCTGCAGGGTAAACAATCCCTCCATTGCCTCCTTCTCAAAAGAGATCTGTTACATTTAAAGCTACCTTGTGAGACAAATACATATATACACTTGTGCGCACACAGTTTACGAGGTTAGCCAACTTACCATTCGCTTCACAACCTCGGCGTCCCTAGGGTTTGGAAACTCCACAGACCCTGTGGACGACACGGACCCTCTCCCCCTCCACCACCGCTTGCACCTCGCATCCTAGATCTCGGAGAGCAGCAACTCAGGGGAGTCAACGAGAGAATTTTGCTCGTCTTCCTTCCTCCACTGCTCCTCCTTCCCCGCATAGCCCCAGGATCTGAGCCGATGCGGGTGGTCGTTCCTCTTTTGGATCGCCTTATTCTTCTCGCTAAGGGTCTTGAACTCGTCGGTCCCCTTCTGCTTGATGAATTCCTCCCATACCTCCTCCGATATGAAGGGGTACTTCTCGCAAGGAGATTTCCCAGCAGCGAGGAAGATACTGACGAGCCAACTCTTAAAGGTTTTCCATGTTTTGTTCATGTCCTTCAAGCAGGCCGTCCTAGGTTTATTGTCGGGGATGTTCCACTTAGCCTATTTTCAAACAATGCATACAAGCACGAGTTAGTTAAACTTTAGGATAAGCCAGGAGAATGTGATTACGAAAGAGGTCAGCGATTTCGGTTAATTTTACCTTCACTTCCGCCCACAACCTATCCCTCTCGTTCGCCGTGACGTCCTTCCAGCTCTGAACAGTAATCTTCACCCTTTCTTTTGCCAACAGCCTAACATAGGCCGCGTACTTCCCATCATTCTTTCCGATCGGCCTCCCAAATTGGTTGAACTCACAAGAAAGGTCGGTGCGTTTGGCCAAACGGCCCAACGTCGTCGCGCCTCGCCCCACCCTCTTGTGCTGGGACAAACCAGCATCTTCAGTTATGTTGCCCCTCGTCGAAGCACTACTATCATTCGATGAAGACAACGACATGGCTTTCCCTAAAATTCCATCAACAAACCATCAAAAATTTAATGGAAACAGAAACCAAATAGTATAACAAAGCAAAAGGTCCTATTTTAAATATTTGTTCTATCAGTAAACACATCAACTACTGATAAAAGATAAGCTTTCTTCTAACGGTACAAACATCACTAGTACAGAAATGCAGTCTACTAACCCCTATCTTCTATCGGTTATTAGCGATTTAGTTGAAAACCGATAGAAAATGTGCCTCGCGGTCATAAAAGGGCGACGGGTGTATTTTTCCTATTGGTTTGTAAGAAACTTACCGATAGAATAAATAGTATGATTTACTCTAGCGGTGATGAACATATTTGCCGTTAGAAGAGATGCATAAGTACTGACGGGAGAATGTTGTGCGCCGATAGGACTGGTCGACTTCTACAACTAGACTTATTCTATCGGTACTGTATGAATATACCGACAGAGTATATTAAAAATTCCTATCGGCAATATATAGTGCGCCGATAGAATCGTTGGCCTTCTACAAATATTTTTATTTTATCGGTAATGGATTCTTTTACCGTTAGAATATATAAAAAATTGCTTAGAACTGTTCGTCTTCAAATAGTTTTATTCTATCGGTAATGAATGTTTATACCGGTAGAATATTGCAAAAAATATCTTAGAATTGTTGGCCTTCTACAACTAGTAATATTCTATCGGCAATGTACGTACACACCGATAGAGTATGTACAAAAATTCCTATCGGTAATATTTATTGTGCCGATAGAACCATTCGCCTTCTACATATGTTTTTATTACTAACGGTATTCTGTTTTCGTACCGATAGAAAATATATATTTGTATAAATACACGGGTATGTCTCTTTCATTCTCACAGTTCATCTGGGGCTCATAGTCCTAACCCGTAAGCTCCATGGACGGCCGGCGCACCTCTACAGGGGACCGCTGCACCTCCGCACCTCCATCGACGCCCTCTAGACGTCGGCATCCCAAGGAAGGTACGTAAAATTTCTTCAATATTGTTAGATTATTCTAATCCGATTATGGCAATAATTCTGCTTTTTTTGTATCCTTCATTTTGATGTGTCTTCTTTTCAATATGATTATGATCTGTTCAGGTCCTTGGATGATGCTCATGAGGGGCAACGTATTTCACGGTTCTTCATCGCAGTACGCTGCCTACGTTGGCTTGTTGGTGAAAGAAATGGTGAAGATCACCGTCGAGAGCTGGAAGGACGTGAAGGGCGAGATCTTGGTTGGCTCAGTCGAGAAGATGCTTAAGCCCGGCGTGTTTCTCAAATCAGGACCTATAGAAAGCATCTTACATTTTTTTGCATGCACCAGCTTGTGGCCAGATGCTTACCTACTTGGAGAAGAAGAATTGTTGTTATTTGCACAGCCATTCTACACCATCACTACACAGAACAACATCTTGGAAGGTAGGTTCTTTTTGTTAATGGAGTTGAGTTGATCGAGTTTGAGTCCGAGGAAATCACCAATACGTACAAATGTATGTCGACGGCAGTTCCAGCTCCTCGGGCGTCTTCGAACTGAACTCCTATGGTTAAGTCCAATGTGGTTCAGACATTTGCTGTTTTGGATGAATGGATTTGTGATGTATCAGGTCTAACTTGTAGTCGGTAGTTGCATTGTGGCAACCTGCAAAGGTTCTCTTTTATGTAAAATGTATGGGCCACTAGGTCCTCGTCGTGATCTGTTGTTAATTTCAGACGTGACTTTTCTAATATACATCGAATGTGTGAATTGTTGTATTTGTATATTGTTGTATATTTGTGTATCATGTATTGCTAATTGGGACATGAACTTGAATGTGCAGGGAGTATTTGTGTATTTAATTGTATTGGTAGGTAGGTGTGTATTTGTACTGCTGTTTCAGACATGCACTTGAATTTGTGAACTGGCATGTGTATGTTTGTACCTGAATTTGTATTGGTGAACTGGCATGTGTATGTTTGTACTTGAATTTGTGAACTGGCATGTGTAATTTCTTTGGCAAGATGAAGTCCCAAGTACCTAAGAAAAGTATTTTTGTGTCTCCTAGTTAATCCACAAATTAGCATTTCTTGAAATATATTGCTTTATCTTCTAGTTAAGATCCGTTTGATGTAAGATCTGTTTGATGTAAGATCTGTTTGATATTACATTGATATGATTCCTTGAATGTGAGAAATGGCATGTGCATGTTTGTCCCAGTTTGGTACCAGTACCTCCTCTAACGGTAAGTACACATATTTACCGATAGGAAAACACATATATTTGCTCAGTCATGCATATTCTAACGGTAAATACACATATTTACCGATAGAAAAACTCTTGCTCGTGTGTCATGCATCATCTAACGGTTCGTACACATATCTACCGATAGAAAAACTCATGTACGTACTGTGTCATGCATGATCTAACGGTCAATACACATATTTACCGAAAGAAGAAGTCCTATACTGGCTCGGTAATGTACATTCTCTAACGGTATGTGTGTGTTTTTACCGATAGAATATGTGAGCGGCAAATTACCTAAGTTAGTCTAACGGTTATTTCATGTATTTACCGTTAGAAAAATGTCCATTATAAAGAAAACCCCACTCGTGCATTGCTGTGCTACTCTTTAATTTGTTATGTTGCACTCTGTGTCCCTCTGTTTGTGACGACAGTTCCAACTACACTGCTAGGGTGATCAGCGTAGGCTGGAGGGAAGTTGATTGCGCCCCTCTCTTTAAGGTACGCTTAATCGTCGACACTTATCTCTCTCTCCCTCTAGATCTCCCTTCCTCTCTACTTGCAAGCTAGCTGTATTGTGTAGTTCCAAGTTTGTAGCTCTAAGCTTGGGAGCTTGGTAGCTGGAAATGCGTCATGTTTTAGGAGCTAACTAGCTTGTATTGTGTAATTAGCTAGGTTAATTAGTGTTAATTTCGTCAGGCTAGGGTTCAACACATGTATCTGTTGTAAGAGGCTGTACATATACATATACATAACTTAATCGGGCAGGTTTCATGCATGGCTTACTCGTTAAATTTTGTTAATTGTAGATGGACAGGAAATATTGGATGTATGGAATAAAACGTACTACTCTTGAATATTTGGATGGTGTGAATGAGTTTATTAAATTTGCTGAGCAACAAAAGGAGAGGAAGGGAGAGAAAAATATGCTCTGTCCTTGTACAGATTGTATGAACTTGAAGAGGTTTAGCAACTCTGATCAAATTAAGAGTCATTTGATTTGTCGTGGTTTTAACGCGCGATACACCCGTTGGATATGGCATGGTGAAGATCTTGAGGAAACAAGCACCACTACTACCAATCAGCACGACTCGGATGTGGATTGCAATAATATCGATGATCATCCCAATTTTGGTAATGTTCATTCCGATGTGCACGTAGATGATGATGATGACAATCTAGATGAGATGTTACGTGATGTAGAGGAAGATTACAACGAAAATGACTTCTGTGAATTTGAGAAACTGATTGCTGACTCTGAGAAGCCTCTGTTCCCTGGATGTGCAACATTTACAAAACTGTCTTCTGTGCTGAGATTATATAACTTGAAGGCAGGAAATGGTTGGAGTGATAAGAGTTTCACGGCACTATTAGATCTTCTAGCGGACATGCTTCCAGAGGGAAATGAGTTGCCAAGATCTACTTACCAAGCCAAAAAACTGTTGTGTCCGTTGGGAATGGAAATCGAAAGAATACACGCATGCCCAAATGATTGTGTGTTGTACCGTAACGAGTACTCCAGTTTGCATGTTTTTCCAAGATGTGGTGCATCGAGGTATACGCATAGGGACCGGATTGACAGTGAACGTCACGAGGTAAGGAAAGGACCCCCAGCAAAAACTGTGTGGTACTTGCCTGTGATACCTAGATTGAAGCGGCTGTTTGCAAATCCGAAAGTCGCGAAGCACTTGCGTTGGCATGCTGAAGCCCGGAAACAAGACGGAAAACTGAGACACCCAGCTGATTCTATTCAATGGAGAAACATCAACAGAACATTTGCTGAGTTCGGCGGCGAACTTAAGAATGTAAGGTTCGGGCTGAATACAGATAGTATGAACCCACATGGTAATATGAGCAGCCGGCACAGCACTTGGCCGGTTCTTTTATGCATCTACAATCTTCCTCCTTGGTTATGCATGAAGCGCAAGTACATCATGATGGCGTTACTAATCTCAAGACCCAGACAACCCGGAAATGATATTGACGTGTTTCTAGCGCCTTTAATCGAGGACTTACAGAAATTGTGGAGCGAGGGTGTGCAGGTGTGGGATGCATACAAGAAAGAGAATTTCATCTTGCGGGCCCTGATATTTTGCACCATAAATGATTTTCCGGCCTACGGCAATTTGCCGGGGTATAGTACGAAAGGAGCCAAGGCTTGCCCTATTTGCCTAGATGAAACTGAGAGCATGTAGCTACGAAACTACCGGAAAACAGTGTACATGGGTCACCGCAGGTTTCTTCCGGTGCATCACACGTACCGTAAGAAGAGGAAATCATTTAACAGGAAGCCTGAGAAGGGATCAGCTCCAGTGTTTCTGACCGGTAAGGAGATTTACTCGCGCGTGAACGACATCAAAGTTGAGTTCGGTAAGCATTCTAAACCTCGAGAAAAAAATGTTTGGAAGAAGAGATCGATTCTCTGGGATCTACCGTATTGGGAGCACTTATAAGTTCGACATTGCATTGACGTCATGCATGTAGAGAAAAATGTCTGTGACAGTTTGATTGGTTTGTTGTTGAACATTCCGGGAAAGACAAAGGATGGTGTGAAAGCTCGTCGTGACATGGTGGAAATGGGGATAAGGACTGAGCTTGCACCTTTAGAGAATGGAAAGCGTACATACCTCCCTCCGGCCTGCTATACGTTGTCCAAGAGCGAAAAAACAGATCTCTGTCGGTGCCTGCACGGTGTTAAAGTTCCATGTGGGTACTCCGCGAACTTGAAAAAACTTGTGTCCATGAAGGACCTAAGACTGGTTGGCACGAAGTCCCACGACTGTCATGTCCTGATGTCACAAATGCTTCCCATTGCTATCAGAGGCATTCTCCCAGTTAAAATCAGAGAGACAATCACAAACCTATGTTATTTCTTCAACGCAATATCTTGCAAGGTAAGTACGTGCACTCGTACTATCAGTTCATTACCTCCATCTGTGGAGCTTAATTAGAAGATTTTTTTGATATGAATATTTGGCGCAACTGTGTCCTCGTAGGTAATTGATCCGGATGGATTGGACGCTTTGCAACGCGACGTGGTTACAACTCTTTGTCAGCTCGAGATGTATTTGCCTCCATCCTTTTTTGATGTTATGGTCCATCTGATTGTTCACCTTATCAGAGAAATTAAGTTTTGTGGACCCATGTGCCTGCGCTACATGTATCCATTTGAGAGATTTATGGGTGTATTGAAGGGATACGTTAGGACTCGTCGTCGACCCGAGGGGAGTATCATGGAAGGTTATGCCGCCGAGGAGGTGATTGAATTTTGCACAGATTATATGGCCGGGGTTGACCCAATTGGCGTTCCTAGGTCCCGACACGAGGGTAGGCTTCAGGGAATCGGAACGATTGGATTAAAAGCTATCGTCCCCGCTCGTGATGTGTACGCAAAATCACATTTTTGGGTTTTACAACACATGACGGAGGTCGAGCCATACATACACGAGCACAAGGTAATGTTACGGTCACAGAATCCTTCGAAGTCAGACGTTTGTGTCAGCAGAGAACATAACAGGAAATTTGCTGAGTGGATCCAAGAAAGAGTCACGCGAGCTGCCGAGGGCTCCGTAAGTGAAAATGTGACATGGTTGGCTAGAGGCCCAAGATTCACTGTAGGGACTTGGCAGGGGTACGACATCAATGGGTATTCATTTTACACAAGAGCTCAAGACGCCAAGAGTAGCACGCAATGTAGCGGAGTGACACTGTTTGCTATTTCCGAGGATGCCAGGTCAGTAAGGGCGCTGAACTCATATTACGGTGCTATTGATGAAATATGGGAGCTCAATTACGGATTACTTAAGATTCTCCTGTTTCGATGCCAATGGGTCGAAATCCCTCGAGGTGTTCAAGTTGACAGTTACGGGTTTACTCTCGTCGATCTTGGTAGAGTCGGACACCAAGACGATCCATTCATACTTGCAAAGCAAGCCACACAGGTATTCTATATCGTTGACCCGACCAATCCAAACTTGCATGTTGTCCTCCACAGCAAGAGACGTATTGTTGGGGTCGAAGATGTTGTCGACGAAGAGGAGTATAACCAATTCGATGAAATACCTCCATTTTTAGAGGACATTCAATCTATCCGTACTGAAGATATCGACGAAACAACGTATCTGCGAGATGACCACAAAGAAGGATTATGGGTTGAGAACCATTGATGATTAATTTCTATTTCAGGGATAAATGCCAAGCAAACAGCCCACAAGTTCTGCAACAAGGTGAGAAACTTATCATTAATACATCAGGCAGTACATTTTTCTTTAGAACTTAATGATAAGCTAGTTCACAGCATTAATACATCTCAATTTTACTCCACAGCATGAGTTCTAACATGTACAGTACCTTTATCCTGTAAATACTTAATTCTTCCCTTCAAATAGCACTTGCAAAAATCTCATCGCAGTCTCTTGCTTCTTCAAATTAAGTTCTGCAAAAATCCCTTTTTTCTGACGGTATTTTGTTATTTATACCGATAGAAAAGGACATCCGTTACTTTCATGTGTCTCAGGCACTTCTCTCAGGCACTTCAAAACTTTTCGAAAAGTTTACTTTTTCTATCGGTATTGTTCTATTTTACCGTTAGAATAAATTCGTTAGTCTCACGGTATTTGTTGTCTGACGGTTTTTTCCTGTTTTTACCGATAGAAGAATACTCTGCCGCTTTGAATTCTCAACCGTGTCGCCATGCGTCGCCTTGGAAACTCTATAAGTACCTCGCCATGCGTCGCGGTATTTTGTTGTTTTTCTAATTCTCGAACGGTTCGACTCCTCATCTTCTCTTTCACAATGGCAACCTCCATGGGATCGTCAGCCACGCCCTCCCCGGTAAGAGCTCTAAATCTCCTCGGTTTACCCCTGTATTGTTAATCCATGTTCAGTTCATTCTTGACCTGTTGATTTGCACAGGGAATGGTAGCCGTGGAAGACACTGCCAAAGTGAAGGCCGACCTGAGGGCCCTCCAGGAGGAGCACAAACTCCTTACAGACAAGCACACTCAGCTACGGCTTGACCTTGACGATCTCTTCCAACGCATTAAGCGCATGAAGACGGATGGTGACAATGCTAGGGCGAGGACGAGGCGTCTTCGCGAGGAGAAGAAAGCCGCGGATATGACCATCGCTGGCTGCGGTTTGAATATGAAGGATACCATAGCGAAGCTGAGGGAGGTCGCAGGCCTTCTCGACGCGGTAGTAGTTGATCCTAGGGGCAACTTGTCGCTAGAGGAGTCCTGCGTCCTGGCTGCAAGTCTAACTAACTCTATTCTACATGCAGCCAGGGCTAAGACCACCTCTTGACCTAGCATTTTGGGTTTTATTTTTTTTTGTAAGTGATAAAACAACAATGAATGAACAATTTCTTTTTATGTCAATTTTCCAATTTTCCGGCTATCTTCCCTCTTTCTTTATCATTCTGCAGCTTTCAACCACGGTCTGTTTGATGTTAAATTGTGTGTACCTTTTCATTACTCTGACGGTATTTTGTTGTTTTTACCGATAGAAAAAGGGCACCCAATACTAGAATCTCAAGCACTTAATTAAAAAATTTTTCTGGGGAAAATTGGTCTCACGGGATTTTATTGTTTATACCGATAGAAAAAAGCATCCACTACTTCAAATATTTTTCAGGGAAATTTACTTGTTCTATTGGTACTATTTTGTTGTACTGATAGAAAATTACATAATTCTATCGGTATCAATTTGTTGTACCGATAGAAAAGTTCCTCCACTGCTTTATTACTCGTACACGGCCCTTGGGTTTCCCTCCACTCGAACAGTTCCACCTTAGAGCACTGCGTCTCTTCGAGATCAACCTCCGCCGTGACCACTCACTTCCTCTCTCCCACACGACGATCACCGGCTGGACACTGGTTCGCCATTGCCACCGGTTCTTATTTTCGTCCTTCTCCGGCCGCCGCTGCGTTCTACACCGCCTCTCCATCACCAGAACTGATCGCCGCCGTAAATACCCTAATTCGTCGTTCTATTTCCAACATCTTCCTTATTTGATCCTAGTGTTTTGCACGTACTAATTCTTCGAGTTTTGCAATTACACTAGGGTTCCCTATTGTGTTGGATTATGTACATTCCGCAGGCAATGTTGATTTAAATTAGGGTTTACATAATATGTTCCAGTGCTGTAATGAACCTGTTTTGAGATTTTAACTTATCTATACTGCTGTATGTGTGATCAATTGTATCCAACTGCCATGTAATGCACATTATATGTTGGAGGTGTTCTTACACATATTCTATCGGCAGCTCATGTGTTTACCGATAGAAAATATTTCTGCACAAGTAGTAAAACTTAATTTGGATCTGGAAGGACATGAGCCATGCAATGTACTAGTTTGGTTGGGAATTTTTACCCACTTCGTATGAATATATGGCAATGTGGATGGGTCTTCGATGTATATGTTTCAAATGCCTATACATGACTTTTCCCAACCTAATAGATGTGAAGTCCTGATGACTCACATACAGGCTAAAGATTATGCACAGTGGCACTTAGATGCTTGTGTGCATATTTACGTGTGAAATAATAATGCTGGCCCATGAATATTAGTATAGCAAATCATCGAGAATGTTATGTGATGACAGTGAATGGTGGCTTGTCAACAAAATTCCATATGTAGAGAACATTGTTATGTTCTATCGGTATCTCACGGGTTTGCCGATAGAAAAATTGCCTTCTGTGGAGGTAATTGTTATGGTCTATCGGCAGCTCATGTGTTTACTGATAGAAAATATTTCTGAAGAGTTCAGGAAGTAATTTATGCATGTCTTTCTTTTTGTATTATTTTCCCTTTTGTCGTCCTAGTTAGTCTCTAGTCCTGGGCTGAGTTATGGAACTCCAAGGAGAATTAATTGCCATATGGTTTGTTGAAGGTTTTGTAGGGGAAGACATGTCGTCGTCTTCATCGGATGGTACTAGTGGTTCAACTAGGGCCAACCCCATCGTAACTACTGAAGATGCAGCTGTTACATCCCAGCGCAAGAGGGTGGGGCGAGGCGCGACGACGTTGGGGCGTTTGGCCAAACGCACGGATCTTTCTTGTGAGTTCAACCAATTTGGGAGGCCGATTGGAAAAAATGCTGGGAGGTACGCGGCCTATGTTTGGCTGTTGGCGAAAGAAAGGGTGAAGATCACCGTCCAGAGTTGGAAGGACGTGACGGCGGACGAGAGGGATAGGTTGTGGGCGGAAGTGAAGGTTAAATTAACTGAAATCGCTGAACTCTTTCGTAATCACGTTCTCTTGGCTTATACTAAAGTTTAACTAACTCGTGATTAATTGTATGCATTTTTCAGAAACAGGCTAAGTGGAACATCCCCGACGATACACCTAGGACTGCCTGCTTGAAGGACATGAACGGAACATGGAAAACCTTTAAGAGCTGGCTCGTCAGTAACTTCCTCGCTGCGGGGAAATCTCCTTGCGAGAAGTACCCCTTCATATCGGAGGAGGTATGGGAGGAATTCACCAAGCAGAAGGGGACTGAGGAGTTCAAGGCCCTTAGCGAGAAGAATAGGGCGATCCAGAAGAGGAACGACCACCCACATCGGCTCGGATCCCGGGGCTATGCGGGGAAGGAGGAGCAGTGGAAGAAGGAAGACGACCAAAATCCTGTCATCGACACCCCTGAGTTGCCGCTCTCCGAGATCCGGGATGAGAGGTGCAAGCGATGGAGGAGGGGAAGGGGGTCCGTGTCGTCCACGGGGTCTGTGCAGTTCTCAACCCCTGGGGACGCCGACGTTGTGAGGCGAATGGTAAGTTGGCTAACCACGTAAACTGTGTGCGCACAAGTGTATATAAGGCAATTTGTCTCACAAGGTACCTTTAAATATAACAGATCTCTTTTGAGAAGGAGGCAGCGGAGGGATTGTTTACCCCGCAGAGGGAGAATGACATCCTCACCCGGGCTCTAGGAAATAAGGAGCATCCCGGGCGGACACGGGCCGTGGGAGCCATTGTGTCGTGGAAGGCCGGTTTCGTAGATCCGGCTCCACCGAGGAAGAAGGCCCGCTCCTGGAAGGAAAAGGAAGCTGACCTCTCCGATAAGATACGGGCTGAGGTATGAGAGGAGATGCGGGCTGAGATACGGGCTGAGGTGCAGTCTGAGGTGCAGTCCGAGGTCGCACAAATGAGGGAAGAGTTTGCACGGTTGAGAGAAGCATTGCTGGCCAAGAGTGCAGATGCGGATCCCCAGGACGACGGTACCCCGCGGGGTCGGATAAGCAGTTGCGCTTCGAAGGTACTCGCGGATCCAGTGGATCTACTTAAGGTACTGCAAGCCTTCATCTGTGCATTTAAGTTGATGCCACTCCCATTCTGTTAGAGTTGTTTCGCTGACCTGTTTTAATTGTTACAAATTTGCAGAAGCCGGAGGACTGCATCCTACAGAATCACGTAGGCGCCGGGCAGGAAGTGGTTGGACACGGCTTCGTATATCCGTCTGGGCCGGATGTCCGGGTCCACTGTGTACCTCTGCGGTTGGGTTTCGCAAAGGTACAGGTGGACATGGCCATGCCGGGCTATAACGATTCTCCGTTGCCAGTTCCAACAGAGGAACCGCAGACACTTGCTGAGGCAGTGGGCTCCTACGTACAGTGGCCCAAGAAGTGTCTTGTAATACAACCGGTAAATCCTACACATTTTAGATTACATCCTACTCAGTACACTCAACTTGCATAATCTAACATACGTGCTCATTAATTGAAGTGGCCTGCCGCTGGGGTACCAGGGGATTGCGCCCCCAGCTCGGGGCATGAGGCCCGATCTCGTGCGACCCTGGACACATCAAAACGGCCTCGACCCCACCCAGCGCATCCACGCCTTCACCTCGGAAGGAAGCCACCATCACCTCGCCCTTGCCTTCGAAGGTACGCGCTCAGTCCCCGGCAAAAGGCAAGGGAAAAGGGCGACAGGGACAGCCGGAGAGGTTCAGGAACGGGTTCCCACTCATGTCGGAGGCAGCTTTGCGCAAATTGGATCGATCAACCAGAGACCTCCACGAGTGGTACCTACACCGAGCTCGGCGCAATCTGAACTTCTTAGTTCCCTATAGGCCTGGGTAGTTCCACCGTGAGCCCGGGAGTATATCCGTGGCACACGAGGATCTGTTCGACCTCTACAACTGGCGGGAGCTCGATATGTCCATCATACGGACTGGAGTCCTGTGAGTTTGCTGATGCTATGTATTGCTGTTTTCTAACTCTGTTTGCTAACTCTGCATTGTTGTAGTTCATTTGAAATGTAGTAACTTTCTGTGCAATACTAATGTCGTCCTTTGCATGTAGGTGCATGTACAGGCTAGCATCGGAGGCTGCATGTGACAAGGTGGGTTTCCTCAACCCAGAGAAAATAAGCCTCACGATGCTAGAGCACGACGCCGCGCACGCTAAGCTGTACATATCCAAGGCACTGATGGCGCAGCAGGACAGGGAGTTCATTCTGGTGCCGTACCACCAAAGGTTAGTGCATTTCGTACTAATTTAACTCGATCTTGTATGTTACACCTAAGATATACTTTGAGCTAGCGGTCCTCTTTTACGTACAATGCAGGGGCCACTGGATCCTCATCGTGATCTGTCCACCGAGGAACGAGGTGTACTACCTCGATTCGATGCGTGACAGATTATCGATCGAATATGTGGTCAAGGGGAATATGGAGGCGTAAGTAACTTATATGTTTAATTTAAATTTTCACCTCACTAGCTAATGATAATACATTAACGGGCAATACTAACTGAAATGCAGGGCTTTTGATAAATATGCGTCCACTGGAGGGAGGCATGCTGCACCGCAGGGCTTGCTACTAGCTTGGAAAGAATATGAGGTACTCACGAGACTTTTTGTTTATGCTTAATTAGTTTATGGAAACAATAGCTAACATGTCTTCGCATATGCAATTATCTCAGTGCCATCAGCAGCCGCAATCGTGGGAATGCGGGTTTTATGTGTTGCGCTACATGTACGACCTAGTGCAGACAAACTTTGCCCAATCCCCCAGGTAAGCATCGATAGCTAACTCAAATTTGAAAATTGGGTGTCACGTTCTAAATTAGGAAGTTAGTTACTAAGTATTCACACATACTTGCATATCTCCATGTCGAAAGACTCATACGAAAATGCAAAGATTAGAGATCTTCGACAAATCTGGGCTCAATATGTCATGGAGGAAGTTGCGCCCAACCATCCGCCATGATAATTTTTTCTTTTTCGTGTACTCTGTGCATAGACTGTTTATATACATGTGAATAAATATATATGTCAATAAATGTCCACATTGGATTGCAATTTGTATTTGTCCATATGTATGTGAATAAATGTGAATAACCGTCTAATGTGTCAATCTATTCTGTGAATTTACCCTTCTTTGCATCTGTACTGTATTGTGTATCCAATCTATAATGTATTGCATCTGTACTGTATATGTGAATGTACTGTATTGTAAATGTAAACGTACTGTATATGTGAATGTTCTATCGGTAAATTCATTCACAGCCGACAGACTACTACAAATTTTCTATCGGTAAACTCATCCACAACCGAGAGACTACTACCCATTTTTCTATCGATAAACTTGAAATTAACCGTCAGAATAGTGTGACTTTTCCTGCCGGTGAACTCAACCACAACCGAGAGACTACTGTGGTTTTTTCTATCGGTAAACTTATAATTAACCATTAGAAGAGTGTGATTTTTCCTGCCGGTGAACTCATACACAACCGAGAGAGTACTAAGATTTTTTCTATCGATAATGTCATTTCCAACCGAGAGAGTGCTACACTTTTTTCTGTCGGTAAACTTGTAATTAACCGTTAGAATATGGGTATTTTTCCCAACGCTAAACGTCAGACGACAACGGGTTTTCGATCGGTACAATCATAAGGTGCCGATAGAATAGTAATATTTTCCTGTCGGTAATCATGTAATTAACCGTTAGAATAGTGGTACTTTTCCCACCGTTAATCGTCAGACTACGACGGGTTTTCTATCGGTACACTCCTAATATGCCAATAGAATAGTTAATTTCTTCTGTCAGTTATTTACCGATAGAAAATGTTCTGTCTTGTTCTATCGTGTCTATCTCTATCGGTACCAAAACTGATAGTAGAAGGGTTTTTTTACCGATAGAAGAAAGCTTTTCTGTACTAGTGCATGGACTACCGTTATAACATATTTCTAAGCATGTTCATCTATACATTTTCATAGGAAGCAGGCAACATATGGTAATTAATTCTTCTTAGAGTTCCATAACTCAGTTGAGGATTGGAGACTAATTAGGATTGCTAAAGGGATGTCAGAAGAAAATAATACTAAAACGCCAAAAATTGTTTAAGTGTTCAGCAATTTTTTCTATCGGTAAACACATGAGCTACAGATAGAACATAACAATTTTTTCTATCGGCAAAGACATGAGATACCGATAGAAGATGTTTATAAACACCACCAACATATAAGGTACATAGGTTCATAGGAAGCAGGCAACATATGACAATTAATTCTTCTTGGAGTTCCATAACTCAGTTGAAGATTGGTGACTAATTCTTCTTGGTTTCAATGAGAGTGTAAAAAATTGAAAGTATTCTCTTTATTTCTCATTGCTTGGTTCATGTCATTTCACATCCTAAGTTTTCAGACTTGTTGAACTTGTATGACAAAATGAACACACATAGAAAACAGGGTACTGATTGTTTCTTGGCCTATGTAATATAGCAGGCCAGATTGACACAATTAGAAGGAAGTATAATGTAACAACTGACCTGATCATAATATGATTCAGCTGCAGTGCAAGTCACAGCAGGGAACGAAAATAGGTGGTTTAGATGGCATGGAATAAGAAGATATGAAACATAACAAAAAAAAATAGTACTAAAAGGCCAAAAATTGTTGAAGTGTTCAGGAATTTTTTCTATCGGTAAACACATGAGCTACCGATAGAACATAACAATTTTTTTATCAGCAAAGACATGATATACTGATAGAAGATGTTTTTGAACACCTCCAACATATAAAGTACATTATATGACAATTGGATACAATTGATCACACATACAGCAATATAGATAATTTCAAATCTCAAAATAGGTTCATTACAGCACTGAAATATATTATGTCAACCCTAGTTTAAATCAACAATGTGTAACATCCTGAGTTTTTGGGTGAAAAGTTTCTTTCTTAAAAGTCATGCATGCATATGTCTCTTCTAGATCAGCCAAATCAGCTCCAGCTTTATTCTGTTCTAGCCCTAAAATCTCCAAAATCTATCATGTGACCCCAAATCAAGATCAGATTGTTCAGATATGATTTATCAGTTACTCTGAACCTAAAAGCCTTCAGAACCCAAATTCAATTCTATCTTTAACTACCAGATTTATCAACTCCTTTCTGTTTTCGAAAACAGAATATCTTATATTACCTAAATACCTTAAGTTTCAGAAATTCAGATTTAATCAAAATCTTGACCAAGTTTAGACCAGATTATTCTTGGATTATGATCAAGGGTATGCCAATACCTTAATCCAAAAAGTTGGCAGTCAGATTTCATCATCTAAACCTTTTTCGCAAATCAGTCCAAGAGTATCGCAGATCAGTCCTTTTTCTAGATTTTCCAGAAGCCAGAAAAGGCAAAATGTTATAAATCATCACCAAATTCAAATCTGATTCAGGGAACACCTCCCAAATGTTTTTCAACACAAAATCTTCTTTTATAAGTATCTCAAAATCAAACCCTAAATCCCAGAATTCGAGATCAATAAAATTCACACTTATTTTACCCTAATATACTCTGTTTTCAGATTATACCAAAAATCATTCAAATGTCTCAAATTTTATCTTCTATCTGTGTCCAATCATCTGTTGAATCAAGTCTATCAAATCAATGCAATTAAATTCAGATCAAACCCTCTAAATCATCAGATTTACAATTCAGCCCGAAATCAAGAATTGGAAATTGCAAATCAGCCCCTATTTCGACCAGAGCAGCAGCTACTGTGCACACGACCAGAGCTCGCCGTGATCTTTGCGCCGTGCACACTCGCCGCCGGCCAAGCCCCGCTTGCATTTGTGCTCGTGCATGCTTGTGTGCACACGTCCGCATCTCAGCCATCGTCGTGGCAACGCCATGGCAGCGTCAACGACCAAAGCTTGCCCCTGTGCGCGACCAGCAGCAGCCGTTGTCAGCAACTCCTTGCCACGTTGCTTTGCATTGCCAGCTTGTGTTGCCACCGCCTTGCACCGCCCGACATTGTTGAGTCCCGATGAAGCCGACAGCTTAATCAGCTTTTCACCGCCTGTGCGCCATCACATCACCGCTCGCCGTTGTTGCATCTGCGCCTGGCAAATCAAGTCACTGACGCCAATTCATTGATGTTTAATCCTTGCAAGCTTCGCCCTCTGGTCTATATAAGCAACCATTACCTTGTGCAATTTTCCCATCACCAGAGCTTATCCAATTTCCAAATTTCCTCGCTGCAGTCGTCTTCTCCGGCGAGTCCAGCACGAGGCTTCACGGTGCCAGCTCATTCCACAGCACCTCCTGCCAAATTAACAGCATCAGTGAGTATATCTCATCTCCCTCATCGTGCTGTACCACTTAATTGAATTATCTTGCATCCTATCGCCGGTGATCGCCGGAATTCCTGATTGCCCTGTTCCGGCAATGCAGCCCGATTTACCTCAAATCAGCTCTCAATTCTGTGGAAGAAAGTGATCAGTGAACCTTTTGAAGCAAGCCTGTGCATCCAGATTCCAGAATTGAACCTCAATCGAAGCTTTCCCCAGATTTGAGTTTCTCCAGTCGCCGGCGATCGTCGCCAGGCCACACCGGCCATCCTCCGACCAAATTGATCGTGCAGGTAGCTTACTCTTACCCTTCTATCACTCCCTAAGCTTGGAATTGAGTTCAAACCTTCTGCAGCAAAAACCCCCAAATTGTATGTCATCTTCTCCGGCACCGTTCACCGGAAATCCATTCCCAGCCGGTCTAGCCTTAGACACTTTGTCCTTCAGGTGTGCTTCAACCTCCTGAGCATCTTTGTCTTCTAGCCCGATCTCTGAAACTGTCCAGATTTCAAGTTATAGCCATGCCAAAAACCTTGTCCAGTGGCTTCACTGTGCCGTGTCACCACCGCACTTCACTGATTTTCATCACCTTCCAGCCATCTTCTGCCCTAGATCTTCTTGAGTGATTTGTTCCTGTTATCAATGCCTACCTCCCGGACAAAGTGGTGCATCATTTTGAGCCCTAGATCAAAAGTTATGCCAAGCCCTAGTTTCTGGCCATGTCAATTCAATGTCAGACTATGTCAATCAGTGGCATTAGCCCTTTTCACTTCCTTCCAGATGTGCATTTTGACCATAACTTTGTCCCTTAGATTCCTGAAGTTGTGATCTACAATTTCTCCTTCTATCACAACTTGATTTGAGCCCTTGAAATGCATTTTATGCTAAACCCTAGTTTTTGACACTGTCCTAGTGCATGCCAGCCAATGGCATTGGCCTTGTTTACCCAGTTCTAGTTGTGCATTTTGAAAGCCACTTTGTCCACTGAATTTGTAGAGTTATGATCTACACTTTCTTCCTCTGTCATAATTTGAGATAAACTCTCTAGCTTTCCTTGAAGCTATGTCAGAGCCTTGATCCGAATGTCAATCTGCTGACATTCGCTGTTTTTGATCAAACTAGCCACAAAACTGATGTTCTTATTGCAACCTTGAGATCCTAAGAGCATCTAACACCCCATCCTTAGCCAATTCCTTGAAACCTTAGAATCTCGAGTCAGTTCAGCTTGCAATCCCAATTATCTCCAGTATCGTTCAGTCATTCTTGTAGAGCATTTCTGCATATAGATCATAAAATATTTTAATATATAAGTAATTATTGTGTGTTTGTTTGTCGCCGAGCAGAACCAGAAACTAAGTTCGAGGACTTCGCTGTTGACCCGTCATCAACTGCTGTTTCTTACGACGCGGAAGGCAAGTCATATCCTTGGTCATCTTGAACCTATATTTTAAATGTTGTTAAAACATAACCTTGAATATAGATAATATTGCATGTGAAAGATTGAGAATGGTTGATTTATGAATTAGCAGTACTAGACTGGTTATCTGTGAAATGTGAAATAAACAAGTTTTGAGCCATGAACTATTATATATGTATTTATATATTCATGAAATAAAACCCCTAGCTGTGACCAGAAAAATGGTATGGAAGGTCGTAGCACTGGAGGTGCTAAACTGCAAAGGATATGCAGGCACTGAAGGTGCAGGATTGTGGATGGTCTGGTCACTGGCATATAAGGACTAGAACCTTGTGTTGTGCGTCTAGTGGCATGAACAACGTGCTAACCGCAAGCCTGGTATGGGATAGGCCTGAACAAGTACTTATGTGGATCACACATGAAACCCCTACATGAGATGTGTAGTGATGCATGAATGACATAAGGGACGGTTCCCACAATATCACTGAAGGTGATCTGGTACGTTGACCCAGCAATGGGGAAATATGAGTAAGGGTGGGGGTATAGCCCGCCACAATTGTGGTTCGCGAGAGATCCACAGGGTCAGGGGTGAATTGTGAGTGATACATAACAAAAGTTCTTGTTATTTCCACCTTGCCGCTCACAGTATGAAGTGAGCCAGGGGTCCAATCATTATGTTGTGATAGGAAAGGCTTGAAAGTGGAATATCTTGCAGGTAAATTGGTACCTCTCTGCAGAGTTAAAAATGTATTCGAATACTCCGAACTCCCGGATTTATAGGAGTCTGCTGCGGTGGATTAAATCCACGGGGTGTGACACAAGTATTATTTTCTAAATAAAATGTGTTAAATCAAGATTACCCAAATGACATGTGTTGTCATGATAAGGAGTGCTGCCGTGGGCTGTCGTGTGTCGACGTGTCGCGGTAGTGCTATAAGCTAGTGAACATGAATGATGATGTTATATTATGAAAAGTGCTGCCATGAGATGAGGTATGAAAGAAAAAGATTATTTTATAAACATCCATAATTCTTGACTAGTCTAGGTTCATACCATCACTACTATATGTATCTACTCTTACCTATGACTTGCTGAGTACGTAAGTGCTCACCCTTGCAACCTACAAATCAGTAGTTGGAGTGTTCAATAACCAAGATGAAGGCATGGAGAATCTTGTGGATCCAGAAGGAGGAGAGTCAGTCCCGTCATTGCCCTGATATGTGTTGTTCTGCCGTCCACTTCTCTTTGTGGGAGGGTCACCTATCTTCTGCTGTGTAGTTGTTATTTTGCTAAACCATGTATGCCGCGAAGGCATTGTAATCTTCTTATGTAATATCAAGGCCAGCAGGCCACACTGCTTAACTATGTTGTAAGTTACTCTGTTGCAATGTGAATATACTCCTGTGCTTGACTTATCCTGAGAAGTCAAGGGTATGTATATGCTATGCATATATGGAACTAGCTGCAGCGAGCTAGGTCTCTACAGGAGTAGTCGTGGTCCCAGTTTCGGGGCGCGACACATGCCTGCGGAATTTACTAAATCCTACACAATAGGGAACCCTAATTTAAATCCAAAACATGAGCGAAGAAAAATAGCGAACCATAGTGTAAAAAACACAAAGATCAAATAAGGAAGATGCTGGAAAAAGAACGACGAATTAGGGTATTTTACGGTGATCAGTTGTGGTGATGGAGAGGCAGTGTAGAACGCAGCGGCGGCCGGCGAAGGATGAAAATAAGGACAGGCGGCAGTGGCGAACCGTAATCCAGGCGGCGATCGTGGTGCGGCAGTGAGGAAGTGGTCGCCAGCGAGGGTAGGGGTTTTCACTCTCGAAGAGACACAATGCTATAAGTTGGAACAGTTCGACTGGAGGGAAACTCTCGGGCGAAGTTTAATAAAGTAGTGAGAGCCTTTTCTAACGGGACAAACAAGAAATACCGTCAGACTAATTATTTTCTTCTAACGGTACAACCCAATAATATCGTCAGACCATGTATGTGCACTTTTCTCACGGTAGTTTGAGAAAATTCCGTTAGAGTTTCCAACTTGTTCTAATGATATGAACACAAAATACCGTTAGAACAAGTAAATTTTTCCAGATCTTAATTTTTGAAGTTTGGAAAATGATGTCTCAGGCCTATTGAAGAAGCAAGAGGCTGCAATGGGATTTTGGCAAGAAAATTTGAAGGGAAGAATTAAGTTCTTAGAATAGAAGGGTACTGTACATATTAGAACTCATGTTGTGGACTAAAATTGAGATATATTAATGATGTACACTAGCTTATCATTAAGTTCTAAACAAAAATGTATTATCTGATGTATTAATGGTAAGTTCCTCATCTTGATGCACAACTTGTGGGCTATTTGCCTGGCATTTTTCCTTGAAATAGAAAATAGTCATCAATGATTCTCAACCCATAATCTTTCTTCGTGATCATCTCGCAAGTACGTTCTTTCGTTGATATCTTCAGTAGGGATAGATTGAATGTCCTCTAAAAATAGAGGTATTTCGTCGAACTGGTTATAATCCTCTTCGTCGACAACGTCTTCGACCCCAACAATGCGTTTCTTGCTGTGGAGGACTGTTGGATCTAGGTAGATCTTAGTATCTAGGTTTTGATGATTAATGACGTTTTGGATAAATCCATGATGATTAAAGTTAATCTGAAGATATCAGATTTGATGATTAAATGACAATTTAGATAAATCCTGATTTAGCACAAGTAAATTGAATTGATTATCAGTAAACCCTGAATTGGATGTTTTTCTCGATTGCGGGTTTGATATTGATGCATATGTAGAGGATGAGCTCGGTGGTTGCATCAAGCTTGTGCTAATTGATTGATCAAGATATTATATGCTAAATCTTGAGGTTGATGACTTCAGTTGTGGATTTGATATCGATGCACATGTTGAGGGAGAGCTCAGGATGATTAGTTATCCATGTTTGTGCAAAAGGTTGATGACTCCGTGTTCTGGACTTGATATCTCTATGTATGATTGAGAGAGAGCTCATGATATTAGTCATCCATATTGATTGATATCATAACTTGAGTAGTATGGATCGTGTGCGCATTTCTTTTATCATATATGGATCTATATGATTGTGAGATTCATCCATTACTCATTTGTTGTTCATTGAGATTGGTTTTGTCATTTCACCGAAGAAAGAAATTGTTGAATGAACTCCTGTGTGGAGTGATTTATCTGGTGGTGATTAATGATGAACTGCAAATGAGACTAACGTTTGCGCATTGAGTGTATATGTTCTAGTCTCAGAATGGTTGCAGGATGAAAACAAGCAAGGGCGTGAAGAGGATGAAGACGAGATGAGACATCCCGAGCAAGGTCAAGCTTAGCGAGGACGAGCTTTGAGAAGACGAGCGTCGAGCGATCGAGCTTTGCGAGGTCAAACTCCACCTAAGGTAAAATCCAAGATTATGGATTGTTTTCTTAGGGTTTTACCGGTCTCGGTGTTTGGAGACAGACCGGGTTGATAGGTTTCTTTTTACTAGTTTGACCGTACTATTAAGAAGGGTCGGAAACTAGTAGCTTGAATCTATCTAGTGCGGAAGCTCAGATGCATTCATATCATCTTGCAGTAGTGTCTTGCATTGCTAGTGAGTCTAAGTGTAGTTCATGTGCATTAGATTAAATGTTTTGAAAACTGCACTTAGTCGTGATCGCCAACTGTTTAAATTGGTTTATTTATCTAGAGCTGGTCGTGGTAGTATTTGCATATTCTGATCGTGTTAGTGTTGATATGTGGTCGTGTTCGTGTCGCTTGTTTGCCGGCTTTCTGTTTAGGGTTTGGGCGTGGTCGTAGGAGTTCGGACTGGTCGTACCAGTCTTCGACTCGCTTGCGCACGCTCGACCAAACCCTATCGACCAACCTGTTTTTGATCGGATGTCAAGACCTGTGTGGTTGTGATCGTTGCTAAGTGACACAAATCACATCCGCGAGAAAACGGCAAATCCGTATGTGCAAATACTCTAAAATTGCATTTGAGATGATTTTTGGATTGAATATTTTGATAGCAGGAAAGTTTCTGAGATTTCTAGAAGTTTCTAGATCTTTATAGGTCTTTCTCCTGTTGACAAAATTGTAGAGCTCTGAGTTATCTTTCTAACAAGCCAAAAATCACCTCAATCGGATCTCTGGATCAAAAGTTATGCTTGTTTTACTGTTAGTGTGTAGTGGCTGGACAAATGCATCCGTCCGGGGCTATCTGTCCTAAGTGGCCGGACTTTGTCCGAAATGACCGGACATTGTCCGGCCTGTACAAATTTTTTGAGCCGAAAAATGAAACAGAGACAAATGCATCCATCCGGGGCATTTGTCCGTTATGGCCGGACTTTGTCCGAAATGACCGGACATTGTCCGGCCTATACAAGTTTTTTTGAGCCGAGAGTTAACAGAGACATATCTATTTGTCCGGACAAATAGTATCCGTCCGGCGTTCACAAATTTCACCCAACAGTCACTGACACGTTTGCAACGGCTGAAATTTTTGTATTGGATGGACAGTGTCTGAAGTGGCCGGACAATGTCCGGCCTGTACAACTTTTGGCCCGGTTTCTTGCAAACGGCTAGTTTTTCGTTGAGGCTATAAATACTTCGTGTTTGGCTTCATTTTTGGGTGCTCAAAGAGTTCATTCTTTAGCTAAAAACCTAGCCAATTGATTTGCATTTGAGTTATTGCATTTAGAAGCTAGAATTGAGCCCAAATCTTGAGTAGATTTGAGAGAGAGCTTGAGGGAGATTGTGTGAGTGTTTAGTGCACTTCATCTCCATTAGATTGCTAGTGCTAGAGTGTTGAGCATATCATTTGCATCATTGATCTTCTAGCGCGTGATTGATTCAAGTGAAAGTGCATCCGGCTTGTTACTCTTGGCGATCGCCTTCGCCTAGACGGTGTCGGACGAGAGCCGAGATCTCTCCAATTGAAGTTTGTCGGAGAGGCCGGCAAAAGATTGTGAAAGGTGTGGTGCTCGCCTATCCGGTGTGGAGAAGGAGCAACCCTAGTGAGATATCCTTCGTGGATATAGAAGCGAGGCTCCGAGTGAGCGCTTCAACGAGGAGTAGGGGAGACCGGGCGAGTCTCCGAGACCTTGGTAAAAATATTATGTCAATTGCGTATTTATCTTTTGCATTACATTCATCTTGACACAATTGCTATATTTACTTTTGTTGCATGATTTGTTGAATAACTTACATGGTTGAATGCAACTAGTTGATTAAATTGTTTTAAGCCTCATTGTATAATCTAGCTTAAACGATTATCTTGTTAAAATTGCTTAGTGGGGAAGAAAAATTAAAAGCCTCCTAATCACCCCCCTCTAGTCGGCATCCTCGATCTTACAAGGACAACATGCAACTTTGGATTGGCTGGGTCAACGATGTAGAATACCTGTGTGGCTTACTTTGCAAGTATGAATAGATCGTCTTGGTGTCCGACTCTATCGAGATTGATGAGAGTAAACCCGTAATTGTCAACTTTAAAATCTCGAGGGATTTTGACCCATTGGCATCGAAACAAGGGAATCTTAAATAATCCGTAATCAAGCTCCCATATTTCACCAATAACACCATAATATAAGTTCAGGGCCCTTACTGCCCTGGCATCCTCAGAAATAGCAAACAGTGTCACTCCGCTACATTACGTATTGCTCTTGGCATCCTGAGCTCTTGTGTAAAATGAATACCCGTTGATGTCGTACCCCTGCCAAGTCCCTACAGTGAATCTTGGGCCTCTAGCCAACCATGTCACAGTTTCACTTATGGAGCCCTCGGCAGTTCGCGTGACTCTTTCTTGGATCCACCCAGCAAATTTCATGTTATGTTCTCTAGTGAACCAAATCTCTAGTTTTGAAGGATTCTGTGACCGTAACATTGCCTTGTGCTTGTGTATGTATGGCTCGACCTCCGTCATGTGTTGTAAGACCCAAAAATATGATTAAACGTACACATTACGAGCGGGGACGATAGCTTTGAATCCAATCATTCTGATGCCCTGAAGCCTGCCCTCGTGTTGGGACTTAGGAACGCCAATTGGGTCAACCCTAGCCATATAATCTGTGCAAAATTCAATCACCTCCTCGGCGGCATAACCTTCCATGATACTCCCCTCGGGCCGACGACGAGTCCTTACATATCCCTTCAATACACCCATAAATCTCTCAAATGGATACATATAGCGCAGGCACACGGGTCCACAAAACTTAATTTCTCTGATAAGGTGAACAATCAAATGGACCATAACATCAAAAAAGGATGGAGGGAAATACATCTCGAGCTGACAAAGAGTTGTAACCACGTCGCGTTGCAAAGCGTCCAGTCCATCCGGATCAATTACCTGCGAGGACACAGTTGCGCCAAATATTCATATCAGAAAAATTTTCTAATTAAGCTCCACAAATGGAGCTAATTAACTTATAGTAGGAGTGCAGTACTTACCTTGTAAGATATTGCGTTGAAGAAATAACCTAGCTTTGTGATTGTCTCTCTGACTTTAACTGGGAGAATACCTTTGATAGCAATGGGAAGCATTTGTGACATCAGCACATGACAGTCGTGGGACTTTGTGCCAACCAGTTTCAGGTCCTTCATGGACACAAGTTTTTTCAAGTTCGCGGAATACCCACATGGAACTTTAACACCGTGTAGGCACGGATAGAGTTTTGTTTTTTCGCTTTTGGACAACGTATAGCAGGCCAGGGGGAGGTATGCACGCTTTCCCTTCTCTAAAGGTGCAAGCTCATTCCTTATCCCCATTTCCACCATGTCACGGAGAACTTTGACACCATCCTTTGTCTTTCCTGGAATGTTCAACAACAAACCAATCAAACTATCGTAGACATTTTTCTCTACATGTATGACGTCAATGCAATGTCGAACTTGTAAGTGCTCTCAGTATGGAAGATCCCAAGAATCAATCTCTTCTTCCAAACATTTTTTTCTCGAGATTTACAACACTTACCGAACTCAGCTTTGATGTCCTTCACGAGCGAGTAAATCTCCTTACTGGTCAGAAACACTGGGGCTGATCCCTTCTCATGCTTCCCATTAAACGATTTCCTCTTCTTATGGTAGGCGTGATGCACCGGAAGAAACCTACGGTGACCCATGTACACTGTTTTCTGGCAGTTTCGCAACCACATGCTCTCAGTTTCATCTAGCCAAATAGGGCAAGCCTTGGCTCCTTTCATACTATATCCCGACAAATTTCATAGGCCGGAAAATCATTTATGGTGCAAAATATCATGGTCCGCAAGATGAAATTCTGTTTCTTGTATGCATCCCACACCTGCACCCCCTCGCTCCACAATTTCTGTAAGTCCTCGATTAAAGGCGCTAGAAACACGTCAATATCATTTCCAGGTTGTCTGGGTTCTGAGATTAGTAATGACATCATGATGTACTTGCGCTTCATGCATAACCAAGAAGGAAGATTGTAGATGCATAAAAGAACCAGTCAAGTGCTATGCCGACTGCTCATATTACCGTGTGGGTTCATACCATCTGTACTTAGCCCAAATCTTATATTCCTAACTTCGCCGCCGAACTCATCAAATGTTCTATTGATGTTTCTCCATTGCATAGAATCAGCTGGGTGTCTCAGTTTTTCGTCTTGTTTCTGGCCTTCAGCATGCCAACGTAAGTACTTCGCAACTTTCGGATAATTGCAAACAGCCGTTTCAATCTAGATATCACAGGCAAGTACCACACAGTTTTGGCCGGAAGTCCTTTCTTTACCTCGTGACGTTCATTATCAATCCGCTCCCTACGCGTATACCTCGATGCGCCGCATCTTGGACAAACATGCAAATTGGAGTACTCGTTACGGTACAACACACAATCATTTGGGCATGCGTGTATTCTTTCAATTTCCATTCCCAACGGACACAACAGTTTTTTGGCTTGGTAAGTAGATCTTGGCAACTCATTTCCCTCTGGAAGCATGTCCGCTAGAAGATCTAATTGTGCCGTGAAACTCTTATCACTCCAACCGTTGCCTGCCTTCAAGTTATATAATCTCAGCATAGAAGATAGCTTTGTAAATTTTGCACATCCAGGGAACAGAGGTTTCTTAGAGTCAGCAATCAGTTTCTCAAATTCACAGAAGTCGTTTTCGTTGTAATCTTCCTCTACATCACGTAACATCTCATCTAGATTGTCATCATCATCTACATGCACATCGGAATGAACATTATCAAAATTCGGATGATCATCGATATTATTGCAATCCACATCCGGGTCCTGCTGATTGGTAGTGATGGTTGTTTCCTCAATATCTTCTCCATGCCATATCCAACAGGTGTATCGTGCGTTAAAACCACAACGAATTAAATGACTCTTAATTTGATCAGAGTTGCTAAAATTCTTCAAGTTCATACAATCTCTACAAGGACAAAGCATATCTTTCTCCCCCTTCCTCGCCTTTTGTTGCTTAGCAAATTTAATAAACCCATTCACACCATCCAAATATTCAAGAGTAATACGTTTTATTCCATATATCCAATATTTCATGTCCATCTACAATTAACAAAATTTAACGAGTCAGGCATGCATAAAACCTGCCCAATTAAGCTATGTATATGTACATGTATAGCCTCTTACAACTGATATGTTAAACCCTAGCCTGACGAAATTAAAACTAATTAACCTAACTACACAATACAAGTTAGTGAGCTCCTAGACCATGAGGAATTTCCAGCTAGCTCCCAAGTCTGGAGCTACAAGCTTGGAACTACACAATACAGCTAGCATGCAAGTAAAAAGGGAGGGAGATTTAGAGGGAGAGAGAGATAAGTGATGACAATTAAGCTTACATTAAAGAGAGGGGTCCAATCAACTTCCTTCCAGCTTGCCCTGATCACTCTAGTAGTGTAGCTTCGAGCTCTCATCGCAAACAGAGGGAAACAGAGTGCAACAAAACAAAATAGCAGCTTAGCAATGGTCAAGTGGGGTTTTACTTATACTGGACCAATTTCTAACGGTAAATACATGAAATCACCATTAGAATATGTGCGAATAATTTCGTACGTACATATTCTATCGGTAAATACACATATATATCATTAGAACAGGTACAAGTACATGGCTGCAACAAAAGCAAGCTGGTTCATGCATGACACAGCAATCTAAGTACACACATGCACACCAATTCACAAATTGAAGTGCATGCCTCAAGCACATATGCAAATACAGATGTTTTTTCTAACAGTAAATATGTGTATTTACCGTTAGAACAAGTACAGGTACATGGCTAAAACAAAAGCAAGCTGATTCATACATGACAGAGCAATTTAATTACACACATGCACACCAGTTCACAAATTGAAGTGCATGCCTGAAGCACATATGCAAATATAGGCGTTTTTTCTAACGGAAATATGTGTATTTACCGTTAGAACAGGTACAGGTACATGGCTGAAACATAAGCAAGCTGGTTCATGCATGACAGAGCAATCTAAGTACACACATGCACACCAGTTCACAAATTGAAGTGCATGCCTCAAGCACATATGCAAATACAGATGTTTGTTCTAACGGTAATTATGTGTATGTACCGTTAGAAAAGGTACAGATACATGGCTGAAACAAAAACAAGCTGATTCATGCATGACAGAGCAATTTAATTACACACATGCACACCAGTTCACACATTCAAGTGCATGCCTGAAACAAAATATTTGTCTTAACAATCAAATAATCATATCTAAACACAATGTATAACACCAAACAGATCTTAACTAGAAGATAAAAAAATATTTCAAGAGATGCTAATTTGTAGATTAACTAAGAAACACAAAAATACTTTTCTTAGGTACTTGGTACTTCATCTTGCCAAAGAAATTAAAAATCTCTACTTACATGAGACCTTGGTTTGCCTCCATTCCTTCAAAAAAATGGAAGAGGAAACATAAAAAAATGAGTGTTATTTAAACTCATTCTAGTTAATGGCTGAAACAAAAGCAAGCTGATTCATGCATGGCACAGCAATTTAGGTACAAACATATACATGCCAGTTCACAAATTCAAGTGCATGTCTGAAACAGCAATACAAATACACACCTACCTACCAATACAATTAAATACACAAATACACTCATGTACACATTCAAGTTCATGTCCCAAATAGCAATACAAATACACAAATATACAACAATATACAAATACAACACTTCACACATTCGATGTATATTACAAAAGTCACGTCTGAAACAACAAATCATGACGGAGACCCAGTGGCCCATACATTTTACATAAAAGAGAATCTTTGCAAGTTGCGACAATTAACTACCGACTACAAGTTAGACCTGATACATCACATATCCATTCATCTGAAACAGCAAATGTATGAACCACACTTGACTTAACCATAGAAGTTCAGTTCAAAGACGCCCGAGGAGCTATAACTGGCGTGGAGTTACATTTATATCGGTGATTTCCTCGGGCTCACACCCAACTCAACTCAAAAAGTTGAGTTGGGTTGAGTGTGAGCCCGAGAAAATCACGATACAAATGTAAGATGCTTTCTATAGGTCCTCATGATTTGAGAAACACGCTGGGCTTGAGGATCTTCTCGACCAAGCCAACTAAGATCTCGCCCTTCACGTCCTTCCAACTCATGATGGTGACCCAGTGGCCCATACATTTTACATAAAAGAGAACCTTTGCATGTTGTGACAATTAACTACCGACTACAAGTTAGACCTGATACATCAGATATCCATTCATCTGAAACAGCAAATGTATGAACCATACTTGACTTAACCATAGGAGTTCAGTTCAAAGACGCCCGAGGAGCTGTAACTGGTGTAGAGTTACATTTGTATCGGTGATTTCCTCGGGCTCACACCCAACTCAACTCAACTCAACTCAACTCAACTCAACTTTGAGTTGAGTTGAGTTGGGTTGAGTGTGAACCCGAGGAAATCACCGATACAAATGTAAGATGCTTTCTATAGGTCCTCATGATTTGAGAAACACGCTCGGCTTGAGGATCTTCTCGACCAAGCCAACTAAGATCTCGCCCTTCACGTCCTTCCAGCTCTCGACGGTGATCTTCACCCTTTCTTTCGCCAACAAGCCAACGTAGGCAGTGTACTACGAAGAAGAACCGTGAAATATGTTGGCCGTTATGAGCATCGTCCAAGGACCTGCACAGATCATAAATAGGCATTCTAGAGAAAATTAGGATATTTGTGTATCCCATGATATTACATTTCTACTCTATTTCATCAGAAGAAATTACCTTCCCAATATACATTAATTATTTAATGAACTTTTTACAAATATCTTGATCATTGAGCAAGCTAGTTGGCATTTGACTATGTCATTGGCATTGAGCAACCTACTGAGAGATCAAGATATTTCTGTATCTCATGATATTTGTAAATATCTTGATCAATGATCTTTCAATTTCAATGTCATGATCTTGCAATTTCATGAGATATTTGTGTATCTCATGATACTTGTAAACTGCATATTTCAATTTCAATTTCAAGATCTTTCAATATCAACTTTAATTTCAATTTAAATTTCATGATCTTTCAATTTCAATTTCAATTTCACGATCTTTCAATTTCATTTTCAATTTCATGATCTTTCAATTTCAATTTCAATTTTATTATCTTTCAATTTCAATTTCATGATTAAGATATTACACTAGTTACTATATCTCATGATCTTTTAATTTCAATTGTTTGTAAATCCAAGTTGGCATTGAGCAACCTACTGAGAGATCAACATATTACATTTCTACTCTTATTGGCATTTTTTTCAAGTTAGCTAGTGTTTGTCTTACAAATATCCTAATCATTTTCTTCATTTGAATTTCAAACAATTGAACATTATCTGCCCCGCAATGATATTATTTAGTTGTTTTAGTAAAAAAAAGGAACAAGACACCGTACATAATCATATTGAAAAGAAGACACATCAATTAAAATGAAGAATAAAAACATTGTAGGACAATTGCCATCATAGGTTTAGAATAATCTAATATTTCTGAAATTTTATTTGCCTTACTTGCCATGCCGAAATCCAGTCAAAGTGGCCGTCGATGGAGGTGCGGAGGTGCGGCGGTCGTCGATGGAGGTACGACGGCCGTCCATGGAGGTTACGGGTTAGGTCTAGTCGCACCCGATGAACTGTTCAAAAGGAAGCCTATTTGTATAAGTCGAACAGTTCTAACGGAACACAACAGCCTACCCGTTAGTAATTAGTGATCTCTTCTAACGGTATAAATCTTCAGTTCCGTTAGTAAATCACTCTGCTTTTTCTAACGGTAATCAAAATAATACCGTTAGTCATTTTGTTCCTCTTCTAACGGTACATATATTCTTTACAGTTAAAATAAAACTATTATTAGAAGTCGAACAGTTTTAATGGTAACCATCTGACTACCATCAGTACTTCTTCATCTCTTCTAACAGTAAATATGTTCAGCAACGCTAGAATAAATCATTTTGCTTTTTCTAACAGTAGAAATAATACTACCATTAGTAATTGTGTTACTCTTCTAATGGTATATATACTCCTTACTGTTAGAAAAACTGGGACAGCTTCTTCTAATTGTACTTTTCATAGAAACCGATAGTAAACATACCTCCCACATGCCTTTTGCGACTGCGAAGCACCTTTTCTAATGGTTTTCTTCTAAATCGCTAATAATCGTTAGAAGACAGGGGTTAGTAGATTGCATTTCTGTACTAGTGGGACTAAAGGTAAAGAAAGACGCTTACTGCTTTACGCGGTCGTGCTCCGCTTGGACGACCTTGAACTGCTCTATCAGCAACCCGACCATGGTTGTGCTACGGGCAGAGTTCTGCTGACAAACATTAAATAGACCTTAAGGAAAATTTAGACGAATACTGAATAATCTGGTGTAAGAACTTCGCTTACCTCCAAAAGATCTGCCAGGAATTTTTCCGATCCAACCCCTTGGCTCGGAGAAGGGAAGCCATCCCACATTGGCCTGAAGCTTTGATCTTCAACGATCATTTCTGGCGCGGGGCACTACATAGCCTCCTCGATCAACGACATGGTAGATGCATCCATGTCCGCGGTTGCGGTTGCAGCTGCAACCTCAGCTCCTTCGTCATCAACGGGTTCGATACATATCATATCCGCAACCACCTCGTCAACGATGTTGGGAAATGGTACATTGTCAGTAGTCGTAGTGGTCTCCATTGTGGCCACCGGTTCTACTGCGCTACCGCTCATGGCAGGAAGACCAGCCGTGGTAGTCCCTTCCCCCTTGACCATGGTAGGCTCCGCTTCACTCGCTAGAGTAGCTACGGCCACAGTCGAGGGAGTCCTGTACATTCGATTCATAATTGATAAAGCTATTCCTAACTAAGCAATGCAACTTAGCTAGAGAGTAACTATTTACCTAATGCCAAGCCCTAGAAGATTTCGAGAACTTGAATCCCCGCTCTGGGGAGACCTGTGTGAAGATAGGGCTCAAGAAAACCAAAAAGTATTTTTAGAGTTTCTTCTACGAATCCTGTGTGAACATAGGGCTCAGGACAAAGGGTTTAAAAACCCACTTCCCTCGGGTCCTTCACCACGGTTCATGCCACGCGGCAAAAGGTGTTTTTCGCATTAAATGCACATCAAAAAAAAACCTGACACGCGCACTCCCAGTGAGCGTTCAACGGGAAGTCGAATTGAAAAGACAACCATTTTTAGAAGCTAAAACGTCTTTTCAAAGTGAAAACGACTTTTCCAGTCGAAAGAAAACCTTTTCACTTTGACTTCGGGGGCTAGCAGACAAAGATTGCCGCTCTCATGATCACACGTGACCGCTCTGCGACAATCGTTCCGTGATCGCGATAGTCATTTCATGATCGCGTGCAACGCGCATACATTTAAATGGTCACCAAGAACCAAGGAAAGAGATAAGATAGAAGTCTAAGAAAATACTGGACATCATTCATCAACATAAATTGAAAAATTGACATGAGAAAAGTTAATCCTTCATTAATATTTTTTCATTATTTACAAAATCAAAAAGTAAATATACAAAGGGCCATGCTAAGGGTTGGTCTTAGCCATAGCTGCATCTAAGATAAAATCAGTTTGACTTGCAGCCAGGACGCATGACTCCTCCAGCGACAAGTTATCCTTCTTAGGGTCAACTACATATGCTTCGAGGAGCCCCGCGACCTTCCTCAGTTTTGCGAGGGTATCCTTCATGGTGAAACCACAGCCGGCGATGGTTATATCCGCGGCATGCTTCTCCCCACGCACAAGCTGCTCCTTTTCTCTGGCCCGGTCAAAACTAGCCTTCTAACACTCAACGCACTTGAAGAAGTCATCCAAATCGAACCCCCACTGAATGTAGTTCTCCTCGAAGCGCTCGTGCTCCTCTTGGAGGGCCCTCAGCTCGGCCTTCACCTTGTCTAGCTCTTCCCTGGATTCTCTCCCCTATAGGAGATCATCAACTTACTCTGAGGTAAGGATCAACTAACTAGGATGAGCCCAGAAAATTGATAAGTCTTTACCATGGAGGACAAGGTTGAAGCGGCTGCAGTGAGGCCTAGGGCTTCCTCATCCTCCGTCGAGAAGGGAGAATGAGGCGAAGATTGTCTGGCCATGGGCTGCATCTGAGCCACAGTTCTAGGGGATGCTTGGAATTAATGAAGCTTGGTATGCAGCTAGCTCATCAAGTTGCATCAGTCTCTTCTATGAAGATCCCCCAAATGATCCAAGATCATCACCACCTCGTTTCTTTGAGACAGTCGAGCTGTCAAGCGGCTACATAAGGTGAAAAGGCCTTAGAAAAACTACATTTCAAGAAGAAGCTTGCACCAATCTACCAAGAGAGGATTACCTCTTGAGACGAAAGCGCAACACTGGTTCTTCGCGCTCCCAAAGCCTCAACATTCTCTTCTCCAATTTCCTCACCAATCCGATTCGGAGATGCCATTGGCACAGAGGGATAAAGAGACGAAAGGTTTGAGACTTAAAGAAATTTGTGAAGAAGTTAGAAATTTCACAGCAAAAGAACGGCTATTTATAGACTCACTCAGGTGACGCTTCAGCTTCCCGGCCTAGGGCACGGTGTGAAAACCTTGAGATCCATCCTAGTGCCTACAACACATTTCCCAAGATGAATCAAAACTATCACCAATGTAACGCAATGTGGGAATTTGAAGTGACGAAGCACTGTTAAGAATTCGAAGTGACACACCATTAAAGTGGGCCTTTGTCACTTCAAATTCGGGGGCTAGCTGATGAGGATTGTTAACTATTTTTTAGGCCTCCATGGTCGCACAAACGTCCCATGGTCGTGCATGACTATGGCCGCGGCCCTGCCTATGGTCGCCAAAGGACCAGAAGGAAAAACATTGGGTAATCCAAAGGAATTCTAGATATAACTCGAAAACCATACTTATTTGCACAAATTCAAGACACTTATTACCGCAGAACCCCTGTCTTATGCTGTATCTGAGAACAGTATGGGCGCAGAGATAGTCCCTACGACCATCCTTTCCCGCAGATACAAGGACTGATCTCATTACCGTGGTCGCAGCCCTACATGATCACCCCTTGAACATTACCTCACTATGATCCTTATGATTATTCCCAATATAATCATAAGTCCCTGACAAGGTAACCGTTGAAGGAGGTTAAGACGGTAAGGCGGTTCCATGACGACCGAGTCAAGACTACCAAACTACCACGTACCCATGATCTACGGCAACTGCCATATACCCACGACCTCATAGCTGTCACTCCGGGGCGGTTAAGAGAGATCGTGGGGCGTGCCTTCAGGAGAACAACCGACGACCTCTTCGGCAAGTATAAGAAGGCCTTTGAGGGAAGGATCAGAGGACGGATCGACAATAGAGAGAAGACTAGACTTAGCAAAGATAGGATTAGCTACCTTACACATTCTGTAACCACCTCGCTGTAAATCTTTTTCCACATAGTCAAATACACAGGACGTAGGGCTATTACCCAGCAAAAGGGGGCCTAAACCTGGATAACTTTCTCCCCGTGTCTTAGATTCATAAATACTTTGAACGTCTTGAGAATCTGTCTGATTGGCCTCATTCCTTCTTACTCCCTTCTTTGCATAAGATCGACAGAGGAAACCAGAGTTCCAATCATCGGCACCTGCGCTCAAGTAAGCTTGGACCAACCCGGTCCAAGATTAGAATCGAGCTCGGGTCTTACGTACCCAACCTGAGACTCTTAAGATTCAAAAAGTTCGATTCAAACTTAATTTGACCCGATTTTTTAAATGTGGCTTGATAAAATCCACCTACCACGACCTAATTCCAAGACAAACCTAATTGTCTTGATTGTTTATTGGGCATGGGCTAGGCTGAGTTCAAACCTATGCCAACTGAATAGATCTAAGTTTTTTACCAACCCCGACCTAAGCTCGAAGATACTCGAGTCTACTCCATATTAATGCAATTTTACAACTATTGTCTGAAAAAATTGCTCACTACTACAAAATAATCATGTTAAAAATTGTCCAACTATCCGAGTGCTTATATTAACGTCTACAGTGTGCCAAAATTTTCAATCTCTTTTAGTGAATAATTGTGAAAATATGAAAGCATAAAACTAGACCATTTTAGGAGGTAGTTTGAATTATCAATCTGTAGACATGGATAGAATTACTCGAAAGATTCAGTTTATTGGGACTGACCTTTGCAATGATCTCGAGATCAAAGATCAACTTAAAAGGCAAAAAAATGTTGTTGAAAAGAGAATTAAGAGATTTTTGTTATCAGTTTTGATCCGGGAGGATCTCAGGTCGAGTTCACAACGGATTCACGACCATGAAAAGGTTTGCGACTTTGGAAAGGTTTGCGACCTTGGGAAGGATTCAAACTCTGGTCAGAATTGCAATTCGATCCGAATATGTATAACTAAGATTATCTGTTTAGGGTTAGTTAGTTCTATGAGTCTAATACGTTTAGGCTATTGAGTCTGATACGTACTCATACGATTGGACTATAAATACCTTGTAATAGGTTTAATTTAGATCATCGAATATTATTACAACTTTGGATCATATATTCAGCTCATAGTTCTTTCGACGTAGGCAAGTATGTCTAACGTTCGACGTGTAAAGCCCTCTTTGAAATAAAGAGTTGTGCAATTGCTTTGAGCTGTATTTTCAATCATCCTTTGGGTTTCGGTAATTCTGAGTAAGATCCTGTTATTCCGCATACTAGAATCTGGGCGAGCCTAGTGCGAAAACCAAGGCTAGGTCTCAAATGGATCAATTTGGTATTAGACCAACTTTCATATCCTGTGGATGGTGAAGACTCACCAGGGTTACAAAACCTCCAGCGAAACTCCAGGCGATTAATTGATGGTTCCTACAGCCGCGTCTCAGACAATGTCTGACGATACCTCCGTTCAAGCTAACCTAGCCAAACAAGTGGCTAAGCTCTCCACCGACATGGAAACCGTGTTTGCTAGGATTAAGCAGCAGGCCATGATTGTACCTCATGAAGTAGGGAAGGTTATGGGTGTGAAGACTGGTGAAGACTTGCGCAGGGCAGACGAATATGAAGACGAAGGCGACCACAAGATCGACGACCTCGCCAACACCTCTTTAGCTGTCAGATCTTTTAAGGTCGACGCTAAGATTGATATACCCATATATGATGGGGTAATCGATGCCAAGAAACTGGATTCTTTGATCGACCAGCTTGAGACCTACTTTGACTTGAAAGGGTTCAGTAGCACTCAAAAGGTGAAGTTCGCATCTTTGAAGATGAAGGACCACGCCAAGACTTGGTGGAAGGCCCTTGTCTCCAGTGGTGAAGCTGACGACCTTGCGTGGGGTCAATTCAAACGACTTCTGCGACAAGAATTCTATCTGATGGATTACCTTGAGGAGAGATGGGAACGTTGGCACAGATTGTATCAACGGCGCGACCAATCTGTCCAGGACTACTTGACGGAGTTCTGGAGACAAGCAATGGCCCTTAGCATCTCACTTTCTGACACCCATACGTTCAGAAAATACACGTCTGGACTTCAGAAGATAATCGGTGCTGAGCTAAGCCTATTCAGAGTTCAAGACATCTCGACCGTGAGCACGATTGCTTTGGTGATTGAGAAGAAGAATAAGACCTGCAATGACAAGAACGTGAGGGAGATTTCAACCACGACGAGCTCCGGAGAGGGTACCCATGATACGGGTAACACTTGTGAGCATTGTAATGTTGCTGGGCACACAAAAGAGAAGTGTTATAAACTTCATCCTGAACTGCCACCAGAAAGAACAAGGAGGGATGATCCGGGAGGATCTCCAAGTCCTGATCGCATGCGGCTTCGCGACCAAGTCCTGATCGCATGCGGCTTCGCGACCAAGTCCTGATCGCATACGGCTTCGCGACCTTAACCGTGTTCGGGAAGGATTCGCGAACATGGATGGGTCCGCGACCATGGATTGGTCCGCGACCAGGAAAAGGAATTCGTTCCCTGTTTGGAATTGTAATCCGATCCGAATGTGTATAACTAAGCTTATCTGTTTAGGATTAGTTATATGAGTCTAATACATTTAGGTTATTGAGTCTGATACGTACTCATACGATTGGACTATAAATACCTTGTAATAGGTCTAGTTTAGATCATCGAAGAGTCATAGAACTTATTTGAGTTTTAGACACTTATAGTTCCTTCGACGTAGACAAGTGTGCCTAACGTTCGACGTGTAAGCCCTCTTTGAAATAAAGAGTTGTGCAATTACTTTGGGTTTCGGGTATAAGATCCCGTTATTCCGCATATTAGAATCTGGGCGAGTCTAGTGCGAAAACCAAGGCTAGGTCTCAAATTGATCAAGGGATGAACCAAGCACACGAACAGCTATGTTTACTTCTATTCCGCTCGCAAAGGAAATCATCCAGTTGGATTTAGTTGAAAAGGCGGACACAACCTTGTCTCTAATGGCAATGCCGAAGGAGAAAGATTTGGGTTCATCAATTGACCACAACCTGACAGAGGAATTGTTCACTGTTAACATACAGGTGAAGCACGAGGTGGTCGCAGCCATCTTCAACCCTGGAAGCCAAAAGAATTTGCTCTCCTCCGGGCTGGTTCGATGACTTGGTTTGCAGACGACTCATCATCCTCGACCATATCCTCTGGGACGGTTCACTTTTGACGTGAATCAGCAAATCAAGAGTCAGTGTACTCTAAAGTTTGCAATATCTGCTCGTTACATCGACGAGGTTCAATGCGATGTCATCCCCATCGATATTTGCCAAGTGTTTTTTTGGAAGTCGTTCTTGTACGATCGTGACGCCCATTACCACCGAATAGCTCAAGAATACGACCTCACAAAGGATGGGACGAAATTCATTATCAGCAAAAACGACCACATCGACACCAAGAACTTGTTGACAGCAAATCAGGTGAAACGACTTGTCAATGCATGCTCAAAGTGTGTGCTGAGCGTGATGCGTCCAGTTAGTCAAGAGGATTGTGCTGCATCGAGTATGGAAAGTGGTGGTTGTTTAGCGAACTTGTTGGAAAAACAACGCGCTATTCGTAGAGGTACATAGTCGATCACCACAACGACTAGTCGAAAATGACATGCAACTTGTCTCTACGGCCCCACTATTCAAACTTAGCAATCCTAGCTTTGGGATCGGTGATGGCATCAACCTCGACAAGGGGAAGGCTATCCGTGAGTGGCCAAGGCCAGAATCCATGACAGAGGTGCCAAGCTCCATGAGCGTCTATCCATACATTCGATCCAACGATTGTAGCATTGCTCATCGTGTGTTCGTTCTAAGGCTCCCAGTCGTTCTCTACATCTTCACAGTTGGTCAGCAACGGGAGTTGGCTCCTTCTCAACAAGGGAGTCATGATCCGGGAGGATCTCAAGTCGAGTTCGCAATGGATTCGCGACCACGAAAAGGTTTGCGACTTTGGAAAGGTTTGCGACCTTGGGAATGATTCAAACTCTAGTCGAAATTGTAATTCGATCCGAATATGTATAACTAAGATTATCTGTTTAGGGTTAGTTAGTTATATGAGTCTAATATGTTTAAGTTATTGAGTCTGATACGTACTCATACGATTGGACTATAAATACCTTGTAATAGGTCTAGTTTAGATCATCGAATATTATTACAGCCTTGGATCATATATTCAGCTCATAGTTCCTTCGACATAGATAAGTGTGTCTAACGTTCGACATATAAAGCCCTCTTTGAAATAAAGAGTTGTGCAATTGCTTTGAGCTATATTTTTTATCATCCTTTGGGTTTTGGTAATTCTGAGTACGATCTTGTTATTCCACATATTAGAATCTGGGCGAGTCTAGTGCGAAAACCAAGGCTAGGTCTCAAACGGATCAAGTTTGGTTTTGAACAAGATTCTCATGTTTATGAAAACGGAAAGAATCAAGTAAAAGATTTCAGAAAAAAATGTCCAAAAAATAGGGAAAATAGATTTGTTAGAAAAAGAAAGCCTCGAAAGATACACACTAGAGAAGATAAAGACAGAAATATTATTGCTTCAAGTGTGGAGAAAAGGGCCATACCGCTAATAAATGTTCTAAAAGTGGCTTTAGTAAGAAGATTCGATGTTTGCTAGAATCAAATCTCAAGAATCTTAAAGAAAAATTGGGAGAACTTCTTAATAATATTGATGACTTAGAGGTTGACAATACTTTTTATATAAATTGCTGTGAAAATAGTGATGTTTTGTTGTGAGTAGGATATTTCGAAGGAAGAGTCTAATGAAAATATTTTAGTCTTAATAAGTTTTGAGCAATTTATATTGGATACTATCAATTCAATCCAAAATCTTGAAGAAAAAAGGAGTCAGCTTGAAAGCAATATTTCTATGGTTAGTCAAAACAAAAGTCTTGAGATAAGAGCTAACCAAAATAATGAGTTCTTCGCTATTGATGAGGGTTTTCAAAAAATTAGAAGCTCTAGAGGAAAAGATAAGCAGCTCTTGATTGAGAACCTTTGGTAAGAGCAAAACATTTTTAGAAAAGAGTTGCTTGATCTAAGAATAAAAATTCAAATTTTGGAATCACAAAAACAAAATATTTTTGAAAATATTTTTGAAAAGGGAGCTTAATTCGAAAGAAAAGGATGGATATTTTATTAGATTTATTGAAAAATATGTCAAGCAAAAATGGTATGTTGAAGTTTTATACAAGTTTCATGATGGTTGTGCTTTCAAACATAAAACTTTGCTTGATTCTGGAGTTGATGTAAATTGGATTAGAGGAGATATTTCCCTCAAATTATTTTGAAAAAAAAAATCTCATTCCAGTAACTGCACTAAGGAGTTTAATACAAGTCTCGTCCTTATGAACTATTAGTGAGGAGCGAACCACATTCCCGTTGCGCACACAGCACCAACCACACAAACCGTCGTCACTATCAATTCTAACTTACACTTTTACAAACAAAGTTTTAAACACACTTTTCATATAGATAACCATTTAGCATTTAGCACATATATTCAAACATAAGAATAACTTAAGAACAACATCCTAGGGCGACAAATGAGCTCATAGGATATATGAACATGAAGGGTCTTCCAATAAGTTAGGTCATATCTACTCATATTCATCCAACATAGCATTTGAAAAATAAAGCATGCATATATTTAAACAATAAATATCCTAATTTACTTAAAATACTGGGAGAGACATGATCAATGAGAAGGAGACTTACCTTGCAAAGCGGGGTCTGACTGCACTAAGGAGTCTTCGAACACTTCTTTTGCTCCTTCCACTCCTAATTCTACTCCCGCACACAAATAATAATAAAACACATAAGTATACATAAATTACTTATCATAGAAAACTATATGTAAAGTATGAATATGCATGCATGCAAGGTATTCTAGTTGAAGATGTTCCTGGGCGGGAGAAAACATTCTGGGCTTGGCTACAAGTGTCTGGCTTGGGGCTAAATTTGGGCTCAGGTTGGTCTGAACTGATCCCATAGGACTTGAGTTTAGTGAGATCGAGCACAAACAAGGGATTAATTGAGGATTGGCTTAACCTCCTGTTCGTCAGACTATTGAACAAAATGACTGAGATTCGGAAAACACAAAAATTGGGCTGATACATTGATTATCTTAGAAAGTCAACAACATCAAAGTTGTAGGAAATGAGTTGATCTACAATTCTTTCAATAGGTTCGAACAATTTTGAGGCCATCTAAGAATCCGATTTTGCAAAAAGAGAAAAGTGGATGGGCTGAACTGTTTCGTCGATTGCCGGAGTTCTACAGATCAAAATACCGATTAAAGATGCCCAAAACGAAGCTAAGAGAGTACGAACACACAGAAACAAGAATCAGAGAAAATGGTACAGTAATGAGCATGAATTTGAAGTTTAAAGGGAAGCTGCTCAAGAACCGAAAACAAAGTGATACTCACCGTCGTCGAAGAAGAAGACTTGGAAAAACAGTGATCCTTGGAGGTTTTTGGTGAGATTTCTGTACAAGAACAGATGAAAGATGGATATATAAATGATTTCTCTTAAGTTTGATCAAGAAAAATGAATACATTAGCAAACTCTATCAAGTTTCATACCTTCTCAAGACTTAGGCATGAAAGAAAATAAGAATGAACAAGCAAGAACAAGGAAGAAGATAGGTTGTGTGAGGGGTTTTTATAGGCTGCTAGTAGATGCTGGACAAGGGAATGAGACAAAAAGGATCAAGCAATGTCAGATGCAGAGATCTTACTTGCTCTTGAGGGGATTCAACTTGTCGCTAGTTGAGGGGTTTGCACGGTGGTGTGATAAGAGAAAGTTCAACACTCTTTCCTTTTTGCTGGTCATTTCTCTCTCTCACAGCCAACATGCATTGGTTAGAAGTAGTGTTGCTATTTTGGGGGTTTTCTGATTGAGTTTCAATTGGATCAAAACACCAAAACATGGCTGATTTGTGGATTGATGTACTGCTTATTTTAACTGAACACTGGAAAAACTAGATCAAACACTTGGAGTTAGAAAGAGATAAAAATTTGACATGAGCACTTGAACTCGAACTAGGACAATGGGATCCATTTGTTTTCTCTCTGATTCGACCAGTACTCGATTCGATTAGTGACTTCTTTTCGATCAGCGAGCTAATCTTGATCGTATAGATCGACCATCGACCAAAACTTGTTTATTTCTAACAGAATTGCTGGTTTAAGACAACTTGAATAGAAGTAATCTAACAGGTCGAATATTGGGTTGGAAAAGAGTTTGAGATTTTTAGTTGAAATTTAATTTAGAAAAATCTAGAAAACTTTAATGAGAGATTTTGGAGGATTTTTTTCATCTAAGGTGTGGTTAAGATATTGGAGAGATTCAATAAGAAAATGCATTGACTAACATATTAAAAGAATAGCAAAATCTGACGTTACATAGGGTTTGTGACGAGGAGCTCATGCACGAGAGGCACACACACGATGTTCCCCGACAAGGGGTCGTGGGAGTTCGATTCTGCCAGGAAGAAATATGAGGGGGCCGAGGTGACTATGGTGAGGTGGTGGCTGCTGCTGCTGACGGCGCTGGCCTAGCGACGGAGAGGTGGCACGGGCAGAGTAGGGCGACGGCGCCGGCGGCGATCGATGACGTCATTGAAGAATTGGTCTGAATGGGTTTGCTCCGATGAGGGTGATAGGCATTTCTGTCAACTAGCTCGAACGGTGAGATGGCTGGAGCTGAGTCCGATCGCTGGAACAGGGCATGTTGGCTAGTGGAGGAAAAAGAGCAATAGCCAGTGACGGGGAGCCCAAGAACTCAATTGCTCGCTCTAAGAACAAGGGAATGCTAGGAGTTGATTGGGCATGGCGGCTGGGTCGGCGGTGGCTAGAGGAGGGCTAGCGACGATGAGGCTTTCGCGGCGGCTGGAAATAAAAGAAGTGGAAACTGGGAGTTGAACTGGTGCTGCTGTGGGGAAGCTGATGCAATGCAGAGATGTTGGAAGGGTCATGGGACTTCACCTGGTTGCTACCAAGAGTGGAGTGTGTGTGATGCTGCTATTGCTTGATTGGACGGAGAGCTGGAGGAAGCTTAGTGCTAGAGGAGGAGGAGAGGCTTGCAATGAAGTGGCTTTAGAGGTGGTTTGGAACTTCAACTGAGTTGCTTGCCTATGCTGGAGAGTGTTTTCTTGAGTGGCGAAGTGTGAGCAAGAGAGGTGGAGTGCTTGAGCTAAGAAGAGGCTGAGCTCATCTGTTGCTGCTGGTAATGCACAGGGAAGAAGGAGATAGTGAAGTGGCCTGAGCTGCTGCTACCTCACTGATACAGGGTTGCAAGAGGTGATTTGGAAGGATTTCGTGCTATTGCTGTCGTGTTGCTTGCTGTTTGGTTGCTGCTGGTGCAGTGGTTGGTCTAGAGGCTGGGGAAGAAGAGGAAGCCAAGAGGAGAGGACGAGTGAATAGGACAATGGTGAAGGAGGCTGAAGTAACTAGAGCTGCAGGGAGAGAGAGCAAGATAGCTGAGGGTGAGGTGATGTGGAATTTTTTTTCCGAATAACCCATAAAAAAAATAATTTTGAAACTGGTCCGAAACTTTTTAAAAGTTGAAAAATGGCCTTCAGTCGCGCACGGTGTGCCACGATTGAACTTCAGTCGCTATCTGGGATAGTGACTGATTGCGTGGCGTTGCCCGTTTCCAGGTTTCAATCGCTATCTGGGATAGCGACTAAAACAATTAAATTAGAAATGGGGGTACTGGGATTCGAACCCTGCTCACGCGCAAGGGAGAGAGAGGCCGTGACCAACTGGACTTCGAGACTTTTCTGTTATATATTACACTTCCACATAGTAGTACTTTAATACTCGCAGGAAAACTTAAAAACAAAACGAGGCCGAACGGGCTCCGTGGATCCTCAAATATTTAAAACCTAAACCTAAACTAGATCTCCTCCGCGGCCGATCTCGCCGTCGACGACCACCCCACGGAGCACCGCCACCCCACAGAGCACCACCTTGCCACGGAGCACCGCCGTTGTCGCCGTTGACAAGCAACCCGAGCTGCGCCTCGCCGCAGAGCGCCACTCCTCCTGTCGTTGTCGTCCTTCGTCGCCGCCGCCATTGTCGCCACCACTCGCCGCCGCCATTGTCGCCGGCCAGTGTCGATCGAGGGAGGAGGAAGTGGGAGAAGGAGAAGGAAGGGAGAAAGGAGGAAGGGAAGAAAAAAGGAAAAAAAAAAAGGGCAGTGAGAAGAAGAAGAAGAAGAAGAAAGAAGAAGGAGCAGCAGCAGCAGCAGGAGGAGGAGGAGGAGGAGAGAGAAGGAGAAGGAGAAGGAGAAGGAGGGAAAAAAGGCAGGGGGGAGGAAAAAAAAAAGGGCAGTGAGGGAAGAAGAAGAAGGAGGGGAAAAAAGGCAGGGGAGGGGAAAAAAAGAAGGTAAAAGAAGAAGAAGGAGAAGGAGGAGGAAAAAAGGCAGGGGGGAAGAAGAAGAAGAAGAAGAAGAATAAGAGAGAGGAGGAGAGGAGGAGGAAAAAGGCAAGGGAGGGGAAAAAAATTCGGAGAAGAAGAAGGAGGAGGAGGAGAGGAAAAAAAAGGCAGGGAGGAGGGAAGAAGAAGAAGAAGAAGGAGAAGAGAAGGAAGCAGAAGAGAGAGAAGGAGGGGAAAAAAAGGGCAGGAGGAAAAGGCAGAGGGAAGAAGAAGAAGAAGAAGAAGAAGGAGAAGGAGGGGAAAAAAGGCAGGGGAGGAAAAAAAAGGGCAGTGAGGGAAGAAGAAGAAGAAAAAGAAGAAGAAGGAGAAGGAGGGGAAAAAAGGCAGGGGAGGAAAAAAAAAGGGCAGTGAGGGAAGAAGAAGGAGAAGGAGCCACTTCTCCCATCGTCGTCGTCCTTCGTCGCCGCGAATCATTGTATTCCGGATTTCAACGTACCGAGAATTTCGACGATTACTGAGGTGCATATTCGGTAACTCGTAGCTAATATTGAAATGGAATTATTTGCATTACTCAGTTCTAATCAATTTGGTCAAAGTATTATTTACATGAACAGAAACAGGAGAAAGGGATAAGTATTATTTACATTACTCAATTTGTCCAAAGTTCCACCAACACTTCTACAACGAAAAAGAGTAGATAATTAGACATAAACCAAATATACTAAATTCTAAAAGTTCTGACCAAATTGCCGGGTATATTCATGACAGCACATAAAATAGGCCAGGTTCATTGCATAAATAGGCTAGATTCATTGAAAACCACCACCTTGTTGTACTGGAATGCATATCAATAGAATGATGCATAAGCATCAGGTAGCGGATATATAAAGCTGTCCAAGGTTCTATTATTTGCTAGTACATGTTAATTCATTCAAGGCTTCCATGTGAATGCAAAACCTTTTATACTGTGCATTTCAATTACATATGCATATATTATGTTAACTCACTAGCTAGTTTATATATATGCACACACTGAAACATGTTATATCCAATTAAAAAAAGATGAAGTCCCTTTAGTATTTTCATTGATCAGTTGTATTGTTTATCAATCAACTGTAATAAACTTGTTATTTATATTGATTATTTAGTATTCAATTGTACTAAAATAAGAAATAGATATTGAATTATTTACATTGATTATTAACTTAGGACCTTTTTGGATACACAGTACTTGAAAATTGTAGTATGTGAAAACCATAGTTATGAAATTGTGTGGTTTTAGGCAAAAAAATATATTGTCCTGTTTTGACCTGATACGGAAAGTAAATGTAATTAGGTTATGGAACATCCCACAACGGTTTCTATTTATTATGGTGATGGTTTAATTCGTAATGGAGCAGACGGTGATGATCTGAGTGCGTGTTTCCATGTATATGGTGAAATGTCACAACCACAGTTAATGTGTTTCAATGACTTGAAGATGTGGATAATCAGTTTGTTACAACTGAATCCTGCGAGGGATACTGTAAGGGTTGAGGGCCTGCTGCCGGAGGGAAAGAAATGGGTACTTAAGAGACTTAAAGGCGACAAATAGTGGAGCTCGTTTGTACGTCTGATGACAAATCCAGACAATGGTATCAAAGTCTTTATACTTTACACAGAAGTTGTAAGCGTAGATAGTTCGAAAGGTAGTCATTCCATTGGAGGACCAAGTTACATTGGTAATCTCAATACTGCCAGTGGCAGTGGCAGTGGCAGTGGCAGTGTAGCTATGCCAACTGAAAGAGGCCCGCCGATAAATCTGTTTGGTGACCATCAAGCGGACGCAGGTGATGAACTGCCCGAAATAGAGGCGAATTTCAACGAGGAGTACACCGATCCGTCAGATATGTACAAGTCTCCCGCGGAACCCAGAGGACGGCAGGATCCTATAAATGAATAGAATGATCCATCATCTTTGATGTCAGCTGTGGTCCCTAGAGATCTAAATTCACAATGGTCTTTCAATGAAGCAACCGTCCAGCTTAGACAGTTGTTTCGGACGAAAAACGATGCGAAAAAAGTCATCACTACATGGGCTGTTGCACTAAATAGACCATTCCGAGTTGTTAAATCAAATCCGAGCTTGTGGGCTGTGAAGTGCCTGGTTGATAACTGCCCATGGTATGTACATGTGACGAAGCCACAAGATGAGCCTTCTTTCAGGTGACTAGAGTTGTGGAGCACAGATGTCTGGCGGAGGGCATGTTGCAGCAGCATCGAAATATAAGCTCTGGTTTTGTTGCCAGTATGATACTATCCATCGTAAAATAAAATACGGCAATGGCACCGAAAGTGATTATTGTACACGTCGCCGAAAAGTACGGCTACAAGATCAATTACGGAAAGGCATGGAGGGCGAAACAAAAGGCGCTTGAGGAGCTTTTCGGGACATATGTAGAGGCATATAACTTCGTATCGAGGCTCTTTCGGCATATATGTCAAGCAAATCCAGGCACAATTACCGAAATCGTTAATACACCGGCTATCGGTTCAGATGGTATTGTCGTACCAGAGTGCATGGTATTGCCCAGATTTTTCTGGGCATTCCAGTAGTTGTTGCATCTTTTACGTACATGAGGCCCGTTCTTTGCATCGACGAAACATTCTTGACTGGGAAGCATCAGGGGACACTGCTGACTGCTGTGGGAACTGATGCAAATGACCAGCTTCTCCCCGTAGCATATGCAGTAGTCGAGGGGGAGAACTATAGCAGCTGGTTGTGGTTTTTGGGGTTACTGAAGAATGGGGTGGTGAAAGATCGGGAGCGTGTGTGCATAATTCACGATAGAAACAAAGGAATGCTGAGTGCAATTGAATACATGCAATCTGGAGTGGATCCATCTCTAACCTGGAATGACTTGCAGAGTCGTTGGTGCTCTCGGCATCTGGGCGCAAATTTTCATACTCGTTTCAAAAGTAGGCGCCTGATGCAACTGTTCAAAAGACTTGCCAGACAGAATCAACAGTCCAAGTTCACAGCAATATGGAAATCACTGGACGAGAGTACTTTGAAGCTGAACCACAAGCAGGGCAGAGCCGAGACTGGGGACGTGAGCACTGACGGAAACAATAGGAGGCCACCAAGTTTCAGTCAATGGATCCAGCCGAAACCAGTGGAGAAGTGGTCATTGCTACACGACACAGATAGGGCACGGTACAACATTATGACAACAAATCTTGCCGAAGTGTACAATTTTGTCCTGAAAGATGTGCGATGCCTACCTGTTACCGCCATTGTTGAGATGACATTTTACCGCACAATAGCCTACTATGACAGTCGGAGTTCCACTGTAGCAATACTTGTGCGCGACCCTTTAGTGCATTGGCCCAAGAAAATTAATGACTACCTTGAATTTCGGACGAGAAAATCATTGTCACACGAGGTGTCTGTCCTAAGCCGGCTGAATGGAAACTATGAGGTCCGGTTACGACACAAATTCGTTCAAGGCACCTTGAGAGCTAGACGGGTCCACGAGTGCAGAATTACAAATACACATGTCGAATGTACATGTAAGAAGCCGTAGCTCTGCACATTCCTTGCTCTCATGTCATCGCTGCCTGCGCAGTTCCGGGAATCACTCCGACGCAAAACATCTCTAAATATTATAGTCTGCAAAACCTGTCTAAGACTTGGGATGGTGTCTTCCACGGATTTGCTGCGATAGGAGACTATCAGGAGATATCGCCTGAAGATGGCGTCACGTGGATCCCGGACAGGAAGCTTCGTATCGGCCATGCGGGCCGACGTCGAACGAGGCGGATACACAATGATATGGATGTAGCTGAGCATGAAGAAGGACTCCGTAGATGCACGATTTGCAGGCAGCCTGGTCACCGGAGAAACCAATGCCCGCAAGTGGCAGGGACGTCCACAGCATCGACAAACTGAAGCACTTATGTAATATTATTCCACCCTTGTAAAGTTTTATCACTTCTGTAATGTGTTACATACTCTGTGTTTGAATGTAATGTTTGAATGTAAATCATTAATGTAATGTGTTACATTCTCTATGTTTACCTTTTTGTACTCTTCTAATGTGTTACATACTCTATGTTTACCTTTTGTAAGTGAATGTATATTATTTCTAATGTTGCAAATGCATCTAATTGGACAATACATGATAACCACAGGTATGGCCGACGACCAGGAGCTTCCCGAGTTGATTGCACTGCACCATCAGCAGCGGCACCGTGCTGGTCGTCTAGTGCAGGGCACCGTTTTGCCAGCGCTGTACACGAGGGCACCGAGGGAGATGTGGGTTTTGGATGAGCGGTTCGCACCTCACTTACTTGAGGCGGGATTACTTCCGTTCGCTCATATGGTCAATCGGGCACAGCGATTTCCTTTCGACCGATCTCTGATCAGTGCGCTTGTGGACCGCTGGAGGCCAAAGACACACACTTTTCACTTCAGTTTTGGAGACCTGACTGTGACACTGGAGGACGTTAGTATGCTGCTCGGCTTGCCCATCAGAGGAGATATATATGTTCCCACTGCGATAGACCGAGCTACATGGCGTCTGGATTTCTTGCAGCGCTTTCAGGGGATTGGGCCAGCAGGAGGGTTCGCGTAGACGGTGGGAGTTCCCCAGGCATACCTCCGCGCTGTTCGAGATGCCGCATTCCCGGTGGGCGCTCCTGAGGAGGTATTCCGCAGTCACCTTGAGGCGTACTTACTATACTTATTTGGGTGGCTGTTGTTCCCTGGCACCCACAGAGACATCTGCGAGCGCCAGTTCGTTCAGCTTGCCAGACTTATTGCGGACTCCGACCTAGGGCAGGTGCCGCAGTTCAGTTTCGGATCGGCCGTGTTGTGCCACACATATAGGGGATTGTGCGATGCCACGAGCAGAGACCAGCCGCATTCCATATTCATAGGGTGTGCTATACTCCTACAGATTTGGTCGTACAAGCACTTCCCGGTCGGGCGACCACTGGTGCCGCGGGATCAGTTCACGTTAGGCCATGATATCCGTGACGGCCCGGTGATGGGATGGAGGTGGGCTAGGTTGGGTTTGCGCTGGGCCACGGATCAAACACACCTCTGCTACAGTTCATACACCATGAGCTTTGATTTGCTACTCGATGATAACGTCATCTGGCGTCCGTGGATAGAGCAGCACATCCAGGACATTGCCCCAGCAGGCCTTTCATCTCTATGCACGCAGGATGCTGCTTATTGGCGTACCCAGGTGCTTCTTGTCTTCTCACATATAGTTGAGGGATACTCACCTGAGCGAGTTATGCGCCAGTTCGGCCTACAACAGGATGTTCCTGTGCCGCCTCCTCGACAGATCAGACATAGTGTTCACGAGTATGTATATGCCACTTATGAATTATTTTTTATATAACTTAGACATCTATTCTAACTAAACATTTTTTTATCCACAGGCAATCGAGGAAGGGTCGACATAGGGACGATTTCATCGTTAGGCAGCAGCCCTATGTGCAGGAGTGGATGGATCATGCCCACACTCGGACGGTTGAAGAGGACAGACCTTACTGCCACAACATCCACTCTTCGTACCTGGCGTGGTACCGACCTCGCACGTTGTATAGACTGACGGGTGGTCTACCAGTGGTGAGTGCGGAGCCCATCCGTCCTTCGACCATCGACGAGCGCTTCGACCGACGCCTTGCACCGCGGGTTCACTCATCTGTAAGTACTTTACCTCCCCATAACTTAAACACCTTCGCAATTATCGTCATTCCATAATTGCATGTGCATCGTGTCTGTAGCTCAACACCATTGGAGCCATCTCTGCTGATCTAGGTGACATGGAGGTCCGGTTGCGTGATGGTCAGGACGTGAGTAGAGCAGAGATGCAGGCATTTTGTGCGGATGCCCGGCGGCGGATGGATGGGATTCTTGTTGATTTCGGAGTGCTGCTGCCGCCTCCATCATCACCGTCGCCGCCTCGTCCTTCTGCCCCGCATATGCCATCGGTGGATCGCCCTTCTTCGTCGCGCCCTCCACCTCCACAACCACATGTCAGTCCTGATGAGGACTCTTCGGACGAGGAGGTCGACATTACTGCGCACATGGTTGCATTGGACCATGGGTTGGGTCACGACTTGCCAACTCCTACATGGTACCAGTTTCCTATCCAGTCACAGCATCATCCTACGCAAGCTTTGTACCATGCTGATGCTCCACCTCCTACACAGCCGACTCAGCATTCGCAGGCTCCACCATCCGCATAGACACCGCCTATGTAGACACCGCCTGTGCAGACACGACGCATTAGGGATCGTCATGCCCCCTCTCGCTACACACCATCCGAGTATCAGCACCAGCCAAAGAGGGGGAGGGGGAGGAGGCAATAGTTTCATGTAGGGTTTTTTTACATTTTGGGATTGCAGGTTCGAACGCGGTAGACAGATTTTGTTTGTTTTTTAGGGTTAGGGTTTTGAACGCGGCCGACGGATTTGGTTTGTTCTCTTTCTATTTAGTAAGAGTATCCCAGAAATATAATTCTTAGAAACTCCCCCCACGTCTCATTTTTGCTTTGCAAGTGCTCACATTTCTACTTTTTTTAACAAGTATTGGCAGTACCATAAGACGGCAAAGCAGTTGAACGCACAAAGAATAATCTTCTAATTTGTTCACATCAATTAGATCCCTATAAAAACATTATAATCATAAAACAAATTTTAATTTTACACTAACAAAACATGTCTTCATAATTCCATAATAAAAATTAAGTTACTTCATAAGGCATAACAAAAATTAACCGAAGTTGAGGGCAACAGGCCTATATCAACCAGACGTCTCAAAAAAAAATTACTTTCATGGACAGGGCAATGAGTTTAAGACTCTATGTGAATTTATCAAATAGTTTTTACATAAGGCTTCATTTAGACATGTTCCTTAAATAAGGGACAAAATGTACCTTGAGCACAATAATACATCTAAAAACTTGAGACCGACAAAAAATTATAGCACAAGCGTTGCAACACATACAGAGCATATGTATATACATAACACACAACAACAACTCTCATGCTTGCTCTTTCCAAAAAAAACAACAAACACAAATAAAAGTTTGACTCATTTTACTGCAATTCTTGAAATACTACATTGTGCAAGTGTATTACATAACACAAAACAAATGTAGCCCAACTTGTTACAGGCTAACACTCCCACACCTGTGACCTGGGTTCAAATCCCAGTCTCACCAATATAAATTTATTTTGTGGTTTCGGCTTCTGGTCACGGCCTCTCTCTTCTGTGCGCGTGAGCAGGGTTCGAATCCCAAACGGGCTGGGCCGTGCGAGGCTTTCAGTCGCTATCTGGGATACCGACCGAAAGCTGAGCCTCGGGCCGTGCTACACAACGCCACGCAATCAGTCGCTATCCTAGATAGCGACTGAAGTTCAATCGTGGTACACCGTGCTCGACTGAAGGCCATTTTTCAAATTTTAAAAAGTTTCGGACCAGTTTTGAAATTATTTTTTTTTATGGGTTATTCGGAAAAAAAATTCGGTGATGTGTATGCAGCTGAGGGAGCGGAAGCTAAGAGAGTGATGAGTGTGAGTTTCTATGTGTACGCTGCGGAGAGATGAGAAGGCCGAGAGGGAGTGAGAGGCGTGTATGTGTGTTCGCTAAGGGAGGGAGAGAAGTTTGACATTGGGGGAAAGGGGCAAAATGAAAATGAGGAAAAGAGAGAAAAGAAAAGAGGAGGAAAAAGATAAAAGGAGGGGAAAATGCAAAATGGAAATTTCTGGGGGGACATATAGAAAATTATAATTGCTCATAAGGGTGTTTTTGAAAAGAATTTTATGGAAAGCGTTTTTGGAAATAAGAAAAGAGGGAAATTTGAAGAAAACATTTGGAGGAAACTTCTAAAAAGAATTTTCAGCGCGCTAATTTGGAAACAAATTTTTAGGGAGGTAGTTTTGAGGACAAAACTTTTGACAGGGTATTTTTGAAAATAAAACACACAAAATAAGGTGAATTTAGGGTGTCACACACTGCTTCCTTCATTCAATGTGCTTGGACCCTTTTTTAAGGCCAAAGCAAATTTAGCTTAATCGACAAAAACATACCAAAAAAATTCTATGTGAAGTTTATCAAAACTATGAAAATACTAAGTACAAATTGAAGAGAGATGTTTAACCTGCTCTATATGTTTCCCTGATTTTTCTAACAGATTACTAAATTTTGGAGGGAAATATATCAACAGATAATCTACTCCCAAGACATTTGGCAGTCCTATTTGCATAAGGTGGTCTCCATCTATTTTAACTGCCACAGTTATAAAATGAACCTGCAGAGTGAAAAGGTCTCAGTGTGCTTTTCCAATAGAAAAGAGTTGAGAAAATATTCAAATAAGCAAGACTTGTATAAGTTGCTGATTGGGAGTGTTGCCTTCACGAGAAGACGGTTCCTGGTAAATCTGAAGATCAAAGGAAGGAATGTCATGAATAATAGCAGGTGCAGATTTCTGAATAGATGACTCTTGTTCTGTGTTAGTCAAGGCATTTTTGTGTTCATTAGTTTCCCTCGCCGCTGCTTTATTACCGATGTTTGCATCAATATTCTTTTATGCTAGCAGTATTAACTCATTTAGGGGACCATGGTCTTCATCTTCATCTCCATCCTCAGCTAGGTCATTCCTTTGGGCTTCAGCTTGTGGTCGATTAGATATATTAGCTGCATCAAAGAGCGTCTGCCCTTGATTTCCATCATTCACTTGATAAGCATGACCACCTCCATGTGTTTTGTCTTGGATAGGACGCTCCATACTCCTTGACACATTCGCATGTACATTACTTGCACCAACATTAGTACCACTGGTCCATTGGACATCACCACAGCACACCGCATCTGAGATAAATAATAGTTATTTCAGTATATTAACAAAGATAAAAAAAAATAACATACAAAAGCACACATCATATGCACCACACCATATAATCCCCCATTCCCCTGTAACTGAGAGCATAGACTTACTTGAGGAATTTTTTTCTCAAATAACCCACAAAAAAAAAACAAATTCGAAAAATAACTCAGACCTTTTAAATTTTACAAAAATGACACTCTGTTGCGAACCGAGCCGCGCGACTAATCTTCAGTCGCTAGCCCAACTAGCGACTGAAGACGTGGCACGGCCCAACGCCCCGCTGGCCCAGTTTGCGTGCCATGTATACTTTCAGTCGCTATCCGGGCTAACGACTGAAAAGATATAAAACTATGGCATAGCAATAAGTTACAAAAATCGGTTGTAGTCTAGTTGGTTAAGAGGTTCTCTCTCTCTAGAGAGACCACGGTTCGAATCCCACCCCTACAAATATTTATACAATTTTTAGACGTACTGAAGATCAATCGCGCGGCCCACTTCGCGACTGAGGGTCATTTTTATAAAATTTAAAAGGTCTGGATTATTTTTCAAATTTGTTTTTTTTTGTAGGTTATTTGGAAAAAAAATTCCTTACTTGAGCTCTGTGGTTCAATTGGAACATATTCATTTGTGTACTTTATGTTCCTGTTCAGTCTTTCATTAGTTCTACAGCATGCAAATAATACAGCAGTATTAAGATTGGTTTGCTCTATGCGCAACAATGGCGTATGTTTGAATTTTTTTATAAATAACTCATTAAAACAAATAAATGTCAAAAATAACCTAATACCATAAAGAATATCAATATTAGTCTTCATTCGCTGGGCCAAATATGTGACTGGACTTCAGTTGTTGGTCCAGTTCTCGATTGATGTGTTGACACAGGTAAATTGGCTTGTTGATCTAGTTTGTGGGTTTTTAGTCGTTGACCCATAGCACGACTGAAGGTCTGTATGGTGTTGGGTTAGACCAGTGAGGCAATAACTTGTGCCAACTTTTTAGTCGTGAATTGGGTCAATGATTGAAGTCTAGTCACATGTTTGATTTAACGGCTGTAGGTCAATTTTGATATTTCTTTTTGTATTAGACTATTTACAATTTGATTTTTTTATTGGGTTAACTATAAAAAGTTCTCATGTTTTCTATTAATTTCTTCACAAGAGTTGCAAAAGCTCCACACTACTGCTTCTATTTGACACCAAGACTAGAAAATAAATAAAAGTTAATTCCTATCATGCTATAAAACTGCTTGATATGGTTCATATAGCATAAAAGAAAATCTCCTTGCGTACCTCTGCAGAAAGTTACCTTTGAAATGTTGTGTTTGATCTATTAATTGCTTCATGGTAGCAAGAGCAGATACTGGTGAAATATTGCCACCTCCATCGTCCACTCTTGAGCAGTGACTACTGTAGCATACATAATTACCGGCCCCAGGCTGCATTACACATTACCATGAACATTAATCATAACAATATATAGTTCCTGTGCAGATCTACAATTAAGCAGCGTCATCTTACCGGCCTATGACCAAAGATTTGATGCAGAGCACACCATGGAGTTAGAGTGAGCCCAATGCATTAGCATCTGAGCAGGCATCTCAGAGCAATATTCTTGATATATTTTAAGTCACGCGTGCGAATTGTTATCCGAAACACCCACCACTCCAATACAAAGGCGCTTGAGAAAACTCTTTACATTGGTCGACAAGTAAATTAGATATTTATTAGAATTTAGGTGATTTAAATACAACATAAATAATTTTTAATTCCAAAATCGAATATAGGTGATGTTTAATCTTTATATGAAGATAATTTAAAGATCTATAATTTTCTAAATATAATCAAGATCTAATTTGAATTAGATTAATACATAAATCAAGAAACAAAAACTATATATAATTTGATCGCATAGAAATCGAGAAAAAAATAAAAAAAAAAACTCCAGCCGTCGCAGTCTCACCAGGTGTCCTCTCTCTCCTCCCGCGCGAAAAAAAAAAACTCAGTCGTATAAGATCAAGATCAATTAACTTTAATAGGTCATGACTATAAAACTTGCTCTTGGCAACTGATCATGAGAAAGATTCCTTGAATCAAAGTCCAGATTATCAATGTAAAATATCTGCATTTCTATTAAAAAAATGTTAGAATAGATTAGGGCAACACATGTTAAAAGAATTATAAGTTCACTTAAGTGTACTCGCAGAAACAGCAAGCATCCATGAAGTTTCCCAATAGAGCTACTAGTCTACAATGCAGCTCTGACTTTGACAAAAGCTGCAAGGATTTCTTTCAACACATCTTCAAACCAGTTATAGGTATGGATCTGGGAAGGGATAATCAATGTAATCCATATATGTTGACATAAATATGCAAGCCTAGCACTAGGTGCAAAAAACCTGCCCATAACAAAAATAACAAAAACAGTCTTGAAAACTTGTTGTTTAGCTAATGTCATGGGCTCGTCATAAACCTTTGAAACCATAACTTCTACGGCCTTAAGCGTCTTATCATCACTAGGCAGTGTATGCAGAGAGTCGCGGATATGATCTACTAGCTCATCTAACATATCTTTAGAATTAACAATCACAGATTTCCTAGTGTAAGGTATTCCAAATACATTATTCACATCTTGATCTGAAATATGAATTTCACACCATCCATGTAGTTCTCGCAGCGTCATCAACCTTACTAAACAGCCACACTGAGAATGTTTGATCGGTTTTAGTGTGGTTTGGAATAGAAATGATACCACCAAACCCAATCTCCCTCACTAGCTCTCTTTTATATGGAGTAAGACGGGAGATTACATTGTAAATGAGCTTCGGTGATGGTCTCGACTGAATTCTTGGATCGTCACCCTTGCTAAAACCTGACTGTTGCGGCAACTCAGCACGATCCATTTCAGATTCACTTGACATACTAGTAGGCATGTAATCATCATCAGATCACCGACAAGATTGTTCCAGTCAATATTTTCAACATTGTCTACTTCAAACTGTAAATCCAGAACCTTGGACTACGACGAACACCAATATTCTCTATGCTATGGCAGCCTATTTAAAAAAAAAAACTCATGAATCTGCAACAACACATACATGCAATGCATTCATTACTTGCAGTAATTTGCATTCAACAAAATGCACTTGGCACGTGCTTGTTGATGCTATTCAGCTAAGCACATTAGAGGTGCATGATTCTACACTACAACGGTAAAAGAAATAACAAACTAAATATACTCAATTAACTAAAGTTAAAGTGTCATCAATTTCATCAGTGAATGAGCTAACATCTGTATGTGCATCTGTACTAGATTCATATAAGTAAGATGCATAAGCTGAAGAAAATTCGATTCACACTCTAAACTATGACATATATCAAATCAACATGCACTTATTGATATGTTGCCTGAACAAACTTAAATAAAAGTGACGATGTCTCCACCTACTCAAGAACAGTAAATCAACTAACAGCCTCTTTGTTAAGAACTCAACCAATGATTTGTATTAGGGTATAAATTAGATATATATAAGATATTAAATGAGCAACGTAGATCATATACACAGACAACTATATCAAGGTGGATCCATATATATATATAACACCTTCTCAAACTTAAGATGGATCCGAAAGATCGAAAATATGAAGTTTGGAGAGATGAAATTAATGCTGCTCACGAGTCTAGATCTTAGTGAAGAAAGCAGCAACCTAAAACTCAGATAGTACATACTGAAGAGTAATAGTCGACTGCTAACAATGAGAGCGTGTGGAAGAAACATCCACACCAATATACTTGGTTAACTCATGCTTAACTGAGTCATTGACAACATGAATAGTATATATATATATATAACACCTCCTCAAACTCAAGGTGGATCCGAGAGATCGAAAATATGGAGTTTGGAGAGATGAAATTGATGCTACTCACGAGTCTGGATCTTAATGAAGAAAGTAGTAACATAAAACTCAGATAGTACATACTGAAGAGTAATAATCAACTGCTGACAATGAGAGCGTGTGGAAGAAACATCCACACCAATATGCTTGGTTAACTCATGCTTAACTGAGTCATTGACAATATGAGTAGCACTGATGTTTTCATATAGGAGAGACGTAGCAATACTATATGACACAAAAATCAGCCAACTAATGAAGCCAAATAATCTCTGATGTAGTAGCAGCTAAAGCTCAATATTCTACCTCAGTAGATGTAATCTCAATCTTCAGAAAATAACCAAGAGACTCCAGTCAAACATCATGAACTGCTCACTAAGATGTTGTTTCACAAAAGCAATATATTCCACATCATCTCCAGTAATAAATTTTAGAATGGATAGAATTGAGATTTTGGTAGATCAAAACTAATGAAAGAAATTCTTGCGGGAGTCTAGGATTTAGGTTTTGAGAAATATGGGGCTGTTAGCTTGGTAATAATTGCAAAATGATGAGATGCATTATAACAACTTCTCTAATAACCAACCTTCATTAGAATCTATGCTGAAAGAATATATCACTACTCAATCTAAGCATAACAAAAAATTTCAATAATAGATTAGCTATCCATGATACTCAATTTTCTAAAATAAATTTTAAAATAGAATATATGAAATTGAGTATTCAAAACCTAACTTATTACACTAAGATGGTTGAAACTCAGGTTGCAAAAATTGCTGACAATCAAACTAGAATTCTTAGCTATTTTCTAGGCAAATCGGAAATCAACCCAAAGGAGTAGGTGAATGCTAATCTACACTCCGGGACGCAATACGAAGGACCATCCACTCAAGAGGAGAATGTCGATCAACAAATACTGCTAATGAAGAAACTCGGGATCCACATGCTGTTAAAGAATTTGAAGTGAACATGCAATATCTAATAGAAGTAAAGGGAAGTTGCTAGAAAAGGTGCTACCATATCGTAAGAGAGTTATCAAAACAGATACAAATAGACCATACGAAATTAAGGTTATTAGAAATACTTAAAAAGATTTACATAAATATACCCTTCACTAACGCACTACAGATGCCAACTTATACTAAATTTCTGAAAAAGATTCTGGTGAAGAAGGGAAAGATCCCTGATACTATGATAATATCGATCTCTCTCAGAGGAGTGTAGTGCTGCTATAGATAGGAAATTGTCTCCAAAATTAGGCGATCCAGGGATACCAACGATACCATGTGTAATAGGGAAGTACCTCATTTACCATGCCTCATAAAAATACCCACTTACAAACATATTGATTCATAGTAGATCCCTTTCATTCTAGGAACAATAAATTAACCTAGCATATGAAATAATGCATTAATAAATAAAGTACATAAAGAATTCATGATGAAAATTGGATTACAAACACTGGCGATGAAGTAGATCGATGAAGCGTGCAGGCTCCTTTCTTCTCCTTGTAAACACTCTATCTTCTTTCTAATACTCTAATGAAGTATACGGAGAAGGCCTAGGGCTACCTCTTCCGCTTACAGTTCTAAAAAGAATAAGTTGACGAAATTGGAAATCAAGTTACTGGGGTCACAAATTGCTTTCTGCCACACTATTTCGTCGCTTTTAAATGCCTCAGTGTCTTGTTTGTTTGCGATGATCTTGAATTCAGAAGCTGTTAGAAGATACATAGCCAACAAAAGGTTACATGGTCGGCGACGACTGTATGCCCGACTATATAGACTTTTTATAGGGCTTCCCTGCTTTGATAGATTATTGTCTGTTGACACTTGATTTATGCATAATTCTCATATCAAGTTTTCCGTGTTCTAATCTATTCTTTCCCTTTTCAGTTGCATTTATGTTAGAATAATTATCCAAAACCCATTTAGTGATCTACCTGTTTTGTTGGTTATAGAACATAGGAAACGAGTAAATAACACAGCTTTTCAAGCCAAAAAGGGAGCAATGGCGTGATTAACACCAAGCGAAGCTGAAATAGCTCTCACTAGAGCGCACAGTCAACACGCATGATTAAAACTTTAACTGTGAGCACCAGAGGGGTTCAGAGAAGGGCACGACTAACACACACGGTCACGACTTGACCGTGCGACCTAACCGTGTGCACTAGAGGATTCTAAAATTAGGCACGGCTACCCCACGCAGTCAAGACTTAACCATACGCCAGAGACTATGTGATCCAGAGAAGTCCATAAGAGGGCACAGTTAACACGCACGAGTAGCCTTAATTCTGTGCCTTAACAATGCGTGTTGTAACAGAGGCCGGAGTCAAGTAGGTATATTAGCACGGTTAATACACACAGTTAACCTTAACCGTGCACTTTAACCACGCGTGGCAGTTAGGGTTCTTGTTTGGATTCGTCTCATTCGTGAATTTGTGGGTCCATCTCAAACTGGCCAAAAAGACTATAAAGAGCTCCCGCGACCAGACCAGAGAGGAGAGCTAGAGGAGACCAATCTAAAGATTTTTGAAAAGTCCTAGACGCACAAGAATTTTGCGAATTGAAGCTATGGGGAAATCCCATTACGTTGGATTACGCCGTCAAGCTCAATTCCATCGAAATAGAAATGCATCTAGTTCAACTATTTTTTGTTATGGTTTGTAATTCTTGTATGGGTAATTTTCTCACTTCTCTAGACCTAGAGATCCTAATCAACAAGTTGGTTTTGATTTAATGATGTTATTTCTCGGTTAATTATTCTATCTTGGATTCTCTCTAATAGTTTCTTCTTATACTTGTGATTGTAACACTTGTACTGAGTTTGTCAAATTGGACATAATATCTAGGTTGATTTAGCAGACTTACTTAGAGAAATGTGGGCATAGTTTGTCTGCTATCTTTTGAATGGTGACAAGATTTTTAGAGAGTGTGGTTGATTGTGTTTTTAGGGGTATGTGATTATACCTCTGATTGATTTAGCTAACCATTGATAGTAGATTTTATTCTTAGTAGCTAAAATAACTACAAATGTAATTAAGTCCATTTCGCTCCTCATGGATACGATACTCGTGGAATACTTAAGTGAAAGCTACAATACACCCATGCACTTGTGGGCATTCATTAAAACACGCAACATTCTTGCGTAGTTAAATTTCTAATGTGATGTTGCTACTTGAAATGTTGGCCTTAGAACCTGTTTTCCATCTCGTTGATGCTAATTTCTCCTCAATTATGCCTTTTCTTCCCTACAGACAACAAATTATCACTGCAAAGGCTTTCAACTTAAAATTAACTAAGTTCTGTTAAATTTAATTAAAAAATGAAATAAAATTAATTAAAAGAAACGCATGATATAGAATCACCAATGCTATGAAATATACTGGTTTGAAATTTATATTTCTTAGGACGGAAAATATAGTAGTTTGCAATATCTGAAGATGTTTTTAAATTAATGTGTGCATTCCTTGATTAGCAAATGTTCAGAAAATGTATATTAGATATTGTTGAAATGTACATTAATTACACATAAATTTTGTTCAAAAATCTTGTGTCATTGTCACCTAAGGTTGACGTTGTTGTGGTAAGGCATCATCGTTGAAGGCCAAAGCACAACATGTGAAAGGCCTTGTCGCCAAATCTTATAGCATATGCGCTGCACAAGTGAGAATGTATGGTGGCCCTCAGCCTGGTGCACTGCCATAGCTTGTTGGCATGGACGATGCTGTGAACGGTCACTCCTAAGCATACACGCATATCACCAACCGCGTTGAGCGTGGCTGCCAGTGAGCCCATCCAGTCATCGTCCATAGATGCATGCGGCTGCAGATCACTTCTTGCCACCACAACTCGCCGCTCCTTGGCAAAAAGCAACCACGGCCCCACTTCTAGCCACTGCACCTCACCGCTCCTCCCCACTGTACCACCACACTCATTGCCACCATGCTGCCTTGCCGCATGTAGGTTGTCAAAATAACACGAGTTCGCAAACTGGTCGAGCTTGGCTTGAATCTTGACTCGATTCGAGTCCAGTTCCGAGTCAAACTTGAGTTCAACCTCAAATTCAAACCATAATTTAAGCTGAACTTAAATTTAACTAAGTTTGGTTTAAACTCAACTCAAATAAGTTTACTAAATATACAAAATCCCAGAGTTCAGACCCATGGTTGCTCATTAGGTCATCCATCCCCACTCCTCAAATCAAAACTACCAAAACCCTACGTTAGAGTTCTAGATTTTGCCCGGACCGCATCCCACTCCCGCCACGAGACAAGATAAGTGGATGCAGGTTTTAGGTCAACTAATCCTATCCAGCCTTACCTGATCATATATAATCATATATTTTCTTGATGTATTGATGTATTAGTATAATATATATATATATATATATATATATATATATCAATTTAAATAATTTTGTGACATCTTATATTTAATTATTATTATTATTATATAATTTTTATTAGCTAATCTCTCGATATTTTTATTTTGTAATAATGCATATACAAAATTACTTATTTAGAAACTTATTTTTTATTTTAAAAATTATTTTATTTGCCAAATCTTGAAGCTTGCTCCACTGCACTCCGACCAATGCCACGTGAATGCGGGTGATATCAAGACCCACCCCACCCCGTCTAGACCTCTACTGCACACCCAACCCTCGCAGTCCTTGTGGTGAAAGTGAGTCCAATGACAGTCTTCTCCAGCGATGGTCTTCTCCTTGATTTGCAACGGCCGATGGCACGATTTGCAATGACCGGCCGGTGGCGATGATCTTCTCGAGAAATGGTGATTGTCGAGCCTCATCATCAACTCCTTGCGATGGCCAGCGGCATGATTTGCAAGCTTATTCACCTCTCCTCTCTTGCTACAAATCTGCAGCGGCGGCTGCCTGATGTCCTCCCGTATCCTCGCAATGATCAATGGTTGAATATCAAGTTCCAAATGGCTTCTCTTGCTTTTTGCTCTGATTTATGCGATTGGAATACTATGTATTCTATAATTTATGGTTCTTGCTTGGATTTTGAACCTAGGTGGAAACGTATTTGTGAATTTCTCCTATCTGGAGCTACTCGAGCATCAAGTTTGAACACTTCTACTTGTGAATTTGGAGTTGTTTTCGAGCTCATTCAAGCCGAACTCGTATACATTAGAGTTTTAATTGAACCGAATTCAAATTGACTTCGAGTTAGAGGTCAAACTATAATTGTGCATATTTAGACTTGAATTTAGTTCATTGACAAGTCTAATTACACAGTGATTCGCAACTGATGGGTTGGAGGGAGTGTGAAATGGGGAGAACTAGAACAGTGTGGGAAACCACTAAAAAATCCTTGGTTTTTGTGTCAAGTCATCAAAAAATCATTTTGCTATTCTCATATAGAGCGTGCAAATCTCTTAAGTGTTAGAATGATTATAATTTGTGTAGTGCAGATATATGTAATAAGTAATTATTTTTAATAAGATTTATTTTTCGCTTAAATCACGACATATACCATAACTTTTGCAATGGCCATTATAGTTATTTTTTTTATACAAGCGATTGCTGGGACGGATGGCAAACCACAACTTAAAACATTGCTAGAAACAACAACATTAATATTTTTTTATTGATAAGTGCTTAATATTACCCAACTGATGGGTTTTTTCCTCTAGGTCCCAGTCGAGTAACAAGTAAATGTCCTATGGTAGAGGTCGATCGGGGGTTGTGGTTAGGGGTGGAAATGAGCCGAGTTTGAGCGAACTGGCTCTGGCTCAGTTTGGGCTCAGTTAGGCGATGAGCTAGCTCGACTCGGCTCAGTTACCTCACCGAGTTGAAAAATCAGCTCGAACTCGGCTCAGTAAAACTCGCGAGCTAGCTCGGCCAGCTCGCGAGCTGCACCAACTCGACAATTCTCGGGGCGGCGGAGGGGCTCGGGCCGGCAGAGGGAGCTTCGGGGGCGGCGGAGAGGGCCCCGGGGCGGTGGAGGAGGCGCGGAACGGGGGCGGCGGCGGAGATCCGGGGCGGGAGCGGCGGAGGAGGCGTCGGACAGGGGCGGCGGAGGAGGTCCGGGGCTGGGGCAACGGAGGAGGCGCGAGCGGGAGCGGCGAGGGAGGTGAAGGACGGGGGCGGCGGAGGAGGCACCGGTGGGGGTGGCGGAGGTGCCACCGGACAGGATGGGGCGGCGGTGAGTTAAGAACCCTAGTTGACTGTGTTTGTGAGGGACTGAGGTCCAAACAGTATAATATATATACCGAGTCGAGCCCAATCAAGTTGGGGTCTAGTTCGGGCTCGACTCGTTTTTGAACTGAGCTAAGAAGAGAGTTTGAGCTCGACTCGTTTGTTAACAAGTCGGGTCCGAGCCAAATCAAATACCAAGTTGAACCCGAGTTGCTCGCGAGCCACGAGCTAAAGTTCTACCCCTAGATGTGGTCCCTGATGTAAATTCGGTCCAACACATTATAGACATTGTACGATCGAGTAGCAGCTTTAGAGCTCCGTACATTCTTACATGCATTGTACGTGAGAAGCACATTAACTACACAAGATGCAATGGTAAAACCAAACTCTAGATTTGTAGTAAAAGAAACTGACATGTAACATTATTCTAAATTTTTTGTCTTCCAAATGTTTCTATAGGGCCCTCTCAAATAGAGAGAAAAGATGAAAGAACATTTCTATTTTAACATAAAATTGAAATAAATAGGAGAGGAATCCTAGCACTATTCAAAATGGGTTAAAAGATGATGCAGGTAGGCCCAATTGACCTAGTTCAATTCGGACTGTGCCAAATCTGTTTTAAGTTTTCAATTTTGTGAATGCTCAGAACATGTCATGAACTTTGAATCTAGTGCAAAAAAAAAAAAATCCTCCACACATGACCAAATTCAATTCAAGTCATGTGTAGAGGATTCTCTATGAGGATGAAGAAATTTTGGTACCGAATTCATTTTAATGATCTAAATTTGGGAAGATTCGAATAAGCCTTTAACTTTAAAATCTGGCAAAAAAAATTTGATCTGTTTCTAAATACATAATGGAAAAGCTGAAATAGAGAGTTTTTTTAACACTATATTACTGAGTTGGATCATATATATGGGGGGCCGGTGTTGCCAATGTGAGGTAACATTCCTAGCTTAGTTGTATTAATTTAATGTATGTCTACTACACAAACCGTTGATATACAACAGGAAGTAGAATTATAGTGTAAAGTCGGCTAACATACTGTGAAAGAAATTTAAAGAAATACCAAAGTTAGAGCTTGGCATGTTCTATGAGTTACCAACTTACATATTCTAAATGAGAGAGAGAGAGAGGGGGTAGAATTAGTCTATATATAAATTAATCAGTTTGTATTTATGCTATCTATTTTTAGATGAGTCAAATCTCATCTCAATCGATCTAACTATAACTACTCACTATCAAAAATAATATTAAAAACTCTGTCAAATTAAATTCGGTAATCAACTAAATCTAGCTCACGTCCTACAAACATCTCCAATTTGACGCGAATCCACCTCCCTACTTGCTACATTTTGATGGGATAGGTATAAACTAGTTTATATATATATATATATATATATATATCTATCTCGCACAATAAACTTTTTATTGTTTTATCCCTGAATTTTTATATTTTTTTAAAAATTCATTGCAATGGCTACATGTATCAATTACTTGTAGATGCCACATTCCTTTTATTGTTAGAAACCCTGAACATCTAGTGTCGAACGTTGAACAAGATACTTAATGGATATTTTGTAGTTTGGACCCTGACATTTCAAATATTTGAAGACCATTACTGCATGTCCTTGACGACTTCGGGGAGTTGCACCGGGTACCGGTGGATGCACTCCGCCCACGGCCCGTCGGCGTCGGCCGCCGGCTCGATGCATTCCCACGCGACGCTGTTGCAGTCGAAGCCGGCGCCAAAGGAGATCATCCACACCCGGTCGCCCTTCCTCATCTGGCCTTTGGCCTCGATGTACGCCAGCTCGTACAGCACCGAACTGCTCGACGTGTTCCCGAACCGGTGCAGAGTCATCCGCGACGCCTCTGCGTCGTAGTCGGACAGGCCGAGGCCGTGCTGCACCTCGTCGACCACTGCGCGGCCCCCGGCGTGGATGCAGAAGTGCTCGAACACCGTGTGGAAGTCGGGGCGGTACAGCCTGACCTTGGCGCGGCCGCTGAGCAGCCTCCTCGCCATAAGCGAGAGCGCGAACAGCAGCTGCTCGGAGACCGGCAGCACGAGAGGCCCGAAGGTGGCGACGTTTTCCTTCAGCGCCCTGCCGGCGGTGGCCGCGAGGTCCTTGGATAGCCGAATGCCCGTTTTGCCCTCGTCGTCCTCCTCCTGGAACACGCACCGGTACGCCGTGTCCTGTGCCGCGGTGACCGTCCGCAAGGCGCACCCGAGCCGGAAGCGCCCGCCGGCCTTCGACGTCGACAAGATCATTGCGGCGGCGCCCATGCGGAAGAGGCAGTTGGGCAGCAGCATGGAGCGCTCGGTGCCTACGTAGTACTGCGACGAGAGGATCTCCGTCGACACGATCAGCACTCGAGCGCCGTGGGGAGCGACCTGCAGGAGGTTCCTGGCGAGCCCTATAGACACCAGCCCTGCGCTGCACCCCATCCCGGATAGGTTCACGCTCTTGACGTCGGCGCGAAGCTTGTACCTGTTCACGACCATGTCGGAGAACACCGGTATCGGCGTGAAGATGCTGCAGTTGACGATGAGTATGTCGATGTCGCCGGGGGCTATACTCGTCTTTGCGAACAAGTCGTCGACGGCCGAGAAGATGACGAGCTCGGTCTCCTCCCTGGACGCAGCGAGGCTGCGGTCTGGTGGCATGTAGTGGTACGCTGGCGGCACGCAGGTCTCGTCCCCGAGACCCGAGCGCTGGAGCAGCCGGAACGCGAAGCGCACACTCTCGTCGTCGACGAGGTACGGCATCAGGTGCGCGTGCTCCAGGCACGTCGCGAACGGCGCCCGGTAGCACGGCTTCGGCCGGAAGCACGCGTACTCGACAAGGTATACCGCGCGTGGCCGGCGCATGAAGTACACTGCAACCAGACCAGCTACAACGACTCCGGCCAGGAAGACATGCACCGGCCGGAAAATGCTCAACCGGCCGAGGAGCTCCTCGGGGCCGAGTTGTGCCGCTTTCGCTACAACCGCTGCAACGACGGCCATGCCGACGATGGGGAGGGATTTGTCCACGACGAGCTGGAACATGGCTTTCGCGTGCTTGAGACGAAGTGACGAGCTCATGATGTGTGTAGGTGTTATGTAATTAACTTGTGTGGTGTGTGTGTGTGTGTTAGGGTTGTTTAGAGAGGTAGAATATAAAGGCACAGGTGTGGGCTCTACAGGCACAAGAAAGTCAAAAAGGGAATAGTAATGCAATGGAACTGCACCACCCAACCAGTTAAATGCGTGCTTTAGCCCATTAAGGAGCAGCACATGACATGACCCGTTTTTAATTATGTGTATCTCGGAAGACCAGGGATGAAACTGTGGGCGAACAGCATCCGTCAGATCCAGATCCGGTTTAAATATGGAAAATTTACACGGATTAAAAAATGGATGTTTGATAACAATTTGCATAGGTTTATGAATTTTACTCCTTATTTTTATTATGTACGTTACTTTTTTTTTGTTTCGTTAGATGATTTTATAATCATAACACTTGTATTTAAAATATACTCTAATATATTTTTAAAATACATCCTACCTAAATATATTCTAAAATTATCTCATTTCATTCCATTACTCACTTAAATCAAATATATTTTATATTTATTTATTTCACTTTGACTCTAATGTATTATAAATTTATTACAATTACGATTATAATTATAGTGTGGAACCAAATACCACATAATCTATCATAACTATATGAACATTTAGTTTTTCGAGCACTTTCTATGCTTGCATATTAATGAAAAGATTTTCTTTTTGCTTCTTTTTACGGACCATAATAATGTTCTTTGTGCCACCGATGGTCATTGTAAAATAAAAGAAAAATAACAAATATCTAATATTAGAGAATTTGACAAATTTAGTAGGAATACATAAAGATAGAGTTTTTTATAGGATGATGGATATGAGATTGATATATGATAGGTATAATGATCACACATAAATACAACATTAATATTGTATGGTTAAACTTAAATTTTTTTATTGTGCTACAACATTAATTTCCACTAGAATTTTGTGTGCAAAGTTACCCTACCCTATTGCCTGGAAGGGTGCGGTTGAGCGACAGTGCCGTTTGAAAAGGGTGTAAATCCCGTGAGGGAAGGACGCATGCGTTCTTTGTAAGTACGCCAGGGTAGGACGAAGGTATGAACTCGGATCATATACAGTAGTATTGTTCACTGTTTTAAAAATCAGAAAAAATCACCGATTAACCTGTAGTTGCCAGGCTGCCGATTCGATTATGCCCAAATCGACCCATTAATCGGTCAACCCGATTAGTTGGTCAAAATCAGCTCAAATCGGCGATTAATCTGCTGGGAAATCGCTTAATCAGGACTCGGGAGGGGAATCGGGAGGTTGAAGAGTTTTGAAGAGAGAGAGGTTTGGGGAAGTGACGTTCGGCTAGCCGGCTAGGTTTGAGGAAGCATCGAAGCGATGAGCTGTCGGGACCACCGCCGCCGCCGGGACTGCCGCCGCCGCCGACGTCCATCGAAGGTAACCGCTATCCTCCCCCTCCTCTCCCCTTTACTGCCCCACCGCCGTCGGTCTCCCTCTCTTCTCCCCACCGCCACCGCCACCGAGTAGATCTGCCAACACCGACACCGAGTAGATCTGCTGCCACCAGCAAGGAACGAGATCTCCTCGGCGGTTCCACTCATCCGCCACCTGCGAGGAATGATGTGTAGACTGTGGAGTGTGCGTTGTGTGTGTTAGTGTGAATGAGGGGATGAGAGGGAAGGTGTAGAACATGGGTTGGGGCTCAGTCGGCCTAACCCGAGAGGAGTGGAGTTGGGCTGACTAAGGCCCAGCCAGGTTTTTTTTATTTATTTATAATTTTATTTTATTTATATTATTTACACTCTGTTTCTGTTACTGTAACCGCCATCCTCCCTCTTCTCTCCTTACTGCCGCTGTCCTCTCCTCTCCCCACCGTCGCCGGCCTCCCTCTCCTCTCCCCACCACCTCCCTCTTATGGACTACTATTCAAGTCTACCGATTAGTGTCCACTGATTAATTCCGATTAATCCCCGATTCAACCGATTAATCTCTAATCCCCTGCTCGCCGATCGACTAGTGATTAGTAATTTCTGGAACCTTGGTATTGTTTATACAGTGAATGACACTCCGCACGGCCTCATATAAGTGTCTCAGGAGCACTTAAGGCTTATTAATTTATTCTTTCTCTATATTTTGTCATATGTGCCCTGTTTGTGATTAGGGGTGGAGTGTGGTTGAGTTTGAGCAAACTGGTTTTGACTTAACTCAACTCGGTACGATATAAGAATCATTGTCCAATTGGTCGGCTTGGTTTAGCTCAACTCGCTAACAACATTGAGCTAAACCCAAGACTGTGATTTGTGACGGTAGCTGACTAGCTAGAATTTAGGTTAGGTTGGGAGGAAACTACTCTATAATGTATTTGCATGTATTTGTAAAACTTTCAAGAGCGTAATTTCAAATGGACATATCCTAATTAAGCTAGCTTTTGCTTGACTTGACTCATTGGGTGCGTTTCGTATACAAAATTCTATATTCTCTATAATTTTAAGATCTTCTCAATCCGATTATGAATAATCAAATTATTGATAATCTTATTTGATAATGTTTGATACATTCTATGAAAATTACAAAATAGTTCTGTAACATCTAAAAAATATAATAAAGATTACAAAGTAGTTCTAAAACATCTCAAAAATATTAATTAATAATTGAATTGATAAAAGTTTAAAAATTACCAATAATTAGATTATTTGTAATTTACTTGATAATGTTTGATACATTCTATGGAGAGTACAAAGTAGTTTTGTAGTATTTCAAATATTAGTTATTAGTTGAATTGATAATTGTTTAAAATTAGAATGTAAAACGTTCAAAATTTTGATATCAAAATTTTCATACTATAAAATTTAAATTTGAAGTTTCAATATAGTTTGAATTTTCTAATTTTGAAGTTTGAAAATCTAAATTTGAGTTTCAAATATAAATTCTCGAATCACGATACATTCAAATATGAAAATTTTAGATTTGAAATATTCAAAATTTCATGATTCCAACTCAAAACTTATATTAAGATAATCAAATCCTAAATTTGAAAATTGAAAAAATACTAACATGTAAATATGAAATCCGAAATTAAAAATTTAGAAATTAATTTTTGAAAATATCAAGTTTGAAATTTGAAATTATGAAATTCAAAATTTTAAGTATCAAAATTTGAAAAATCCCATGTTTGAAAATTTGGATTTAAAGATTTTTCTGTATAGGTTTGGAAAGTATATTTTGAATTATTGAGGATGATCATTATTGTCGTACACGTAGCAAAGGTCTAACGTGCACAACTGCAAAAGTATGGTGTTTCACCGCCGTACACATGGCAAGTATCTAGTCGAAAAGCAGTTACTAAGTTTCTAACATTGTGGACCCACCTGTTAGTGAAGACAACAATTTTTAAAACGCACGATCTCTCTACAGATAAGGCTCAAAAACACTATCTCCAGACTGGGCACTTGAATGGTAATTGCCTTGCGGTTACTCAATAGCATCCTGATATCTCAGGAGAATTAATCGATGATGAGGGGTTTTAAGTAAGGAACGAGGCAGGGGAAGAAGGGAGATGAGAAAAAAGAAAAAGTTTAGGCTAAACAGTAGATGTTTTAGCGCTCAAGAACAGGACTTGTCTATTCTAGCACTCGTGCAACTTTCTTCTAGTGTTCAGGAGAGGACCTCCCTCCTTTCTTTGAGCTCGGCTATTACTGTAACCTCTTTACGTTGTAGTCACAGTACTCCTAAACTTTTCCGTCGCAGAGCCCTAAGATAGTACCCTAGGATGTAGGGTCAGATTCACTCTATCCAAACCTGTGAAAATTTTCTTGTGTCCTCATTATCATTCTCTTGGATTAGTATGCACGTGTCCTACCACTTAACAAATAAATTCACTTGCCAAGGTGATCCCTTGGCATGAATTGTTGATTTGAAATTTCTAAATATATTATGTAAATATAAGAGTCAAGACTACCGAGCCTCCGTAATATGAGATTCCCACTCTTAAAGGTGGTAATTAGATTTTGTGGGTTTATTGTAATTTGATTATAATGGTAATTATTATAATATTGGATTGCTAGATTAAATTACTATGTAGACTTTCTAAACAATGTAATCTTCTTGGAGTACAGAAGGATTATTGGTAATCTTTCAAAGATTTCTTGAACCAAATGTAACCATTAAGACTACGCTTGAGAATGTGCATCTTAAAAGAAGCAGGTTTGTCAAACTATTTTATTTAATTTATCTTTTGAGAGATTTTTTTTATATTTGTTATAAAACAACCACAAAAAATAGTGGTCCTATAAAAACAGAGCCTAATGTGCTTTTTCCTAACTGGAATAGAATTAAGAAAAAATTTCTAATATAAATTATCTTTGACACACTGTATTACTACTAAAAAATGGTGGGACCAACAATAACATTGATTTTATCAAATGGATAGAACTTTATTTACGATAATTTTTCAAGAGTAATTTTTAAAATACTTTGTACCAATTTATTATATGACAACCACCTCACCACAATTTCAAACCCAACCTATGCCTAAATCTTCTGAACTAGATAAGAAACTTATTCTCTTCAAATTAAACCCTAGCTACTCATGAGCCTCAAACTTCTACTCCGACCCTACCAATAGCACATGAGTGGTCACCCATGTACAATCTACATGGAATAGTCTAGCCCACATCTGATAGCCAAAGAAATCTAGACTGACAAATAGACATATGCCCTAGAAGACACAAACAAGTCGCTCTCCCGTCAAAGCTATGTTGCGTTTTACTCGACGAGCTCTTTTATGGTGATTGCGACCGATTGTGAGGTGCCCTACATTAGCTGCTAGGACTGTGTTCACGTCGTCGGTAAGGGTGAAAGGAAGAATCAACAGATGAGTATAGGACTAAAAGGACATAAGACTAATCGGAGTTTTTTCCGGTTATCCTTTTGGTATGGCCTTATGAGTGCAAGTACATACACTACTCACGGCGGTGCATGTACCGTTATACATTTATTTCTCTTTATATTTTTCTCTTTGACGTGTGTGAATGTGTGCGTGAGAGATAGTAACGGTGAAAAAAATAAGATTAAGAGTGGAATTAAAAGTGGGATAATGGCACATATCTTACGTCTCTCTAGTTCTACTTTACTATTTTAGTTGAAGCACGTTGAATTTAATCGCACTTTTTTTAAAAAGACTAAATCATTAGAAGATTCAGCTGTACATTTATTTCTCATGATATTTTCTTTTTGCCGTGTGTGAATGCGGGTCCGAGAGAGGGGGAGAGTTTAGGGTAAAGGTGAAAAAAAGTTAAAAATAGAATTAAAAGTGGGATAATGGCACTTATGCTATGTCTCTCTGCTTTAGTCTAGGGTTTATTTTTGTATCTCTACTTTTAAAAAGGGTTAATTAATCCTTGTATTTCGAGAATCAGTTCAAACAGACTCATTTGATTAGAAATCAAAATTTCAAATAGATAATTACTACCCGATTGTCACGAAATGGATGATTAAAGTAGTGGTGTGGTTTTAAAGAACTCATGTGGGAAAAAATGTCCTTATGTGTCGTCTCAACCACTTATTTATACTTGATATCATTTATGTTTTTTACTTTAAGACTTATTTCAACCTGTTCACAAAGAATTAAGATTTTTTTCTCCCATAAGTCTTCCCTCCACTTCTATTGCTTAGGTGATGTGATATTATGTACCTACTATAGAGTCCAGATCAGGATTAGTAATGGACAAATTACAAAGAAAAAAAGGGAGTTTAACTGAGCTTCATATTACAGAGAAAATGAACAAATTATAGATGTGAATTATATGTTGTTTCCTGTCAAAAAGGGAACTCGAGATCAACTGATCATATTTTCCTCCAAAAATTTAGTGAAGGTATTTTGATCTAAATGCTAGTTACAATTTGTCATAACAAAGTTAGCTTACATATATGCTGGTAATTTTTTTCACAATTTGTTTTTACAAAGTTTGATCTGCATATTATACACTCATTTTGTTGTGCATGATTTTCTCTTACATGCACAAATCATAAAATTTATTATAATTTTACATTATTTTTTACAAATATTAATACCTATTTTATTAATAACACATATCTCAATTTACCCCTCCACAACACCCTACTTTCCAACCTAACCTACCACCACACAATCCTAACAAACATGAAAAAAAAAATATGTAATGGTTGCAAAAGCTCCACGTGTCACTGTATAATAATCAATAAAGCACGCAACACAATCTTGCACCACTTTTTTTCTCATTGAATAGAACATGTTATGTTTTCTTAATTATGGTCACATTTGTACGATCACAACCAACATCAATAGATAAGGGGGTAAGACTGTTTATTGTTATGTCTGTTACATCTAGGTCCTCACAAATACATCTAGATCCTCACAAATACATCAGATTAATATGTTTGTTAAGTATGATTAAAAGTACACATCCGAAAGCGATCCTCAAAATTGATGATGATCATATCAAAATCAATCGAGACCCCTTGAAGTAAATTCATGAAAATTAAGGACATATTTTTTTAATTTGTACTGCTTCTAGTGTGAGAAGTATTGCCGGATTTATTAGATTGCGCTTTTATCTTTATCTGTACTATTAATAAGGGTTATGAGAAGTTTTACTTGAGTTCAAACTTGTGCCAAGAAGTTCATACCATATTACAGCATTTAATCACTCACTACCACTTCTTTATGCTCTCATATTATGTCCAAATTGAAATTATCGACTTTGCATTGAAACTAGACATAAAACTCTAAATCTGAAAGTTTTCAACATTTTTGAACAATTCAATTTAATTTGTTCCAGACAATCTATTGGCATGTTTGATTTTAGTAAAACAGTTCCAAACAATCATTGATTTGTACCGAACAATCCTCAGAATGTCCTGGACAATCTAACAATGGAGTGTGTGATTCAAAATCCTTATACTATTTTGGACATGCTTTAGATTGTACTAGACAATTCTTAGCTTGTCTCAGACTATCTGATGAATTATCTCAGACATTTCTCCAAGGAGTGTGAATTTTTGCTATCAAAGCTTTTGTATGTAGCGGATTGTCTGAAATTTTTTTGGATTGTCTGATTGCATTTTTTCCTGCCCTTAACCGCTAGTTCTGGAGATTGTAAGTAGCCGTTACAACTATTTCAGACTATCTGACTTTATTCCCGAACTATTTGAAAAGGCTGATTCTTGCATACACTTTTTGCAATGGCTAGAATCTCTAGGAGGACTATATATTCATCACTTGACTAGGTTTCTAGTATCCATTGGAGCCTTTATTGCATAATACTTGAGCTAGAATTTAGTCTTTCTCTCTTGAGCTTAAAATTTTACACAAGCACTTGTGATCATTGCATTTGAGAGTGAGTATCACTAGATTGGTGCTCTTCATTTCACACTTGAGCTTCTTGGTGCTTTATTGAAATCAAGTGAGCATTCCAGACTTATTACTCTTAGTGTTCGTTGACACCTAGACGGTTGGGTCAACTCCGTGATCTCTGTACCGTCGAAACTTGTCGGAGAGACTCGGAGAGTGATTGTGTAGGTTGGTGTTCACCTATCCGGAGAGAAGAAGAGCAACCTCAGTGAAATCGAAGCAAAATCGTGTGAGAGTGCTTCAACAAAGAGTATGGGAGATCGGATATTCTTCGAGATCTTGGGATGCATTCTTGTGTTCAATTCACCCCTCTTTCTCTCTCTTAATTGCATTTTTCATATTCCAAAAATCTAATTTCTTTTCTTACTTGCTAAAACAAGTTTTCAAGAGGAAAAGATTTTTGAGTCTCTTATTCACCCCCCTAGACGACATCCTTGATCCACATGTGGTATCAGAGTTTGGTCTCCCTTATTAGAGGTTTCACCACCTTGAGATAGGATGACTTCCAATGAGGGATTTCACACCGGACACACTGATAGAGCTCCTATCTTTGATGGCACAAACTATCCATTTTGGAAAGTGTGCATGTCCATGTTTTTTGAAGCTATGAGGCTTGATGTTTGGGAGATTGTTGATGTTGGTATTTCGCCCCCAGACAATCTGGCATGTCTTTTCGATGACAATAGGAGAAACCTCCATTTGAATGTCCGTGCTTAGAACGCGCTTTGTACTGCCTTGATCCTAAATGAGTTCAATTGCATGAGCAATCTCAAAACTGCTAATGAGGTTTGGAAAACTGTGAAGACCGTGAAGCTGGTCGACAGTTTGAGGCCACGAAGCTGCCTAGAGATCATACTACTGATGAAAAACAAAATAGGATTTTTAAGTGTTTTGGAGTTTTTAAAATTTTTGCTGTCACACTCTAGCAGTATTTGTTCGGGAGTTCATCGCAGATGCGTCTCAGCTTTTTGGCGAGTACCATTGCTAGCCCTGCATTTTGCATGTCATCATCTAGCGTTTTGGAAATTGGGTCATTTTCTTTTCGGGTCTTTTTGTCAAGTTGATTCGGGTCTCGTTCTAGAGTCAGAGAGAGAGAGAGAGAGAGAGATGGTGAATGTGCTCCCATCTTAGCCATTTATGCTCTAATTTTTCAAAAATATGTCCTGCATACCATTTATTTTTGCCAGCCCTTTTTGTAATTTTGCCTGCAGGAAAATATTGAAATTTTTGGCATAACCCTACACTTTTGCACAAAAGCCCCTAACTTTGTCGAAATTACAAAAGGTCCAAAGACACCTCACTAGCATGCACATTGCCACCTATCACACTTTAACAATGATCACTACCACATTTCATCCACTGTTGGGTGACACCAGCAAGAAGAAATCAAGTATTAAAGCCCTCAACTATCATACACAAGCCTTAGGTTCCCAAAAAAACAAGAATTAGGTAAGTTTATACTTAGAGTTCATCTATGCTTAGAATCACCAGCCATCAATTAGCATTTCATTCCAAACTTACCTCTATTCTTCCCATAGGATGATAATTAGGAGCCAAGACAGTAGAACAGAGGAAAACATTGGAATCAGAGCAACAAGATAAGATAAAACCTAAGACATCTAGTTTTGTATTCATGCACATTCACAACAATCACATTTCAAGAATCATACAGCTTCTATCAAAGCCTAGAAGAACACAAGCACATTGCACAATTCTAGCACAAGAATAGACACAAATCACAAGTCTAAGCATAGAATACAAAGCATAGCATTGCAATGGCGCCACAGCCAAGACACAGTAAAGGAGACTAGAAGAATTACTTGGAGCACAATGGCGATAGTCCAGGCTGTGGCCGTGGGCCACGGGAGAGAGGCAGCGACAACATGGCTCAAGTTACAGCTGGCCGTCAGCGAGTGCTCATGTAGAGTGACGACAAGGAAAAATTAGGGTTTGGGCCATGATGCCATTTTTGGTGGGCAAGGGTAGGTAGAGAAGATCTAGAATGCGATCGGTATCAGCAAGGCTACGACAAACGGTGACATAGCCCGAGACGGCGATAGAGGCGACATATCTAGGGTTTCAATGATGTGTCGTGTGCCCAATTTTGGACCAAGAGAAGGTGCCAGGAGAGGGGGCAAGTTGAGCGAGAGCCACCAGCGGCGAGGAGGCCAACGACCGGCGTGGGAGTGGCCGCAGCAAAGATGACGAGTGAGAGGGTGTGAGAGAGAGATGATGATGAGGACATAGATACACCTCCACGAGCAGCACCTATGCATAGCGATGCTACACATACACTTGGTAATTCTAGTTTAGATAATTCAAAGGAGAAAGCATGCCATGGTCCAATTACTCGGATCCGTGTTAAACAGATCCAAAGGCAAGTGAAAACTAACTTGAGTTTAATTTTTGATTTTAATGACTTAGCGGTACTACCCATGTGTTCTTCTTTTCTGCTACTTAGGTACATGGAAGAGGAACCGATGCATGATGACTATGGAGAGGAGAAGAGGAGCTGGACCCTTATGTGTAAACATTCGACCAAATCAGATTATGGTCTGACAGAGCCCCATACGACCATGAGCATGACCTATGCTCAACTAGGTTTCAGTTGTTTTGCTCAACCAGACCAGGTTTCAGTTGTTTTGCTCGACTAGACCAGATTTCGGTCATTTTGTTCAACCACGACCGGGGTTTGGGCACGACCAAGCTCGGTCTCGGTTGTTCTGTTCAACTAAGGAAAGGGAAGACTGTCCTTATTTCGCTTCCATGCATGCCCAAAGTCCATGTGCTGCACGATTTGTTTCTCTTCCATGCATGCATGCAAAATCTGAACCAAGGGAGAAGTTCTCAGGATACACGGTTGGATAGAGAAAAGGAGATAGAATCAATGAAGGATTCACATGACAATTTCTGTTTTGAGTTTAGTTTCTATCTATGTTTTAGCTCTATATATACCATGTACTAGAGGCCTTAAAGGTAGACATCGAATATTTTTATATTAATTCAGATTGATCTTTTAAGAAACCTGAGTTTGTTATTACTGTCCGTGTTTTGGTGATTCCCCGTGAATTGCACCTAGCTCATGCTTCTACGCCATCGTGCGTGTTGTGTGGGTTAGTATTCAGGTTTGTGGACTAATGATTGTCTCGGATAGTAGGCTACAGTTGGCTTCCTCGTCGTTGGGTTACAATTCCCCAAGTTATCGATTGATCCTACATCGTGAAGGTTGGGCAAAACTGATGTATTAGCTCTCTACGAACCAGTGTGTATCACTTTTGGTATCAGAGCTCAAGGTCGACACGGTAGGATTATTTACCCCTAAATTTAGTAGTAGAGTAGTTTTTCTATTTGCCTAATCAGTAGATTTGTTTAGTCCTAGCATGCAAAACCGAAAAACCAAAAAAAGTATCTAGCTCTTTGTTTTAGTTATGTTATTTAAAGTACATTTATCAGGTTTTAATCCTTCATATCGAGTTTAGTATTTTTGGACGCTTATCGAGTTTATGGTTTTAAACCTATTTCTCCCATCAATATTTTGCCTTTGCCATTGCTGGAATGAGTTAATATGGATGCTAGTAAGTGTGTTGATTTCGTCAAGAAGATCCATGAGAAAGCAAAGGCAAATATAGAGGAGATGACAAGAAAATATGCACAGTGAGCAAATAAAGGAAGAGAGAAGATGGTATTTGAACCAAAAGAGCTTGATTGGGTGTACTTGTGAAAATAATGATTTTTGGAGTTACGTAAGGGCAAGCTACAGCCATGTGGTGATGGTCCTTTTAAAGTGCTTGAAAGGATCAACGATAACGCATACAAGATTAAGTTACTTGGAGCTTATGGTGTTAGTGCTACATTTAATGTCACTGATTTGTCCCTGTTCTTTGGAGAGCCATCAGAGTTGAGGACAACTCCTTTTCAAGAGGGGAAGGATGATGAGGACATAGATGCACCTACACGAGCAGCACCTATGCATGGCGATGCTACACATACACTTGGTAATTCTTGTTCAGATAATTCAAAGGAGAAAGCATACCATGGTCCAATTACATGCAGCCGTGATAAACCAATCAAAAGTCAGGTGAAAGCTAACTTGAGGTTAATTTCTGATTTTAATGACTTAGCGGTACTACCCATGTATTCTTGTTTTCTGGTACTTAGGTACATGGAAGAGAAACCAATACATGATGACTATGGAGAGGAGAAGAGGAGCTGGACCCTTATGTGTAAACGTTTGACCATATCAGATTATGGTCTGACAGAGCCCCATACAACCACGAGCACGACCTATGCTCGGCTAGGTTTTAGTTGTTTTGCTCAACCAGACCAGGTTTTGGTTGTTTTGCTCAACCAGACCAGATTTTGGTCATTTTGTTCGACCATGACCAGGGTTTGGGCACGACCAAGCTCGGTCTCGGTTGTTCTGTTCAACTAAGGAAAGGGAAGACTGTCCTTATTTCGCTTCCATGCAAGCCCAAAGTCCATGTGCTGCATGATTTGTTTCTCTTCCATGCATGCATGCAAAATCTACCAAGGGAGAAGTTCTCAAGATACACGATTGGATAGAGAAAAGGAGATAGAATCAATGAAGGAATCGCATAACAATTTTTTTTTTGAGTTTAGTTTCTATCTATGTTTTAGCTCTATATATACCATGTACTATAGAGGCCTTCAAGGTAGACATCGATTATTTTCATATGAAGTTAGATTGGTCTTTTAAGAACCTTGAGTGTGTTTTTACTGCCCGTGTTCCGGTGATTCCCCGTGAATTGCACCTAGCTTGTGTTGATCGAAGGATGCCGACTAGAGGGGGGTGAATAGGCAGTTTTTCAAATTTTACTTTTAATCTAGTGATTAACAACTTAAATTGCAATAACAATACTCAAATGATATGAATGTCAACACAAAGCAAGTTTTACAATTACTAAAGAGTTAAGAGCAACAATTCAATCTCTAAAAATATAAAGTAAGTAATAGAAGTAACCGAAGAGATCGAATTTTTCCCGAGGTCTCGGAAATTTGCCGATTTCCACTAATCCTCGTTGAAGCGCTCTTCACAAGAGCTTATGCTTCGATTCCACTAGGGGTAGCCCTTCTCCTCTCCGGATAGGCGAGCTCCGAGCCTTTACAATCAATCGCCGGGCCTCTCCGACACACACCGTCGATGGAGAGATCGCCGGACCTCCCGGGTCGTCTAGGTGACGGCAATCACCAAGAGTAACAAGCCTAACACCTTGCTTGATCAACCTCAAAGTTTGAAGAACAAATATGCAAATGCAAATGGCTTGATTTCAACTTCTCTCAACTAGCACTCAAAGATTTGCACAAGATTTGACTTCAGTTGCTAGAGAATGAGTGTGAGAGAGTTTGCAAGCTGTTACACAAGGGTTGAGAGATGAATTTCATGTGTGTACAGCTTCTACAAACAGTTCGGTTTATATACTCTCAGCAAAACGGTCGTTTTCAAGAAAATTGGGCGAAAGTTGTACTGGTCGAACATTGTCCGGTCAGTACAAAAAGGTTGACCGTTGCTCACGAGATTTTCAAGTGTCAGTAGCCGTTTGAGAATTTTTGTGAAGACTGGACAAATGGATTTGTCCGGACAAAACGTCCGGACAAATGTATATGTCTCTGTTAACACTCATGTTTAACAGCACATATACACGCCAGACAAATACGATTTGTCCAGACAAAACGTCCGGACAAATGTATATGTCTCTGTTGACACTTGGAAAATGTGATAACTTGCAAACCGTTGGTCTTTTGAGAAAAAGTTCAACATGAACTATCTTCGAATGATTGATCTCTAAGTGTTTCATGTAGAAAATTTTGTCAAAAACTCAACCGATTTTAATTTATGAAAATAAGTCATTTTAGGCCAAAACAAGATCTTTAGATCTTCAATTTTGTCAAAATTCTACATTTTAGCTCGAAATCCTTTCTTTTAACTTTCAAAACCTTTGAGAACATATTTGAAAGGTGTTTTTGAAGGTTTTGTGTTATTTTTTCATATTTTGAATATTTGAGCACTTTTTCACCTTTTTGATTTTAAAATGACCCTTTTAATAAAAGACATGCATATTTTGCATTTTTGTACATAATTTTGGGGTATACAAGTATTCAATGAGCTTGAAGTTGCTCCCCTTAATGTGTTATCCAAGTTTTGTTGAGAAAAGACAAAGAGGTGAACTTTTGGTCTTTTTCTTCAAAATAGGAAGTGATTGGCATAGATGCCTACATTGATTGAATATGTATATATGTATATATATATATATATATATATATATATATATATATATATATATATATATATATATATATATATAAGTAATAGTATATATGCTAGATACAATCATACTAAGAACCATTCCAAGACAAGCAAGAGATCAAATAACATTTGAAATGTCAATAACATTCAATTCATTTCTTAACTTGCTAAATCTTGACTCATCCAAGGGTTTAGTGAATAAGTCCGCTAATTGATTTTCGGTTGAAACATGACTAATCACTATAACCCTCTTTGATACATGATCCCTTAGAAAGTGATGTCTAATGTCAATATGCTTTGTTCGAGAGTGTTGAACCGGATTGTTAGCAATTTTAACGGCACTCTCATTATCACATAAAAGTGGAACACAATTGACTTTTATGTCATAATCTAATAAAGTTTGCTTCATCCATAGAAGTTGTGCACAACAACTACCGGCCGAAACATATTTCGCCTCGGCGGTTGAGAGTGCAACCGAATTTTGTTTCTTTGAAGTCCATGAGACTAATGATCTTCCTAGAAGTTGACATCCACCGGAAGTACTTTTTCTATCAATTTTACAACCAGCATAATCAGAATCCGAATATCCTAGGAGATCAAAGCTTGCATTCTTAGGGTACCAAAGGCCTATGTTTGGTGTATGTTTTAAGTATCTAAAGATTCTTTTTACTGCAGTTAAGTGACATTCTCTAGGAGTAGCTTGAAACCTAGCACACATGCATACACTAAACATAATATCCGGTCTAGAAGCAGTAAGATATAATAAACTACCAATCATAGAACGATATAATTTGAGTTCTACCGGTTTACCTCCCTCGTCCAAGTCTAAATGACCATTTGTAGTCATGGGAGTCTTGATTGGCTTTGCATCATCCATGCCGAATCTTTTGAGCAAATCCTTCACGTATTTGCTTTGACTCACGAATATACCTTCTTTGATTTGATTAATTTGAAGTCCGAGGAAAAAGCTCAATTCTCCTATCATAGGCATCTCAAATTCCTTGGACATGGTTTCACCAAAAGCTTGACAAAGAGATTCATTAGTGGAACCAAAAATTATATCATCGACATAGATTTGGCAAACAAAGAAGTCATCATTTATGATTTTGGTAAAGAGAGTTGTATCAATTTTTCTAACCTTAAAACTTTGTGAAATTAGGAAGTTTCGCAATCGTTCATATCAAACCCTAGGGGCTTGCTTAAGACCATAAAGGGCTTTTTAGAGTTTATAGACATGATTTGGATATTTTGGATGTTCAAAGCCCGGTGGTTGCTTTACAAATACAAGTTCCAAAATTTCACCATTTAAGAAGGCACTTTTAACATCCATTTGAAATAGTTTGATTTCAAAACATGATGCGAATGCAAGTAAGATACAAATGGCTTCTAGTCTAGCTACGGGAGCGAAAGTTTCATCAAAATGCATGCGTTTTTTAAGAATAACCTTGTGCTACCAATCTAGCTTTATTTCTTACAACTATGCCATTTTCATCTTGCTTATTCCGAAAAACCCATTTTGTACCAATTATATTGTGATCAAGAGGTTTTTCTACAAGTTCTCAAACATTGTTTCTAGTAAAGTTATTCAATTCATCATGCATGGCATTTACCCAATCCGGGTCCGCTAGTGCTTCATCAATGCATTTAGGCTCAATACTAGAAATGAAAGATGCATGTTCACAAAAAGATGCGATTCTAGAGCGAGTTTGAACACCTTTACCAACATCACCTATTATTTGGTTGACGGGATGATCCTTAGTGATCGTTTGATTAAGTCTTGGATTTTGCAATGCTTGATCTTCATTTTCCTTCATCTCCGGATCAAGATCAACTTGGGTAGTAGCCTCCAGAACCATAGAAGCTACTTCATTTTCTTGATCGGGTGACTTTGAATCTTCATCTTTAGGCTTGGTGTCCCCAATCGTCATGTTCTTCATAGCTTCTCGTAGTTCCTCATTTCCTACATTCTCAAAATCTTCATACTCTTCTTGAGAGCCATTAGATTCATCGAACTCAACATTACAAGTTTCCTCAATGCTTTCGGTTATGATGTTAAAAACACGATAAGCTTTGCTAGTTGATGAATATCCAACAAGAAAACCCTCATCAACACGTCTTTGAAATTTTTCAAGATGCATGCGTTTTTTAAGAATGTAACATTTGCAACCAAACACTCAAAAATATGAAATATTTGATTTTCTTCCAACAATTAGCTCGTAGGGAGTTTTGTTTAACAATGGATGAGTATAAAGCTGGTTTATGGCATAACAAGCAGTATTGACTGGCTCGGCCCAAAACCTAGTGGGGGTTTTATATTCATCCAACAAAGTTTGAGCCATTTCGATTAATGTTCGATTTTTCCTTTCCACAACACCGTTTTGTTGAGGAATATATGGTACGGAAAATTCGTGTTTAATTCTAGATTCATCACAAAGCTCAATAAAATCTGAATTTTGAAACTCTCCATCATGATCACTTCGAAGTTTCTTGATGGAGAATTCAAATTCATTTTCAACATGTTTTGCAAATCTTTTAAACACACTTGGAACATCGGACTTATGATTTAAGAAGAAAATCCAAGTAAATCGGGAGAAATCATCAACAATGACAAAGCAAGAATTACTACCACCAATACTTTGAGTTTCCGATGGACCAAACAAATCCATATGCAAAAGCTCAAGTGGTCTAGATGTTAACAAAACGTTTTTAGCGGGATGAGTACTAGCAACTTGTTTTCCTGCTTGACAAGCACTACAAAGTTTATTCTTTTCAAACTTTACATTTTTCATACCTAAGACCAAATCAATTTTTAAAAGTTTGTTTAATTGATGCATTCCAACATGAGCCAAACGACGATGCCAAAGCCATCCCAAAGAATTTTTTGGCAACCAAACAAGTTGAAATGCAAGAATCTTTTGAACCGAAATCCACCAAATACAAATCTCCATATCGGAAACCTTTGAAAATTAGAGATTTGTCTTCTAAGCTTTCAATGATAACGTCATTTGGTTCGAAAATGCATCTAAGACCCAAATCACAAATTTTTGCAACCGAAAGCAAATTGAAATTCAAGGATTCAACAAGTAATACATTTGAGATGGAAATGTTGTTTGTACAGATTGCAACTTTACCTAACCCAATTACCTTTCCTTTGCTATTATCACCAAATGTGATTTTATCAATGTCATTGCAACCATACTCAAATGAGGAGAAACGACTTCCATCACCGGTCATGTGTTGAGTGCACCTGCTATCAAGCACCCAATGGCTCCCACCGGTTTTGTAGTTCACCTAAAAGAAAGGTTAGACGCATTTAGGTACCCAAACTTGTTTGGGTCCTTGGAAGTTAGCAACAAGGGTCTTTGGAACCCAAATACTCTTTTTATGGTTATTTTGATAGGGTAAACCAACGAATTTAGCAATTATTTTTCCATACTTGATTTTCTTAAGCATGTAATGGGAGTGATACTCATTTTCTTTAGCTCTAGAAGTTGAGGGACAATTATTCGGTAAATGATCTACATTATGGCATTTGTGACAAAACATATTAGTAGCCTTAACAAAAGTCACTTTAGTACTCAACTTTTTTCTTTTGTTCGGTTCATATCCTAAACTTTCCTTCCTAAATGAACATCGTTGCTCACTAAGAAGTTTGTCTAAGATTTCTTTTCCTTTAAAACATTTTGCTAATCCTAGATTTAGTTTTTCCACTTGTGCCTTGAGTTCTAAATTTTCTAAAATCAAATTTGAGTTATTACCAACAATTTCATCACAAACATTTTCATGATTAATTTCTAAATCATCACAAGTGACTGATTTTGAATGAGAGACAATATGAGATGATTCATCTAGAATATCACAAGTAATTCCTATATCACTAGTTTGTTTAGAATCAATAATATCCTTAACTAGAAGTGCCACATGCGAGTCATTTAGTTCAGCATATAAATCGCTAAGTGTTGAATATTCCTTCTTAAGCATTTTATTCTCCTTAGTTAATCTACCTAGTGCCTCGTTTAGTTCCATAACCATATCAACAAGTTCCTCGTAAGAAGGTTCGGGATCCGATACCTTTGCATCATCACTTGCCATAAGACACAATGATGACTCATTTTTGAGCAAAGGGGCCTCTCCAATAGCAATTCCCGCCATCTTCTTGGAAGTTGATGGGACTTCATCATCCGAGTCGGATTCCTCCGATCCGGAGTACCATTCACCAATATAAGCTTGGCCTTTGCTCCTATTGTTGTAGAACTTCTTGAAGAGCTTCTTTTTACCTTTTGAGCCTTCACCGTCATCTTTCCTCTCATGTGATCTTTGATGATCACCCTTCTTATTTGGAAATCTTGAGGCAAAGTGTCCCTTCTCATTACACTCATAGCATGTAATGTTCTTGAATCCAGTCTTCTTGTGTGGTCCTCGCCTTTTGTCAAACTCAAACCCCTTTTTGTTGATTTTGTTTAGGAGCTTCCGGGTTTTTCTCATAAGAAGAGCTAGATCACCATCGGAGCTCTCATCCAAACTATCCTCCTTGACCTCCTCAACATTTTCTTTAAATACCAAGTTTTTCTTCTTTGATCTGGATGCTTCCACAATCCCTTTCTTCTCCTCTTTTTGCATTTCATGGGTAATAAGAGTACCCAAGAGCTCGGTAGGAGTTGTGGATGTGAGATCACCATTGATAAGCACTGTCACAATTGTATCAAAGCTCGATGGTAAAATCATAAGCATTTTACGCACAATATCAATATCTTCAAACTTTGTACCTAAACCTTTGAGATCATTGATTAATAGATTGAGTCGAGTATACATATCACTAACATTTTCAGATTCAAGCATGAAGACGGAGTTGTATTCTCTAGTTAATTTAATTAGCTTAGCTTCTTTGACCTTAGATGTGCCTTCATGAATTACTTCTAAGGTTTTCCACATTTCATAAGATGTGTCAAGATTACTAATGCGGTTGAACTCACTTAAGTCAAGACCATTAAATATGGCATTTTTTGCTTGAGCATTTGCTTGGAGGTTTTTTGCTTCTAGAGGTGTGAGATTCTCTAAATCAATGGGAGCTCTAAAACCGTCTCTAGTGACCCTCCAAACATTAAGACTAATGGATTCTAGGTAAACCACCATCCTAATTTTCCAATAGCAATAATTATCACCCTTGAAGAAGGGGACCTTTCCATTATAGTTTTCTTTGATCGACGACATCCTCTCTCTAGACGGTTAAGACTAAAATGAGAGACCTAGTGCTCTGATACCACGTGTTGATCAAAGGATGCCGACTAGAGGGGGGGTGAATAGGCAGTTTTTCAAATTTTACTTTTAATCTAGTGATTAACAACCTAAATTGCAATAACAATACTCAAATGATATGAATGTCAACACAAAGCAAGTTTTGCAATTACTAAAGAGTTAAGAGCAACAATTCAATCTCTAGAAATATAAAGCAAGTAATAGAAGTAACCGAAGAGATTGAATTTTTCCCGAGGTCTCAGAAATTTGCCGATTTCCACTAATCCTCGTTGAAGCGCTCTTCACAAGAGCTTATGCTTCGATTCCACTAGGGGTAGCCCTTCTCTCCGGATAGGCGAGCTCCGAGCCTTTACAATCAATCGTCGGGCCTCTCCGACACACACCGTCGATGGAGAGATCGCCGGACCTCCCGGGTCATCTAGGTGACGGCAATCACCAAGAGTAACAAGCCTAGCACCTTGCTTGATCAACCTCAAAGCTTGAAGAACAAATATGCAAATGCAAATGGCTTGATTTCAACTTCTCTCAACTAACACTCAAAGATTTGCATAAGATTTGACTTCAATTGCTAGAGAATGAGTGTGAGAGAGTTTGCAAGCTATTACACAAGGGTTGAGAGATGAATTTCATGTGTGTACAGCTTCTACAAACAGTAGGTTTTATATACTATCAGCAAAACGGTCGTTTTCAAGAAAATTGGCCGAAAGTTGTACTGGCCGGACATTGTCCGGTCACTTCGGACAGTGTCCGGTCAGTACAAAAAAGTTGACCGTTGCTCACGAGATTTTCAAGTGTCAGTAGCCGTTTGAGAATTTTTGTGAAGGCCGGACAAATGGATTTGTCCGGACAAATGTATATGTCTCTGTTGACACTTGATTTAAAACAACACATCAAATGTATAGGCCGGACATATGTGATTTGTCCGGACAAAATGTCCGGACAAATACATATGTCTCTGTTAACAGATGTATATTCAGCTTATCAGAAAATGTATTGGCAGGACATTGTCTGGTCACTTCGGACAATGTCCGGTGTGTTTCAGACAAATGCTTCCAGACAAATACATTTGTCTCAATTAAACTTGCCGTGAGAATTGTATTGGCCGGACATTGTCCGGTTACTTCGGACAGTGTCCGGCCTGTATCGGACAGATGCATCGGATAAGTTAATTTGTCTTTGGTTAACGTTTTGCAATTTTCAGAAGATATTTGTATTGGCCGGACATTGTCCGGTCACTTCAGACATTGTCCGGCCAGTACAAAACGAAAGCAGAATTGCTGAATTTTACTCAATTTCAATTTGAGGCTAAATGCATTTGCAAATAAGTTTCTAAAGACCTCAAGGTTGATCAAGAGACTTGTGCTAAGACCCCTCTTAATAGTACGACCATCTAACCTAGAAATTTTCAAAAAATAAAAACGCTAGGTTTAGATACTTGTACTTTTGTCGGGGTTTTCGTCATTTTTGCTTCATGGAGTCTTGATAATCTTGATTTGCACTTTCTTGATGCTTTCTCCTCTGATTAACCTGAGTCTCACACACATAGGTTAGTCGCATATTTCACGGATGTCATTAATCACCAAAACCCTAATTAGGGCTCAAGATTCAACAGCTTGTACTTCTATGCCATCATACGTAGTTGTGTGCATTAGTATTCAAGTTTGTGGACTAACAATTGTCTTGGATAGCAAGCCACGATTGGCTTCCTCATCATTGGGTTACAATTTCCCAAGTTATCAATTGATCCTACGCCGTCAAGGTTGGGAAAAACTGACGTATTAACTCTTTATGGACTAGTGCCTATCAGACAAAGTGGTGTTTGAGTGTGTGTGTTGTTCTGTGTTAGTGTGTGCATGTGTTTATGTGTGTGGGCTGGGCCATGTCTGTGTGGTGAGACTGTGTGTGTGTTGGGCAGGGTGGGCTAGCGCAATAAAACAGAAAAAGTTTTAATAAATTTTTTTTGTTTTAACTTTTACTTATTCTATATTGTAGTTCATTTACTGAATTAATTTCATAAACTAGCAAAATACTAGACTCTATTTTTATTTTTATTTTTATTTTATATTTCCTGAATGTTAAGTGTTTATTTCAATTTGTTTTAACCAGTAAATAAAATTATTTCATTGGAAACCTGACTTTATGAAGTGAATTTTAAAATAAAATAAAAAACAGTAAATTTTCTTTTTATCTATATCAATCCAAAAATATAAACCCTAATATAGGTTCTTTTATATATATTTATATATAAAAATTTATTATTTAATTAATTCAAATTAAAGTTTACAAGCACCAAATCAAAAATTTAACTTATTTAACTATCTTACTAAATTCACTATATTTTCTTCACGGATTTATTTAAAGCAAGCACAAAACTGCTTTAATTTGTTGCAAGTTCTAAACTAAAAAGATATACTCTTTAATTGAGTTACACTAGCTCAAAATATATATTTTCAAAGGTATGTATCTCAATTTGATAAATTTAAGAAAACTAAAATAATTGGAGTAACCCTAAATACAAACAAGGTATTTTCCAACTCAACTTGGAATCTAGTTGACTTTTGCGCAACCCAAATAATTTAATGTCAATGACTATAATACTATTCTTAAAGAATTAAAACTTATATATGTTTATATATGCAGATTTTTACAATTTGTAATTTAATTTCTTTTAACTTGGAGTACCGATTTGTCATTTAGCTGTATTCGATGAGGGGCAGGAAAACGAGAACATAGATGCATTCATCCTTGCATTTCTATTGTCTGATACACCAATATTCTTCTATCAATATACTTATATAATTGTATTTTCTCAAGAACTAATAGTGGCGAGGAGATTCGGAGTGAATTGCCGAACTTCTTTTCTGACTTTAGTTCTTTAGGCAAGTTTTCTCTGTTTGACCATATTGATCATACTTGTTGATTTTATTTACTAAAAAGTAATTCTTATCTAAATTAAAGCTATAATACTGCATCAAAATAAATAGTTTATGAAATAATCCGAAGTACAAAAAAAGAGTTTTGTCATTTGGTTAGTACAATAGGATATAGTATATGAAGAAAGTTGGCCAATAATAGTGGAAGTCACAGAGCATAAGATATTGAAATCAAATGACTTCCCTATCTATACTGCGGATGGGAATCAGTAGGGATTGTAACCAATTGTCTCTTTCATCTAGCGACATAACACCCGTATCAACCACAGACCTAGTATGGGACGGACCTAGTTTAGTGTCTTATCTGAAACTAAGGACATCTTCACACGGGAACGTACTATATATTTATTAAGCACCATGGGTCTCTCTCAATAACCTAAGGGGCATCATGAAACACACAAAATAATCCATATGGGTTCCACGGGTCGCCTACAAAGTACTTAGGAGCTATAGGCTCAAACTAGTGGAGTGGAGGTGCTTAGCAGATATATTTTAGAAAACCTTTGTGCTCTTGATTTGGTCTCACATTAAAGGAAATGCGAAGTACTGCTGACGAGCACCGACATGTAAATCAAGAGTTTTTGTGGGTAAAGTGGCACACCTCTGCAAGGTAGAATATGAATATTCACTCCTTATTCCCAGGTCAGGAACTATGTCATGGCAAGAAAGGAGGTCTACAGGTGGCCTCAACCCTGTGGTATAAAGTGTTCAGTAGAACTTTTCTTAATAATTAATTGATGATTATTTTGCAACAAAGGCTTTATTGGAAAAGAATCTCATACTCCTTGGTTTATTTATGGTCTAAATATTATTGAATTTAGCTAAGATAGAGCATTTTGCATATTTTATTGTTATTTTACTTGCTGAGTACTTTTGTACTCATCCTTACTATTTAAAATCCTTGTTTAGACTTAGATCCCTCGGCTGGCGATGATGTTGTCGAAGAAGACACTGGAGAAGCAAAGATGATTCAAGACCCTGAAGACTCAAAGGTTGATGTCTACAATTACAACCCTACCTACTTCAGTGTCGGAGATGAGGACTTCTAAAGTTGCCACAAGACCTATCATATTTTGCTAATTTAATGTATATTTTTTTAAAACTGTGATATATATTTTGTTATCTATGAATTTGTGTTGTTTGTCATGAAAAACCTTGGTGTTGTAATCCTCTTTAAATTTAATCCATGTTTCTATTGTGCTAGTCTAAGCTGGATGTTGCTCGAGAAAACTCGCTTCTGTCGGGTAATGTTTACAGACTAGTCATGCTACTATGTGGATGGAATTCCAGGTTGTTGCAAAAACCCTCAAAGAAATTCATGAGGGGATAACAAAGATCAAGGAGACAAAATTGCTCGTGGTTGAGCAAAAAAGTAGGAGACGTTATCTATGTCTCCAATCGAGTCCGTGGGTATGTATACTCGGTTGAATAATATAGTGAATGAACTCAAAGACCTTAGAATTGTGATTATTAACATTGAGCTTGTAAGGAAAATGCTTAGGGTCCTTCCGGACAGTTTTGACACTCTTGTGATGGTTCTCACCAACTCGGGTTTGTCCTCAACTACACCAACCGATCTCTATGGGAACGTCATCACCCATGAGATGCACAAGAAGGGCAAGCAAAGCATCATGGAGATCTCGCACTACTTGTGAGGAATACCTGGAAGTTGCTCCACAAGCTCAACAGGAAGGGCATCAACCTTGACACAAAGCAAACGAGTTTCAAGCCACAAAACTTCAAGAACATAACTTGCTTTGAGTGTCATGAGAAGGGACACATTGCCTCCCGATGTCAGAGCAAGAAAGGCAAATAGGATAAGAAGAAAGATCCCAAGAACAAGAAGATGCACTTCAAAAAGCTATAGAACAAGGATGGAAAGGAAAAGCATGTTTCGGTGAATGATTGTAAGCTCTGACTCCTACTCCAACCTTAACAAGGGTGGTTGTTCCAAGGGAATGGCCAGAGTAGCAATTGCCAAGCCATCATCCTTGCTTGATTCATCTCTTTGCCTCATGGCAAGTAGAGATGCTAAGGTACTTCTCTTGATGATTCATACAATGATCTTGTTGAAATGGTTGAGGAGTTGCATGAAGCACTTAACAAGGCCAAGAAGAAATATAAAATACTTAAGAAGGAACACTCCTCCTTAAAATTTTATATATTGAGTTGAAGGACTCTCATGAGGTCCTACTTGTCAAAGACTTTGCAAACTCCTCTACCAAAGTTGACAGAGGCATTCCTTGTGACATTCTTGATGATACGACTTGTGTTGTTCCTACCTCATACTTAGTATCTAAGATTGACATGTTCACTAGTTGTGATGATTTGTTTGACTTTCCATGTTCATCTCTTGTATCATTTGGCACTAATGATTCAAATGAGAATATGTCATCAATTTTTCATGAAAACACTGAGCTTAAGGCCCAAATAAAGAAGCTAAGAAAAGACTTAGAAAATTTTTACAAAGGGAACACTACACTTGACTGCCTTCTAAGTGAGCAAAGGTGCTCATTTAGAAAGGAATGCCTTAGGTACTTCCCTAAAATGGGGAAGAAATCAAACAATAAGACCGTTTTGTTAAAGCATGTAACAAGTTTTGTCATGGATGTCATGATATAGGTCACTCACCGGATGCATGTCCATTGATGTCTATACCACACAACCTTAACTCTTGTTATATGCTCAAAAGGTTTAGAAAGGGAAAACTAATTGTTAAGTTCGTTGGTTTATCACGCCTGAAGAGGCGAGCACAGTGTGAGTAATAACCATAAGCAAATGGTTGAATGTTGAGCACTTGAGTGTCGAAATCCACGAGGAACAAGCGTATTAGTCTTTTAGACTAACAGATTACTAATTAAGTCTGAACGATTTGGGGGGTTGTTTTTCTACCACTAAATCTACTACTAAGGCTATCAATATAGGGTTTAAAGCAGTAAAGAGCAAGTATGAAAATTAGGTTTTAAGGAACAGAAAGAAAAACCTTGGGTTTCAGAAATTCCATAACCATCAGGTGTAATTTTATCTAAGGTCTGAGAATTGCAAGTTAGTTTCAATTGTTCTCTAAGACAGATTAAGTTGCCAGTACGGTCGCTGGTACAATAGTCAGAAGATCGCTTCCATGGCTAAATTTGGTGAGAGCCTCTCTCCTGTTCAGGATCCTGCGTCAAGATGTTAAGGACTCAAGAACTCCCTTAAATTCTTGCTAAGGCTCAACTGTTATGTCTGCTGCTGAAACGAGAATTTAAGGTTTAGACGAACAAAACATAAGGAACTAACTGCAAAACTTAAGATCGAGATTGAGGAGAAATTACGCCTTCTAGATTAGATCATCCCTAACCCTAGAAGTGAATTACTCGCAAAAAGCGATGAAAATGCAGAAATAATAAGAAGTAAATGAAAACTTACTTGATTGTTTCAAAATTAAGTCTGCCGTCCTTGTTAGCTTACAAACGCAGGAACAATAGAGAAGGGGGCTCTACTAACTAACACCCTAAAATGTATCTAAAAAGCATATCTAGCCTCTAAAAGGCATATAAAAAGACATACTAATTGAGACAAAATCTTCTATATTTATGATACAATGGGTTAACGTGACCAAATATAACTCTTTGATGTGCATGCGATGGAATCCAACTTCAAACGGCAAGAGAAACAAACAAAATCCATAAAATTCGACCAAAATATCTTTGGAAACCGAGCCGAGCATGACCTGTGGCATGGGCCGTGCTCCAGGGCAAGCACGGGTTGTGCCCACGATAGTGCTGGGCTCGGTCAAATAACAACCAGGCGACCAGGCGTGTTTGATCGGGACTTGTTCGACCAGGAGTATTCGTGTTCGATTATGGCTCTTTCTCACCCAATTGTGTTCGACCATGGTTCTTTATGGTCTAAGTGTGTTTGACCAGGTGATTTCTCCCATGGAATATTCGATCAAGGTTCCATTTTGTCCAGTTTTGGTGTCCTTTGTCAAAATTGATCCAAATGAATTCGAAGCATTCTCAAATTTTGTAGGTGTGATCCCTAGAATAATGCAAACACAACTGTAAAAGTGGATTGTAAAAATGATATAAAAATATGCATAAAATGTCATATCAATGAGTTTTCAGCATGTTTTTAGCACGTTTTCATTAGCAAACTTAGGGTAAAAGTACCACCAATTTAGCACTCATCAAATTCCCCCAAGCTAGCATTTGGTTTGTCCTCAAGCAAAGGATGTGAATTAATTTTCCAAAAATTGGAATGCCTCGGTTAATCAGATTTTTAATAAACAACTTTCGGTAATTCACATCACATCTATGCATATGAAACAATTGATCTAAAAAATTTAAACCCTCCAAATGCAAATATTCGGCTTATCAAATCTCAACCTTAGAAAAGAGAGAACTTAATCGACTAAATAACTTTAACAACTTCTTTCACATAAGGTTTAGACCAAAAAATAGCTAAAGAAAACAATCATTTTTGATTTTTTATTTTCTTCTTCAACTTTTTTGTGCTCTTGGCCAGAATGTTTTAAACTGGATCATTCTGTCGTTGCTAGAGGAGACACATCTGAAGACGCTTACTTGAGTGTACTTACAGATAGGAAACTTTGTCAGTTTCTTGAGCCCATGTAAGCAATCTCATTGTTCCGTATACCTTCTCTTCACTAGTTGGTCGACGATTCATCATTGACTCCCCCAGAGGGTCGCATATACGTTACAAGAGACTAGACAAAGCCACATCTTAAGCAACCATTTTATTATAAATTTGTAACAAAGAAAATTTTTGTGTGCATAAGTTAAGTCTTCCCTTCCCTAGCTGGTCGACGATTCATCACCGCCTCTCCCTAGTGGGTCAATTATACTTCACTGTTAGACATTTTTTATTTTAAAGAGAAGGGCAATTAGCAATCTAAACATAAAAAGTGACATAAGAGAGTTAATTTTAGATAATAGTTTATTAAAAACCTTAAATTTGGAAGAAGTCAATAATGATCTAAAAGGCAAGCACAATCTTTAATGGTTAAGACAAAAACTGAACATAGGCATTTGAAAATTTTAAAGAGAGCTAAGTTCAATAGATCATATGAAAAGATGTGATAGAATGATCATCTAATTGATTAAAAATCATCTTCAAAACTAGGAATTCCAAGTTGCTATATTTTTTAATTTTTCAGTTTATGATGGCAAGAGGGTGGAATGATGTCAAACGGTAAAGTGACTGTAACATCCCAGATTTTGCTATTCTTTTAATCTATCAGTCAATGCATCTTTTATTGAATCCCTTGGATATCTCGACCACACCTCGGATCAATCTTGGAAAGATTCTCCAAAATCTCTAATTTAAAATTCTATAAATTTCTCTAGATTAAATTCCAGCTCAAAATCACAAACTCTTTTCCACTTGAATATTCCACTTGTTAGATTGCTCCTATTCAAATTGTCTTAAACCAATATTTCTATTGGAAATAATCAAGACTTGGTTGGTGGTCGAGCTATATGATCAAGATTGGCTCACTGGTCGAACTGTGTCATTGGTTGAACCAACTCACTGGCAAATCGAGTCACTGATCGAAAGCAAGTCACTAGTCGAACCGAGTACCAATCAAATCAAAAAGAAAACACACGGTATCTCTTTGTCCCAGTTCGAGTGGTTGTGTGAAATCTTTGTCTCTTTCTAGCTTTGAGTGTTTGATCTAGTTTTTCCAGTGTTCAGTCAAAAAAGCAGTACACCAATCCACAAACCAGCCATGTTTTGGTGTTTTGATCAAAATGAAACCCAATCAGGAAGCCCCAAAATAGCAAACACCATTTCTAACCAATGCATGTTGGCTTGATCTGTTTGAGACCTAGTCTTGGTTTTCGCACTAGGCTCGCCCAGATTCTAATATGAGGAATAACGGGATCTTACTCGGAAATACCGAAACCCAAAGTAATTGCACAACTCTTTATTTCAAAGAGGGCTTTACACGTCGAATGTTAGACACACTTGTCTACGTCGAATGAACTATAAGTGTCTAAAACTCAAATAAGTTCTATGACTCTTCGATTGAATTCGATGATCTAAACTAGACCTATTACAAGGTATTTATAGTCCAATCGTATGAGTACGTATCAGACTTAATAACCTAAACGTATTAGACTCATATAACTAATCCTAAACAGATAAGCTTAGTTATACACATTCGGATCGGATTACAATTCCGAACATGGAACGAATTCCTTTTCCTGGTCGCGAACCAATCCAGGGTCGTGAAACCTTTCCGAACACGGTTAAGGTCGCAAAGCGGTATGCAATCAGGACTTGGTCGCGAATCCATATGCGATCAGGACTTGGAGATCCTCCCGGATCATGACTCCCTTGTTGAGAAGGAGCCAACCCCCGTTGCGACCTCTCGATCAAACTGGAGATGTGGAAATTGGGCTTGTCCATCTTCTTTTGTGTACCATTTTGCCGCACGTGCTCGTTGATCTTTCCGACCGATTCGAAAAGTCTCCTTTGTGCCACTGCGGGTGGTAGTCACCTTCCTCTCCAGAACCACATCTTCACGTAAAGGTTCGCCTCGTTGATAGACCAAGTCTTCAACAGATGCTACTATGGTATCTGTCTCATCATCCAACATTGAAGGCTCGAAGACTTTGAATCCTTCCCAAGGTCGCAAACCTTTCCAATGTCGCAAACCTTTTCGTGGTCGCAAATCCGTTGCGAACGCGACCTAAGATCCTCCCGGATCATGACTCCCCTGTTGAAAAGGAGTCAACACCCATTGGTGACCAACCGTGATGACGTAGAGAACGACTGGGACTTTTGGAACGAACACACGATGAGCAATGCTACAATCGTCGGATTGAATGTATGGATAAGCGCTCATGGAGCTTAGCACCTCCGTCATGGATTGTGGCCTTGGCCACTCGCGGATAACCTTCCCCTTGTCGAGGTTAATACTATCACCGATCCCAAAGCTAGGATTGCGAATTTTGAATAGTGGCACCGTAGAGACAAGTTGCATGTCGTTTTCAACTAGTCGTTGTGGTAATCGACGATATACCTCTGCGAACAGCACGTTGTTTTCTGCAGGCAAGCTCGCCAAACAACCATCATTTTCCATACTCGATGTATCACAATCCCCTTGGCTAACTGGACGCATCACGCTCAGCACACACTTTGAGCATGCATTGACAATCCGTGTTGCCTGATTTGCTGTCAACAAGTCCTTGGTGTCGACGTGGTCGTTTTTGCTGATGATAAATTTCGTCCCATCCTTTGTGAGGTCGTAGTCTTGAGCTCTTCGGTGGTAATGGGCGTCACGATCGTACAAGAACGGACTTCCAAAAATCACTTGGCAAATATCGATGGGGATGACATCGCATTGAACCTCGTTGATGTAACGAGCAGATATTGCAAACTTTAGAGTACATTGACTCTTGATCTGCTGATTCACGTCAGAAGTGAACCATCCCAGAGGATACGGTCGAGGATGTTGAGTCGTCTGCAAACCAAGTCGTCGAACCAGCCCGGAGGAGACCAAATTCTTTTGGCTTCCGGGGTCGAAGATGGCTGCGACCACCTCGTGCTTCACCTGTATGTTAACAGTGAACAATTCCTCTGTCGGGTTGTGGTCAATTGATGAACCCGAACCTTTCTCCTTCGGCATTGCCATTAGAGACAAGGTCGTGTCCGCCTTTTCAACCGAATCCAACTGGATAATTTCCTCTGCGAGCGGAATAGAAGTAACCATAGCTGTTCGTGTGCTTGGTTCATCCCTCCTTTTTCTTTCTGGTCGCAGTTCAGGATGAAGTTTATAACATTTCTCTTTTGTGTGCCCAGCAACATGACAATGCTCACAAGTGTTACCCGTATCGTGGGTACCCTCTCCGGAGTTTGTCATGGTTGAAATCTCCCTCAAGTTCTTATCGTTGCGGGTCTTATTCTTCTTCTCAATCGCCAAAGCAGTCGTACTCGCGGTCGAGATGTCTTGAACTCTGAACAGACTTAGCTCAGTACTGATCGATTTCTGAAGTCCAGATGTGTACTTCCGAAATACCGGAGGATCGGACAGTGAGATGCCGATGACCATTGCTTGTCGCCGAAACTCCGTCGTATAGTCTTGGATAGTCTGGTCGCGCCGTTGATATAATCTGTGCCAACGTTCCCATCTCTCCTCAAGGTAACCCATTGGATAGAATTCTTGTCACAGAAGTCGTTTGAATTGACCCCAAGCAAGATCGTCAGCTTCACCACTGGTGACAAGGGCCTTCCACCATGTCTTGGCGTGGTCCTTCATCTTCAAAGGTGCAAATTTGACCTTTTGAGCGCTACTGAACCCTTTAAGGTCAAAGTAGATCTCAAGTTGGTCGATCCAAGAATCCAGCTTCTCGGCATTGATCACCCCATCATATATGGGTATATCAATCTTAGCGTCGACTTTAAAAGATCCGACAGCTAAGGAGGTGTTGGCGAGGTCGTCGGTCTTGTGGTCGCCTTCGTCTTCATCTTCGTCTGCCCTACGCAAGTCTTCACCAGTCTTCTCACCCATAACCTTCCCTACTTCAGGAGGTACAATCATGGCCTGCTGCTTAATCCAAGCAAGCACGGTTTCCATGTCGGTGGAGAGCTTAGCCACTTTTTTGGCTAGGTTAGCTTGAACGGAGGTATCATCAGACATTGTCGGAGACGCGGCAGTAGGAACCGTTAATTGATCGCCTGGAATTTCGCCGGAAGTTTTGTAACCCTGGCGAGTCTTCACCATCCACAGGATAGGAAAGTCGCTCTGATACCAACTTGATCCGTTTGAGACCTAGTCTTGGTTTTTGCACAAGACTCGCCCAGATTCTAATATGCAAAATAACGGGATCTTACTCGGAAATACCGAAACCCAAAGTAATTGTACAACTCTTTATTTCAAAGAGGGCTTTACACGTCGAATGTTAGACACACTTGTCTACGTCGAATGAACTATAAGTGTCTAAAACTCAAATAAGTTCTATGACTCTTCGATTGAATTCGATGATCTAAACTAGACTTATTACAAGGTATTTATAGTCCAATCGTATGAGTACGTATCAGACTTAATAACCTAAACGTATTAGACTCATATAACTAATCCTAAACAGATAAGCTTAGTTATACACATTCGGATCGGATTACAATTCCGAACATGGAACGAATTCCTTTTCCTGGTCGCGAACCAATCTAGGGTCGCGAAACCTTTCCGAACACGGTTAAGGTCGCAAAGCCGTATGCGATCAGGACTTGGAGATCCTCCCGGATCATGGCTGTGGGAGAAAGAAGTGACCATTAAAAAACAAGAGTGTTGAACTTCCTCCTATCACATGACCGTGCGAGCCCCCCAACCAGCGATAAGCTGAACCCCACTCAAGAGCAAGCAAAATCTCTGCACTTGACATTGCTTGATCCTTTTTATCTTATTCCCTTGTCCAGTATCTAGTGACAGTCTATAAGAGTCCGTCACATAGCCTTTCTTCTTTCTTCATTCTTGCCTGTTCAATCTTTGTTTCTTGCCAAAGTCCTAAGAAGGTATGATACTTGATAGATTTTACTTATGAGTTCATTTTTCTTGATCAACCTTAAGAGAAATCATTCATACATCTATCCTTCATCTGTTCTTGTACAGAAATCTCACCAAAAACCTCCAAGGATCATAGTGTTTCCAAGTCTTCTTCTTCAACCGCGATGAGTATCACTCTGTTTTCGGTTCTTGAGCAGCTCCCCTTTAAATTTCAAATTCGTGCTCGTTACTACACCATTTTCTCTGATTCCTATTGTTGTGTGTTCGCAACTCTCTTAGATTCATTTTGGGCATCTTTAATCGGTATTTTGATCTGTAGAACTCCGGCAATCAACAAAATAGTACAGCCAAGCTACTTTTCTATTTTTACAATATCAGACCCCTTAGATGGACTCAAAACTGTTCAAACCTGTTGAAAGAATTGTAGATCAACTAATTTCCTACAAATTTTCTGTTATTGACTTTTTGATATAAGCACTGTATCATCCCAATTTTATGTTTTTATGAATTTCAGTCATTATTGTTAAGCCAATCCTCAATTAATCCCCTATTTGTGCTCGATCTCACCAAATTCAAGTCCTACGGAGTCGATTCTAACCAACCCGAGCCCAAACTTAGCCAAACCAGGCACTTGTAGCTAAGCTCAGAGTATTTTCTCCCTCCCAGAATCATCTTCAACCAGAATGCCTCACATGCATGCATATTTATACTTTTACATGTAATTTTCTACGATAAAGTAATTTCTATATGCTTATGTGTTCTATTATTGATTGTGTGCGAGAGTAGAACTAGGAATGGAAGGAGCAGAAGAAGTGTTCGAAGACCCCTTAGTGCAATTAGACCCGTTTTACAAGGCAAGTCTCTTTCTTATTGATCATGTCTCTCCCAGTATTTTAAGTAAATTAGGTTATTTATTGTTTTCAATATATGCATGCCTTACTTTTCAAATGCTATGTTGGATGAATATGAGTAGATATGACCTAACTTATTGGAAGACCCTTCATGTTCATATATCCTATGAGCTCATTTGTCGCCCTAGGATGTTGTGCTTAAGTTATGCTTATGCTTGAATATATGTGCTAAATGTTAAATGGTCATCTATATGAAAAGTGTGTTTAAAACCTTGTTTATAAAAGTGTGAGTTAGAATTGATAGTGAGGATGGGTTGTGTGGTTGGTGCAGTGTGTGCAATGGGAATGTGGTTTGCTCCTTACTAATAGTTCATAAGGACGAGACCCTTGTGTTGTACTTCTAAGTGGCATGAACAACGTACCAACCATTTGCCTGGTATGGGATGGGCGTAGCAAAGTAGTTCTCTAGGCATTAGCTTTTCCCTGCAATGGTTGTCAGTCTGGTTGCTCGAGGGAAACTGGTGGGCCACAGAAGGCCGTGAGTTGTGAGTGTGAGTGAGTGAATCAAGAGTTCGGAAGGAAGGCGCCCCAGACCTCGATACCAAGTCGTGTGCGACTGGATCCACAGGCCATGAGTCTCGCAGGGCCATGGACCAAGGCTAGGTAGATTTGGCTATGGGGTGCGCTCCACAACAGTAATATGGATTGAGTCGTCTATTTACCGAGCAGGGAATTGTTAATGCTAGGATTATGAACTATCGTGTGATATCAGCCTTGTCGCATGTATAAAAATCGCATGAAGAGGTACCGACATGAAAGCTGGGTGATCAAGTGGATTAAAGTGGTACACCTTTGCAAAGTTACAAGAAGTATTGGATACTCTGAGCTCCCAGGTTTTGGAGTCTGCGCGCGGTGGATTCTATCCACATCGATGCAGCACTAGTATGACTTGGAAGATTTTTGTAATATTGGATAAAAGTGGTGACTCATGGAAGACCGCCACACATAACATTTTCTAAAATCTAGTTTAGGATTTTAAAGCTCGCTTTTGAAATTAAAACCTTTCCTTAGAACTTTAGAGTGAAAATCTATTCTATTCTTACCTATAAACCAAAGAACCTATTTCTTGGAGTTCCTCATCATTTATATAATCAGATTCATTAATTGAGACTTGTTGAGCACCGTGAGGACAATGTGCTCACCCTTAGTTTTACACATAATATTTAGTGGAAAGACTTGTTGATCCTGACTCCTATGGCTTTGAACTCATTGAAGAAGAAGGAACCGTTCTCGACGATCCAGCTTACTAGAGGGTCATTTGCCTAGTGGAGCCCGATGTAGCAGGAGCCCATGCTGTACCGCTGTTATTGAAGATGATGAAGATGTTGAAGACTGTCGTAGTTGTTTTTTATCACTTTGTGCGTTCTGTTCTTTTGTACCGACCTTCGTGTCGATGAAACTTCTTACTTTGTATCAACTCTAAATTGCGCCATTCTTGACGCTATGGTATTGTAATATTGGTCCTTGTGACCTTGTAGTTGTTTTAATTACTTGTGTTGCAGTATAGTGTGTTGTGTTGTAAGCTTGTGGTGTATCATTCTGTGTGCAACCTAACCTAGGCAGTTGCTGACGGATTCCTCATATGAAAGTCCCAACAATGACTACCCCCAAGCTACATTAGACATTGTCCTCAATATTTGGAGAGAGATACAAATTACCATTTGTGGTAGTGGTGTCTGGAGGTTGATGTTGTGGAAGATGATGTGTGAAAGAGGGTGCTGTGGTCTACATAGGTCCGATTGTTAATTCCAAGGCGTCGCAAGTTAAAACCTGAAAGAAAAACAAAAAGAAAAAAAGAAAAGAAAAACAAAAATAAAAACTTATGTACCTTGGATATCACTTGTTGGAGGGTGGTGGAGGTGGTTGGTGGAAATATGGTGATGGATAGGGTTGTGGAGGAATGCAGGGAGTGTGAATATGTACCCCATGGTTGGTAGATGCACCTGGATATGTGTCATCTGGGAGGATGTGGCCTGCGTATACATAATAGTCAGAGAGGTGGTCTACATGACCGGTGAAATGGTCCATCCTTAAATCCATTGTAGCCCTGTAATATGAAAATTCCGACCTAACATTGGAGAAACTAGTGCACAAGGACTCTATGGAAGCATGCAGAGTAGCAATATCATATGCCACCGATTGGTCAGATTCGGTGGCTTGTGAGGAACTAGGACCATATGAGCTAGACGGGAGCAATTTCTAGCTTCGCTCATTAAATATGCTTTTCTGAGGAATATTGGGAAAAAGGATGGAGGGAAGTCCATTAATAAATCAATGGAATGAATCCGCTTCCCTCCTGAAAAATCCCATTGTGAGCAATGAAGGTAGGTCAAGGGTAGCTGCGGGCAAAAATTCCTAATGTTCACTAGCACTAAACCTTATAGAGGATGCTATGTGAGTGATCAGCCAACTAAGACTATGGGTATGACTTTGCGTAAATCCTTGCCGATTAGTTCAAGGCGACGGGCAAAATAGGCAGCGGATGAGAGTTGAATTTTACCTATCATAACTCAAAGAAATTCCACCTCAATTTCTAAGACTTTTTCATGATTACTATTGCGGCCCAAAATTGTCCTGATCATGAAATGCTGCAAGTAGGGAAAGGGGGGATTGCAAATTGCGGCTGCTTTTGATTTATAGGGTTGAAATAGGTGTTTCCCTTCCCCGATTATTGCACTCCAAATTTTTCCGGGGGTGCAAATTAGAGAACCATGAAAAGTTCTCTCGGGTTTTAACCCTAAAAGATTGACAAATTCATCTATTGTAAAATCATAATCGTCATTGCCAAACCTAAATCTCATGCCCTTGGTTTTGGCCGAGAGGAACGCGTCGGGTATTTTGTTCAAAGGAGGCTAGAATTTCCCAAACAACTTTATGAAAAGTTGGAATCGGTACCCCAACAAGCGTATCCCAACCCACAATGAATGAGGCGGAGCACATCATCCTCAATCCCTAGAGACCTAATGGTATGAGCAGCTAGAAATTTAATTGGCCATAAGGGTTTGTTTTTCAAATGCATAAATCGAGTAAGATGATCATGATTAGTGAAATGGATGTGCGGAAAGTCACGATCTAAGAAGATTTGTGGAGACATACCTCTTTGGTACTTTGTTGTTTTTTTTGATGTTGCGTCGGGGCGTTGTCATTGGTGTAGAAACTTTAGATCTGGAGGTGATGTGGTGTGAGGAGTCGGAATTTCGCAATCGGATCAAAGTGTTGATGGTTGGATGGAGAGATCTAGGGATGATTTTGTGGTGGTTTTGAAGAAGTTTGGAGATCGATGATGGAGTTTGGGCTGTTTGGGAGGTTTGGAGATGATGTGTTCCTTTATATATGGTGCAAGGTAGGAGTTGTAGGTGTATGGGACAAGGAAAAGGAAAAAAATACAAGTTTTGACTCAAAACATTGAAAATAGAGAGGAAACTGAGCCCAGCATGACCATGGGCACAGGTTGTGCCACGGGTCGTGCTGGCTCTCTATTGTAAATCCTATTTGAGCAACTGATCGAACAGAGCCCGGAACGACCACGAGCACGGGTCGTGCTTGACCAGGGCACGGGTCGTGCCACTGGTTGTGATTGGCTCTATTTAATTTTTTTTTTTAAAATCGATCAAACGGAGCACAACACGATTTGAGCATGGGTCGTGCTTGACCAGGGCACGGGTTGTAAGTTGGCAAGGATGGAAGACCAAATTCTTTGATGCAATCAAGTAAGTTTTTATTTATTTCTTATTATTTCTGTATTTTTATGGATTTTTGCGAGTAATTCACTTGTAGGTTTAGGGATGACCTAATCCGGAAGGTGTAAGTCCTCCTCGGTCTCGATCTTAAGTTTTGTAGTTAGTTTCTTACATTTTCTTTCTCTAAATCCTAAATTCTTGTTCTGGCAACAGACGTAACAGTTGAGCCTTAGTAAGAATTTAGGGGAGTTCTGGAGTCATTTGCGCCTTGACGCGGGACCCTGAATGGGAGAGAGGCTCTCGCAAAACTTAATCGTGGAAGCAATCCTCTGACTGTTGTACCAACGATCGTACTGGCAACTTAATTTGTCTTGAAAAGCACTTTAAACTGATTTGCAATTCTCATACCTTGGATATAATTACGCTTGATGGTTATGAAATTCCCGAAACCCTAAGGTTTCCTTCCCATTTCTAAAACCCTAGTTTCTATACTTGCTTTTTACTACTTTAAATCCTAGCTTGACAACTTTAGTAGTAGATTTAGTAGTAGAAAAAAAACCCCTCAAATCTTTAAGACTTAATTGGTAATCCATTAACCTAAAAAACGAATATGCTTGTTCTTACTGGAATTCGACCCTTAAATGCTCAACATTCAACCGTTTGCTTGTGATTATTACATCAATAGTGCCCCTCTGGGTAGCGATCATCGATCATCCCAACAAAGACTCGCACCTTCACTATCGTGCCCTATTTTCTATTATAACGTTCGATCCAAGTCTTTGAGTCAACCTAGAAACCTTAAACGCACCAAAGCGTCAGCTCAGCTCATCAGATAAACGCTAATGACGTTCAAAAACCACCTTACCCAATCATGACCTAAATCCTGAAGTAACCCCTCGAATCCAATCTCCGCCAAGCCCATTTACCATTTCCAACTGTCAGCCTTGAGATCCTTCAATGTTTCTGTACCATTTTATCACCCAATCTTATCATCCGATTCTCTCCACCACTCAGTGTCCAATCTCAAGAGCACCATTAAGCATGTATGCAAGCATATACAAGCATAAGTACATATACTAACTATTATTTTCTGATTGTTGGACTTATATCCAAGATTGTATGTCATTGCAACTAGGAATCAAATGGGTCGATCAAGCCCAAGGACATCAACCCTTTGGCAACCATAAGTGACCAGGCAGCACTTCAAGCATGTCAAGTCACTGTTCCTTGATCATATTGAGCCTATCTGTTGTGACACACTACTGAGGATTATTTAGATAAATATAAATGTGTATATAAATGAACTATCACATGTAGCTAAAAATAATGAAAAACTTATGGTAATATCACTAAACCATGAATCTATTGTAGTAACTTAGCATGTCACCATAGGATAATAAGTTAATAGTTAGAGCCTTTTAAACTGACTAATTACAATTATCACATGCTTTTAATTTAGAAAAATCAATCGTTCTTGACGAGGGTGGTCTGAATGGTGGAATAGAAATGTATTGTGCAATGGCATGTGGTTAGTTTCTTGTCATAGACATATAAAGACTACAACCATGCGTTTTACTTCCAGTGACATGAATTACGTATTGTCCACAAGCCTGGTATGGGACAGACTAGAACCGGTAGTATGTGAAACATACATGAATCCCCTGTGTGGCTGAGTCTTGTTTTTAAATTGTGCACGCACTTCCGGCAATACAAAAATCTTACACGGAGTTACTCCACACACTGCACTCTGACCCAATAATGGGAAAATGATCGATCGGTGTGGGGGGTTAAGCCAACCAAAACTGTGGTTAGTCCGACCACAGGGCAGGGGTGAATTTTATGGGAAACATAAGGAAAGTCTTTGTTATCATAACCTAGTCGCTCGCATACAGTACTGGATTTGGTCTAATCACCACTATTAAGACCGACATGAAAGTTATTGTATCTTGTGGGTAAATTGGGACCCCTCTGCAGAGTTTAAAATTGTATTTGAATACTCCGTGCTCCTGGTTGTTTAGGAGTTGGTTGCGGTGGGTCAAATCCACGTCATTGCGATGCAAGTAGTTTTATAAACTAAAAATGGATGGTTATGGAGTAATTGTCGTGGGCAACTAAAATTCTAATAATTAGATTTAAGCATATTTTATGAAACTGAACTCATCTTCTCTTCTTCTTAGATGTAGTTGATCATATACACATGAGGTATGTGATACACTAGTTACAAGTGATTTGCTTGCTTAAATGTTAAATCTAGCTTAAGCAAATCACTGGTAACTAGTGTATCATGCCCATGTACTCAAACTTCGACTATGGATGGGTCAGAAATGCCGCTGCACTTACTTTTGATAAAACCATTTTATTAGAAGTCTAAGTATTTGACCCTGTGAGGTCTTGTATCTCTGGTTGTATATTCGGCATCACTACCATATGTATCAACAAAGCCTCTGCCCTATGTTATTTTATAACCTTCGACTCAAGTCCTATGAGTTAACCTAGAAACCTTAAACGTGCCAAAGTGTCAGCTCAGCTCATCAGATAAATACTAACTGTGTTCAAAAACCACCTTACCCAATCACGACCTAAAGACTGAAGTAAACCCTCGAATCCAATCTCCACCAAACCTATTTACCATTTCCAACTGTCAGACTTGAGATCCTTCAACGTTCCTTGTACCGTGTTATCACCTGATCTTGTCATCTGATTCTCTCTACCACTCAGTGTCCAATCTCAAGTGCACCATTCAGCATGCATGCAAGCATATACATGCATAAGCACATATACTAACTATTATTTTCTGATTGTTGGACTTACATCCAAGATTGTATGTTGTTGCAACTAGGAATCAAATGGGTCAGGCCCAAGGACATCAACCCTTCGGCAACCGTAACTGATCAGGCAGCACTTCAAGCAAGTCAAGTCACAGTTACTTGATCATATTGAACCTATATGTTGCGACACACTACTGAGGATTATTTAGAGAAAAAAAAATGTATATGAATGAACAATCACAGGTACCTAAAGATAATGAAGAACTTATGGTAGTATCACTAAACCATGAATCTATTGTAGTAACTTAGCATGTCACCATAGGATAATAAGTTAATAGTTAGAGCCTTTTAAACTGACTAATTACAATTATCACACGCTTTTAATTTAGAAAATTAATTGTCCTTGACTAGAGTGGTCTGCAGGGTGGAATAGCAATGTATTGTGCAATGGCATGTGGTTAGTTTCTTGTCATTGACATAGAAGGACTAGAACCTTGCGTTTTACTTCCAGTGACAAGAATTACGTAGTGTCCATAAGTTTGGTATGGGACAGATCTGGACTTGTAGTATGTGAAACATACATGGACCCCCTGTAGGGCTGAGTCTTTTTTTTTAAATTGTGCACGTACTTCCGGCAGTACAAAAACCTTACACGGAGTTTACTCCACACATTGCACTCCGACCCAGCAATGGGAAAATGATCGATCGGTGTGGAGGGTTAAGCCCACCAAAATTGTGGTTAGTCCGACCACAGGGCATGGGTGAATTGTACGGGAAACATAAGTAAATTCCTTGTTATCATAACCTAGTCGCTCACATACAGTAGCGAGATTTGGTCTAATCACCACAGATAAGACCGACATGAAATTTATGGTATCTTGTGGATAAATTGGTACCCCTCTACAAAGTTTGAAAACATATTTGAATACTCCATGCTCCCGATTGTTTAGGAGTCAGTTGCACTGGATTAAATCCATGTCGTTGTGATGCAAGTAGCTTTATAAACTAAAAATGGATGGTTATGTAGTAACTGTGGGTAACTAAAATTCTGATAATTAGGTTTAAGCATATTTTATGAAAACTGAACTCATCTTCTCTTCTTCTTAGATGTAGTTGATCATATATAGATGAGATATGTGATACACTATTTACCAATGATTTGCTTGCTTAAATGTTGAATCCAACTTAAGCAAATCACTGGTAACTAGTGTATCACCCACAAGTACTCGAACTTTGATCGTGGATGGGTCATAGATGCCGCTGCATTTACTTTTGATAAAACTATTTTATTAGAACTCTAAGTATTCGACCCTGTGAGGTCTTGTATCTCTGGTTGTATATTCGGCCTCGGTGCCATATGTATCAACAAAGCCTCGCACCTTCGCTATCGTCCTCTATTTTCTTTTATAACCTTCAACCCAAGTCCTATGAGTCAACCTAGAAACCTTAAATTGCCAAAATGTCAGCTCAGCTCATCAGATAAAGACTAACCATGTTCAAAAACCACCTTACCCAATCATGATCTAAATCCTGAAGTAAACCCTCGAATCCAATCTCTGCCAAACCCATTTACCATTTCCAACTATCAGCATAGAGATCCTTCAACGTTCCTTGTACCATTTTATCATCCGATATTATCATCTGATTCTCTCCACCACTTAGTGTCCAATCTCAAGAGTGTTGCATATAGGCCCTTTTTGGTTGATTTTGATTATTGATGACATTAAGTGTCTTGGACTAACCGTGTCTTTGAGCTATTTGTATGCAAAGCTATTTCTGTAAAGTCTGCAAGTGATCTGAGAGGATCTACAGGTCGCAAGTGCAAAGTCGTAGTGTTGCCCGAGGTCACAGTCCAAGGTCGCGAGCCAAGGTCGCAATGTCGCTTGAGGTTGCAGTCCAAGGTCGCAAGTGCAAGGTCTCCAAGAAGGAAGCCACAAAGACCTAAGGTAAGTACTTGTTTATTGTACCGGTCTCGGTGTTTGGAGTATTGACCGGTTTTATAGAAATTTCTTTTTAGTTTAATAGTACTATTAAGAAGGGTTGCAAAATCTCTTTTAGTTCTGGCAAAAAACTGAGAAACTCTTAGATCATATGTTGCATTCGCATTCATTAACAATCTTGGTCGAATCTGAGAATTTCAAAGAGGGACTGAAACTGGTCATCCGAGCACTGTTCATTCGACCAAATATTCCAACAGCTATTTATTAGCCGTTAGAGGTCGAAGCTGGCTGCTAGCTATACTGATTTCCTTCCTTAATCGACCATAATGGCTAGGTGAGAGGTGTGGGCTATAAATATGTGCTTTGAGCAGTAGTTTCATATATCCTCAGGCCACATTCTCATATACACCTTCCAGCATCTTTTCTATACTGCTTTGAGAAGTTTTTAAAACAGTTTTTGAGCAGATTTCTTTACTGTTTTGAGTAGTTTTTAAAACAGTTTTTGAGCAAATATCTATACTGTTTTGAGCAGTTTTTAAAACAGTTTTTGAGAAGATTTCTCTACCGTTTTGAGAAATTTTTAAAACACTTTTGAGTAGATTTCTATACATTTTCAAGCCGTATTTTTAAAATATTTTTTGAGTAGATTTCTACATATTGATGAGCCATATTCATATATACACTTGAGCCAAAGTTTCCTAGTGCTAAAATCTTGATATGTTGATCAAGTATCATTCTTTATGATTAAGAGAGAGCCTCTGAGAGCATTCATTCGCATCATTTGCATCTTTAGAGTTTCTCGGTGGTTGTTGGAGGTCAAGAGAAGATCTCAACTTGTTACTCTTGGTGATTGCCTTCACCTAGACAGTTTGGTGGCGTGGCTGTTGATCTCTCCATTGATGAAGTTTGTCGGAGAGGCTCAGTGTGTTTGTGAGAGGTTTGGTGCTCACTTTTCCAGAGTGGAAATATCCTTTGTGGATATTGAAGTAAGACTCATTCATTTGAGTGCTTCAATGAGGAGTAGGGGAGACCAGGCGAGTCTCTGAGACCTCGGGATACATCGTTGTGCTTGTCTCTCTTCCTCTCATTTTATTTGTGCAATCTATTTGTTTGATTGATTCAGTTTTTATTTGCTCTTAGCTCTTTTAGGATTTAATCTTGCAAAAGTTGTTTTATTAGAAAAGTTTTTAAATCCTCTTATTCACCCCCCTCTAGTCGGCATCCTCGATTCTACACATGGTATCAGAGCGTGGTCTCTCTTTTGAGTAGGCGTCACCGCCTAGAGAGAGGATGGCTTCAAATGAGGGTTTTCATCTTGGTCATACCGGACGTGCGCCTATCTTTGACGGGACTAACTATCCCTATTGGAAAGTGCGCATGACAGTTTTTCTAGAGGCCATGGGGCTTGATGTTTGGGACATTGTTAAGATTGAGTTTACTCCTCCGGTTGATCTGGCAAGTCACTCCAATGAAGATAGAAGAAAACTCTACTTAAATTCCTGTGCCAAAAATGCTCTCTTTGCCAGCTTGTCCTTGAAGGAATTCTACCGCGTAACAGATGTTTGTTTATGACAACAAGCAAACACCCACAAGGCACGCAATAAATAGAGCATTACGATTGCACACTTGGGAAAAGCATAGATGAGGCCACCAACAAACACAAGAAAGTGTAGATCATGCAGAGAAAGGGAAGCAATAAACTGCGGCGACACCACATGCAATGCACAAAAATTAGGTCCAATGTAAAAAAAAAGGTAATAGAAAGAGGACATCAAAGGGCAAAGCTTGGAACCTGGTGCAGACTGTACCATGTCAGCAAGGCCGTAGGAGACAACACGGAGAAATTGGAGTGATATGCTGAAAACTAGGCAAAACCTGCACACAAATAGCACATTGAACACCAACAAAAGATGAAGCAAGACGCACACAAGATGACGACGAAGAGCTAGCTAGCACCGCACCATCACCGCGAGTGTAACAAAAACTGCAACATGAGCACAAATTTAGACCGTAGCATTCTAATGATGCATCTGTAAAAAACTGGTGAAGTGATGCAAACAATCCAAGGTAACCCGCAATAGACAAACAATGACATAGCAGAACAGGAAAATAGAAGGCATAAGTCCACACACTTGGGGTGCGGCCACCACAGCCACGGGACAACAGGAAAGCTGTCGGAGGCCGTGCCAAGGGCGCCATTAGTGGCACAAGTGAACGACAAGGCAAGGCACAAACAAAGCAACATCGATGGCCAAGAAAAAGAGGAAACAAAGGCATGTAGGAAAAATGAAGGAAGTACTAACGAAGGTAGACGAATAGACAGGTACTGTGAAGGCAACAATGATCGCGAGGAGAGAGACGCAAGACATGCGATGCAAGGTGATTTTTCACCTCACTAATGGTCGTGAACAATGACAACAGCCTGTTTACGGTGGGACACGAGTCAATGATTGAAGCGAACACAACAGCACGAGGGCATAGAACGGTGATAGCGAACAAACAACAACAACCTCGCGCACCGACATCGGCACCACTAGAAGCCGGGGGCCACACCCCTCAAGTATTTGGGACATGCGGCGACGCGCTATTGGGCAGGTCCAAAGTAGTGGGCACAAGTGGTGTAGATGCAATTCTTGCAAATCCAACCACTAGAAGACAAGACACTAGCAAACAACCCAAATCAGCATAGACCAGGAATCGAGCAACCAACAAAGGTGCTGACCTTCGAGTGCAAGCACGGTGACACCAGCCAGGTTAAGTGTCATGTAAAATTTTATGCAATTAGACTTACCTTCTGTTCCTTAGATGCAATTTATCATGTGCATATGAAATATGTGGTATAATAGTTACCAGTGATTTGCTGACTACTTTGTACTCACCCTTACTTAAATGTTGAATTCAGCCTAGAAGAAGTCAGACTTTTGAAGACATGTGACCACCCAGAGTCTAGATGGTTACCAGCTGCACTTGAACTTCGATTGTGGATGGGCCATAGATGTCTATTGCTAAGTCTTTTGTTAAAACTACTTTATTTAAAACTCTATTTGACCCTGCGGGTCCCTATATCTTTTATTGTGTACTTGGCCCAGTTGCCTTATGTAGTACCTCTTAAATTATCTTTTTGTTATTTAGTTTGATTATTTTTGTCATATGCATTTTTGTATGTGCCTGTGGCTGTATTATGGGCAGCAGGGTTATACGCACATGCACACAGGTTATCTCATACCCTCACAATGGACAACCCAGATATATAGTTTGAATAGAGACAACTGTGATTGGCTCAGATCGCACGCACCAAAAATCGGATGGATGACATCGGCAAGCCAGTTTCAAATAGTGAGGAGGTAGTGGGTTGGAACTGTTATATCTTTTATTGATGTGTTAAGGATATCCTTTGCAAAAAAAATGTTAAGGACATCTCTATCTATTTAGCTGGGATTCTTCTCTGATTAGGAGAACTCTAGTATTGTATTTGGTTAGAACTCTTTTGTATTAGCCTATATACAAGTCCATTAATTTACAATAATATATCTTGATGTTTTTTCTAAATATAATATGGTATTAGAGCTAAGATTTTTAAAACTTTAGATCTAGCCACTCATCCACCATCGGTCCACTGTCCCTTGGAGGTGACGGGCACAACTTCTCGAGACAATGCCAAGAAAAAGTTGGGCTTCTTCCTCTTGCTTGCTTTGATTCGCTGATAGCTATCTCCTCCGCTAGCTACTCTTGCTCTCTACTATTTTTTTCTTGCTTTTTGATGTATAGATTGAATATTTGGATCTATTTCTTGCTACCCAGCAAGGATGTTCTAGTTGTTGGACTCCTTTGTCGCGGTGGAACCTTGCTTCCATCTATTGACAAAATGTTCCAATCTATGCATCTCCATATGACTCTTCCTTCTTGATACAAAATCACTCCAGATCAGATGTGAAGTCATCATATGCTACTCCAGTCATCGTCTCCTGCCATCATCGTCGTCGTCTTCTCGACTAAGAGCCAGATTTGATGAACAATTTGTGAAGTCTTCAAAGGACCACCATGTGTGTGTGAAGGGAAAAGCAATATCACTGTGTCAAGGGAGAGATTGGTTGACAAATATTTTTGGTGGTTACAGGCTATGACAACTACCTCTCTCATGACTTGGGACTTCACATTATTATTGTTCAGTTTGTTATAATTTTCTCCTTTTCAAACTTAAGTCTATTGCATCTGCCTTGAGTTTGAGGGGATGTTAGGATTCTTCTCTAATAAAAACTCTATTATTGTATTTAGTTAAGACTTTTCTGTACTAGTCTATATAAGGTCCATGGTTTACAATAATATAATTTGGTGTATTTTCATAAATTTAACATAAAGAACCATCCAAAATGGTACATTTTTCTTAGAAATAAGGCAATAATCTTGTGAGGACTGCGAACTGCACTAGAAGGAAAACAAAACATTGAAAAAATGAGCAATATTCTAAATCTAGCTCATGTACTATATTAATGAGAAAACAATCCAATCCTCGAAACTACCTACACCTATAGCTCCATGGGAGAAGAGCTGACATCAAGGTGTCAAATTTTACCATCAAAGTGGTCTCCTGAGAATATATGTTTATCATCTTTAGAGTAAGTTTTATTCGTTGAGCGACGGCCCTTACACTTGACGGATGAGTCCAGCAGTCGCAACAAATATGTGGATCAATGTATAACTTCTGACATCATATTTGAGTGATATGATCAAATCTGCTCGTGAAGCAAGTGATAGTTACTAAAGTATTGATTTGGGTCGAGCATCATCTTGCAGTTATAGGGAGACGTACGGCAAAGGGTATATATTTTCCATCTTAAGGCGGTCTCCAATGGCGACTGTTGCAGCAGCGTGCGCCAACAGCAAGGACGTGTGCTAGACATTTGCTCGACTTGGTGGGACAGTCACAGAGCTTGAGACAGAAGCAGATGGCCGGCGAATGCGCATCGAGTGAACCATCGCTGTTGGAGATGAGGACAACGAGCGGAGACTTGTTTTTGTAGGCCCCACAAAAATTTAATCTAGCGAATGTTACTCACCAAAAATTAGTACTCACATGTGGGTTCAGGAAAAAATAGGCCCACTTATCAGTGAGAAGGGTTCTGCGACACATGCGTGAAACAAAGCGAGGAATTGGGTCACACCACTGCTCAAAATATTATCCACAACCACTGACAGCTGGGGTCCCACCATTGGTATCCTCACCAGTCATTCAGTAGGTTAACCTGGGCAAGTCGCATGAGAGGCGAGGAGCGTGGGGCCCACCAAAAATGTAATCCGCATGAGTGTGCCACTTTTGTAGCATATGCCCACGCCTATGCCGTTGACCCCCAATCACTGACTGGATGGTCTTTTGTTCCTCGACCCCACCTGTAAGTGACAAAATTCATAAATTAACCGTTGGAGTTAACTAAACAGTCGAATATTGTTTCGCGAAAATTCCTGTTGCAAACATAGAGGCTGACTGATGGGCACGATGCAATGTTGGCCCACCTGTCATTCTTTGATTTTTGTTATCGTAACAAACTGGCATTCGGAATTTACTTTGCAGTGGGACCCACCTATCAATGACACAAAAAAGAGCTATTAAAATAGAGCCGTTAGAAATAGCGGTTGGGTATTTTTTCTATTGGTTTTTTCCCAAAAAATCATAAAAAATAGCAAAAAAATTCAAAAAATTGTGAAAATTTTATACAGTTCCCTCTATAACTACTGTGTTGTTGCCTCATTTTCACATACCATTCTACATCAATCTAGCTCCAAACTCACTCCAAATTTCTTGCAAAATTTTCTAAAAATCTTGTATGGATTCTAATCCACTAGGTGGTTTCCTAAGTTGGTTCTGTTTTTCCTAATCTCCCGATGAAAACACCAAAAATCCTTGCAATCAACAACAACCCAATTTTTCGCAACCACCATATCCTCCAAACTACCATCGATATCTACCAAATTAACCTCCATACACACCAAATTATCCTCCATACGCACCAAATTATCCCCCTATCCACCACATGTCCATGCATTTCCGCAACCCACTCAATATGGGAAAAATGTACATTTTATAGGTATGCTAATAAATTATCCACAGTTCTCTCCACCACAACTGCCAATGGACAATGCACACTCTACGTTAGTGTTCGACAACAACACTCCACATTCTGCTCCAACCAATCTGGCCGCACGAATGATCATTGGCGATGACAACACCAATGTCGCCATTGAAGTTGGAGGGAAGTTAAAGCATTTGCCATGGTTGGTGGATGACGACATAAAGCTGGTAATATTTTCAATTCTATAGATCAATGCTTGGAGTACAATACATTTACTAGACTTAAATATATTTTAGTTACCATATTATTCATTTTTGGTCGACAACATGTAGATTAGCACCTGACTCAACAATTCACTCGATCCTATTGATGAAAATAATAGGAAATGCAATATGTATTGGCCAAATGTTGCAGCTGCGTACAACGAGATGAGCCCAAGAAGCAGGAGAAGGGATACCAAACATTGCAAGGACCATTGGCAACAGACCAATAAGAAATTGATCCAATGTAATGGTGTTTGGCTTTGACTTAAGTGTATGCCAGTGGTTGTTCCACGCAAGCTCGTGAGATGTACAAGACGGAGATGGGTTATCCTTTCATCTTGGATCACTAGTGGATAGTAGTTCGCAATAAACCTAAGTAGTCCAGAGTCTATGTTGATCCTGCTAACAAAATAAGCAGGTTTTCTGAGTCGGGCAACCTACACGTCATCATCCAACAACGATGATGTGCCCCAAGAGTAGACAAGGCCAGAAGGACGAGATGCTGCTAAGATGAGACACAAAGGTAAGAGCAAAATCGATGTAATGCAGGATTCTACAACGTTAGTGAGAGCAGACCTTGATGCCTTCATCAATGCTCAATTTGACCAACTTGAAAAGAGTAAGGATGCCATTCGTGTCTCTGAGTCCTTGCGTGACATGGGCAAATCAAAGGAAAAAGCCACCTTGTACAAGGTGCACTGGAAAATGATGGCGCTCGACGGATCCAACTTTGACAATGTACAGAGAGAGGAGCATGCGACAAGATTGAAGATGCTCAGAGAGAAGTTCAATACGAAAGATGATGAAGATTAGTTATTTTGTTTTTCAATTTATTTAGGAAGCCAACTATTGGATTATGTATCTTTTTTATTAATATATATATCTTTATTTAGTCTTTGTATCATTTTTATTTATCTATGAGTTCTCAATTAATCTATGTGTCTTTTTTATTAATCTATACCTCAATTAAAGTTAAAATATTACTCTTCAAAAGTAACCATTGGAAGCTAGTCGTTGGAATATAGCCATTGGAATATAATTGTTGAAAAGTAGCCGTTGGAAACTAGCCATTGAAATATAGCAGTTGGAAACTAGCTGTTGGAATACAACCATTGTGCACTAGCCATTGAACTCCTGGTCTATATGTTCAACCTTACTTCTCTTCTCAAACAACATAGCTCTTCACAAACTTCTCTTCACAATTCCCTCACAAAATGTCATCTAGCTCTAGTTCCAACACATGTAGTTCCAAGGAGGATGCCATCAACAGAATGGAAGAATTTTTGGTGGACTTTTTGGAGGAAGAGGAGGCTGAAGATGAATTAGAAGATCATATTATCGCCGGTCTTCATGCCTGGTTGGAAGCTTGTTCATCCCGCAGACATCGTCGATGCAGTAGTAGGAGATATATTGAGAGGGACCGTGAATATGTGAAGGAAAATGGGCTACTACTCTAGCGATAATTTCAAAACTTTTAACCCAAAAACCTAAGAACCATGCAAGCATAAAACCATAGATCAAGAGGTTTACCACTAGACGCGTGGATGTGACAATGCAGTAATGGAAGAAGAGTCGATGTCGCAACCGGATCGTGACCGGTAGTGTAGCAGTAGAAATTGTACCTCTACGGAAGTCCACACGTCTGGGGAAGGAGCACCGCGTGTTCGTGTGCTAGCACTAGCACACGCGGCTAGGGTTTTTCAACATCTATCTCGTGGATGGTGGTGGCAGCCAGAATAGATCAGATATCAAATATCTTTTGCATGCCCACCTTGCTTCATTTTATAAGGCCTTTGCAGATAAGTCTTACTCAAATGCGAACCCTAATCCCAATGGTAAACCCATTACCAATAGGGGACCCGTTTTGGATCCCATCCGAATTAATACTCCAACTCGTTAAGTGTGTGACCCTGTAGGTTCGTGTATATTTGGTCGCGATTGAAAACAATATCCCGAATCACAAGTCATAAGCGGTTCCTAGTAAGACATTATGACTATCCGCATGTACACGAAGATCATATCCGACGAACCTATACAACTTATCATGGATTATCTCTTTGCCTCACGATACCAGATCGAATCAAGGTGAGAAACGTGTCATTCTTGAATAGCTTGGTCCTTTCTCGATCTTGTAAGGACTAACCTTGATCCATAGTTGATTCTCAACTATATTCGGCACGACCATGCACTTTTTTAGTCCAATTACATCAAGAGGCCCAGAGATATCTCTCTCAAGATATGAGAGGGGCAAATTCCATCTCGACCATTCACTTTCAACCACATGGTTCATAACATATCTGTATGTTACCTTTATGACTACTCGGTTAAAAACAACGGTTGATGACACCAAGGTATGCTACTACACATGTATGAAACCATGATAATCTCAGGTCTAAACACAAACAAAAAATAACCGTTAGAAACAAACTAATGACACATAAAATCTCGACAATGTTTCAAGTTGGGTCAATCCGACCAACATGTTCTCCAACATGTGTCCACGACATTGACTTGATATCTCATATCCATGGTCCGTGAAACTTGAATATCAATCAATGATCATGCTGACTTATCTTGCATTATTATTCCATGTAATGCCGAAAGTCAAGGATGTTTAGATTAAGTATAACTGATAAAATTGTAAGTAAATTAAGACAATTCATATATCATTATAAAGAGTTCCACGAACAAGTCACATACTTGTTGATCGATAAAAGTGATACTTTATTCAAGGAATACAATAATAATTCATAAACATGACATGATACAACCATCTCCATGATTGTCTCTAGGGAATATCTCTATCAAGATGGCCATCAATGGCTCATCACGGATTGCTCCGACGATTCGGTCTACCTTGACAATATTTTCCGCCGGAGATTTCAAAAGAGGAAGTCCCTACTTCTTTTCATTGTTGAAGCTCTCAGTGAGTGGCCCCCTATTTCACTGAAAGAAAAGATTCCACAAACCGTAGGGGACTCTTCCCTTGACAGAAGTGCACCACAGCAATACGTATGCTGATGTATATTGGCCCTGCCCGATGCTATTGATGAGTATGTATGGATAGGGGAGTCCACGATGATTCAATGCTTGGAACACTTTGAACAAGGTGTCATTGACAAGTTTGGTGATAAATATCTTCGCAACCCCATCATCGAATATATTCACCACCTGGTGCAACAAGGAGAGGCATGTGGCTTTCCTGGTATGCTTGGAAGCATTGACTGCATGCACTAGGAATGAGAAAATTTCCCAGTAGCACAGAAGAGACAATTCACTCGTGGAGATTATGGAGTCCCAACTATTATACTTGAGGCAGTGCTCTACAATGGCCTCTAGATATGACATGCCTTTTTTGGTGTCACTAACTTTAACAATGACATCAATGTGTTCAACCAATCGTATTCATTCACCATTGTATTGAAAGGCCAAGCTCCTCAAGTTCACTTTACTCTCAATGGCTTACATAACAATATGGAGTATTATCTCACTGATGGTATATACCCAGAGTGGGTTGTCTTTGTCAAGACAATAACGCTCCCATAGACGGTGAAAAGTCAAGTTGTTTGTGCAACATCAAGAAGGGCAAGGAAAGATGTTGAGCGTGCTTTTGTAGTCTTGCAGCCTCGGTTTGCCATCGTGCATGATGCGACATAATTTTGACAACGCTTGATCCTTGCCAAGATCATGCGAGCATGCATCGTCTTACACAATATAATAATAGAGAATGAGCGAGACTATGATGCCAAGAACTATGATTATAACAATCATCTGGGCATATTCACCTAGTACCACCTGTGATCCATAGTGGTGCTACGCCTGTTTTCTCTGATGTACTCGCAAGAAAGGCTATGATCTGTGTACAACTAAAAAAAAGACTTGATTGAGCACATTTGACAACGTTTTGAATGCGAAAACACCGACGAGTAGTATCTTGTTGTATTTCTAAGTTGATCAAAAATATGTTTCTGTTATGTTTCAATATTCGAATGTAGTAGACTTTTTTACAAGTTTATTTTAATTTAATTCGCTCAATGTCATGTGTCGACGATTGGGACTTTCGTCCTTAGTCAAACTTACATAAATGTTAAAGAAGAATGTGAAGCCAATCTAAGGTGAATATCAGGTAAATTATGATAGCTATATCAGAGGAAGAAAGGAATTTATACAGGTTCATTTCCTCTGATGATGAGTAGTAGCCCTATGTCCTATTAGGATTTCACAATTTAAAATGAGGATTACAAGAAGAGAATCAACGATGTTCTTAGATGAACTAAGAACAATCTTGTATTCTTTAGCTTACTGTCAATGTAAATCTAATGTGCCTAGTTCTAAAGTGTTGTGTCTTTAATCTCTTGCCTCATTTTTATCTCTCCCAGCGATCATCCTTTTATAGCTCATCGCCGGTCGTCAGTTACGGAATTGAAGGGTCACTGAGAGGCAGTCGTGCACCGGCTATAATGTGTAATTATACCCGTTTATGATTACGCCTCCATCTTATTGACGATTACTACAGACTTAAAGAGTTAAAGCGTCTAAGACGACGATAGTGATAAAACAAGTTCAACCACTATTCATGATTGAATGAGTCTAATCATATAGCTGTTAAATGTTTTATCTCTTTAGTAAACCATGGTCGCGTATTAACTATGACAATGCACAACTATTTTCATGTTCTTCACGACCTGGGCGATCATGGGAAAATGTCTCCATGTTTACGGTATTCGTGAGACCATAGCCTCTACGACCTCGGTATTTATGGAGATCTAAAGACTGCAAATCCCGCGACATCACAGGATGAGACCATGGAATGAGCTATGTTCAGTGCATCTTCGACTATTCTATTGTCTCCCTCTTATGCTCCTGAGACCATAGAGAGGTAGAAAATCTTGTTTTGTAGTCTTTGCGACTATAGAACAGCAAAGTTGACTAACTCGGATTATAATCCTCGTCAGCTAGCCCCCGAATTTGAAAAATGAGATATATACTTTGTTATTTTAAATTCAATCATTTTGTAAATTCAATTATAAATATTCTGACATTTCACCTTCTCCTGTAACAAAAAGACGTCTTTTTTCCATTGTGTGTCGCTTCGTTTCCCAAGAAGATCTTTGGGTGTAATTTTGACAGGTCATGATGAAGTCTTTTGCTACATCTCGAGACAAAACTTAATGCGTATTTTGAGAACTCGAGGATTGAGAATACGAACCATCACCCCTGGGTCTATAAATACTTAGCTTGTATGTTCTAAGATTTTCAAGCTTTCACTCGTTAAGTCTTATAACTCCCTTTGTCTTTTCTTCTCTATTCTTGTTCTAATGGTGGGCCAAAGTTCTAAACAAGTTGTTGAGAGTGACGAAGAGGAATTAGAAATAGAAGATAGTCTTATGCATGCATTTCAAGAGGTAACTCTTCTTTTGAAGAATCTGCATGGAGTTTTTCAAAATAACGCTTTTTGGACTTGTTTAGGATCTTGAAGGTGAAACTACCTTAAAGAAGCAAACTGGTGATGATATTGGATCATCTAGTGGATCCTCATCAAAGAAACTAATGAGGTATGAGGAGTTAGCTGCCTCCACTTCTCAAAATATGGTGTCAGCCCCTTCTGCTCAAAGTGATTACGATAGAAGGAAAGAGGCTGACAACCTATAGTATTTGACTATTGGCTCTCATTCTTCTAAATTAAAGTTGAGGTATTGATTATCTTATTAAGTAAGTTGTTTAATCAAGAAATAACTCAGACTTTAATCGAATATGCAGAACAGATGGTACTGTTCTTGTACCAATCCCTTTGGTGGTCCAGCCAGCATCTTCCTCTAAGGTAAGTATTTTTTCTTCCTCAATTCTTGTATGCAACCTGGATTAAACCTTTTGTCTACAGGAGGACAAGTCATTATGGGTTCTCAGCGAATAACTTGGTGAGATCCAGGTTCTTCTGAGGGAGAAGACTACTTTATGCAGAACTCTTGAAGAAGAAAAAGAGGAGATCGAGGAGTGCTTCATCAGGCGAGGACTCAACCTCGAGACTGCCTTCAAGGTCGTTGAGCGCCTGAAGGAGAATTATAATAGGTCTCGTGAGGATGCAAGGTTGGCTCGTGAAGAGAGAGATCTTGTGCAAGAGCAGAGGGAACTCTTTGACGTGATAAGAGCCCACTGTTTTGTCACAATAAAAGATGACGTCGAAAGATTAAGGAACGTTGCTGATTCTCTTGGGGTAGCTAGTGTTAATCCTACTAGCCATGACTTGTCCCTTGGAGAACTTTGTATTTTGCTTTCGGATCAGGTTGACTCTTTGGTCACTAGTATCCCTTTTATGTGTAAAGACTGTAAGAAATAAAGTTATTTTCCTTACGCTAAGAGCTTTAATTGATAAGTTTATGATTACGTACAATCTATAATCATTTTTTAATATCCAATCTATATCTCTGCTATCAAAAGTGATTGCAGGCAAAAAATCTCTGCGACCAAAACATTCACAGGTAGTATAACTATAACCAAGGTCGCTGCGATAAGAAATCGAGACAATAGAATTCCTGGCTATAGTATTGAGTGACTGACAGCTAGCCCCCGAATTTGGAACGAAATGACTTTTCGGATTTCAAAAATATTCATCTTCGTTTCGGATTCCAATAGGTCCCAAGAAGGATTTTGGGTGTGCCCATCAGATCCATCATGGGAGACATTTAATGCTAACGACGGGTGTGAGAGCAACTTACGGTTTCCAAAGTCACGAAAACCCCCTTTGCAAACTTCGCCGCCCTACGCCGCAAAAACCCTCTTCTTCCAAAAACCCCTTCTTCGTCGATCCTAATCAAATGGTATCCTAGAGCCAATCCACCTTTTGTGACAATGAAAGTCTGGAGATCTTGGAGAAGGTAGATATTTTACCTTTGAGGCAACTAATCGCATTGTCACCCAACCGAGAAAGAAGAAACACCAATTGTTCAAGAAAATGAACTGGTGCTTTTCAAGACTTCTTGCGATGCGGGTTTTGTCTTCCAGAAAGCAAGTTTTTGCTCAGCGTTCTCAATCACTTTGGATTAGAGCTGGTAAATCTTCACCCAACTTTGTATTGAGTTTGTCCATATTCCAACATTTGTCCAAAGCTATTATTGGAGTTTTGCCAAGCATCAATCTTTTCCGTCGTTTCTACTTCTTGGTGTGGTCCAAGAGTGCAAATGCTGCTGGATGTGTATACTTCTGCTTGAGGGAGAAAAAAGATTACCCTATTGTTCCTTTGAGGGATTCTGTCCATGGTTGGAGTTAGCGATGGTTCTACTGCACTGCTTCTAAAGAAAGCAGTCTCTGGTTTGAGAATCGTTGGCCAGACAAAAGCAATGAAAAAGACTGTGCCCCTGAGTTGGATGAAGAGCTGCAGAAACAAGCCTACGCTATCCAATGTATAGCATAGGAAGGCTTGATAGCTCGGGACGTGATTCGGTACTTCATCAAGAACCGACTTAGTCCATTGAAGAAAAGGGTGCACCCTGCTTGGGAGGTGCACTCTATGCAATAGGGAACATTGAACTATGAACAAGGTAAAATATTTTCTTGTAGAATAGGAAATTGTCTTCAATCTATATGTGCTTATTGTATTTTCCAAATAGGGTTGCCTTCTTCTGAGGTCGATAGGTGAACAAACGCTCTGTTGAAATTGTTTAATCCGACCATAGAAGGTGATGTGAATGCACCAAGACCGCAGAGCTTGGTCTATGGTAGTGACAGATTGTTACAAGAAAGATGAAAGGTAAAATCTCATCCGCAAATTTTTTCTTTTTGGAGAAATAAGAAACAGAATGGAATATCTCTTTGATGTAGTTGCTCCTGGGCCAAATAACTGGAACGAAATGGGCCATGGAAGAAGCTAATTCTTCTGGAGGTCCTTCATCCAAAAAATTGAAGAAAACTTCTTTGTCGACGATTCGGACTCAGGGTCCTTAGTCGAACTTATGCAAAATTTGTGAGTTGTGAGACCTTTCAGAGTGTCCCTCCTGAAAGGGATGATGAGCAATGTCGGTTGGGGCACAGAGAGATTTATACAGGTTCGGGTCCTCGATGGTGGGAGTAATAGCCCTCCGTCCTGTTGTGATTTCACTATGTATGGGAAAAAAGATTTACAAAGTTGGAGAAAAGATCATCACAGGTGAAGATTTTTTCTATGTGATTGTCTAAAACACGGCTAAACTAGCCTATGAAAGCTTCTGGTTCTTCTTGTGTGTCTGTTTGATCTATTCGATCTCTTGGATCTGTCCTTGTCTTGTACATTCGCTCACCCTTTTATACTGGTTGAAAGAGCACCAATGCACAACGGCTTTGAACGGTTTCTTGGGTACAGTTTTGATAACCGCATTTAACTTCCACACAGGCTTAACATGTGCAATTGAGGGATAACTGCACATGTTAACCTCCTGGCAGTTGTCTTCATACGTGGAGGGATCTTCGTGATTCTCGGGATATGCTTGTTGCAGAGCTTAAACAATCCCGAGTCATCCTGATCGAGAGTAGTCAACAACCTTCTGACCGTGCACTGTCTGCGGCCTTCTGACCGAGCACTGTCTGTGGCCTCCTAACCGTGTAACGTCTGCGATCTCATGATCGTGCAAAACCTGCGACCATGTGTCCGCGCTTCTCAGGTCGTCTGAGATCATAGCAACGGACCTCCGGACACTTGTTTGGTTCGAATCTGTCTTGAACCAGATGTGCATTACTCCGAACTAGCTCGGGTAACAATCCTCGTCAGCTAGCCCCCAAATTTGAAGAAAATGAAGAGACATATTTACTTCAAAGTTTAATCCTGCATCGGATAAGTGACCCGATGCTTCAACTCCCACACTTAGTGGAGCACTACGTGTGGTGGTTTATTTCCCGAGATGGGTTCTGGGTTGTTTTTGACAGGTAATGATAGCGCTGTTGAATTGTTTTTTCAACCAGAGATAAAACTGTAAATATGTTTTAAGAACTCTAGGTATTCGAAAAACGAACCGTCACCCTTGGGTGTTATAAATACCGAAGCCCCTTAGCGCTAAAACTTCACAAGTTTTTTCTCGGCTAAGTCTTTTCCAAAGCTATCTTTCCTTCTCTTCTGTTTTCACCTCAATGGCAGATCAAGAGTCCAAGAACATCATTGAGATTGAATGTGATGAAGAGGAAGTGATACCCGAACTTTACCAGGACTTCCAGAAGGTAAGTCTTCTCTGGAACTTTTGGTTCAAGTTGCAATTTTATACTCTGATCATTTCCAAAATGCTTTTTGGGAATTCACAGGTGACCGAAGAGCTGGTTCCTCCAGGGAAGAAACCCAAGGTTGACGAGGGATCATCCAGTGGTACAAAGCTTGGAGATGCTTCATTGCGCTCACCTTCCTTGTTCCACGTAGTTCTTCCTGTCCATGCAACTCGGCAGGTTGAACCCTCATCTCCACCTTTGGAGATCTACAACAATCCTTCTAAAGCTTTCTTCTTTTGATTAGCTTTCTCCATTGCAATCAAGCGATCCCCAGCTTTTGTTGGGTGATCAATTTTCTGGTGGGAAAGTTGCATTCCCGCGATCAGATGATCCTCGACCCTTGTCGGGTGATATACTTTATGGGGGAAACACTTCATCCTCCCGTCCAATCGTACCGCGAGGATTGGTAATTATTTTCATTTCCTCTGCTGGTTGTTTTATCTGGTAAAACTAACACAGACATGTGTAGGAGATGAAAATTTCTGGAGCCCCCAGCGACCAGCCTGCTGAGGTCCAACCTCTTTCCTTAGAACAAACTCTCCAGAAGGAAAAAGAGGCTCTGGAGAAGAAGACCGAAGAAATGTCTTTGGCCATTCTGCACCTGGCAGAATGTTATGACAACTCTCGCGAAGAGGCGCACCAATTCCGCTTGGAGAGGGACTATGCTCGACAGCAGCGAGAACTCTCCGATATGATCAGGAATAGTAGTGCTTCTCTGATTAGGGATGATGTAGATAGGCTTAGAGCCATAGCCAGTTCTCTAGGGGCAGCCAGTGTTGATCCCACTGATGTTAATATGTCCCTAGGAGAACTTTGTAAACTTCTCTCGGATCAGTTCGATGCTCTGGTCGCCTGTATCCCTTTTGTATGTAAAGATTACCAGAAATAAAAATTTTCTTTACCTTACATACCTTGATTTCTCAAGAAGGATTATGCAAAACTTATAATCCTGAGTTAAAGCTCTTCACAATCTCTGTGCGAGAATATGGTCACAAAGAATGCCTTTGTGACCATACACACACAGGTAAATCCAAAGTAACCAATCTTTCGATCAGAAACGCATTGATGTGTTATATCGCGACCAGTACTGGTATTGCGATCAGAACTGAAGGCGCGATCAGAACTGAAGTCACGATCTGAACATAATGCCTTAATCGAGTGATAATCGTATATGTCACGATTACCTACTTGCAGCGATCGCATAATTGCATTGCGATCAACATGCAAATCTTGAGACGATTACAGAACTGCATTGTGATCAACACATAAAAATTAGCTTACAAAAGACACGAAGGATCATTTCCTCCATAATCTTTGCAAAATTTTCATGTTTTTGTGTGCACCCTAGCCCCCGAATTCGAAACAAAAAATAATGAAAATATATTTTGTCCCGGATTGACTATAGGGAGTGCATAATGGGTTTCCTGAGAGAAGGAACCCATTATGGGAAATTGATAAAATATTCGATGAAGGGTTATCTCGGGCATATAAAAGGAGAGGGTAGCTTCCTGAGGAAGCTTCACAAGCCAAAACCCTTCATTTGCCTTAGAGTTTCTCGCCGCACAAAACCCTCTTTTGTATTCCTCATCTCCGTCGCCTCCAAAGTCACCACCTTTTTTCCCAATCCTTCACAAGAAATGGCATCCTGGAGCCGATCCGTCCACCATACAGAAGAGAGTCTGGTGGCACTTGATGAGGATCGATACCCGAGCTAGTTCAAATAAATACATGACTGGTTCAAGACAGATTCAAATCAGATGAGTGTCCATTTATGCGAACTCAGGCTACTTTGAGAAGTGCGGACACATGATCGCAGGCTTTACGCGATCAGAAGCCCGTATGCGAATACGCGGACAGAAGACTGCAGATAGTGCGCGGTCAGATGGTTACAAGCAACGTGCGGTCAGAACACTTTTGACCAGGAGACGCGAGATTGCTCAGTCCCTACAATAGGGATATCCCAAGTATCCCGAAGATTCTTCCACGTATAGAGACAACTGTCAGGAGGTTAATACGTATAGTTATTCCTTAATAACACGTGTTAAACCTGCGTGGAGGTGAAGAGAAGTTACCAAAACTGCACCCGAGCAACTGTTCGATGCCGTTATGCCTTGGCACCCTTTTGACCAGTATAAAAGGGTAAACCAATGCATCAAATCGGGAGATGGATCGAAGGATCGAGAGATCATAACATCAACAAAAGACATTAGACTAAGTTAGTTAGCTTTCATAAGCCCCCTGAGTATTGTCTTGTATAAACACATAGGAAAGATCTTCTCCTGTGAAGATCCTTTCCATAGTTTTGTAACTCTTTTCTCCTACACATAGTAAATCTCAACAGGACATAGGGCTATTACTCCCACCATCAAGGGCTCGAACCTGTATAAATCTCTCTGTGCTTTGGTTACCATTGATTCATCATCCCTTCCCAGAGGGACACCCTGAAAGGTCTCACAACCTACAAATTCTACATAAGTTCGACTAAGGACCCCAAATTCGAATGGTCGACAGCTGGCGCCCACCATGGGGCCTTTCTCAAGGCGTCCTAATTTCATCCGGAGGTTCGCTAAATCATGGCTGGAGCATATGATTTCGAGAATGACTTCGCTCTCGAGGATTATGCCCACATTCCGATGCCTTCTCCTAGTGATCCTGTTCCGATGGAAGAAACCAGAGGCGAAGACGTCCCAGAGGTCGATTCGACCACTCAGGTCATGTCCATCGACTAGGAGACGACCAACGCAGAATCAGAACCTACTGAGGTTCTCAATGCGTTAGAGGTTGAATCCGATCCGTCATACGACCCTACTAAGGGGAGGAATGATGTTGACCAGGAAATCAGTCCGGGGAGGTTTGACCCTAATAACCTCCATCGTCTCTTTGATTTTGAGTCCGACTCGGAACAAACCGAGATATTTTCTCCCTCGACGACTTCTCTCCCTAGACAGTTCGCTGCCTTGTCGGAAGAAACTCCCGATCAACGGGTTGCTAGAGAAGAACAGGAATGCAAACAAAAGGAAGATCAAGATTGCGAGCAGCAAGACAACGAACTTCGCAGAACAGCCCTAGAGGCTCTTCAAAATACGCAGGCTCGTTACGATGCTGCTTCGAGTTCTTCTCGGCGATCGCGTGGTCGCAAACGCGACCAGACACCTTCTTGACCCCCGGAGCGTTTCCCGGCGGACAAAGAAACGGTAACACCTGGTGCCCCTAGGAGAAGTACGCATGGTCGGCTTCGATCTATCGCGGAGGTCATGCGTAATTTTCCTCCTACGGTCACAGATGCGCAGAAACTGGCCTTCATCAGAATCCTGGAGGAAAGGTTGGATGAGGTCGCATCGGAGGCAACTCCGACGGCTTCTTCCTAGTCAGTGACGCGCTCCCATAACCGAGAGCACCCTAACTCTGATTCTGGTAGGCGGAGTCACCCGCCACCCGTCCCATCTCGACAGGACAAGTCCACATGGGCGCAAGATTCACGTGATAGGGAACGAGTTCCTGCCCACTCTCGTTTGGGGCCACAAGTGGCTTCTCCATTGCGTGAGGTTTCCCATGATCAGATTGAGAGTCGCAGGACAGTTCACGGTTCCTATGTTGGTTGTAAAGCTTTCTCGCCCGGCCTTCGTGCGGTCGTTTGGCCAGACAAGTTTAGACCAAGGGCCATAGAGAGGTTTGATGGAACTCAGAATCCGTCCGAGTTCCTCCAAATCTACATTACTGCCATCCAAGCGGCAGACAGCGATGACCGGGTCATGGCCAACTACCTGTCAACAGTCCTCGAAGGACCGGCAAGAACCTGGTTGTTTAACCAACCCGAAGGTTCAATCTATAACTGGGAAATGTTGTGTGATGCCATCCTCAGCAATTTCCAAAATTGTTATCAGAAGCCGGGTAAAGAGGACGACAAACTTCGACCGAAACTCTTCGTCAGTTTGTCAAGAGATTTGTCGGGGTGAGAAATACCATCCCGAACATATCTGATAGCTCCATTATTAGGGCATTTAAACATGCCATTCGATATCGGAGATTCACCGAAGACTTGCTCATCCATCCTCCTCGATTAGTAGCCGATCTCTTTGATATGGCTGATCGATATTCCGACACAGCCGAGGCTGTTGAATGGAATCGGATGGTAGATAAAGGTAACCTACCGCCCCAACCAGGTCTCAAGGATGCTAGAAAGGAGGATTCAAGCAAGAAGCCGGAATCTTCATCAGGCGGAAAGTCGAAGAAGTCAAAAAGGAGTCAGTCTGGACAATACCGAGAGGTCGCGATCGCAGAGAAGCCTCCTTCTACCAAAGGTAACAAGCCATCATTTAAAAATAAAACTGCTTCTGGTGGTCGTAGTGCCGACCAGCCAGAGAAGTCGACTAACCCGCAGGAAGGCAAGAAATGGTGTCCGCTCCACAACTCCGCAGGCCACGACCTCAAGAACTGTAGGAGTTGGTTGAAGCAGTTAGATGACTTCTACCAGGGATTGGACCGATGCCGACCTTACCGTCTAAGGAACAAGCGTTCGGGTTAAGAGATGCCGACGGGGACGAAGAGATGTCTTACCAGGTACCTCGTAATCATGTTAATGTTATTTTCGGAGGTTCCTCCTCTTTTGTTTCCAAGAGGCAATTTAAAGCTTTTTATCGAGAGGTTAAACAAATGGAAAGTTCCCTTGGTGAACCTCAGTACCCCCATTGGTCGGACATACCTTTGACATTTGATCGCTCTGATTGTCCGGTGGGGCTCACTCGACCGTTGAGGTTTCCTCTGGTCATTACCCCGATTATCAGTAATGCGAGAGTCGAAAGGGTCCTGATCGATGGAGGTAGCTCCTTGGACATTCTATTGGTCAAGACACTCGACGAGATGCAGATTCCTCGTTCAAAAATCAAACCCATAATCCATCCATTTTATGGGATAATTCCTGCTCCCTCCATGATGCCGTTGGGACAGGTGGTCCTCCCGGTCATGCTAGGAGAACCAGATAACTTCCAAACAGAATTAGTTACTTTTGATGCAATCTTTGGTAGGTCAACTCTTGCTAAGTTCATGATGGCAACGCACTATGCTTACCAGTGCGGCAAGTTGCCTGGCCCCAAAGGTGTCATCTCGATCCGAGGCAGTAGCAATGTGGCATTGACGTGTGACCGGCTATCTTTGGAGATGGTGGACCAACTTCCCCTCCGGGACGCTCAGGTCGCCACAGTCGCCGCTGACGCGATCAAGGCTGCTCGTCGACCTGATGGGAAACTCAAACTGGTTCCATTGTACCCAGATGACCCATCCAAGACAATCCGGGTTGGATCAGGCCTGGACGACAAATAGGAACTCGAGCTCATTGCTTTCCTCTGGGCTAACGCATATGTATTTGCGTGGAAGCCATCCGACATGCCTGGGGTCCCAAGGGAAGTAATCGAGCATATGTTAGCAATTCGACCTGGACAGCGACCAATAAAGCAAAAGCTCAGGCGTTTTGCTGTTGACCAGCAGGAAGCCATCCGAGAGGAGTTAGACAAACTCCTAAAGGCCGAGTTTATTCGCGAGGTCGATCACCCGGAATGGCTTGCAAATCCGGTCATGGTCTGCAAGTTAAATGGTAAGTGGCGCATGTGCATCGACTAGACCAAACTCAATAGTGTCTGTCCGAAGGATGACTTTCCCCTTCCCCGCATCGATCAGCTGGTCGATTCTACTGCGGGTTGCGAACTGATGAGTTCCCGGGACGCTTACTTAGGATATCATCAAATTAGCATGGCAGAAGAAGATGAAGAGAAGACTGCCTTCATCACCCCATTCGGCACCTATTGCTACGTCAGAATGCCGTTCGGTCTCAAAAACGCAGGTTCCACGTACCAGTGCTTGATGCAAAAGACCTTTCTTTCCCAGATGGGGCGTAATCTTGAAGCTTATGTAGACGACTTGGTTGTAAAAAGCAACAAAAGATTGTCTCATTTAGACGATCTACCTGAAACCTTTTGTAATTTAAATCGGTTTGGAATAAAATTAAACCCGGAGAAATATTCTTTCGGGGTTTCTTCAGGAAAACTTCTCGGTTTTCTTGTTTGTTCCAGAGGAATTGAAGTCAATCCTGAAAAAATCAGGGCTATCGAACAGATGAGGTCTCCCTCGACCATCAAGGATGTTCAGTGCCTAGTAGGTCGCATGGCGGCCTTAAGTCGGTTTATATCACGACTAGGCGAAAGGGGACTACCTTTCTTCAAAGCCCTGCGCAAGTATCACAATTTCGCATGGTCCGATGAGGCCGAAAAGGCATTTCAGGAGGTGAAAGCGTATTTATCCAGTCTACCGGTCTTGGTGTCTCCCGACAAAGGAGAACCATTACTTCTCAACTTGGCGGCCACACCATATGTGGTCAACGCTGTATTGATTGGGGATAGAGAAGGTATACACAGGCCCATGTACTATCTGAGCGAAGTACTTCATGGTCTTAAGGAGCGATACCCTGAGGTCTAGAAGATACTTTACGCACAACTGATGGCTTCCTGTAAGCTACGACATTACTTCCAAGCACATAAGATTACAGTACCCTCATCTTTTCCATTGGGGGATATTGTTCGTAATCCAGAGAAATTTGGTCGGATCGCCAAATGGGCTGTCGAACTCGGTGCATTCGATATCCATTTCACACCCCGCACTGCCGTTAAGTCTCAGGTCCTGGCCGACTTCGTAGTCGAATGGACTAATCCGAAGCCACCCGTGCAGGTGTCTGAAGAATTGGAATGCCCGGATTACTGGACAATGTACTTTGATGTCTCTCGCAGTTTTCAACACTCGGGGGCTGGAGTGGTCTTAGTTACGCCTCAGGGTGAACAGCTGAAGTTTGTCTTTCAACTACACTTTGTTGCGACCAACAACGCAGTAGAGTATGAAGGTCTTCTTGCAGGGCTCCGGGCAGCAAAATTCCTCGGAGTCCGTCGATTAGTGGTGAGGGGAGACTCACAGCTGGTCGTAAACCAGGTAAACAAGGAGTACAGCACCTCGGATGAGACAATGGCTCATTACCTGGGGGAAGTGAGGAGATTGAAAAAACACTTCAGTCATTTCGAAGTCCAATACATCCCACGAAAGGACAACATTCTCGCAGACCAATTATCCAAAATTGGGTCCTTACGCACATCCGCTCCTGCAGGAGTGTTCGTTGAACACTTGGAACATCTTTCGATTATGACTTCGGTCGAGGATGATCCGATAATAGTCTGCGTTACCAACCTCGGACAGGAATGGGATTGACTCATCCATTGAGGGTCTATCTCGAACATGGGACCTTGCCCGAGGATGAAACCGAAAGCGATCGGTTGATTCGAAAAGCGCGTTTGTACAAGCTCATAGAAGGAGTTTTGTATAGAAAGGGTACTCAAGGAGTATTTATGCGCTGTGTATCTCAGGAAGAAGGTAAGTCCCTCTTGAGAGAAATTCATGACGGTGTATGCGGTGCGCACATGTCATATCGTACATTGGTAGGAAAAACTTTCCGACAAGGATTCTACTGGCCTTCGGCACTCGATGATGCCAAGAATATGGTCAAGACATCCTCAGTGTCAATTTCATGCGAGACAGGTTCATCAACCTGCCTATGCCTTACAAACCATTCCCCTTGCATGGCCCTTCGCTCTGGGGGATGGACATTGTTGGCCCTATGCCACAAGCGGCCAATGGATACAAGTTCCTGTTCGTAGCCATTGACACATTTACAAAGTGGATTGAAGTTGAGCCGGTACACAATATTACCGCTGTTGCAGCACAAAAGTTCTTTCATAAGAACATTGTTGCTCGATTCGGTGTTCCAAATCGTCTCATCACGGATAACGGTTCTCAGTTCGCTAGTGGTCTTTTTCTGGATTACTGTGAGCAGATCGGAACCAAGGTGTGCTTTGCTTCTGTGGCTCATCCGCAGAGCAATGGTGCCGTTGAACGTGCCAACGGGAACATATTGCAAGGCATCAAAAAACGTGTTTTCAATCGCCTTAAAACACGCTCGGGGGCTTGGGCAGACGAGCTTTACACCGTTCTATGGGCACTACGGACTACCTCTAGTCGAGCCATCGGTGAGATGCCTTTCCATCTGGTATATGGGGCTGAGGCCGTTGTCGACGATTCGGACTCGGACTCCTCAGCCGAACTTATGTAAAATTTGTATTAGTGAGACCTTTCAAGATGACCCTCTGGGAAGGTATGTAGAAAAATGGAGAACAGGAGCACAGAGAGGTTTATATAGGTTCGGGCCCTCGATGGTGGGAGTAATAGCCCTACGTCCTGTTGGGATTTCACTATTTGTGGTAAAGATTTACAAGATGGCAGGAAAAGACCTTCACAGGTGAAGGTTTTTCCTATGCAAATGTACAAAAAGAAGCCCCAAGAGGCTTGTAAATATAATCTAATCTGGGTCGTAGACTTGACTGTTTAGTGGTTGAGATGGTTTGATCTTTTTTATCCTTTGATCTCCCCCTCCCCCCCGTTTGATGTATCTTGCCACTCCTTTATACTGGTCGAAAGGGTGCCATGCCATAACTGCATCAAACAGTTGTTCAGACGGTTGGATGCGGTTTTTAGAGAACCGCTCATAACCTCCACGCAAGTTAAACACGTGTTATTCATGGATAACTGCACGTATTAACCTCCTGACGGTTGATCTTCCACGTGGAGGTATCTTCGGGATACTTGGAATATTCTCGCCATAGGGGTAGCCGGACAAATGATCTCCAATTACCCCGGTCAAAAACTACTCTGACCGCGGGATGTTGGCTGATTGCGCGATATAGCATACGAACTCCTGACCGTGCGAAGCCTGCGGTCTGATCGCATAAAGCCCGCAACCTGATCGCACAAAGCCTGCGACCTGATCGCGCAAAGCTTGCAACCTCGGACTGATGCTTCTCAAAATGACTTTGAGTTCGCACCGCCGGGCACATGTCTGGTTCGAATCTGTCTTGAACCAACAGTGCATTTATTTGAACTGACTCAGGTGTCAATCCTCGTCAGCTAGCCCCCAAATTTAAAGAAAACGAAGGGACGTGTTCACTTTAAATTTAAAGAAATGCATCGGATTATTAACCCGACTCTTCAAATCCTCCACTTAGTGGCGCACTAAGCAGGTCGGTTGGTTCCCCGAGACGGGCTCTGGGTATTGTGTGAAAGGTAATAATGGCGTTGTTGAAATGTTTTTTAACCCGAGGTGAAAATGTAAATGCTTTTTAAGAATCCGAGGTGATTCAGAATGTGAACCGTCACCTTGGCGGCAATAAACACCGAGTCTTTCGTTTTGTAAAGCTTCACAATTTCCTCTCACGGTTTAATCCTTTCTAAAGTCACCTTCACCCTTCTCTTCATATACTTCCCGATGACAGATCACAACATTATCGAGATTGAAAGTGATGAAGAGGAAGTTCTCAAGCAGGAGTCCCAAATGCCTGAAGATCCATCTCCTTCAAGGAAGAAATCCAAGGTTGACGAAGGATCTTCCATCAGAGCAAAGGTAGAAGATGAGCAATCATCTTTTCTTCCTTCAGCTTTCTTCTCTAGCACTCCTTGCTTTTGTTTGGGTGATCGATTTTCTGGCCAGCAAGCGGTGACTATTCAGTCAGAAGATCCCCAACCTGTGTTGGGAAGGTCATCTTCTGGTGGGAAGGTTGTACTTCCTCCATCTGGTGATCGTCCGGTTTTATCGGATGATCAACTTCCCAGGATGGCTACATCAACGTGTCATGAACAGGGACAGGTAATAATCCTCCTCCCCTTTTGCTGATAGTTATAGTTTGCACCACTAACTTTTGCAAAATGTAGGAGATTGGAGGCCCCAGTGATCAGCCTTCTGCTGCTCCGTTTCTTCCTTCCGGACATAATCTTCTGGAGGAGAAGAATGCCCTGGAGAAGAAGACCGAAGAAATGTCTTCAGCGATTCTGCACCTGGCAGAATGTTTTGAACGGTCCCGTGAAGAGGCGCACCAGTTCCGTCGAGAGAGGGACCATGCTCAGCAACAGCGGGAACTCTCCGATTTGATTAGGGACAGTAGTGTACCTCTTGTTAGGGATGACGTACATAGGCTTAAGTTAGTTGCTAGTTCTCTTGGGGTTGTCAGTGTAGATCCTACTGACAACAATATGTCCCTAGGAGAACTCTGTAAACTTCTTTCGGATCAGGTCGACGCTCCGGTCGCTGGTATCCCTTTTGTATGTAAAGAATGCAAAAAATAAAACCTCTTTCTTCATATAAATATTCTTTGCATCTTCTGTGCGAATATATGGTCATGAGTAATGCCTTCGCGACCATCCATACACAGGAAAATTTCAGTTCTGCGATCAGAATCATACTTTTATTAAAGTACCGCGACCAGCTCTGATACCGCGATCAGACTTAAAACCGCGGTTAGAACTGAAATATACTGCGACCAAAATTGGGACTCGATCAGACCGTTACTTTGATTAGAATCGGAGCTTAATCAAAAGTACGGTATCGATCATACCACAACCCGATCAAAATACATCCATACGTCCAAAAATTGAGTCGTATGATTTTTCTATGAAAATGTCCAAAGCATATAAAGGGAAAAACGTCCTCTGAAAAGTACTAAAAACTTTTTAGGTCTTTTGCACTTTCAGTTTCTAAAACAAAGAAGTCTTTTTGTTTCAGATCCGATGCCTAAACACTTTAACGGGTCCGCTAGAGACAGTATCCATTATGGGAAATGAATGAATAAAATACTCAGTGGAACGTTTGAATGGAATTTTACTCACATTAATACATCTCCTCGGGTCTATAAAAGGAGCAGGTGTCTTCCTGAAGAAGCCACTCAGCCAAAACCTCAACATTTCCGCCGCACAAAACCCTCTTTCTTCTCAGCCTTCATCTTCCCAAAAAGTTGCCAATCTTTCCTTCAATTCTCTACCAAAAAATGGCGTCTTGGAGCCGATCCATCCACCATTCCGAGGAGAATTTACTGGCATTGGAGAAGGAAGAGATCCTTCCTCCGTGGTTGCTAATCAACTGGCGGCCCGCGGAGAAGGATCAAGAAACCCCGACCGTCCGAGAGGGCGAGTTGGTGGTTTTCGAGGAGTATTTGCGCTGCGGGTTCCGATTCCCTGAGAGTCAGTTCCTGAAGGACGTCCTTGAGCACTACGGGTTGGAGTTAATCAACCTCCACCCCAACGCAATGTTGATATTGGCGGTATTTCAACACCTGTGCGAGGCATTCGTCGGAGTGTATCCCAGCGTGGATCTCTTCTAGCGATTTTAATTTTCGGCGTGGTCGAAGAGCGCTAACGCCGCCGGATGTATTTACTTCCGGCTAAGGGATAAGAAGGAGTATCCCTTTCCACCCCTGCGAGACTCAGTGCATGGGTGGCATCAGAAATGGTTTTACTGTACCCCGCCGTCAGAGAGCGGGTTGTGGTTCGAAAACTCGCGGCCGGAGAAGCCGAGCGAGTTGGACACTCTCCCGGCGATGAACTCGGAGTTCATGAAGCACGCCGAGGTGATTCTTCATTTAGTCGGAGAAGGATTGACAGCATGGGACGTCATCCGCGACTTTGTGAAGAACCGGGTGAGCCCCCTGCGTGAAAGGGCTCATCCAACTTGGGAGATCAATTCCATGGCAGACAGCACCCTGGACTATAATGAAGGTATTCATTTCTGACACTGAACTCCCTTTGCCATTTCTGAAATGCATTGATTTGACTTGTGTCTAGGAACAGTCCTGTCCTCTGCCGAGATTGAGAGGCGGACTAACTACCTTCTCCGGGCGTACAACGCCGAGGTAGAAGGCCCCAGGGGATCGCCTCGTCCCCAAAGCTTGATCCACGCCGGCGACGACCTTAAACAAGAGCGCCGAAAGGTACATTTTCCACTTGGCCTCTGTTTTGTTAGTCTCATGTATGTCCAGCACTAATGCTATTGGAAGGAGAATAGCTTCTAGGGAGGTTCGCTGAGGCGACGCTTCCCAGCGAGAACGTTGGTTCCCTGGGGAAGCCAACGATGAAATACGTGAAGAAGGTCTCCTCAAGACCTAGGACAAGGAATCCTGCCCCCAAGAAAGCAAGGCTAAATCTTGGGGAAGGGTCTTCACGAAGCGTTCCTCCTACCGCCAGAAAAACTGCGGTAAGATATCATGTCCCTCAAAACCTTCCAGGTGCAAACTAGAATTACTTCTTCGTTGTACAGGGAGAGGGGAGCGAGGAGGAAGACGATGAAGTCCCTCTAGTTCACCGGAGGAGGAAGATTGCGGGCTCTTCATCCGGTGATGCTCCAACTCATTCCGCCGAAACAACGGCTGCTGCAGAGGCGGTTGTAGCAGAACCTGCGGCCATTGAAAGCCTTTTGGTCGCGGATGATCCCCTGGCTCCTGAAGTTTCAGAGCCTGTCGCCTCTACTTCCCTGGTCGAAGGGACGACCGTGGTAAGATTCTCTCACAGTCTTGTTTTCTCTAATTCTCCCTATGCGTTTGATGAGTTAACGCTTATGCAGGGAGAAGAGCTTCCCCCTGAGACTCCTGTGAGTCCCAGGGAGGAAAATCCTCCACCTCCGCAGACAAGAGTAGAGGTGGTTGCACAAGATCCTGTGGCGGTTGCACACGAGGTGCCGGCCCCAGAAGTCCTGGAGCCATCGAGGCCTTCGGACGCTACCCCGCCAACGGGACTGATCGCCCAGGTAAGGATTCTTCTCATTCATCTTCATCTTCCCCTAAAAACGTGCTCACAGAGGGACATACCCAGGGGGGAGATGCCTTGTTCTCCAAGAGGAAGATCAGGATAGATGACAATCGTCCCCTTTCTCAAGGGGAACTTTCCCTGAAATCTCAAAGGCTAATGAGATTTCAAATAAGGTAAGAACCTTTATCCTGGTTGTGTTAAAAATTATGATCACGAATTGTGATCATTTGATTCTTCTTTCCTTTTGTCAGGCGAAAAGAAACAGCACCTAGCCCTTCAACCCCTTCAGGACAGGTTGAAGTCGTTACTAGTGCAGGAGCCTCCAGTGAGGAGCGCTCCGTCCCCTTGGTCCAGGAAACTGTCCGGGCCATGAGAGGAGAAACAGGCGCAAGGACCCAGTCACAACCGACGGCGACCGGAGGCAGTGCCCAGCAGGCACTCCCATCTCCCGCCCCTGCTGTAGGCGCCCTCGGACCTTCAACGAGTCTTCCCGTTAGTCCGGGGGATGCCTCAATACAGGAGTTTATGAAGGTATGATGAACCTCTCTCTAGGTGCCTGAATTATACATAGGACACCTTTAACTCCCCTTTTTGCATCGTAGGAACTATCCGGATGATGGCCCAATCGCGTGCTACGGTGGCAGGCATGGAGGCCATACAAAGAGAACGAGACAGCTTGCGCAGGTAAGGACCATTACTCCTCAACTTGTAAAAATATCAATTGGTTATGACCACCCCTTCTGTTTTACTACAGAAAGGTGGCATCGTTGGACAAAGAAGTGGCCACAGTCAAGCTTCATTCGCTCTCAGTGGCTAGGAACCAAGAGATTGAAAACAACAAACTACGGTCACAACTTGCTGGTAAGTTGATTCCTGATTAGGAAGACTTGTCCTCATAACCTGTGAGTAATATTTTCTCTCGTTGCAGCGCAAGCTGGTCAAATAAAGCAACTCAGCCAGGACAATAAACTCCTTTAGGATTCTATCCAAACCTCCGAAAAGGCGATCGGAAAGCTGAGCCGTTCAGTCTTCAAAAAACTGAAGACAGTGGCTCATCTTCTGAAGGCTGATGTGGTCGAAACCACAAGAGACAATCTCAGCCAAGATGACTGGTATGCGCTAGTCATGGCCCAAGCGAAGTCACTTCTCGAGTATCTCCCTGAGGATACACAGCGACGAGCAGAGGCGATCAGAACCAGAGTTCGGCCAGCCGCTTCCGCTGTCCTCAGCTGGGTTCGTCTTCACCATGGCCCAGATGCAGATCTGAATCCATTGGTGGGACCGGTTGAGGTCGAGAGTGAAGAGCAACTAGAGGCTGTCATGGAGGAGATTAATCCCCTTGTAGATAAGCTCCTGACTGAGCTTGGGATCGAATGATCCCTATACCTGTACAGAAACAGTTGTATACAATGCAATGCACATGAAAATTCATTTTTGAAAATGAATATATTTTTGTTTTATGTCGTTTCATATTATAAACATATCCCCCTAGCCCCCACCTGTGATTGTAGATACTGAAGACTTAGTATTACGAACACAGGAGAAAAGTGAATATAACGACCAGGGATATTTGATCGAACCGACAATTATGATCAGAGTAACACCTAGCCTTGTTTGCAAATCAACAGCCACTCAGATAACCGAGGACTTGCCAGAAAGCCCCGTGTGCGTTGAGAAACGGCTTATTTAGGAGTGACTTGTCTGGAAGCGGTCATGAGATCGGTCAGCGAATCCAACCAGGATGTTTTAATGATCTAACCGCGGGCGACCAACCCTCGAGCCGAATTCGCAGTGGATGGGCATAAAGGGAAATATTCATCATATGAAAGCAAAACATTTTTTATTTTATGAAAAAATGCTAATTGAACAGGAAAAATGGTTGAATACTTATACGTAGAACTTGCGAAGTTGATCAATGTTCCAAGTCTTGGACAAAATTCGACCATCCTCCATAGCTAACCGCACGGATCCTGGTCGCGGTACCGAGACAACGGTGTAAGGGCCTTCCCACCTCGGGGAGAATTTGTTGCGATTAGACTGATCTTGGATTTTTTGTAAGACCAGGTCACCCACGTGAAGACTACGTGGTCGCACCCTTTTACTGTGATATTTGCGCAAAGCTTGCAAGTATGCTGCGGACTTGACCAAAGCGCCATCACGCCTTTCTTCAAGGAGGATGAGATCTTGTGACCGTTGTTCGGACTGATCAACCTGTTCGAATCGTTCTGTCCGAACAGACCCAATACTGACTTCCATAGGCAATATAGCCTCGGCCCCATAGACCAGATGGAAGGGCGTCTCATCGGTGGCTCGACTAGAAGTAGTTCGTAGTACCCATAGAACAGTATAGAGCTCGTCTGCCTAAGCCCCCGAGCGACTCTTAAGGCGATCAAAAACACGTTTCTTGATGCCTTGTAGTATCTGCCCATTGGCCCGTTCTACAGCACCATTGCTTTGTGGATGCGCCACAAAAGCAAAGCACACTTTAGTTCCGATCTGATCGCAATAGTCTAGGAAAAGACCACTAGCGAACTGGGAACCATTGTCGGTGATAAGACGGTTTGGAACACCAAATCGAGCAACAATGTTCTTATGAAAGAACTTTTTTGCTGCTGATGCGGTAATATTTCGTACTGGTTCGGCCTCGATCCACTTTGTAAACGTGTCAATGGCTACGAACAGAAACTTGTACCCATTGACAGCTTGTGGCATAGGACCGACAATATCCATTCCCCAAACCGCGAAAGGCCATGCGAGGGGAATGGTTTGTAACGCATAGGCAGGTTGATGAACCTGTCTTGCGTGGAACTGACACTGCGGACACTTTTTGACCATGTGCTTGGCATCATCAAGTGCCGAAGGCCAGTAGAATCCTTGTCGAAAGGCTTTTCCGACCAGTGTCCGATATGACGCGTGTGCACCGCATACACCGTTATGTATTTCTTTCAAGAGGGATTTTCCTTCCTCCTGAGATATACAACGCATGAATACTCCTTGAGTAACTTTCTGTACAGAACCCCATCTATGAGCTTGTACAGACGCGCTTTTCGAATTAACCGATCGCTTTCGGTTTCGTCCTCGGGTAGGGTCCCGTGTTCAAGATAGACTCTCAATGGATGAGTCCAATCCTGTTCCTGACCGAGGTTGGTAATGGAAGCTATTACCGGATCATCCCCGACCGAGGTCATGATCGAAGGACGATCCAAGTGTTCAATGAACACTCCTGCCGGAGCGGATGTATGTGAGGACCCAATTTTGGATAATTGGTCTGTGAGAATGTTGTCCTTTCACGGGATATATTGGACTTCGAAATGACTGAAGTGTTTTTCCAATTTCCTCACTTCCCCCAGGTAATGAGCCATGGTCTCATCGGAGGTGCTGTACTCCTTGTTTACCTGGTTTACGACCAGCTGTGAGTCTCCCCTCACCACTAATCGACAGACCCCTAGGAATTTTGCTGCCCGGAGCCCTGCAAGAAGACCTTCATACTCTGCTGCGTTGTTGGTCGCAACAAAGTGTAGTTGGATGACATACTTAAGCTGTTCGCCCTGAGGCGTAACTAAGACCACTCCAGCCCCCGAGTGTTGAAAACTACAAGAGCCGTCAAAGTACATTGTCCAGTAATCGGGGCACTCCAATTCCTCTGGCATCTGCACGGGTGGCTCAGGGTTGGTCCATTCGACCACAAAGTCGGCCAAAACCTGAGACTTAATAGTCGTGCGGGGCGTGAAATGGATCTCGAAGGCACCGAGTTCGACCGCCCATTTGGCGATTCGACCAGATTTCTCTGGGTTTCGGACAATATCCCCCAAAGGAAAAGAGGAGGATACTGTGATCTTGTGCGCTTGGAAGTAGTGTCATAGCTTACGGGAAGCCATCAGTAGCGTGTAAAGTATCTTCTGGACCTCAGGGTAACGCTCCTTAGGACCATGAAGTACCTCGCTCATATAGTAGACGAGTCTGTGTATTCCTTCCTTATCCGCGATCAGAACGGCGCTGATCGCGTGCGGTGTGGCCGCCAGATAAAGGAGCAATGGTTCTCCTTTGTCGGGAGACACCAATACTGGCGGACTGGATAGATATGTCTTCACCTCCTGAAACGCTTTTTCGGCCTCATCCGACCATGTAAAATTGTGATGCTTCCGCAAGGCTTTGAAGAAAGGCAATCCCCTTTCTCCTAGTCGCGATATGAAACGACTTAAAGCCGCCATGCGACCAGCCAGGCATTGAACATCCTTCATGGTTGAGGGCGATCTCATTTGTTCAATGGCCCTGATTTTCTCAGGATTAACTTCAATGCCCCTGGAACACACAAGAAAACCAAGAAGTTTTCCTGAAGAAACCCCGAAAGAACATTTCTCCGGGTTTAATTTTATTCCAAAGCGATTCAAATTACAGAAGGTTTCAGCGAGATCGTCCAAATGAGACAATCTCTTGGCACTTTTTACAACCAAGTCATCTACATATGCTTCGAGATTACGCCTTATCTGGGAAAGAAAGGTCTTTTGCATCAAGCGCTGGTATGTGGAACCTGCATTCTTGAGACCGAACGGCATTCTGACGTAGAAGTAGGTGCCGAACGGGGTGATGAAGGTAGTTTTCTCTTCATCCTCTTCTGCCATGCTAATTTGATGATATCCTGAGTAAGCGTCCAGGAAGCTCATCAGTTCACAACCCGCGGTTGAGCCAACCAGCTGGTCGATGCGGGGAAGGGGAAAGTCATCCTTCAGACAGGCAGTGTTGAGGCTAGTGTAGTCGACGCACATGCGCCACTTGCCATTTGACTTGCGGACCATGACCGGATTGGCGAGCCATTCCGAGTGATCAACTTCACGGATGAACTCGGCTTGTAGGAGTTTGTCCAACTCCTCTCGAATGGCTTCCTGTCGGTCAACAGTAAAACGCCTGAGCTTTTGCTTTATTGGTCGTTGTCCAGGTCGAATTGCTAACCTGTGCTCAATTACTTCCCTTGGGACACCGGGCATGTTGGACGGTTTCCACGCAAACACATCTGCATGAGCCCGGAGGAAAGCAATGAGATCGAGTTCCTATTTGTCATCCAGAGCTGATCCGACCCGAATTGTCTTGGATGGATCATCTGGGTACAAAGTAACCAGTTTGAGTTTCTCATCTGGTCGAGGAGCAGCCTTGATTGCGTCGGTGGCGACGGTGGCGACCTGGGCGTCCCGGAGGGGAAGTTGATCGACCATCTCCAGAGATAGCCGGTCGCACGTAAGTGCCACGTTGCGACTGCCTCAAACCAAGATGACACCTTTGGGGCCAGGCAATTTTCCGCACTGGTAGGCATAGTGCGTTGCCATCATGAATTTAGCGAGAGTTGGCCTGCCAAAGATTGCATTATAAGCCGAATCACAATCGATTACGTCAAAAGTAACCAATTCTGTTCAGAAGTTATCTGGTTCTCCTAGTGTGACCGGGAGGACCACTTGTCCCAACGGCATCATGGAGGGGCCTGGGATTATCCCATAAAATGGATGGATTATGGGCTTGATCTTCGAACGAGGAATTTACATCTCGTCGAGTGCCTTGACCAACAAAATGTCAAGGGAGCTCCCCCCGTCGATCAGGACCCTTTCAACTCTCGCGTTACTGATGATCGGGGTAATGACCAGAGGGAGCCTCAATGGTCGTGTTAACCCTGCCGGACAATTAGTGTGATCAAATGTCAAAGGTGTATCCGACCAACGGCGGTATTGAGGTTCACCAAGGGATGTCTCCGTTTGGTTAACCTCTCGGTAAAAGGCCTTAAACTGCCTTTTGGAAACGAAAGAAGAAGAACCTCCAAAAATAACATTAATATGATTTTGAGGTACCTGGTAGGACATTTCCTCGTCTCCGTCGGCGTCCCTAAGTCCGCACGCCTGTTCTTTAGGCGGTAAGGTTGGCATTGGCCCAACTCCCTGGTAGAAGTCATCCAGTTGCTTCAACCAACTCCTGCAGTTCTTGAGGTCGTGGCCTGCGGAGTTGTGGAGTGGACACCACTTCTTGCCTTCCTGCGGATTAGTTGACTTTTCTGGCTGGTCGACACTCCGACCACCAGAGGCAGTTTTATTTTTAAATGAAGGCTTGTTACCTTTGGTCGAAGGCGGCTTCTCTGCGATTGCGACCTCGCGGTATTGTCCAGAGCGGTTCCTCTTCGACTTTTTCGACCTCCCACCTGACGAAGATTCCGGCTTCTTGCTTGAATCTTCCTTCCTGGAGTCTTTGAAACCTGGTTGTGGTGGTAGGTCACCCTTGTCGACCATCCGGTTCCATTCGACCGCTTCGGCTGCGTCAGAGTATAGATCGGCCATGTCGAACAGATCAGCCACTGATCGAGGAGGGTGGATAAGCAAGTCCTCGGTAAATCTCCGGTATCGAACAGCATGTTTAAATGCCCTGATAACGGAGCCATCGGATATGTTCGAGATGGTATTTCTCACCCCGACAAATCTTTTGACAAACTGCCGAAGAGTTTCGGTTGAAGTTTGTCGTAGCCGATGAAGATCGTCCTCTTTACCCAGCTTTTGGTAACAGTTTTGGAAATTGCTGAGGATCGCATCGCACAGCATTTCCCAATTATAGATGGAACCCTCAGGCTGATTAAATAGCCAGGTCCTAGCCGGTCCTGCGAGGACAGTTGGCAGGTAGTTGGCCATGACCTTGTCATCGCCCCCCGCCGCTTGGATGGCAGTAATATAGATTTGAAGGAACTCGGATGGGTTCTGAGTTCCATCAAACCTTTCAATAGTCCCTGGTCGAAACTTATCAGGCCAAACGACAGCTCGTAGGCCGGGCGAGAAAGCTTTACAACCGATGTAGGGACCATGAATTGCCCTGTGACTCTCGACCGGGTTTCGAGCGACCTCACGCAGTGGCGAAGTTACTTGTGGTCCCAAACGAGAGTGGACAGGAACTCGATCCCTACTACGAGAATCCTGTGTTTGTCGGTACTTGTCCTGTCTGGACGGTACTGACGGTGGGTAACTTCGTCGGCCAGAACCAGAATGAGGACACTCTCGTTCGTGGGAATGTGTTACCGAGCGGGAGGAGGCCGTTGGGGTCGCCTCAGAAGCGACCTCATCCAGTCTTTCCGCCAGGATCCTGTAAAAGGCAGGTTTCTGCGCATCCGTGACCGTAGGAGGAAAGTTACGCATGACCTCCACGATAGATCGCAGTCGACCATGGGTGCTTCTCCTAGGGGCACCAGGTGTTAGTGTTTCTTCGTCCACTGGGAAACGCTCCGGTGGCAAAGAAGGGGTTTGGTCACGTTTGCGACCACGCGACCGTCGAGAAGAACTCGGAGCAGCATCATAACGAGCCTGCGCATCTTGAAGTGCCTCTAGGGCAGTTCTGCGTAGTTCATTGTTTTGTTGCTTGAGATCTTGATCCTCCTTCTGTTTGCGATCCCGTTCTTCCCTAGCAGCCTGCTGATCAGGAGTTTCCTCCGACAAAGCAGCGAACTGTCTTGGGAGAGAAGTTGCCGATGGGGAAAACATCTCAGTTTGTTCCGAGTCAGACTCAAAATCAAAGAGATGGTGAAGGTTATCAGGGTCGAATCTCCCCGGGCTGATTTCCAGGTCGACATCATCCTTCCCCTCAGCGGGGTCATATGACGGACTGGATTCATCCTCTAGCGCATTAAGGACCTCTGTGGGTCCTGACCTTGCACTAGTCGCCCCCTGGTCGATGGATATGACCTGGAGAGATGATTCCACCTCTGGAAGATTTTGGCCTTCAACCTCCTCCATTGGAACAGGATCACTTGGAGAAGGCATTGGAATGTGAGCATAATCCTCGAGATCGAAATCGTTCTCGGAATCATATGCTCCAGCCATGTTTCAGCGAACCTCCGGATTAAAATTAGGACGCCTTGAGAAAGGCCCCACGGTGGGCGCCAGCTGTCGACGATTCGGACTCGGAGTCCTCAGCCGAACTTATGCAAAATTTGTATTAGTGAGACCTTTCAAGATGACCCTCCGGAAAGGTATGTAGAAAAATGGAGAACAGGAGCACAGAGAGGTTTATACAGGTTCGGGCCCTCGATGGTGGGAGTAATAGCCCTACGTCCTGTTGGGATTTCACTATTTGTGGTAAAGATTTACAAGATGGCAGGAAAAGACCTTCACAGGCGAAGGTTTTTCCTATGCAAATGTCCAAAAAGAAGCCCCAAGTGGCTTGTAAATATAATCTAATCTGGGTCGTAGACTTGACTGTTTGAGTGGTTGAGATGGTTTGATCTTTTTTATCCTTCGATCTCCCCCTCCCCCCCGTTTGATGCATCTTGCCACTCCTTTATACTGGTGAAAGGGTGCCATGCCATAACTGCATCAAACAGTTGTTCGGACGGTTGGATGCGGTTTTTAGAGAACCGCTCATAACCTCCACGCAGGTTAAACACGTGTTATTCATGGATAACTGCACGTATTAACCTCCTGACGGTTGATCTTCCACGTGGAGGTATCTTCGGGATACTTGGAATATTCTCGCCATAGGGGTAGCCGGACAAATGATCTCCAATTACCCCGGTCAAAAAATACTCTGACCGCGGGATGTTGGCTGACCGCGCGACATCCTTGATATTCTGTTCGCGTATAGCATACGAACTCCTGATCGCGCGAAGCCTGCGGTCTGATCGCATAAAGCCCGCAACCTGATCGAACAAAGCCTGCGACCTGATCGCGCAAAGCTTGCGACCTCGGACTGATGCTTCTCAAAATGACTTTGAGTTCGCACCGCCGGGCACATGTCTGGTTCGAATCTGTCTTGAACCAACAGTGCATTTATTTGAACTGACTCGGGTGTCAATCCTCGTCAGCCGTGTTACCTATGGAAATTAGTACTGGTTCTATTCGGATAGATCAATTCGAACAAGTTGATCAGTGCGAACAGCGATTACAAGATCTCATCCTCCTAGAAGAAAAACGTGATCGAGCTTTGATCAAATCCACGGTATACTTGCAAGCTTTGCACAAGTATCATAACAAAAGGGTGCGACCACGTAGCCTTCACGTGGGTGATCTGGTTTTACGTAAAATACAAGACCAATCTAGTCACAACAAGTTCTCCCCAAAATGGGAAGGCCCCTACACTGTTGTTTCACTACCGCGACCAGGATCAGCTCGGTTAGCGATGGAGGATGGTCGGATCTTGTCTAATACTTGGAACATTGATCAACTACACAAGTTCTACGTGTAAGTATCCAATCCCTTTTCCTTTTCAATTAGCATGTTTTAACAAAACTAGTGCTTTTAGTTGTTTTATATGTGGGGTATTCCTTTTTTGCCCGTATGTTACGAATTTGGCTGGGGGGCTGGTCGACGATGGTTATATCGCCACAATACCCTAATTGAATTCGCTGGCCGATCTCATGATCACTTCCCGACAAGACACCCCTCAATAAGCCGTTTCTCAATGCACACGGGGCTTGCTGGTATGTCCTTGGTCATCAGAGTGGCTGCCGGTTTGCAACAAGGTTGGGCATTGTATCGAATATGATTATTGGCCTGGTCGAGTATCGCTTGTCATCGTTACACCCATATCTTTCCTGTGCTTATAATACTAAGTCTCCAGTATACATAATCACAGGCGGGGGCTAGGGGAATATGGTCGCAATATGAAACAAAAAGAAGTGCTTCCTTTCTAAACGAAAAACGCATGCATTTGCATTATATACATTGTATTTATACAGACACAAGAGTTTACAGTATGCCGAGATCGTTTATGAGTTTCTCGACAAGAGGTTTAACTTCCTCCATGATAGACCCAAGCTAGTCTTCACTCTCGACCTCTGCTTCTTCCGTCGCTGTGCTCAGGTCTAGATCTGGGCCATGGCGAAGACGAAGTCGGTAGAGGATGGCAGAGGCAGTTGATCGAACTCTGGATTTAATAGCCTCTTTTTGCCGCCTAGTATCTTCAGGAAGATACTCGAGGAGTGACTCCGCTTGAGTCGTGACCAGCGTGGTCCAGTCGCTAAGGCTAAGGTCGTCCACCGCGGTTTCGACCACATCAGCCCTTAGTAGACCGGCCACCATCTTCAATTTTTCGAAGATGCCTCCTTGAGCACTGCTGCAGGCAAAGATTGACGTGCTCAAATCTTTATTTTCCCTGCGAACAGAATCAAGGGTCGCCTGGAGGGTAGTCTTCTCCTGATCGAGCCGGCTTATCTGGTCATATCGTGCTGCGACAAGAGGCCATTACAAACAATTCATACAAAGAAGTCAATTTACTTTGAACAGAGATATGCTTACAAGAGAGTTCTGATCGCAATTTCTTGAGTTCACTCTCCAAAAACGAGATATGGGTAGCCGCCCGGAATTCTTGATTTTCTCGATCAGCGAGGCTCTTCACTAGATAAGCATTGTCTCTATGACAGAATGGATGATTATAAGGGCCTGCCCTTGAATGAGTAAAGAAAAATCTTCCTTACCACTACAGGCGACCTTTTTCCTCTTCTGTGGCTTCGATGCTATCTATCATAGCCATTGACTTGGTCGCCATGCGGGTTATTTCCTATGATAGGGAAGGGGATCAGTCTCAAAACACAGATGCTCTTATGCAAACACATAATCCCTACGGGATGATTGACATACCTCGGCATATTCTCGGAATGAGAGTTTACTCGGTGTCACCAAAGGTTGAACCCCTGGGTTCACCTTGTCTCCCGCAGGGACAGCGGATGTTTCTCCCCGTTGGCCCTTATTCTTGGCCAAAGTTGCAGATTCCAATATCTCTGATTGGACTTCTACAGTAATCCTATCCACCACGACCTGAACGACTTCTCGGGCCGATGGGGTGGAGCTTTGCTCCCCAGAAATTTCGGTCGTGGGGGAAGCCCCAACTCTGGCCGAAGCCGCTGAAGGGCTTGGCATTGGACTCTTGTGCCTAAATAATAGAAATACCATCAGTTGGAAATTTCTATAATTTTTCCTTGGAACCTAACCTTGTTCTGACAAGGAAGATCCCTTATCTTATTCGGATTCCTTCCAACTTTTGGGATTTCGAAGAGGGTTCCCCAAGGAAAAGGGGACAGTCATCATCTGTCCTAGTCTTCCTCTTCGTAAAGAGGACCCTGTCCTTTTCTCCCTGTGCGACCGCGGAGCTGCTGATGGTCGTGGTGTCCTGCTCTGTTGCCTCCGCCCCAGGTGTTGGGAGTGGAGTGCTCGCCACCCCAGGGTTGGCCGCAACCGTATCGGGGCGGATGAAGGGAATGTTTTCTTCCTCCTACATGAATACTATTCAGTTGACATTCACAAATGGATAGTGACCATCAAAGCTGTGAAGAATCTTACCACAGTTATCCCCTCCGTCGGAGGGAGAGGTGTAGCGAGCCTTGAAGCTTCTTGGGCTTCAGGCACTGAAACCTCACCTGCAACCACAGGGTCATCAGTGGTCGCAGGGCCCACTTTGGTCATTCCGGGTCTCGTGGGCGAAGACAAGATGTCGCTGGATAGGGAGGCAATTGTTTTCCTCTTACGATGGATCAGAGGAACATCATCTTCTTCCTCCTCGCTCCCTTCACCATGTACGACGGAGAAGTGATTCTGGTTTGTACCTGGGATAACAGAGGGCATTGAGTATCTTACCGCGGTTCTTTTTGCGGTAGAAGGAGCCTTCGGTGAACAAGTTTCTCCAAGAAGTCCCTTAGACTTCTAGGGAACGCCTTCCCTTGTCCCGCGCTTCGAAGAAACTTTCTTTATTCTCTTCGGAGCCGACTTTCCCAGGAAGCCGACGTCTTTGGCTGGGCATGTTGCCTCACCGAACTTTCCCAAGAGCTGTATTATTCGAGCCATTCTTGTTGATACAAGGTCAGAAGATGGTCTGCAAATGGAGCTTGGCAAGAAAGTCCTTACCTTTCGACGCTCCTGTCGAAGGTCATCACTAGCATTGATCAGGCTCTGCGGGCGAGGTGATCCTCTAGCTCCCTCCACATCGGCACTGTATGCCTTGAGGAGGTAGTTCGTCCTTTTCTCAATTTCAGAAGAACCCAGAACTGTGTCACAAGCAAGTTAGCAAATATGACATTTTCTTAGGAAAAATGTACGTTCTTGTTGACTAAAAGACATACCGTTATTGTAGTCCAGGGTGCTGTCCGCCATGGACTGAATCTCCCAAGCCGGGTGAGCCCTTTCACGCAGGGGGCTCACCCGATTCTTCACAAAGTCGCGGATGATGTCACGAGCAATTAGTCCCTGCTGGACTAAGTGAAGAATCACTTGAGCCTGTTTTTCTGCTCTGCGCTCAGAGTAGGGAGAGAATCCAATTCGCTGGACTTCTCTAGCTGGGAATTCTCAAACCACAACCCGCTCTCGGATGGAGGGGTGCAGTAAAACCACTTCTGGTACCACCCATGCACGGAGTCTCGCAGGGGTGGGAAGGGATACTCTTTCGTCTCCCTTATCCGGAAGTAAATGCATCTGGTGGCGTTGGTACTCTTTGAACATGCCGAATAATAGAAGCGCCGAAAGAGCTCCACGCTTGGGAGCACACCAACGAATGCTTCGCACAAATGTTGGAAGATTGCCAAGATCAGGACCGCATTCGGGTGGAGATTCACCAACTCCAACTTGTAATGCTCCAAAATCTTCTTCAGGAATCTGCTTTCAGGGAATCGGAACCCGCAACGCAGGTACTCCTCAAAAACCACCAACTCGCCCTCTTGGACGATTGGGGTTTCTTGTTCTTTTTCCGCGGGCCGCCAGTTGATCAGCAGCCGTGGGGGAAGGATCTCTTCTTTCTCTAGAGCCATCAAACTCTCCTCTGTGTGGTGAACAGATCGGCTCCAGGACGCCATTTCTTTCGAAGGATCGGAAGGAAAAGTGGCAACTTTGGAGACGATGGAGAATGAGGAAGAGGGTTTTGTGCGGCGGAAGTTCTAAGGCTGGAGGCTGGATGTGTGGCTTCTTCAAGAAGCTACCTGCACTAGTACAGAAAAGTTTTCTTCTATCGGTAAAAAACACACTTCTACCATCGGTTTTTGTACCGTTAGAGATAGGCACGATAGAACAAGACAAGAACTATTCTAACGGTAAATAACCGTTAGAAAAAGTGATCTTTTCTAACGGTACTTTAGTAATGAATCGTTAGAAGAGATCACTTTTTCTAACAGTACTTTACTAAAATACCGTTAGAAAAAAGTGATCTCTTCTAACGGTTCATGACTAAAGTACCGTTAGAAAAAGTGATTTCTTCTAACAATTCATTACTAAAGAATCACTTTTTCTAACGGTATATTTGTAATGAACCGTTAGAAAAATTGATCTTTTCTAATGGTTTTTTAGTAATGAACCATTAGAAAAGAGTATCTTTTCTAACGGTACTTTACTAAAGTACCATTAGAAAAGGTGATCTCTTCTAACGGTTCATTACTAAAGTACCATTAGAAGAGATCACTTTTTCTAACGGTACTTTAGTAAAGTATTGTTAGAAAAGGTGATCTCTTCTAACGGTTCATTACTAAAGTACCGTTAGAAAAGAATTGTTAGTAAAGTATTGTTAGAAAAGGTGATCTTTTCTAACGGTTCGTTACTAAAAAATCGTTAGAAAAGATCACTTGTTCTAATGGTTCATTACTAATGAACCGTTAGAAAAAATCATTTTGTCTATAACTAGTAATCTTTTCTAATAGTTTTTTAGTAATGAACCGTTAGAAAAGATACCATTAGATAAGGTAACCGTTAAGAAACCGTTAGAAGAAAATATTTTTGTAGCAGTTCATCGATCTAATCATTCACAGAACTAAGACACAAAATTGAAAAAAAAAGAAGTTCCTCTAGAATCTCAACACATCATTTAAGGATATAAGAATACAAATATTTCAATTCATCCAACTTTTAGGTACAGTCTGTCGACAAATTTGCACCTAGAAAATAAAGTCTGAAGTGTTCAAAAACACTAGAAAAATAATTGTTGAATTTTGCACATAAATCTTGAAAACAGACCCAAATTGTCGGAGAGGTCTCTCCACAGGAGAACCTCTGGGAGCCGCCTTGTTTACATTCAGAAGCCTTCCACTGATGTCCTGTTCAAATAAATGATAGTTAGCCAAATGTACAATTTATACAGTCTTCTACTCTTTTTTAACATGTGCAGAATATTAATAATCACACCACTAAAGAATCGACCAGAAGTATCATAACAAGGAAATTGAATAAAAGAGTAGCCCAAATGCCTACCCCATACACAACTTTTGCTAAAAATTTAGTAAGAATCAAGTCAAATCTTGCCAAATTATGACCACAAACCAAATTATGAAGTGTCATAATTTATGTAAGTGTCATGACATTCTAATAGTGTTAGTGTTCACCACCAAGTTATATCAATCAAGTGAGTACTAAAAGAAACACATTTTGAAGCAGAGCATAAACTTAGAAATTATTGAGACTTAAAATTTAAAACACAAACTTAAAAAACAAAAAAAATGATTTTAAAACTATCCCTACAACTAAATCCAAATAGTAACTGAATATAGAGTCCTTCTGGGCAATGATATTGGAAACCAGTTAGGTTGGGGTTTTTCTTTTATTTTTTATTTTTTGAAAACTCTATAAGCTAGCAAGGAGCCAGCCCATTGGCAGAAATTGCATAAGAGGCTTATTAGAAACATCAGCTTTATCAATCGATCAATATAACATTTAAGGTGAATGTACTAGAAAATGCTGCTACCTGATAAATACTTGATATCTGAATCTGTGATGCAGTTACAGTATCTTATATTCAATGACTCCAGTTTTTTCAGGCCTGAGAGGAAAAAAAGAATATCAACAATTTGAAATGTATTCAATTCTGAGATAAATTAACATATTGTAAGCGACATGTCCAATTTCACATCATTAAGTGCATGAGCATTCATAAATCCTGTTCCACTTCTTTCACAAAATGTTTCATCGATCTCACAAGACAAACTGTAGTGATTCTAACTAAGCATAAATCCACAACTGATTGCATGTGACATGGAAAAAAATTCCGGTAAATCTTGTCTAGATGCCTACAGCAACTGGCATAGTTAACAAAAAAGAAGGTGCATAACTGTGAAGTTTAGGGGACAAAAAGGGACCTTTTAAATGAACAAGGCCACCATGAATCTTTAAGCAACACTCAAGGTCTAGGTTTACCAAATGAACTAAATTTTCAAACACTCACCAGTACTTTTCTTGAAACTTAGAGATGTCAAATTTGAAAAACCTACAGAGGGCATGCATAATGTAATAAAGTAACAAAACAATAACAAAATAGAGTACTGAGTACTGACTAATGACTGAGTTAAATACTATTCTAGGAAGAAATTACACATTGAAAAGGGGTTGTTTGGAGGGGCTTGAACTTGTGCGCAAACCTAATAAGCATATAAGCCAAGTGAAGGTCGCTCGGGCTTCTCAATATAAAAGGGATTTGAGCTTATCTAATAACCACTCAAACAACATGTTTGGAAGGACTTAGGCCAGTTGTAGCTCTAAGCTCAAGCTCAAAAACCTCCAAACAGACCCAAAATCATCTAGATGGAAGAAAACTCAGCAAGAAGCGTGTTACTAACCTGACAAGATTCCAAGACTCTGTTCTGACATTTGATCACAGTAATTACATGTCAAGCTTTGCATGCTTGAGCAATCTCTAAGAAGATTTAAACCACTATTAGTTACTTCAGAGCATGAAATGTCAACAGACAACAATGGTTGCCTTTGAGAAGCCACCACTTCCATCCAAGCATCATTCACTCTAGGGTACTCCCTCAGACAAATATCCTAATAAAGGAAAAGTATCAAAAATCAATTATCCCAAAACAAGAGAATCCATTGACTCATAAACTACAAGAAATATCTGACAATATGTCTTATCATGTCAAGAGATAACTCAATATCACAATGCCTGATAGTTAAGAAAATAAGTCAACTCAAGTTCTCAAATCCCACAGGAGAAGGAAAGAGTAGAGCAAATTAATCCAACATTGATCTTAAATCCCCAAAGCAAATGCTGATGAAGGCATCTAATCAAATATATGCTATCTACCCAGATTCCAAAAGACCAAGAATGCTTTAATCAAACAACACTCAAACATGAACAATACAAGTTTGATTTCTATGTGTTGATATGCATTTTTCGTCATAAAAAATTCTGCACCCCTTCTAAGACAACTCAGATGTGATTCCTCCACCGTGGGACATCTACCACAAAATTCCTTCCATGTTGCAACTATGAAATTTTGTTACTGTGGACTCCTCATCCGGTGACTCAAACAAAAAATAAAAGAATACACAAGGAGATCATATGTTATGAGGATTTGAAGATTCGCTGAACTCAATGGATTTGAGATTAATTGAGAAGAGGGTCTAGAACCATAAGTCTCCCACTCATATAAAAAAACCAAAATACCCTTTTAAAAACTCACAAGAAGCAACTGTCACAGGTAATCTTCACTCTTTATTTGCTTTAAAATTTGTTATTTCTTTCTTTTGTGAAGCATAGAAGCACTTCTCGTGCATAAGACCGAGTTGTGTGCTACACTTGTTAGTTGTTACCAAAGTGTACATACAAGAACCTAAACCTCACTTGCAGTGCACAGTCCCGAAAAGATTCAAGTGATGCCTCAGTGAGGCAGTTAGAAGCCACCAACTCATTGAATATCTGTTGGCTGAGATCCCTGGGCAGTAGCGCAAAACTACAATACTTATTGATATCCTGCAAGAATTTCCAGCATGTCAAGCAGAAATCAACACTCCAACACAATCAACCTTGCGGACTTTGGCCGCACAGAGCTCCATGTTGCATAGAGCTCCATGAGCGACGGGCACCGCTCAGGGCCCTTCCCCTGCCCCTTGCGGGAAACATCCGAGTTGTGCAAGCAGCAGCCATTTCAAGCTATGGGTCTTCGACAACCTCGTGGAGGTCCCGAAAGGATTGTCATCATCCACTCCTCCTTGCATGATGCTCATCAAGAAAGCAAAGATTACAAAATTTTAATGCATGATGCACTGAATAAAAAGTTGGAAAAATACAGTAATGATGCCTATGTAAGTTTCCATATAGGTGAAAAGAACACAGATGGAAATCCTAAAAACAAAAGAGGATGAGCATGACCAAACCAAAAGCTCCAACTCTACCACAATAAAATAGTAACTAATTTAATGACATAGACAATTCTATGACTAAAGGAAGTCAAAAGAAAAGGCTGATACAAAACAGCCTACTTATAAAAGAAAGGCACCAAGCAGATCACTTAGTAAACAAAATTTCCTTCCTTTTCCTAAGATTTTTGGCAGTGGGGCCATTTTATGTCAAGAACACCCTCACTGCCTCTTTAAGTTATTGCACATGTACATTTAATAAACTAGTAAAACAAAATAGTTTTAGTTCCTGAACAATAGTTTTGCCAAGAAATAATTACATAGAGTTTGACTACTATTTTTAGCTACAGTAACTAGTTCAGGACATCTCCAAGATCTCACTCACTAGGGCTGGCTCTGCTCATGGGCATTAACTTTCACTTTTTTTTTGTTTCGACAGATAGAGATAATGTTAGATAAAGATCATATATTGGTACTTTGTGGAATGCTTGTGGAATGTGGAATTCCAATCCTCTATTTTTCGTGGGTACCTCTGATTCATAGCTCAAAGACATCGTCAAATCAGGTGAACAAGGGAAGAAGACAGACCAACAAAACTAGGACAAAGCAACAGCTGCTCGTATTGCAACGCAGTAATTATGTAGACTAAAAACAAACTGCCATAGATGATTGATCTTCACCACCCAGACGTGGTCTCATGTGCTCCACAAAGGGTTAAATTACATACTTAATAACTACCTTGCTTCTGTGCTCTTAGGGCTTGTGGTCTTAACATCCAATAGAAAGGTGGACTTAAGCAATTCTTAGTTCTTAATAAATACAAACTGAAGATATAGCTAATAAGCTCACGGAATTAACCTGCTCTAATATATTTTGGTAGTGATGCAACCGTTATTATTTACTTATAAGTATAATATGAACAGGGAAAATTTGAAACATAGAAGAAACTAAAAGTTGAAAAACATAAGCTGCATTAAAGAGAAAAGAAGCATACTTTCAAAGGCTGTCTTCTCTGCCACAAGTACCCTGCTGTTAAATTCCTGATAGCTTGTTATTAGCATGCTATCAAATTAGATACTTCAAATATTACTATTTAAAAGAATGAAGAGGTTTTGCTCAGCATTACAAATCTAGATATTCCACTATGTTTAAGCTTTTGCCTTTCAATTTACATCACAACAATCAATAGTTTAAAACAAAGGACCATTGTCTTAGGATGCTAATGCGTACTGGCCAAACATTTACATTTGCTCATTTTTTTGGGATAGAAATTTACTAGCCCACGGAGACTAAGTGATTCTTATATCTCCAATCAGAATCAAAATGCAGTAAAAACCAACGTAGGCAGCATCTTAAAAAAAGAGAGAAATTACGAAACCTTCCAAAGGGGATACCTCTACTGAGATCGGAGTTCTCCTTCTGCAGCTTCTCATTCTCCTTCTGTAGGATCTTCACCACATCCCGCAGTGCGTTCCGGCTCGTCTCCACCTTCTGAAACTTCTTCCATAGCTGCAGAACTGAGAGAACACAATCCAAAATAGCGTATCAAAAACCTCTAAAGCCAACCAAATCCAGAAAGCAACAGTACACGAAGACCGGACTGTGGGTTTACCTTTGCGCAGCACAGTCAAAATAGCATGATCAGTTGCGGAACTCTCACCAGAAAGCCACCGACGTCACTAAACCCTTCGAACGGGAACAAAGGGGATTAGATGCTTTCATCGCGCACGTTGCCAGATCGCGGTAGGCGGATCTAAGCAGCGGTGCAGATCTAGGAGACGGCACACGTGGGGCAGAGGCAGTGGAGCGGGACGGAGGCGCATGCAGGATCGGCACGGGCGTAGGAGTGGATTTGGGGGGTGGCATGAGCAATCAAGGCAGAAGAACGAGGAGAAGAAGAAGGAAGGAGGAGGAAGGTGGAGCAAAAAGGGAGAGCGGCGGCCGGTGTAGATCTGGGCAGCGGGTAGCGAGGAAGGCGGCGGATCTGCCAAAGTGAGAAGAGGAAAGAAAGGGCGAAGTGTGATTCTAGATCTGTTGAAGGCTATTTATTAAACGACGCGCATTCTTATATCGGTTTCAAACAAAAAAACCGTTAGAAAAACTCATGCTGCTTTTCTAACGGTTCTCACAATACAAGCGTTAGACGAATTATATTTTCTCTAACGGCTAATATATTTTGAACTGTTAGAAAAAATCATACCGATTTTTCTAACGGAAATTTACTTCGAAACCGTTAGTAGAAATGCCTACAAATTCCTTTCTCAACTCCGCACTATATACACTAACGGTTTTTTCTAGATTGCCAATAACCGTTAGAAAATAGGGGTTAGAAGACTGCATTTCTGTACTAGTGCTGCTCCTTTTATAGGCCCAAGACGACGTTCCACTGAGGATAACGTTCCATTGAATATTTTATTCATTTCCCATAATGGATGTTTTCTCTGGGAAACCCGTTATGCGTTCCTTGCACTGAATCCGAAACAAAAAGTCTTCTTTGTTTTGAATTTGAGAATTAGGGTGAACACAAAAACGTGAAAAGTTCTACAAAGATTTTCGGAGGACATTATCCTTCATGTTTTTTGTAAACTTTCACGTATCGGTCACAATATGTTCCTGTGATCTTTCCGGAATATACCTTTCATCATAAAGATGTTCTATGATCATGACAAATAAGTTACTACTGTGCATTGTTATTCGGTCAAATTGTTGTGTTATCAAAACTGTGGATCTGATCGGACTTCAACTCTAGTCACAGTGGTAGTTCTGATCGGATTTTGGTTCTGATCGCGATAACAGTCCAGATCGAATTTCAGTTCTGACCACGGCTTTGGGTCTGATCGCAGTATCAATACTGGTCGCGGTATGACATATTAATGTGTTTTTAATCGCAATGTTCAGATTTACTTGTGTATGTGTGGTCGTAAAGACATTACTTGTGGCCATATTTTCACACAGAGATTATGAAGAGTTTTCAGGTTATGTAAGATAAAAGAAATCTTTATTTCTGTCAGTCTTTACATACAAAAGGGATACAGGCGACCAGAGCGTCGACTTGATCCGAGAGAAGTTTACAAAGTTCTCCTAAGGACATATGGGCGTCAGTAGGATCTACACAGACGACCCCAAGAGAACTAGCAACTACTCTAAGCCTATCAACATCATCCCTAATCAGAGATGCACTACCATCTCTAATCGAATCGGAGAGTTTCCGCTGTTGTCGAGCGTAGTCCCTCTCCAGGCGAAATTGGTGGGCCTCTTCACGGGATCTTTCAAAACATTCTGCCAGGTGTAGAATGGCCGAAGACATCTCTTTGGTCTTCTTCTCCAGGGCCTCTTTTTCCCCTTGGAGAGTCTGTTCGAGGGGAGGAAGTTGAATCTCAGCAGGCTGGTCGCTGGGGGCTCCAACAATTTTCCTCTCCTACATTTGTATATGTTAGTTTTACAAACTATAGCAATAAACAAAAGGGATGAAAATAATTACCAATCCTCGCAAGTGACAGGTTGAGGTATTTCCCTCAGAAAGTAAATCACCCGATAAAGGCCGAGGGCCATCAGGTGATGGGAGTGCAACCTTCCCACCAGAAGATTGTTTCCCCAACACAAGTTGAGGATTATCTAGTCGCGGAAGTACAGCTTGCCAACCAGAAAATTGATCACCCGACAAAGAACGAGGATCATTGGGATGAAATGGAGAAAGCTGAGAAGAACGTCCTGAGGGATTATCATGAACCTCCAAAGGTGGAGATGAAGGTTCGACCTGCCGAGGTGCATGAACAGGAAGAATTACGGGAACCAAAGGAAGAGAGAGCAATGATGCATCTTTCACCTTTGCCCTACTAGAAGATCCCTCGTCAACCTTGGGTTTCTTCCTTGGAGGAGACAGATCTTTGGACGTCTGTGAATCCTGCTCAAACTCAAGTGACACTTCTTCTTCATCACTTTCAATCTCAATGATGTTTTGATCTGCCATTGAGAAGTGTATAGAAGAAAAGAGAAGATGGCTTTGGAAGAAACTTAGCCGGGAGAGGATTTGTGAAGTTTTAAAGTTAAGAGGCTTCGGTATTTATAGCCCCGGGGTGACGGTTTGTTTTTCTGAACGCCTCGAGCTTTTAAAACATTTACAATTTTATCTTGGGTTAAAAAAACATTTCTACGGTGCCATCATTACCTGTCAAATATTACCCAGAGTCTGTCTCGGGAAACCAACCACCACACTTAGTGCGCCACTAAGTGGAGAATTTGAAGCGTCGGGTTACAAATCTGATGTGTGTCTTAAAATTTGAAGTGAACATGTCCTTTCATTTTCTTCAAATTTGGGGGCTAGCTGACGAGGATCGATACCCGAGCTAGTTCAAATAAATACATGACTGGTTCAAGACAGATTCGAATCAGATGAGTGTCCGTTGATGTGAACTCAGGCTAATTTGAGAATCGCGGACACATGATCGCAGGCTTTACGCAATCAGATCGCAGGTAATAGGCGATCAGAAGCCCATATGCTAATACATGGACCGAAGGCTGCAGATAGTGCACGGTCAGATGGTTACAAGCAACGTGCGGTCAGAACACCTTCGACCAGGGGACGCGGGATTGCTCAGTCCCTACAACAGGGATATCCCAAGTATCCCAAAGATTCTTCCACGTATAGAGACAACTGTCAGGAGGTTAATACGTACAGTTATTCCTTAATAACATATGTTAAACCTGCGTGGAGGTTAAGAGCAGTTACCAAAACTGCACCCGAGCAACTGTTCGATGCCGTTATGCCTTGGCACCCTTTCAACCAGTATAAAAGGGTAAACCAATGCATCAAATCAGGAGATGGATCGAAGGATCGAGAGATCAGAAGATCAACAAAAGACATTAGACTAAGTTAGTTAGCTTTCATAAGCCCCCTGAGTATTGTCTTGTATAAACACACAGGAAAGATCTTCTCCTGTGAAGATCCTTTCCATAGTTTTGTAACTCTTTTCTCCTACACATAGTAAATCTCAACAGGACATAGGGCTATTACTCCCACCATCGAGGGCCCGAACCTGTATAAATCTCTCTGTGCTTCAGTTACCATTGATTCATCATCCCTTCCCGGAGGGACACCCTGAAAGGTCTCACAATCTACAAATTCTGCATAAGTTCGACTAAGGACCCCGAGCCCGAATCATCGACAGCACTAGAGAAGGAAGAGATTCTTTCTTCGCGGCTGCTGATCAACTGGCGGCCAGCGGAGAAAGATCAAGAAACCCCAATCGTCCAAGAGGGCGAGTTGGTGATCTTGAAGGAATACCTGCGCTGCGGGTTCCGATTCCCAGAAAGCAAATTTCTGCAAGGAATCTTGGAACACTATGGGCTGGAGTTAGTGAATCTCCACCCCAATGCAGTTCTCATTCCGGTGATCTTCCAGCACCTCTGCGAAGCCTTCGTCAGAGTGCTTCCAAGCATGGAGCTTTTCTGGCGCTTCTACTTTTCGGCATGGTCGAAAAGTGCCAACGCCGCAGGGTGCATCTACTTCCGTATAAGGGAGAAGAAGGAGTACCCCTTCCCGCCCCTACGGGACTCTGTACATGGGTGGTACCAGAAATGGTTCTACTGCACCCCTCCGTCGGAGAGCAGACTATGGTTCGCGAACTCCCGACCAGAGAAAGCCAGCGAGTTGGACTCCCTTCCTGCTCTGAGCGCAGAGCAGAAGAAACAAGCCCAAGCCATTCTTCACATAGTCCAGCAAGGCCTGACTGCGCGTGACATCATACGCGACTTTGTGAAGAACCGGATAAGCTCCCTGTGTGAAAGGGCTCATCCAGTTTGGGAAATCTAGTCCATGGCAGACAGTACCTGGACTACAATAATGGTATGTCCTTTAATCAACAAAACATACATTTTTATCGACCAAAAATGTTGTATTTGTTAAGATGCTTGTTTGTGACACAGCTCTTTCTTTGTCTAAGATTGAAAAACAGACAAACTACCTCCTTCGGGCGTACAACGCCACTATGAAGGGAGCTAAGGGATCACCTTGCCCCCAGAGCCTAATTAACGCCGGCAACGATCTCAAACAAGAGCGCCGAAAGGTATGACCTTTCCTAACAAGCTCTATTGTAAATCATGCACTTGTCCTGTATTACCAAAAGCATTTGGAATAATACAGCTTCTGGGGAAGTTTGCTGAGGTGATGCGTCCAAGCGAGGACATTGGTCCCTCGGGGAGACCAGTGCGAAGAGGGCTAGGGGGACCCCTTCGAAGCACGAAGTGAAGGACCCTGCTCTCAAAAAATCCAAGAAGATCCTGGGAGGGGTTCTTCACAGAAGAAAATCACAACCTCAAAAAAGACTACGATAAGATATTCAGTACCCCCTGTAACTCCAAGTACGAGTAGAAATTACTTCTTCGTCGTACAAGGTGAAGGGAGCGAGGACGAGGAGGATGAGATTCCTCTAGTTCATTGCAAGAGGAAGACGATCGACCTTTTGGGAACAAGCATCCCAAAGAGGTCGACTTCCCCTCAAATCGGCGAAGTCCTGTCTCTGACTGCAGGGACAGAGACGGTTGCAATGGGTCCCGTGATCACCGATAATCCTGTGGTTACGGGTGAAATCCTGGTGCCTGAAGCTCATGAAGCCTCAGGACTTACAACACCTCCCCTTCTGATAGAAGGGGTGACTGTGGTAAGATTTCTCACAATCTTGAATGTTTTCATTCATCTGTGCACATTTATTGAGTGATGTTCATACAGGAAGAGGAAGACGACACCCCTCTTATTCGCCGTAGAAGGACTCCTGCCAGTTCTGGGGTAGTGAGTACTCCACTCCCGACGACAGGAGTGGGGATGGCTGAACAGGATCCCGCGACCACTACCGATCTCGTGGTCGCGGACGAAGTTCCAGTGCCTGCGGTCCAAGAAGTTCCATGTTGGGGGAAATCTCCGCGAGACTAAGTCCAGGTAAGTTGCGTCACATTCGCTCGGGGACGTGGCCTCTGGTGCCTGCCCCGAGCGCCGCCTTTTGGCTCCCGGGACCTGGCCTCCAGTGCTGGTCCCGGGCGCCGCCTTTTGGCTCCCGAGACCTGGCTTCCGGTGCCGGTCCCGGGCGCCGCCATTTGCCTGGGGACGTCGCCTCCGGTGCCTGCCCCGGGCGCCGCCTTTTGGCTCCCGGGACCTGGCTTCCGGTGCCGGTCCCGGGCGCCGCCATTTGCCCGGGGACATCGCCTCCAGTGCCTGCCCCGGGCGCCGCCTTTTGGCTCCCGGGACCTGTCGTCCGGTGCCGGTCCCGGGCGCCGCCATCTGTCCGGGGACGTGGCCTCTGGTGCCGGTCCCGGACGCCACCTTTTGGCTCTCGGGACCTGGCTTCCGGTGCCGGTCCCGGGGGCCGCCTTTCGCCTGGGGACCTTACCACCGGGGCACGTCCCGGGCCTCGTCGCCCTTCTAAAGGTAAAGTCTTTGGTTGTTGATCACGTGCAGGTCACGCGAGGAGCGCCTCAGGAATCAGCGACCACCTGTCAAGCATCTAAGGCACCTGACCGGGAGAAGGACGTTGCTACCCCTCAATCCGACGGTAGCGTCCGGGGTAGTTTAGTCTTTTTTCTTCTTTTTGGGGCTATAAATAGCCCTTGTACCCCCTGTTGTAAGAGAGGTGATTCATTATTATTGGAATAGCCAAACTCACAGGTGTGCTCCGGAAGCCTCTCCCCTGAGAGAGCCTCCCCAGCCGACTCCGGTCGGGAGCACGCCGATAGGACTAGGGCCCCCACCGGGACCCGAACCTGTATAAACCCTCGTGTCATTTCTTGTGTTTGTCTGGCGGGGGAGGACCGGTCACCCAGTCATCCCGCGTCGCGTTTTCTTCGCTAGGATCGTCTACGAAACCTGCCGGGGTATTAGCAATACCACGACAGTTGGCGCCGACCGTGGGGACTCGTGACAAGACGCCATGGCTCCCCCAAGAACAAGGGCTCGCACCCTTCCCGGTGACGCCGGTCTCGGAGACCCGGCGCCGCCCGTCCGGGACACTACTGTCCCGGCGCTTCCGCCCGGAGGCGGCCAGACCCAGATACCGCCTCCCATCTTTCCTGTTAACTTAGGTGCTTCTACCTCTGGGGCGTTCCCGGTGACTACGGGAACCTCGGCCGGGACCAGTCTCCCCCCAACGGCTCCCCCGACTCCCCGGGACACCCTGCTTGAGACTTTAGTGGAGGGCCAGCTCCGCACCCAGCGCTCCATGGATGAGCTGCTCCGCGTGTTGGTGCGGCCACCGGCCCCCACATATGAGCCGTACCCATATCTGGGGGCCATGTCCCCGTTTATGGGTCACCCGGCGGCCCCTCCGGTCTCCGTAGGTTTAGCTGCCACGTATGACCCCGCCGGGGGGTTCCGTCCCCCTGCGGGTTATACGCCCGGACCCTTCCCGGCACCCAGGCCCTTCCCGGGGCCGGGGGGCTACTTCATGCCTGGGTCCCTCGTCGCACCGGGGGGATACCCCGTTCTGGGCCAGTTCCCGAGGCCGGGGGCCCAATACATGCCGGGGGTTTTCCCTGCCCCGGGAGCCAGTCCCGCCCCGCGTGTCGCGTTTACCACACCGGGGGCGGTTGACAGAGCAGCTCCCGTGCCTCAGCGGACTTCCCCCACATTGGCTCCCTGGTTCCGAACGTCGCCGCGGGGGCTCCCCCCTCGCCGGTTCCGGATATTACAGGGGCTTCCCCTTTTCCGGTTTCGGCCGTCGCCACGGGGGCTCCCTCCACTTCGGTTCCAAACGTCGCCGCGAGCGCCCCCTCCCGGGTTCCGGATGATACAGGGGCTTCCCCCATTCCGGTCCCGGGGGTCTTCGCAGGGGGCTCCCCCCAGCCGACCCCGGTAGCTTCCGGGCCCGCAGCTACAGTGCATGAGCTCCCTCCCCCGGCGGAACAGGTCCGTTTCTCCCGGGGGGAGGTCGAGCGAATGCATTCACCCAAGCGCGGGGAAGAACCTCCCCTTGGCCGCGGTCGCAGAGAGCCTCGCTCTCGCACCGGTAGGGGGAAGAGACCCGCCGAAGAGCCAGCCTCTCCGGAGGAGAGCTTGGATGTCTGGGAACTCAGTCCCGGTCCAGAAGAAAAACGTCGCCACCGTCACTCCGGCGGACCTCTCGGACTGCTTCATGACTCTGATAACGAGGGTGTGTCCCCCGTCAAAGAAGACAGCGGTCAGGACTCTCCCCGGGAAGTGCAGGGGGCTAATCAGCCCCTATGCCGCAGACTTCGCAGCATTCGGTGGCTGTGGCCCTATCGCCCGCCGCACATCGAGCATTATAATGGTGAGGCCGATCCTTACGAATTTGTGCAGGTATACTCCACGGCCATCTCCGCGGCCGGGGGGGACGAGATGGTACAATGCAACGTCTTCCCCTTCTACCTCACTGGCATCGCCCGCTCCTGGTTCTACAACCTGAAGGCCGGCTCCATCAAGTCTTTCGCGCAGCTCAAACGTGAGTTTTGCACGAACTTCCAGGGGAACTACGTGCGTCCCCTGGACTCCTCACAGCTGTACACCATCTGGCAAAGGACAGGGGAGACCATCCGAAGCTTCTTCAAGCGCTTCGCCCAATTGAAGAGCAAGGTGGCTCACGTCCCCGACTCTACGGTCATTGAAGCGTGCAAAAGCGGGATCCTCCCGGGGGAGCTCCACCGGAGGCTCTCCCGGAGCTGCCCCTCCTCCGCCGACGAGCTCTTCAACGTACTCGAAAAGTACACTCGGGCGGATGTGCGTGGACTTCACCGACCTTAACCGTACCTGCCCCAAGGACAACTTCCCACTCCCGCGGATTGACCAACTGGTCGACTCCACCGCTGGGTGCGAATTGATGAACTTCCTAGACACCTACTCGGGCTACCATCAAGTCCGGATGGCGGAAGGGGACGAGGAAAAGATGAGTTTCATAACTCCCCTCGGAACCTTCTGCTACGTCCACATGCCCTTCGGGCTCAAGAACGCGGGAGCGACCTTCCAGCGCCTCATGATGCTGGTCTTCAGAGATCAAGTCGGCGGCAACGTCGAAGTCTATGTAGACAACGCGGTCGTCAAAAGTCCCCGCGCAGCCTCCCACATTGACGACCTGGCGGAGACCTTCCGCAACCTCCGCGCGTACGGGCTGAAGCTCAACCCAGAGAAGTGCGCCTTCGGCGTACGCGGGGGGAAGCTCCTGGGTTTCCTCGTGTCCCAACGGGGCATAGAGGCAAATCCTGAAAAGGTCCGGGCATTCCTGGACATGCCCCTGCCGTGCTCCGTCAAGGACGTCCAGCGGCTCTCCGGCCGCTTAGCCGCGCTAAGTCGCTTCGTCTCGTGGTCGGGGGAGCGAGTCCTCCAATTCTTCAAGATCCTCCGGGGGTTCGAGGGGTTCCGGTGGACCCCCGAGGCCCAGGAGGCATTCGACGACCTCAAGAAGTACCTCACGAGCCCTCCAATGCTCATGAGTCCGTCTCCAGAAGAGCCCTTGCTCCTCTACCTTGCCGCGACCCCCGTCGCCGTCAGCGCAGTCTTGGTGAAGGAGCAAGGGGGGCAGCAGCGTCCCGTGTACTACGTGAGTGAGGCCCTTCAGGGGGCCAAGACTCGGTACACGGAGATGGAGAAGATCTACTACGCCCTCCTGATGGCGTCCCGGAAGCTTCACCACTACTTCCTGGGGCACCCCATCACCGTCCCGTCGTCCCTCCCCCTGGGGGAGGTGCTGCGGAACAAAGAAGCCACCGGCCGGATTGGGAAGTGGGGGGCTGAGCTTGCCCCCTTCTCCCTGTCCCTCACAGGCCGCTCCGCCATCAAGTCACAGGTCCTCGCCGACTTCGTCGCGGAGTGGACTCCGGCCTCCGGGTCCGGGGACGAAGATTTCCCCGCGCCGCCCCGACGCAGTGACCATTGGACACCCATGTTCGACGGGTCGCTGTGTCTCGCCGGGGCTGGAGCGGGAGTAGTCCTCCGGAGCCCTGAGGGGAAGGAACTCGAGTACGCCGCGCGGCTCGAGTTCCCCGCAACCAACAACATCGCCGAGTACGAGGCTTTGCTCCTCGGGATGCGCCTTGCGCGCTCCCTGGGGATCCGACGCCTCTAGTGAAGGGAGATTCTCAGCTCATAGTTTGCCAAATGGACAAGTCTTACCTGTGCCATGACGCAAACTTGAGTCTTTATTTGCAGGAGGTGCGAAAGATGGAGAGGCACTTCGACGGCCTTGAGGCCCAGCATATCCCGCGAAGGGACAATGACCGGGCCGATGCCTTGGCCCGGGCAGCAAGCGCCCGGGAATCGCTCCCCAAGGGGGCCTTCTTGGAAATCATCACGAAGCCCTCGGTGGCCTCCCCGGACACGGGCGACGAGCCTCGCGTCCCGGAGGTCGCCGAGATCACCCGGACTCAGTCATGGATGGACCCCCTCATCTCCTTCATCAAGGGGGAGGGGGACCCTCCCAACGAGACCGAGGCTAAGCGCCTCTGGGTCAAAGCTTGGGCATATCTCCTGCTGAGGGGAGGCTCTACAAGCAGGGGGCTTCCGCCCTCCTGCGCTGCCTCCCCCGGCCGGAGGGACTCCAACTTCTCGAAGACATCCACGCGGGGAGCTGTGGCTCTCACCTAGCCCCACGTGCCATCGCGGCCAAGGCTCTCCGGCAGGGCTTCTACTGGCCCACGGTCATGCGCGACGCGTGAAACCTTGTCTCCGCGTGCGAGGCCTACCAGAAGATGGCCAAGGGTTCAAACCTCCCCCCTGTAGCGCTGCGGACTATCCCCATCACTTGGCCCTTCGTGCGCTGGGGGATGGACCTCTTAGGGCCCTTCCCCCCAGTGCCCGGAGGATACAAGTATGCGGTGGTCGCGGTCGACTACTTTACAAAGTGAGTAGAGGCGGAACCCTTGGCCAGCATCACGTACCGGGCCGTTCAGCGGTTTTTCTGGAAAAACTTCGTCGGTTGTTTTGGTGTCCCCTGGGAAATCACCGTTGACAACGGGACCCAATTCGACTCGGCTTATTTCCGGGAATTCTGCGAAGGCCTGGGGCTCGTTATCCACTTCGCCTCAGTGGCCCATCCCTGGAGCAATGGGGCTGTCGAGAGGGTCAACGACGTAATCCTACAGGGGTTATGCCGGCGACTTGAGCAGGCCGCTTCTAAGTGGGGTGCATGGGCAGAGGAGCTCCCTAGCATCCTCTGCTCCATGCGCACGACTCCGAGCCGGGCAACGGGACGTACTCCCTTCTCCCTGGTCTATGGGGCGGAGGCAGTCCTCCCCCCGAAGATTGGCTTCCGGTCGCTGTGAGTCGAGCTCCTAGACGGAGCTATGACCGCAGCATACCAGGCCAATGAGGCCAACCAGCGACTGGAGATCGACCTCGTGGAGGAGGAACGCGACTGAGCGCTCCTCCGCCACGCCATCTACGAGCGCGAGATGGCGCGCGCATACAACCAGCGCGTGCGCGATAGAGCTTTTCGCCTTGGGGACCTTGTCCTCAAGCGCGTCACGGACCCCCAAGCCCAGGGTAAGCTCTCCCCCAAGTGGGAGGGCCCCTACAGGATCTCCGCGGTCCTGGGCTCAGGGGCTTACAAGCTCTCCAACCTTCAAGAGCAGGAGCTAAAACACACGTGGAACTTGCGTTTACTTCGCAAGTTCTACGTCTAGCCTACACAGGCCTGTCCTCTCCCCTGGAGCGATCACACCGGAGGGGGAGGAGGAACATTGTATTTACCTTTCCCTCCCCTTTCGCGGCTTCGCTGGGGGAGGTGTTGTATTTCATTTCGTTATCAATACAACTGGATTCTTCTCTTCAACTGTCATTGCAGGTTCTTCACATTACCGCCCCTAACGGTGATGCCCTCCCCGTGAGGAAGTGGGCCCAGACCCAGCAAGTCCCTCCCGTAGGGCGGCTTACGACCAGCCCTTGTGGACTGTGGGTGTAAGCGGCAACCCGGTCCCCAGCAACCGTGGTAACGAGTCACTTTGGGAGACTAGTCCCCTACACAAACACTCAGACCCGTCATCAGGCACATCCTCCTCCGGGAGTAGACTGTCTCCCCAGCGGGACGTCTCAGGCTTTCTTGGATATTTTTTCCCCGGAGACTCTATTCCCGGCTCCCCGTTCTCACGGCGACCAGAGGATTGTCTCCCGGAAAAATATCGGATTTCTTGGATTTTTCTTCCCCGGAGACCCCATTCCCAGCTCCCTGTTCTCACGACGACCGGACGATTGTCTCTCGGAAAGCTCACCTCCGGAAATCTCGTCGGGTTTTCTCGGATGTTTCTTCCCCAGAGGCCTTATTCCCGGCTCCCCGTTCTCACAGCGAACGGATGATTGCCTCCCGGAAGGTTTTTCCCCTGAAAACCTCGTTGTAGAATTTTTTTAACTTGGAAAAATTCTTATGCTACAGGTCATCTTCACCCCGGGGGCTTTGTCACCCCCACAGCGCGCGGAGCTACCCTCCGGCCCGCTGTGGGCGGGGGGGGGGGGGGGGAGGATAAGGAACCCCCGGGCGTCGGTCGGACCACCCACGAGCAAACTCAGCTCATTCTTATCAAAAGGAGTCGTCCAGACCATCCAAGAAAAAATGAAAAGAAGACTTACAAAGCTATAACACAGCTTTATTCATTATTCAACCGGAGGACATCCTCCCCCTCCGGTGGGCACCGAAAATGGTACAACCCGGGCTCTAACCCGGGGATTCTCTACATCCTAAGGCTCCTACGCCTAATAGTCCCGGAGGCCCTCTGCTAGCTCCCGGGCCAGGTCCTGGTACAATGCGCGTACGCGGTGCTGAGCTTCCCGGAGCACATCCTCGGGCCAATACTCGTAGCCCGCCGGTGGAAGTATCCGAAGAGGGGGGGGGGGATCATCCGGGACCCCGGACGCGGAGGGGATAATTCGGCGCGATGATTGTCAAAATTGTCCAAGTGCCTCTCCGGATGCCATCTTAACCGGATCGGCTCCCGGACAACGTCCCCGCTGCGCTCCCCGGAGACGAGACTCAGCAAGATCAAAGCGGCTTGGGCGTCCCCTGGGGGGCATCTTCTCAACCTTCGCCCGGGAGTAACCTCCCGGGAATCCTGCTACCAGGAGCAAAATCCTAAGACCCGGGGGGAGGCTCATACTTTATCATTGGCGTCCTCCCCCCGAGGGGCCTCCGCCAGGGCCGGGGCCGGGGCATCCGCTGCCGGAGGTGCCGGTGCCGGGAACCTCGCTCGGACAATCCGGTCGTAGAAGCCCCCGGCGAGTTGCTCCATCTCCCGGTGCGAGGGCCCAAAGAACTCGGGGAAGCTCCGGGGGATGCGGCCCCAATCGCCCGGGCACCGACCCCCCTGTGCTCAACAAGCCCCGCCGCGGCCGCAACGACGGGGATTGCCCGGCCCCGTGCCCGCGCATCGGCGGCCTCTGGGATCACAGAGACCTGTGCGTTGAGAAAACGCACAGCCTCCGCGAGGGTGGCCGGGGGCACCTCTGAGCTGCTCCCGGAGCCAAGGCTCTCGAGGGCCGAGCGGACGGAGCGGCCCGCGTCCGTCACCGCCCAGACGCTCGAGCCCTTGAGCTCCCGGAAGGCCTCCTCCTTCGCCTTGGCCTCCTGCCGAAGGCGGCCGTTGACGGCCTCGGAGACGTGGACCTGGACCCTGACGTGGGCCAGCTCCTGGAGGGCTTCGTCGCGTTGCCCCAGGTAGGTCGCGGCCCTCTCCTCCGCGTCCTTAAGTAGCTGGCCGATCAGCTGCTCAAGGCCCCAGGTAATGGCCGCCTACAAACTCTAGAGTTAGAAAAAATTCAAATGTAGGGGCCCGAAAGAAAGCGTCATCAACTCGAGTAAGTACCTGGGCTTGCAGAGATTGAAGCTCCCCAAAATGCTCATGGAGCGTCCCCTCCGTGACGAAGGCCTGCACCTTCCGGGTTTGCAGGCCCTCCGTGTAGCGGCCGACCTCCCCCACGGAGAGCAGGGGGGTCTCCCGCCCGACGCGGGCCCCGTCGCGGCCGGTGAGGGGTCCCCGGACCTGGGCGTCCGGCAGTGTGGTCGGCGTCTTCGTCACCGAGGAGGTGGCCTCTGTGGAAGTGGCCGAGGAACTCTCAGAAGGGGTCCCTACCCGGGGAGGAACCATTAAGCCCTTCCCCTTCCCGGGCAGGAGGGCCCCTGGGGCCCCCACTTTCGGAGGGACCTCGAAGACCGAGGGGCTCCCCCCCTCGTCTACCGGCCACTCCACCAGGAGGCGAGGCCTCCGTGAATCTCACCTCCAGCTTCTCCGGCTCCAAAGGTGCCGGGGGCGCAGGGAGGGCCGCTATTGAAGGCGGCGAGGGGGCGTAGTCTGCAGAATCGGAGCCGCCCCGCCCGCGGCCGGTTCCTTCCCCCGAGCCTCAACGGGGCTCTCCGGGGGAGGGGGTGTTGCTTCTTTCCGGGCCGGCGCCCGGGCGCGCCCGGTCCCGGGGGTCTCGTCCTGGGCCTTCGCCGGTGTTGAAGCCGGCGTTGTCGAAGGGCCAGGGGCTTTTTGGACCTTGGCCTTCTTAGGCTCAGAGCCCCCGGCAGCGTCCTTCCCCCGGAGGGGCTTCCTCTCTGGTAGCTTCAGCCCGAAGGCCTCGGCTACCAAGTTCCGAGGAGGGCCCTCCCCCACGACGCGCACGACGCGCTCGTGCTCGTCGGCGAAGTACCTCCCCAGGAGGTTCTCCGCCTTCTCCCGCGCCGCCGGGTACAGCCGGACTACGAAAGGTAAAGAGTTAGTCAAATTTTATAAAATTTGTAAATGCAATGAACCAGGTAATAGACTCACGTCGGGTCACCGGCTTGACCGGGGGCCGCTGCTCCGGGCCCATCCCGATCCCCCTTCTCCCGCGCGAGAAGGGGGAGATCCTCAAGAACGGGTGCCCCGGGAGATAATGAGCTTGCGAGGAGCTCCATCTCCTCGTCCGTCCACACTGGAGGCTTCGACGCGGACGATATGCTATAGGCGGGGGCCTCCGGGGCGTACACCACCTCGTCGTCCCGGACCCGGAGGTAGAAGCACCTCCGGATCCAGTCGCCCCAGTGGTCCCGGGAGGCCGCCGCCGGGTAATCGGCTACCCGGGACGGCAGCATCTGCACCATCACCGAGCCAAAGGGGGACTTGGGTCCCCCCTTGACTAGGTGGGAGCTCCTCTCCGCCGGCTCGTAGAAGTACCGGAAGGCCCGTAGGGTAGGCTCCCACCCGGTCGCCGTCTCGAAGAGCCAAATGAAGAGGCCCATCCGGATGATGGCGTTCGGCGTTAGGTGGTTCAGCGCCACCCCATACTCCTTTAGAAACTCCCGGAGCAAGGGATGCACCGGGAGCCAAAGCCCGGCCTCGAGGAAGGCCTCGAAGGCCACAATCTCCCCGAGCCTGGGGCGGGGGGCTCCATCCTTCTTCACGGGGACCCGGATGTCCCCGTCCTCAATGACTCCGCATTCGACCAGGGACTCCATGTCCCCGGCCGTGAACTCTGACGGCCAGAGGAAATCCGGAGCAATTTCCTCCGGGGGCACCTCCGTGGTCTTCGCTCGACCCTTCGGTGCCATCAGGTTTGGTTTTTTTGGTTACTAAAGTTTCAGGGAACAGGACACCTAAAGGCTCCGGACGCTTGGCTACTGGGGGCTAGCTACCGGGAGAGAGCTACCGGGAGAGGGCTACCGGGAGAGCTAAGGGCGCTGGAGTTTGAGAAGTTTGGAATGAGCTTCCCGGGCCCCCCAAGGCCCTATTTATAGGGGCGAAGCGTGGTCCAGATGGGCGCCACGTGGCACTTCGCGGTACATCTGGGCCGTTGAAGTTCAAACCGTGAGTGGGAAACCAAGGGATTGGCGCGCAAACCGAGGCACCGGTTCGAACCGCGAGCGCATTTATGGCCCAACGGCGCGGTCATAAGCGCGCGGCACGAGAATCGAAGCATCACGGCTCCGGTGGCTTGGTCCGGAGATTTTCCCGGTGACATGAACCATACCCACCGGGGACTCGAGCATCGTCCCCGGGGGGCATGGGGGCTGCTGTTGGGGGAAATCTCCGCGAGACTAAGTCCAGGTAAGTTGCGTCACATTCGCCTGGGGACGTGGCCTCCGGTGCCTGCCCCGGGCGCCGCCTTTTGGCTCCCGGGACCTGGCTTCCGGTGCCAGTCCCGGGCGCCGCCATGTGCCCGGGTACGTGGCTTCCGGTGCCTACCCCGGGCACCGCCTTTTGGCTCCCAGGACCTGGCTTCCGGTGCAGGTCCCGGGCACCGCCATCTGCCCGGGGACATGGCCTCCGGTGTCTGCCCCGGGCGCCGCCTTTTGGCTCCCGTGACCTGGCCTCCGGTGCCGGTCCCGGGCGCCGCCTTTTGGCTCCTGGGACCTGGCTTCCGGTGTTGGTCCCGGGCGCCGCCATTTGCCCGGGGACGTCGCCTCAGGTGCCTGCCCCGGGCGCCGCCTTTTGGCTCCCGGGACCTGGCTTCCGGTGCCGGTCCCGGGCGCCGCCATTTGCCCGGGGACGTCGCCTCCGGTGCCTGCCCCGGGCGCCGCCTTTTGGCTCCCGGGACCTGGCTTCCGGTGCCGGTCCCGGGCGCCACCATTTGCCCGGGGACGTCGCCTCCGGTGCCTGCCCCGGGCGCCGCCTTTTGGCTCCCGGGACCTGGCTTCCGGTGCCGGTCCCGGGCGCCGCCATTTGCCCGGGGATGTGGCCTCCAGTGCCTGCCCCGGGCGCCGCCTTTTGGCTCCCGGGACCTAGCTTCCGGTGCCGGTCCCGGGCACCGCCATCTGCCCGAGGACGTCGCCTCCGTTGCTGGTGCCGGGCGCCGCCTTTCGCCCGAGGACCTTACCTCCGTGGCACGTCCCGGGCCTCGTCGCCCTTCTAAAGGTAAAGTCTTTGGTTGTTGATCACGTGCAGGTCACGCGAGGAGCGCCTCGGGAATCAGCGACCACCTGTCAAGCATCTAAGGCACCTGACCGGGAGAAGGACGTCGCTACCCCTCAATCCGATGGTAGCGTCCGGGGTAGTTTAGTCTTTTTGCATCTTTGTGGGGCTATAAATAGCCCTTGTACCCCCTGTTGTGAGAGAGGTGATTCATTATTATTGGAATAGCCAAACTCACAGGTGTGCTCCGGAAGCCTCTCCCTTGAGAGAGCCTCCCCAGCCGACTCCGGCCGGGAGCACGCCGACAGGACAAGGGCCCCCACCGGGACCCAAACCTGTATAAACCCTCGTGTCATTTCTTGTGTTTGTCTGGCGGGGGAGGACCGGTCACCCGGTCATCCCGCGTCGCATTTTCTTCGCTAGGAGCGTCTACGAAACCTGCTGGGGTATTCGCAATACCACAACACTCCAGAACCAATGGCTTCATCTTTACCAACAAAAGATGTTACCCCGGTAAGGACCCTTATGGTCTTGGTTTCCATCATTCCTCAGGTGTGTTTTTATAGACTTGAATGCACACAGGGAGAAAAGGACAATGTTCTATTCAGGAAAAGGAAGACTAGGACAGATGACGACTGTCCTCTTTTTCCCGGGGAACCACCCTCGAAATCTCAGAAATGGATAGGGTTTCGAGTAAGGTAAGAATTTCTCCCGTTTAGACAGGGTCATATCGAAACCATTGACTGAGGACATTCTAACCGATGATTCTCTTATTTACTTAGGCGCAGAGATGCAGCGCCAAGCGCCCCAGTGACCTCTACAAGTGTCGAGGCTCCTCGTGCTACGGAGCTCAAGGGCGAGCAAAGTCCCATCCCCAGAGCCGAGGAAGTTCTTCGTGCCATTATAGAGGGGATGGCTACAAAAGGCCAATCACAGAGATTGGAATTTGTAACCCCAGCCGTGGAGGAAGCTCAGTAGGAAAACTCATCTGCCGCTCCAACGGGGGATAAGATGAGTCTAGAGACTCAGCCTTCAACTAAATCGGACAACAACTCGCTTAGCGAGTATATTGAGGTATGCAGAACACCTCTGGCGATTTTTAAGTTGGCATTTGCGTAGGAATATCCAAGCTTTGAAACTGATACCTTTCCATGTCATAGGAACTAACTCGTGTGGCGACCAAGTCGATGGCTGTTGCAAAGCGTATCGAGGTCGCCCAACAGGAAACAAGTCACCTGCAGCGGTAAGGAAGATGTTTCCTAATCTACCTGAATTTTAATCCCATTTTAACAATAGTCTCTTTTGTCATAGAGAAAATTCCCTTATGACCGAGAGCCCCGCTGACCGGGAAAGCCAGGAGATCACGGCAGTCGCCAAGATCTCTTGCTTGGAGAAAGAACTCCAACAACTGCGGTTGCAGCTCTCCTGTAAGTGCACTTCCTACTAGGATGAATTAACTTGTTATGTGAACTGTTTGTGATGGTCTCTTATAACAGCACGAGTGGACCAAATAAGCCAGCTCTGCCAAGAGAAGAAGGATCTCCAAACGACCATCGAGTTGCAGAACTCGAAAGTTGACTCTGTCTGCAAGAAAAATGAGGATTTGAACGCATCACTCTCAGTCTACAGCAGTCTTCAACAAGACATCTTCGAAAAACTGAAGATGGTGGCCGGTTTGCTAAGAGCTGATGTGGTTGAAACCGAAAAGGACAATCTTAGCCTAAGCATTGGACCACACTGGTCGCGACCCAAGCTAAGTCACTCCTCCAGTATCTTCCTGAAGATACAAGGCATCAAACAGAGGCGATAAAGACAAAAGTGCAATCCGCAGCCTCCACCATCCTCTGCAGACTTCGTCTTCACCATGGCCCGGATCTTGATCTAAATCCAGTGGTGGGAGAAGCAGAGGTCGAGAGTGAAGATCAACTTGCGGTCATAATGGAGGAAGTTAGGCCTCTGGTCGAAAATCTCTTGACAAAACTTGGCTTATTGTAAATTTTGTACCTGTACAGATATAGCTATACAATGCATATGTATGCCTTAATTTTTGAAAGAAAAGCACCTCTTTTTGTTTCATGTTGTGACCATATTCCCCTAGCCCCCTTCTGAGATTATGTATACTGAAGACTTAGTATTATAAGCATAGGAAAAATATGGGTGTAACGACGACCAGGAATACCTAAGGAGCACTGTGACTTTAGGTATTAAAATTCGACCAGACCGATAAGCGTGTTTGATACAACACCCCACCTTATTGCAAACCAGGCAGCCACTCTAATGACCAAGGATATGCTAGCAAGCCCTGTGTGCATTGAGAAATGGCTTATTGAGGGGTGTCTTGTCTGGAAGTGATCACGAGATCAGCCAGCGAATCCGGTCAAGGTATTATAGTGATGCAATTATCGGCGACCAGCCCCCGAGCCAGACTCGTAATATATGGGCAAAAGGAATAATTATCACATGAAACAACTAAAAGTACTGATTTTGTTAAATCATGCTAATTGAAAAGGAACAGGGTTGGGAGACTTACACGTAAAACTTGCGTAATTGGTCGATGTTCCATGTATTGGATAAGATTCTACCATCCTCCATCGCTAACCGAGCCGATCCTGGTCGCGGCACCGAGACAACAGTGTAGGGGTCTTCCCATTGAGAGGAGAATTTATTGCAATTAAACTGGTTTTGTATTTTACGTAAAACCAGATCACCCACGTGAAGGCTACGTGGTTGCACCCTTTTGTTATGGTATTTGCGCAAAGCTTGCAAATATACTGCGGACTTAACTGAGCTCGATCACGTTTTTCTTCTAGGAGGATTAGATCTTGTGATCGTTGTCTATTCTGATCAACTTGTTCGAATTGATCTATTCGGACAGAACTAATACTAATTTTCATGGGTAACACAGCCTCAGCCCCGTATACCAGATGGAAAGGTGTCTCACTAGTGGCTCGACTAGAAGTAGTATGTAGTGCCCACAAAACGGTGTAGAGCTTATCTACCCAAGCCCCCGAGCATGTCTTAAGGCGATCAAAAACACGCTTTTTGATGCCCTGCAATATTTGCCCGTTGGCACGTTCAACGGCACCATTGCTTTGCGGAGAGCTACAAAAGCAAAGCACACCTTGGTTCCAATGGTGTCACAATAGTCCAGAAAGAGACCACTAGCGAATTGGGAACCATTATCAGTGATGAGACTATTTGGAATACCGAATCGAGTCACAATGTTCTTATGAAAGAACTTTTGTGCAGCAGCAGCAGTGATATTGCGTACTGGCTCGGCCTCAATCCACTTTGTAAACATGTCAATGGCTACGAACAAGAATTTGTATCCATTGACCGCTTGTGCCATAGGACCAACAATATCCATCCCCAAATTGCGAAGGGCCATGATAGAGGGATAGTTTGTAGAGCGTAGGCAGGCTGATGGACCTGTCTCGCATGAAATTGACACTGAGGACATGTCTTGACCATATTTTTGGCATCATCAAGTGCCGAAGGCCAGTAAAATCCTTGTCGGAAAGCTTTTCCGACCAGGGTACGGTATGACGCGTGCGCACCGCATACACCGTCATGAATTTCTTTCAAGAGGGATTTACCTTCCTCTTGGGACACACAGCTCATGAATACTCCTCGAGTACCTTTTTTATACAAAACTCCCTCTATAAGTTTGTATAGACGTGCTTTTCAAACTAACCGATCACTATCGGCTTCGTCCTCGGGAAAGGTCCCGTGTTCGAGATAGACCCTCAATGGATGGGTCCAATCTCGTTCTTGTCCGAGGTTGGTAACACAGATGTTACCGGATCATCCCCGGTCGTAGTCATGATCGAAGGATGTTCCAAGTGTTCGACGAATACTCCTGCCGGGGCAGATGTACGTGAGGACCCAATTTTGGATAATTGGTCTGAGAGAATGTTGTCCTTTCGCGGGATGTATTGGACTTCAAAATGACTGAAGTGTTTTTCCAATCTCCTCACTTCCCCCAGGTAATGAGCCATTGTCTCATCGGAGGTGCTGTACTCCTTGTTTACCTGGTTTACGACCAGCTGTGAGTCTCCCCTCACCACTAATCGACGGACTCCAAGGAATTTTGCTGCCCGGAGCCCTGCAATAAGACCTTCATACTCTGCTGCGTTGTTGGTCACAACAAAGTGTAGTTGAATAACATACTTGAGTTGTTCGCCCTGAGGCGTGACTAGGACCACTCCAGCCCCCGAGTGTTGAAAACAGCGAGAGCCATCAAAATACATCGTCTAGTGATCGGGACATTCCAAATCTTCACGCTCCTGCACGAGTGGTTCAGGATTAGTCCATTTGACCACGAAGTTGGCCAGGGCCTGAGACTTGACAGCAGTGCGAGGCGTGAAATGGATGTCGAACGCTCCGAGTTCCACAGCCCACTTCGCGATTCGACCAGATTTCTCCGGATTCTGGACAATGTCCCCCAAAGGAAAAGATGAGGGGACTGTGATCCTATGTGCTTCGAAGTAATGTTGTAGCTTACGGGAAGCCATCGGCAGTGCGTAAAGTATTTTTTGGACCTCAGGGTATCACTTCTTAGGACCATGAAGTACTTCGCTTACGTAGTAGATGGGTTTGTGCACACCTTCTCTTTCTGCGATCAGGACAGTGCTGACCGCGTAAGGTGTGGCCACCAAGTAAAGGAGTAATGGTTCCTCCTGATTGGGAGAAACCAAGACCGGCGGACTGGATAAATATGCTTTGACCTCCTGAAATGCTTTCTCGGCCTCATCGGACCAAGTAAAATTATGGAATTTGCGTAGGGCTTTGAAGAAAGATAGTCCCTTTTCGCCTAGTCACGATATGAACCGGCTCAATGTCGCCATGTGACCTGCTAGGCGCTGAACATCTTTGATGGTCGAGGGAGACCTCATTTGTTCGATAGCCCTGATTTTTTCAGGATTAACTTCGATTCCTCTGGAACAAACAAGAAAACCAAGAAGTTTTCCAGACGAAACCCCAAAAGAACATTTCTCCGGGTTTAACTTTATTCCAAATCGATTCAAATTACAGAAGGTTTCAGCAAGATCGTCTAAATGAGACGAATTTTTTAAACTTTTTAAAACCAAGTTGTCTACATAAGCTTCAAGATTACGCCCCATCTGGGAAATAAAGGTCTTTTGCATCAAGCGCTGGTACGTGGAACCGGCGTTCTTGAGATCAACCGGCATTCTGACGTAGCAGTAGGTGCCGAATGGGGTGATGAAGGCAATCTTCTCTTCATATTCTTTCGCCATGCTAATTTGATGGTATCCTGATTAGGCATCCAGAAAACTCATCACTTCACAACACGCAGTAGAATCTACCAGTTGGTCGATGCGGGGAAGGGGAAAATCATCCTTCAGACAGGAACTATTTAGGCTGGTGTAGTCGATGCACATGCACCACTTGCCGTTTGACTTGCGGACCATGACCGGGTTTGCAAGCCCTTCCGGATGATCGACTTCGCGAATAAATCTGGCCTTTTGGAGCTTATCTAACTCCTCTCGGATGGCTTCCTGCCGATCAACAGCAAAACGCCTAAGCTTCTGCTTTATTGGTCGCTGTCCAGATCGAATTGCTAACCTGTGCTCAATTACCTCCCTTGGGACACCGGGCATGTCGGATGGTTTCCATGCAAACACATCTGCATTAGCTCAGAGGAAAGTAACGAGCTCGAGTTCCTATTTGTCATCCAGGCCTGATCCAACCCGAATTGTCTTGGATGGATCATCTGGGTATAATGGAAACAATTTTAATGTTTCATCAGGTCGAGGAGTAGCCTTGATCGTATCAGTAGACATTGTGGCAATCTAGGTTTCTCGGAGGGGAAGCTGATCTACCATGTCCAGGGATAACCAATCACACATCAATGCCACGTTGCGACTGCCTCAGACCGAAATAACGCCCTTGGGACCAGGCAACTTGACGCACTGATAAGCGTAGCCATCATGAATTTAGCGAGAGTTGGCCTGCCAAAGATTGCGTTATAAGACAAATCACAATCAATTACATCAAAAGTAACCAATTCTGTTCAGAAGTTATCTGGTTTACCCAGCGTGACCGGGAGCACCACTTGTCCCAATGGCATCATGGAGGGACCAGGAATTATCCCATAAAATGGATGAATTATGGGTTTGATTTTCGAACAAGGAATTTGCATCTCGTCCAGTGCCTTGACCAATAAAATGTCCAAATAGCTACCGCCGTCAATCAGGACCCTTTCGACTCTCGCATTACTGATAATTGGGGTAATGACCAAAGGTAGCCTCAATGGTCGAGTAAGACCCACAGGGCAATCAGAGCAATCAAACGTCAAAGGAGTATCCGACCAACGGGGGTACTGAGGTTCACCAAGGGGAGTCTCCGTTTGGTTCACCTCTCGATAAAAAGCTTTAAATTGCCGTTTAGAAACAAAAGAGGAGGAACCTCCGAAAATAACATTGACATGACTACGGGGTACCTGGTAGGACATCTCTTCGTCCCTGCTGGCATCTCTTAGCCCGCAAGTTTGTTCTTTTGGTGGCAAGGTCAGCATAGGTCCGATCCCCTGGTAGAAGTCATCCAACTGCTTCAACCAGCTCTGGTAATTCTTGAGGTCGTGGCCTGCTGAATTGTGGAGTGGAAACCACCTCTTGGCTTCCTACAGGTTAGTCGACTTCTCTGGTTGGTCGGCACTGCGACCACTAGAAGCAGTTTTATTTTTAAACGAAGATTTGTTACCTTTGGTCAACGAAGGTTTTTCTGCGACCGCGACCTCTTGGTATTGTCCACCTCGACTCCTTTTTGATTTCTTTGACTTCTCGCCTGATGAAGATTCTGGCTTCTTGTTCGAATCCTCTCCCTTCACATCCTTGAGACCTGGTTGAGGTGGTAAGTTTCCTTTGTCCACCATCTGATTCCACTCAACAGCCTCGGCCGTGTCGGAATATCGATCAGCCATATCAAAAAGATCGGCTACTGATCGAGAGGGGTGGATGAGCAAATCCTCCGTGAACCTCTGATATCGAACAGCGTGTTTAAATGCCCTGGTAACGGAATTATCAGATATGTTCGGGATGGTATTTCTCACCCCGACGAATCTCTTGACAAACTTACAAAGAGTTTCGGTCGATGTTTGTCGTAGTCGATGGAGGTCGTCCTCTTTTCCCGGCTTCTGATAACAATTCTTGAAATTGTTGAGGATGGCATCACACAACATTTCCCAGTTATATATTTAACCCTCGGGCTGATTAAACAGCTAGGTTCTTGCCGGTCCCTCGAGGACTGTAGGTAAATAGTTGGCCATGACACGGTCATCGCCATCTGCTGCCTGAATAGCAGTGATGTAAATTTGAGGGAACTCCGATGGATTCTGAGTTCCGTCAAATCTTTCAATGGCCCCTAGTTTGAACTTATCTGGCCAAACGACCGCACGAAGGGCAGGTGAGAAAGCTTTGCAACCAACATAAGGACCATGGATGGCTCTACGACTCTCGACCTGATCTCGGGCGACCTCACGCGAAGGAGAGGCCACGTGTGGTCCCAGGCGAGAGTGGACAGGAATTCGTTCCCGATCATGAGAATTTCTCGCTCGTCTGGCTTTGTCATGCCGCGACGGCACTAGTGGTGGACGATTCCGTCTACCAGAACTAGAGTTAGAGTATTCTCTATCATGGGAACGTATCGCTAATCGAGAAGAGGCTGTAGGGGTCGCTTCGGATGCGACCTCGTCTAATCTCTCCGCCAAGATTCTGGCGAAAGTTGGTTTCTGTGCATCTATGACTGTAGGAGGAAAATTACGCAGGACCTCTGCGATGGATCGAAGCCGGCCATGCGTGCTCCTCCTGGGTGCGCCAGGTGTCACCGTCTCCTCGTCCGTCGGTAAATATACCAGGGTAAAGATGGTGTCTGGTCGCGTCTGCGACCACGCGGTTGACGGGAGGAACTAGGAGCAGCGTCGTAATGAGCTTGCGCATTTTGAAGAGCCTCTAGGGCTGTTCTGCGAAGTTCGTTATCTTGCTGCTCACGATCTTGATCTTCCTTTTGTCTGCGCTCTTGCTCTTCCTTTTGCTTGCATTCCTGTTCCTCCCTAGCAGCCCGCTGATCGGGAGTTTCTTCCGATAAGGCAGCAAATTGCCTAGGGAACGAGGTCACTGATGGAGAAAACACCTCAGTTTGTTCCGAGTCGAACTCAAAATCAAAGAGATGGTGGAGGTTATCAGGACAAACCTCCCCGGGCTAAATTCCTGATCAACATCACCCTTACCCCCAGTAGAGTCGTGCGATGGACCGGATTCAACCTCTAATGCAGTAGAAACAATAGTGGGTTTTGGTTCTGCGTCTGTTGTCTCCTGGTCGATAGACATGACCTGAGTGGTCGAATCGACCTCCGGGACGTCTTCGCCTCCTGTTTCCTCCATTGGAACAGGATTAGTAGGTGAAGGCATCTGGATGTGGGCATAATCCTCGAGATCAAAGTCGTTCTCGGAATCAAATGCCCCAGACATGGCTCACCGAACCTCCGGATAGAAAAAAGAACGCCTTGAGAAAGGCCCCACAGTGGGCGCCAACTGTCGACGATTTGGACTCGGGGTTCTTAGTCGAACTTATGAAAAATTTGTGAGTTGTGAGACCTTTCAGGGTGTCCCTCCAGAAAGGGATGATGAGCAATGTCGGTTGGGGCACAAAGAGATTTATACAGGTTCGGGCCCTCGATGGTGGGAGTAATAGCCCTACGTCCTGCTGTGATTTCACTATGTATGGGAAAAAAGATTTACAAAGTTGGAGAAAAGATCATCACAGGCGAAGAACTTTTCTATGCGATTGTCTAAAACACGACTAAACTAGCCTATGAAAGCTTCTGGTTCTTCTTGTGTGTCTGTCTGATCTATTCGATCTCTTGGATCTGTCATTGTCTTGTACATTCGCTCACCCTTTTATACTGGTTGAAAGGGCGCCAATGCACAACGGCTTTGAATGGTTGCTTGGGTGCAGTTTTGATAACCGCACTTAACTTCCACGCAGGCTTAACATGTGTAATTGAGGGATAACCGCACATGTTAACCTCCTGGCAGTTGTCTTCATACGTGGAAGGATCTTCGTGATTCTCGGGATATGCTTGTTGTAGAGCTTAAGCAATCTCGAGTCATCCTGGTCGAGAGTAGTTAACGACCTTCTGACCGCGCACTGTCTGCGGCCTCCTGACCGCGTAACGTCTGCGATCTCATGATTGCGCAAAACCTGCGACCATGTGTCCGTGCTTCTCAAGTCGTCTGAGATCATAGCAACGGACCTCCGGACACTTGTCTGGTGCGAATCTGTCTTGAACCAGATGTGCATTACTCTGAACTAGCTCAGGTAACAATCCTCGTCATCCTTCGAAAGCAAAGAAACCTTCTGTCGCCAGCAAACTTATCCAAAAGAAGGCCGCAGGGGCAACTTCGTCGAAGGCCATTACTTCCAATGTGGCGGCCAAAATGGTAAAAATATCTAGTTTTCGCCCTTCTCCAAGTGCAATTGGAAATTACTCTGCCATCATATAGGGAGAAGGAAGCGAAGAGGAGGAAGACGAGACTCTCCTCATTCTACGGAGAAAGAGGTCCGTAGATACCGTGAAGAAGACCTCAACGAAGCTGTTTACTTCATTGGTAGCTCCCAAGAGCGGGGTAATGAGTTCCCTGGGACTCCATTTTAGGTAACAGGCAATTACCTTTCTAGCTGCATGTGAATACATTCTAATGTAATTATGACCTACACCATCCTTAATGAATACACAGGTCGATCCCATCCCCTATTGATGCTGCATCAGTTCCAAATGTCGATACAACCATTGCAGAGGAGAATACATCTCCTACAGTTGAAATTGCAATGATACCTGAAGTTCTAGGTGCTGCAGATGCAACTGAAACCATCATTGACGAGATGATCTAAGGTATTCAAATAGATCCAGTCAATGATGTGGAGACTGATGTCGCGGCTGCGACCTTGACAATGCGTACAGGCGAACAAGCAGGAACTTCTGCTCCCCCTCTGGTCGAAGAAAATGTTGAACCAACAAATCTAATTGCTGATTCCTCGTATCCTGCTTTGGAATTGAATTTGCAAATCATTGAGCAGGTGCGAGATGACTCAGGATCCAAGATCCTTCTAAAGGATCTTATTGAGGTAACGATTATCTTCACCCCAATATTGTTTTTTATTTTTTATCTGAATAACATCTTCGATTATTTGTCCTCTTGTAGAATTCTGCCAGGCATTCAACCTTGGTAAATTTGCTGATTGAACAATTTAAGGTCGCGCAGTTAAAATGCAAGCAACTAGAACAGTAAGTATCTTGCTTTTTAAATTCACTCGTCTATGAATCAAAATGAACTTTCTTGTCATTGCAGGAAAAACTTTGTCTTGACAAATGAGGTTGCCAAAGAGCACTCTGACAAGGAGACAGCCATAGCAAAAGCTTTAGAGGAAAAAAGTAAAAATCTTGCTGACGCTCTGTCTTCCTTGGAGGAGAATAAAAGCTTATGTGCTTCTCTCCAAAAGGAGAAAGAAAAGCTACAACTTGACTTAACTTGTAAGTTCATTCTCGCAGAATTAGTCATTGCGTTTTATGAACTTATAAAATTATTTTCTTTTATTCTGACCAGGTCAAAAATAAATAAATTCAAAACTGGCAGAGGAAAGAAATGACTTTGAAGAAAGATATATTCGGCGAGGACTTGATCTAGAAAAGCTTCATAATATCAATCAAAAGATCATGGAAAAGACCAAGAATGCTGCCAGGATCTTCGAAGAGGAAAAGAATAATCTGGAAAGGATTATCAATAATTGCAGCATTATTGAGCAACCTTCTCTCGAGAAACTGAGAGATGTTGCAGACTCTGTTGAGGCAACAATGGTTAATTCTGAGAAAAATAATCCATCTCTTGAAGAGTCCTGCACCCTAGTTGCAACTCAATCTGATACTCTGGTCGACAATATCCTAGAGTTTGTGAAGAGATATAAGGAAACTATCAAGAATGACATTAGTTCTCCTGCTTCCTCCATCTTATGCAAACTTAGACATCGCCATGGTCCGGATTTTGATTTGAACTCAGTGGCGGAAGATGTCACTTTTGACAATGAGGATCAGCTGAATGCAACTATTGCTAAGGTCGCGCCAATAGTTCATAAACTATTAAGAAACCTCAAGCTTGCTTGAAACTTTCCTCTCCATTGTAAATATTTGTTTTGACAATGGGAAATAGAGGTCCTTTGATGTATTAAATTACCTACAAACAAGTATATACAAAATGCAAAATGCAAATGCATGCTTTAACAAAATTTAAAACCATGATAAACTTTAAAATTTTATGTTATAGTTATATTCTCCTAGCCCCCTCCTGAGGTTACTGATGCTGAGAATACAGTATAGTAATGTAGGGATAGAAAACATCACTAGCGAGTTTCTTATGCGTTGAGAAACGGCTGAAAAAGGAAGGCCTCAACTAGAGTTTATTATGAGATCTCAAGAATAACCAACTCAAAATAAATGTCAAAGGTTGTTACGAATTGACAGCCATCCAAATGATCAAAACATACTAGTAAGTCTCGTATGCATTAAGAAACAGCTTATTTAGAGATGTCTTATCTAGATGTGACCATGAGATCGGTCAGTGAATCCACTTTAAACACTATAATGAGATGATTATGTAAAATCAAATCCAAGCTTAGCTTGAAGAAAAACAAAGGACAAGAAATGAGAACATAATCATAACATAGAGTGAATAGTGATGAGGATTATCACCCGAGCTAGTTCAAAGTGATGCACATCTGGTTTAGGACAGAATCAGATTGGTCGTGTGTCTGTAAATCCGTCGCTATGGTCTCAGACGACCTAAAGGGCGCAGACACAGGAATGTTGCATGATCGTAGCCCCTGCGCGATCATGATGTCGCAGATAGTGCGCGATCAAGAAACTACGGGCAATACGCGGCCAGGGGGTCGTTGGTTATCTGCGACCAGAACAATTCGGGAAGGCTTAACTCTTTGTATAGGCATATCCCGAGAATTACGAAGATATTTCCAGCAGACATAGGAATGTTGCATGATCACAGCCCCTGCGCGATCATGGGGTCGCAGATAGTGTGCGATCAAGAAACTGCGGGCAGTACGCGGCCAGGGGTCGTTGGTTATCTGTGACCAGAACAATTCAGGAAGGCTTAACTCTTTGTACAGGCATATCCCGAGAATCACAAAGATATTTCCACGTATAAAGACAACTGCCAGGAGGTTAACATATTCGGTTATCCCTTGATTGCACGTGTTAAGCCTGCGTGGGAGTTAAGTGCGGTTAACGAAATTGCATCTTAACAACTGTTCAAGGTTGTTTCGCATTGGCGCCCTTTTGTCCAGTATAAAAAGGTAGTCAATGCACGTTCTAAGGATGGTGGATAATTTTAGTCAAGCATACAAGCACTACCAGGCGTTTAGCAAACCTGAAGACTTAGGTATAGTTAGGGTAGACACTAACATAGAAGAGATCATCACCAGTGATCATCTCTTCTTCCCTCTTGTAAAACATCTCATTACACATAGTGAAATCACAAAAGGACGTAGGGCTATTACTCCTACCATCGAGGGCCCAAACCTGTATAAAATCTCTTGTGCCTCTACAGACTTGATTCATCCTACCCTTCCGGAGGAGCGCCCTGAAAGGTCCCGCAACTCACAAATTTGCATAAGATCGACTAAGGACCCTGAGTCCAAACCATCGACAGCTGGCGCCCACCGTGGGGACTTTCTCAAGGTGCATTCCCTTCATCCGGAGGTTTGGTGAGCAATGCCTGGGGCATATGATTCCTAGAATGACTTCGATCTCAACGATTATGCCCATATACAAATACCTTCGCCTAGCGACCCCGTTCCAATGGAAGAGGTCAGTTGTGAAGACATTCCGAAGGGACGTCAAGAGGACACATCTTCCCCTACCCGGGTCATGTCCATCGACCAGGGGATGGAAGAGACAGGTCCGGAACTTGATGTCAGTTCCACCATTTGCAAAATCGAGTCTCGGTCGCCATGTGTTCCCGTCAGGGACCAGGATGACAGCGACCAGCAACTCAGTCATGGAGGTTTGATCCTGACAACCTCCACTCTCTCTTTGATTTCGAATCCGACTCGGAGCAAATAGAGATGTTCACTCCTTCCGTAGCTTCGCTCCCTAGAGAATTCGCTGCCTTGTCGGAAGAAAATCCCGATCAGCGGATAGCTAGGGAAGAGCAGGAGCACAGACTAAAGGAGGAACAAGAACACAAGCAGAAGGAGGATCAAGACCGCGAGTGACGAGATAACGAACTCCGCAGGAAAGCCCTAGAGGCTCTCCAAAATGTGCAGGCTCGTTATGATGCTGCCCCTAGTTCCTCCCGTCGCCCACATGGTCGGACGCACGATCAAACGCCTTCTTCACCACCGGAGCATTTACTGGCAGATGAAGAGACGATTACACCTGGTGCACCAAAGAGGAGTACGCATGGCCAACTTTGATCTATCATGGTGGTCTTGTGTAATTTTCCTCCTATCATCGCTGACGTGGACAAACCGGCTTTTGCTAGGATCCTGGCGGAGAAACTGGATGAGGTTTCATCTGATGCACCCCCTACAGCTTCCTCCCGGTCTACGATACGTTCCCATGAAAAGGAGTATTCTTACTCTAGTCATGGTAGGCGTAATCGATTACCATCCGGATCACTTTGGCATCACAAATCCAGGCGCATAGGAAGTTCTCGTGATCGAGATAGAATTCCTGTGCATTCTCGTCTGGGACCACGTGGCACATCCCCATCGCATGAAATCGCTCGTGGATATGCTGGAAACCGCGGAACTCTCCACAGTCCTTATGTAGGTTGCAAGGCTTTTTTGCCAGGCCTCCGTGCGGTCGTCTGGCCGGATAAATTCAAGCCAGGGGCTATTGAGAGGTTTGATGGGACCTAGAATCCGTCGGAGTTCCTTCAAATTTACATTACCGCTATCCAAGCGGCAGGCGGGGATGATCGCGTCATGGCGAACTATTTGCCGACGGTTCTTGAGGGGCCGGCAAGGACCTGGCTGTTCAATCAGCCCGAGGGTTCGATATATAACTGGGAAATGTTGTGCGATTCTATCCTCAACAATTTTTAGAATTGTTATCAAAAACCGGGGAAAGAAGACGATCTTCATCGTTTACGACAAACCTCTATGGAGACTCTCCGATAGTTTGTCAAAAGGTTTGTCGGGGTGATAAATACCATCCCAAACATATCTGATAACTCTGTTATCAGGGCATTTAAGCATGCCGTTTGATATCAGAGATTCACGGAAGATTTACTTATCAACCCCCTCGATTAGTCGCCGATCTCTTTGACATGGCTGATCGCTATTCAGATGCAGCTGAGGCCATTGAATGGAATAGGATGGTCGATAAAAGAAACTTACCGCCCCAACCAGGTCTCAAGGACGTGAAAAAAGAGGATACAGGAAAGAAGCCGGAGTCTTTGTCGAGCGGGAAGTCAAAGAAAACTAAAAAGAATCGAACCAGATAGTACCGGGAGGTCGCAGTCGAGGAAAAGCCGCCGCCGTCGAAAGGTAATAAGTTTTCATTTAAAAATAAAACTACCTCTGGTGGTCGCAATTCCGACCAGCCAGAAAAACCAACTAACTCGCAGGAAGGCAATAAATGGTGTCCGATCCACAACTCTCCGGGACACGACCTCAAAAATTGCCGGAGCTGGTTGAAACAACTAGATGACTTCTACCAGGGAATTGGGCCGATGCCAACTTTGCCATCGAAAGAGCAGACTAGCAGGCTTAGAGACGCCGACGGGGACGAAGAAATGTTCAACCAAGTACCTCATAATTATGTTAATGTCATTTTTGGAGGTTCCTCCTCTTTTGTTTCTAAACGACAGTTTAAAACATTCCATCAAGAAATTAACCAAGCGGAAGCTCCCCTTGGCGAACCTCAATACCTCCATTGGTCGGACACTCCTTTGACATTCGACCGCTCTGATTGTTCCATTGGGCTTACTTGACCGCTGAGATTACCTCTGGTCATTACCCCAATAATCAGTAACGCAAGAGTCGAAAGGGTCCTGATTGATGGAGCCAGTTTCTTGGACCTTTTACTGGTCAAGGCATTGGACAAGATGCAAATCCCTCGTTCAAAAATCAAACCCCTAATCCATCCCTTTTATGAGATAATTCCTGGTCCCTCGATGATGCCAATGGGACAGGTGGTGCTCCCAGTCACGCTGGGTGAACCGGATAATTTTCGAACAGAGTTAGTTACTTTCGATGTAATTGGTTGTGATTCGGCTTATAACGCGATTTTTGGCAGGCCAACTCTCGCTAAATTTATGATGGCGACGCATTACGCCTATCAGTGCAGCAAGTTTCCTGGCCCCAAAGGCGTAATCTCGGTCCGAGGTAGCCGCAACGTGGCATTGACTTGCGATCGGTTATCACTGGAGCTCGTGGATCAACTTCCCCTTCGGGATGTCAAGATTACCACCACGGGCGCGGATACAATCAAAGTCGCCCCTCGACCAGAGGAAAAGTTAAAACTGGTTCCATTATACCCAGATGATCCATCTAGAACAATTCGGATTAGGTCAGGCTTGGACAACAAATAGGAACTCGAACTCATTACCTTCCTCGGGGCTAATGCAGATGTGTTTGTGTGGAAACCATTCGACATGCCCGGTGTCCCAAGGGAGGTAATTGAGCACAGGTTAGCAATTCAACCTGGACAGCGACCAATAAAGCAGAAGCTTAGACGCTTTGCTGTTGATCGGCAAGAAGCTATCTGCGCGGAGTTAAACAAGCTCCAAGCAGCCGGGTTCATTCGAGAAGTCAAACATCCGGAATGGCTTGCAAATCCAGTCATGGTACGTAAGTCAAATGGTAAGTGGCGCCTGTGCGCCGATTACACCAGCCTTAACAGTGCCTGCCGGAAGGATGATTTTCCCCTTCCCCGCATCGATCAGTTGGTCGATTCTACTGCGGGTTGCGAACTAATGAGTTTTCTGGATGCTTACTCAGGATATCATCAAATTAGCATGACAGAAGAAGATGAAGAGAAGACTGCCTTCATCACACCATTTGGCACCTACTACTACGTCAGAATGCCATTTGGTCTCAAGAATGCCGGTTCCACGTACCAGCGCTTGATGCAAAAGACCTTTTCTTCCCAGCTGGGGTGTAATCTTGAAGCTTACGTAGATGATTTGGTTGTAAAAAGCTTGACTCATTTAGATGATCTTGCTTAAATCTTTTGTAATTTAAACCGATTTGGAATAAAATTAAACCCAGAAAAGTGTTCTTTCGGGGTTTCATCTGGTAAACTGTTAGGATTTCTCGTTTGTTCTAGAGGAATAGAAGTTAATCTCGAGAAAATCAGGGCCATCGAGCAAATGAGGTCTCCTTCGTCCATGAAGGACGTCCAATGCCCAGTAGGTCGCATGGCGGCTTTAAGTTGATTTATATCGCGATTAGGTGAAAGGGGATTACCTTTCTTCAAAGCTCTCCACAAGCACCATGGTTTTGCCTGGTCAGATGAAGCCGAGAAAGCATTCCAGGAGGTTAAAGCATACTTGTCTAGTCCGCCGGTGTTGGTTTCCCCGGTCACAGGAGAACAACTACTTCTTTATTTGACGGCCACACCTCATGCGGTCAGCGATGTTCTGATCGCAGTGAGAGAGGGTGTGCAACAACCCGTCTATTACATAAGCGAGGTACTTCATGGTCCTAAGGAACATTACCTTGAGGTCCATAAGATACTTTACGCGCTACTGATGGCTTCCCGCAAGCTACGACATTACTTTCAGGCACATAAAATTACAGTGCCCTCGTCCTTCCCCTTGGGAGATATTATCCGAAACCCAGAGAAATCTAGTCGAATTGCGAAGTGGACTGTGGAACTTGGAGCATTTGACATCCATTTCACCCTTCGCACTGCGGTCAAGTCTCAGATCCTTGCAGATTTTGTGGTTGAATGGACTAACCCTGATCCTCCAAGGCAAGAATCCGAAGACTTGTCGTGTACTGACCATTGGACGATGTATTTTGACGGCTCTCGAAGTTTCCAACACTCGGGGGCTGGAGTTGTCTTAGTAACGCCTCAAGGAGACCAACTCAAGTATGTCATTCAATTACATTTTGTTGCGACTAACAACGCAGCAGAGTATGAAGGTCTTATTGCAGGACTCCGAGCAGCGAAATTCCTCGGAGTCCGTCGATTAGTGGTGAGGGGAGACTCACAACTAGTCGTAAACCAGGTAAACAAGGAGTATAGCACCTCTGATGAGACAATGGCTCATACCTGGGGGAGGTGAGGAGATTGGAAAAACACTTTAGTCATTTCAAAGTCCAATACATCCCGCGAAAGGACAATATTCTTACAGACCAATTATCCAAAATTGGGTCCTCACGTACATCTGCTCCGGCAAGAGTGTTTGTCGAACACTTAGAGCATCCTTCAATCATGACTACAGTCAAAGACAACCAGGTAACAGTCTTCGTTACCAACTTTGGACAAGAAGGGGATTGGACTCATCCATTGAGGGTCTATCTCGAACATGGGACCTTGCCCAAGGACGAAACTGAAAGAGATCAGTTGATTCAAAAAGCGCGCATATACAAACTTATAGAAGGAGTTCTGTATAGGAAGGGTACTCAAGGAGTATTCATGCGTTGTATTTCTCAGGAGGAAGGTAAATCCCTCTTGAAAGAAATCCATGACGATGTGTGTGGTGCGCACGTGTCATTTCGCACACTGGTCAGAAAAGCTTTCCGACAGGGTTTCTTCTGGACTTCGGCACTCGATGATGCCAAGAATTTGGTCAAGACGTGCCCCCAGTGTCAATTTCATGCCAGACAGGTTCATCAGCCCGCATACGCCTTACAAACTATCCCATTAGTGTGGTCCTTCGCGGTCTGGGGGATGGATATTGTGGGACCTATGCCACAGGCCGTTAATGGTTACAAATTTCTGTTTGTAGCCATTGACACGTTCACAAAGTGGATTGAAGCTGAGCTAGTTCGTAATGTCACCGCTGCTGCAGCACAGAAGTTCTTTCATAAGAACATCGTTACTCGATTGGTGTTCCAAGTCGTCTCATCACTGACAACGGTTCCCAATTCGCTAGTGGCCTTTTCCTGGATTATTGTGATAATATTAGAACCTTTGCTTCTGTAGCTCATCCACAGAGCAATGGTGCTGTCAAACACGCCAATGGGTAAATATTACAAGGCATCAAGAAACGTGTTTTTGATCGCCTTAAGATGTGCTCGGGGGTTTGGGTGGATGAACTCTACTCTGTTCTATGGGCACTACGCACTACCTGTAGTCGGGCCACTAGTGAGACACCTTTCCAGTTGGTATACGGCGCCGAGGCAGTGTTACCTATGGAAATCCGTATTGGTTCTGCCCGAACAGATCAGTTCGACCAGATTGATCAGATCAAACAACGTATCCAGGATTTAACCATCCTCGAAGAAAAGCGTGATCGAGCATTGATATGGTCAGCAGTATATTTGCAGGCTTTGCGAAAGTATCACAGCAAAAGGGTGCGGCCGTGTAGTCTTCACGTGGGTGATCTGGTTTTACGAAAAATACAAAACCAGTCTAACCGCAATAAGTTCTCTCCTCAGTGGGAAGGCCCTTACGTTTTTCTTTTGGTACCGCGACTAGGATCGGCTCGGTTAGCAATGGAGGACGGTAGAATCTTATCCAATACGTGGAACATTGATCAACTGCGCAAGTTTTACGTGTAAGTTTCCCAATCTTTTTTCCTGTTCAATTAGCATAGTTTAACAAAAACTTCGTGAGTACTTTTCTTCGGTTCAGGTTATGTCCGTTTTCTTTATTTTCCATACCTATATCGAGCCTGCCTCGGGGGCTGATCACCGATGATCATCTTGTTACAAATATCTTAACCGGATTCATTGGCCGATCTCGTGGTCGCATCCAGCTAAGACATCCCTCAATAAGCCTTTTCTCAACGCACACGGGACTTACTGGAATGTTCCTGATCATTCAAGTGGCTGCCAGTTCGTAATAAGGTCGGAGGTTGTATTGAGGTCAGTATCAGTTCGATCGGATGATTATATCAAAGTTAAAGCATTTCTTGGGTATTCATAATGCCCATATTTTTCCAGAAATTATAATACTAGATCTTCAGTATTTATGATCTCTGGAGGGGGCTAAGAGGATATGGTCATACTATGAAATGAAGAAAGTATCACTCTTTTCCAAAAGTTTAAGGCACGCATTTGCATGTTATAAATGTAATTTTACAGGTATAATTACTAAGAGAGATCATTACAAGAAATCAAACAAGGCCTAGCTCTTTCAGTAGATCTTCGACTAGAGGCTTGACTTCTTCAGAGATGGCCTCAAATCGATCACTCTCAATCTCTGCATCTTCTACCACCGGCTTCAGATTCAAATTTGGGCCGTGGTGGAATCTTAATCTGCAGAGAATGGCAGAGGCTACAGATCTGACATTTGACCTCAATACCTCTTCCTGCCGTTTGGTATCTTCAGGAAGATACTCGAGGAGTGATTCGGCTTGGGCCGCGACCAGTGTGGGTAACTCGCTAAGGCTTGGATTGTCCTTTTGCGACTCGATCACATCTACTTTTAGCAGAGTAGCCACCATCTTCAGTTTTTCGAAGATGTTCGATTGAGTACCACTACAAGAGGAGATTGTCTCGTTTAGACCTTCATTCTCCAGACTAGCAGTATCAATTCTCGAGCTTTGCAACTCGATGGTCGCCTGAAGGTTTCTTTTCTCTTCTGAAAGATGGCTTATTTGATCCTCTTGTGCTGTATGAACACAGTGAACATTTACTATAAATAAAGTTGATATGATGAGAAGATTTCTTCTGGTTGGGGGTACACTTACAAGAAAGCTTTGACTGCGCTTCGCGACGTTCTTTCTCCAGGGAAGAATATCTCGCAGTTGTAGTTTCTTCTTGATTCTCTCAATCAGCCATGCTCTTTTTCAGAAAGGCATTTTCTCTATAGCAAGAAGGACAATCAGTTACGCTTAAATACGGATTCAAGTTAACATTAATAAAGAGCACTATACTCACTGTTGCAGCCGGCTGATCTCCCGTTGTGTGACCTCAATATGCTTTGCTATAGCTGTTGACTTGGTCACCACCCGGGTCAAGTCCTGGAACACAATAAGAAATTGCTCTTGAGACTTGAATGTTCCTGAATTTTTTGCGTATTGGAAAATAAAAAAGAAGAGTTGTTCATACCTTTATGTAATCGCTGATTGAATCGCTCTCAACATCAGCGTGAGGTCTAACCTCAGGACTTGTGTCCGCGGTAGGGGCAGCAGATGATTTTTCCTGTTGTTCCCCCTCTATGACTGGGACTTCGGTTTCCGTCCCTTGGGATCGGATTTCTTCTGCCATTCCATCCACGATGGCCTGAAGAACCTCTTAGGCCATGAGAATCGGACTTGGCTCTCCCGCGACCTCTGTAGGGGGTGTACCATGGCTTGTTGAGGTCACCGGGGTACTGGGTGCAGCATCCCTGTGCCAACAGAAAAACAAACACATTGTAAGGTGAAGATGCCTCCCGTCGGTCATATTTAGATGGTGATAGGAAAAGTTCTCACTTTATTCGAAACCCCACCCATGGTTTGGGTTTCGATGATGTGCTCCCAAGAGAGAGAAGCTTGATGGCTGCTCTCGGGGAAGAGTTCTTTTGTCCTTGTTTTCCTTCTCTTAAAAAGGACACTATCCTCTTCTCCCTTTATGAACACAATTCAATGGATGTGCATAGAGGAACGAAAACATGCAAGATTGTGAGGATTCTTACCACAATCGCTCCCTCTATCGGTAGGGGAGGTGCTGCAAGCCCTGGGGCCCCATGAGCTTCAAGCACCAGGGTTCTACCCGAAGCCATAGGATTGTCAGTTCTGTCCCTGCGGTCAGGGACAAGATTTTGTCGACCAGAAGGGAAGTTGACCTCCCTGGGACGCTTGTTCCCAAGTGGTCAGTTGTTTTTCTCTTACGACGAACTAGAGGAACGTCGACTTCCTCGTCCTCGCTCCCTTCACCCTGTACGACGAAGGAGTAATTTCCGCTCGTAGTTGGGGTCACAGGAGGTATCGAAAATCTTACCGCAGTATTTTTCGCGGTAATTGTCTTTCGCCAAGAAGTTTCTCCCAAGATCTTCTTGGGTTTTTTGGGAGCAGACTCCTTCGCCTCATACTTTGAAGGAGTCCTTCTCACCCTCTTCGCAGTCGGTCTTCCCGAAGGACCAACGTCCTCACTTGGACGCATTGCCTCAGCAAATTTTCCCAGAAGCTGTATTGTTCAACATGTTTTTGGTAATACAAGGCAAATGGATGGTTCCCAACAGAGCTTGTTTGAATAAATTGTACCTTTCGGCGTTCTTGCTTAAGATCATCGCCGGCGTTAATCAAGCTCTGGGGGCGAGGCGATCCTTTAGGTCCCTCCACAGTGGCATTATACGCCCGAAGGAGGTAGTTTGTCCATTTCTCGATCTCGGACAAAGATAGCGTTGTATTACAAACAAGCATATTAACAAATGCAATGTCTTTTAATCAGTAAAAATGTCTGTTTTGTTGATTAAAGGACATACCGTTATTATAGTCCAGAGTGCTGTCCGCCATGGACTTCACTTCCCAAGCTGGATGTGCCCTTTCGTGCAGGGGGCTTATCCTATTTTTCACGAAGTCGCGTATGATATCACGCGCGGTCAAGCCTTGCTGGACTAGGTGAAGAATAGCTTGGGCTTGTTTCTTCTGTTTTGCGCTCAGAACGGGAACGGAATCTAACTCACTGGCTTTCTCTGGTTGGGTGTTCGTGAACCATAATCCGCTCTCCGATGGAGGGGTGCAGTGGAACCATTTATGGTACCACCCATGAACAGAGTCCCGTAGGGGCGGGAATGGGTACTTCTTCTTCTCCTGTATACGGAAGTAGATACACCCAGGGGCATTGGCACTTTTTGACCATGCCGAAAAATAGAAGCGTCGGAAAAGCTCCACGCTTGGAAGCACTCCGACAAAGGCTTTCACAGAGGTGTTGGAAAATCGTCAAGATAAGGACTGCATTTGGGTAGAGATTTACTAACTCCAACCCGTAATGGTCCAAGATTCCCTCAGAAATTCGCTTTCTGGGAATCGGAACCCGCAGCGCAAGTATTCCTCGAAGATTACCAATTCACCCTCTTGGATGATAGGGGTTTCTTGATCTTTTTCTGTTGGCCGCCAGTTGATCAGCAGCCGTGGGGGGAGAATCTCTTCTTTCTCTAGTGCCACCAGGCTCTCTTCTGTATGGTGGACGGATCGGCTCCAGGACGCCATTTCTTATGAAGAATTGGGAAGAAAGGTGGTGACTTTGGAGACGACGAAGATGAGGAATGCAAAAGAGGGTTTTTGTGCGGCAGGAGAATCTAAGGCAACGAAGGGTTTTTGGCTTCTCCAGTAAGCTACCTCTTCCTTTTATATGTCCGAGACAACCTTTCGCCGAGTATTTTATTAATTTCCCATAATGGGTGTTTTTTCTCTTGGAACCCGTTATCCATACTCAGTAATAAATCCGAAATAAAATGTGTTCTTATCATTTTATTTCGCATTCGGGGGCTATGGTATAGATAAAAATATTGGAAATTCCTAAATATTTATTATGGGAATAATTCTTTATGGTTGTGGAATAAGTTTATAGTCTCTACATTGATCACAACGTAATCCTGTGATCATAACGGATATGTGTGATCATAACAGCTGTGGTCGCCATCTGGTCAAAAGACTGTTGTTCTGTGATCATCCTGATCACAGTCTACAGCCTCAATTCTATTCTGAGACTGGAGAGCTGTTTTTTGATCATTACTCTAGTTCTGATCGCAGTCTACGGTCTTAATGCTATTCTAAGACCAAAGAATTGAGCCAGTTTCGACAGAAGTTTACTTGTGTATTTATGGTCGCAGAAGCATTCTCGTGTAACTATTGTTCACAGAATGTAAAGAACCTTAACTCGGATTGTAAGTTCTACATAATCCTTTTAAGGGATCAAGTATGTGAGGAAAATAAATTCTTTATTTCTGACAATCTTTACATACAAAAGGGACACAGGAGACCAAAGCATCAACCTGGTCTGATATCTTTTTACAAAGTTTTCCTAGGGACATATTAACATCAGTGGGATCGACACTGGCTGCCCCTAGAGAACTGGCTATGACTCTAAGCCTATCTACATCATCCCGAATCAAAGAAGAGCTATTATCCCTTATTATATCAGAGAGTTCTCGCTGCTGCCGAGTATAGTCCCTCTCCAAGCGGAATTGGCGCGCCTCTTCACGGGAGTTGTCATAACATTCTGCCAGATGCAGAATGGCCAAAGACATTTCTTTGGTCTTCTTCTCCAGGGTCTCTTTTTCTTTTTGGAGAGTTTGCTCGAGGGAAACACTCTCACCGAAAAGAGGCTGGACTTCAGCAGGTTGATCGCTGGGGGCTCCAAAAATTTTCGTCTCCTGCACAACATGTATGCGTTAGTTTTACAAGATAAAACGACCAGTAGAGAGAATAAAAATAATTACCAATCCTTGCAGTAATATTGGATGGGAGGATGAAGCGCTTCCCCCAGGAAGTAGATCACCCGACAAAAGTCGGGGACCATCTGGTCATGGGAGTGCAACCTTCCCACGAGAAAATTGAACACCCAACAAAAGCTGGGGATCACTTGATCGCAATGGAGAAAGCTGATCAGAAGAAGAAAGCTTTGGAGCATTGTTATGGATCTCCAAAGGTGGAGATGAGGGTTCAACCTGCCGAGTTGCATGGACAGGAAGAACTACATGGGACAAGGAAAGAGAGTGCAATGATGCATCCCCAACCTTTGCACCCATGAATGAAGCTCCACTGAAGGATTCCTTGTCAACCTTTGGTTTCTTCCTTCGGGGAACCAGCTCCTCAGTCACTTGTGAATTCCAAAATGCATTTGGAAGCGATCAAGATGTAAAACGACGACCTAAACCAAAAGTTCCAGAAAAGACTTACCTTCTGGAAGTCCTGGTCAAGTTCGGGTATCACTTCTTCTTCATCACTCTCAATCTCAATGATGTTCTTGGGGTCTTGATCTGCCATCAAAACAAGAACTAAGGCTTAGAGGGAGTAACTGGAGAGGGGAAGTAGCTCTGGAAAAGACTTAGTCGTGATGAAAAAAACTTGTGAGTGCAAAGAACCGAAATGCTCTTCAATTTATAGAGCCTGAAGGCGTCAGTTCGTTTCCACACACGTCTCGGGTTCTTAAACTGCACTTACGGTTGCCATCACGATGAGTCGCCGAAGTCATCATTACCAGCCAAGAAAGACTCAGGGTTTTTCTCGGGATATAAACCGTCATAAGGCAGAACAGTCATTTGAAATTAAAACATCAGGTTCATAATTCGATGCAGGATAAAAATTTGAAGTAAATATGTTCTTTCATTTTCTTCAAATTTGGGGGTTAGTTGACGAGGATTATCACCCGAGCTAGTTCAAAGTGATGCACATCTGGTTTAAGACAGAATCAGATTGGTCATGTGTCTGTAAATCTGTTGCTATGGTCTCAGACGACCTAAAGGGCGCGGACACAGGAATGTTGCATGATTGCAGCCCCTGCGCGATCATGAGGTCACAGACAGTGCACGATCAAGAAATTGCGGGCAGTACGCGGTCAGGGGGCTGTTGGTTATCTGCGACCAGAACAATTCGGGAAGGCTTAACTCTTTGTACAGGTATATCCCGAGAATCACGAAGATACTTCCACGTATGAAGACAACTGCCAGGAGGTTAACATGTGCGGTTATCCCTTGATTGCACGTGTTAAGCCTACGTGGGAGCTAAGTGCGATTAACGAAACTGCATCTTAACAACTGTTCAAGGCCGTTTCGCATTAGCGCCCTTTTGTCCAATATAAAAAGGTAGTCAATGCATGTTCTAAGGACGGTGGATAATTTTAGTCAAGCATACAAGCACTACCAGGTGTTCAGCAAACCTGAAGACTTAGATATAGTTAGGTAGACACTAACATAGAAGAGATCATCGCCTATGATCATCTCTTCTTCCCTCTTGTAAAACATCTCATTACACATAGTGAAATCACAAAAGGACGTAGGGCTATTACTCCTACCATCGAGGGCCCAAACCTGTATAAAATCTCGTGTGCCTCTACAGACTTGATTCATCCTACCTTTCCGGAGGAGAGCCCTAAAAGGTCCCACAACTCACAAATTTGCATAAGATCGACTAAGGACCCCGAGTCCAAATAGTTGACAAATAGAAACATTTTATTATTAAAGAAAACATGCTAATTGAACAGGAAAAAAACTTACACAAAATTTGTGCAATTGATTTATATTCCATGAATTGGATAAGATCCTTCCATCTTCCATAGCTAATCGAGCTGATCCTGGTCGCGGTATTGAGACCACAGTATAAGGTCCTTCCCACTGAGGGGAGAATTTATTGCAATTAGACTGATTTTGGATTTTTTGTAAAACCAGGACGCCCACGTGAAGACTACATGGTCGCACCTTCTTACTGTGATACTTACGCAAAGCTTGTAAATATGCAGCAGACCTAATCAAGGCTCGATCACACTTTTTTTCGAGAAGAGAAAGTTCATCTTCTCGAGCATCACTTTGATTATCAATATCCAAGTGACTTAGGCGAGCTGAACCAAGTTAAATTTCAACTAGTAAAACAACTTCTGCACCAAAAACCAGTTGGAAAGGCATTTCACCCATAGCTCGACTAGATGTGGTACGTAATGCTCATAAAATTGAGTGGAGCTCATCTACCAAGCCCCCGAGCGAAACTTAAGGCTGTCGAAAACTCGTTTCTTGGCACCCTGTATTATCTGCCCGTTGGCACATTTTACTACACCATTGCTTTGCGGATGAGCGACAGATGCGAAACAGACCTTGGTCCCAATGTTGTCGCAATAATCTAGGAAAAGACCGCTGACAAATTGTGAACCATTGTCGGTAATGAGACGACTTGGGACTTAAAATCATGTCACTATGTTCTTATGAAAGAACTTCTTTGCAGCAGCAGCAGTAATATTGCGAACTGGCTCAACTTCAATCCACTTAGTGAATGTATCAATGACTACGAACAAAAACTTGTACCCATTGACAACTTGAGGCATTGGCCCTACAATATCTATTCCCCAAACAGCAAATAGCCAAGTTAAAGAAATAGCTTGCAAAGCATATGCTGGCTAATGCAATTGCCAAGCATGAAATTGACACTGTGGGCATGTCTTGACTAACTGGATAGCATCATTGAGTGCCATAGGCTAGTAATAACCCTGTCGAAAAGTTTTTCTGACTAGTGTGTGATAAGAAGCATGTGTTCTACATATGCTTCCATGTATTTCGTTTAGAAGGGATTTGCCATCTTCTTGGGAAATACATCGCATAAGGACTCCTTGAGTGCCCTTTCGATATAAAATTCCCTCAATGAGTCGATACATGTGTGCTTTTCTAACTAACCGATCACTGTCAGTTCATCCTTAGGCAAGGTCCCATGCGCAAGATAGATTCTCAATGGATGAATCCAATCCGCTTCTTGCTCTAAGGTCGCGACGTCAGTTATTGCTTCTGACCCTTCTTTGATAAAAGGGGATTTTAAGTGCTCAATTTTTTGACAATTGGTCTGCGAGAATGTTGTCTCTTTGCGGAACGAATTGGACTTCGAAATTACTGAAGTATTTTTTCAATTTCCTTACCTCATCCAGGTAATGACCCATTGTCTCATCGGAGAGGCTGTACTCCTTGTTTACCTAGTTTACGACTAGCTGTGAGTCCCCCCTCACCACTAATCGACGGACTCCAACAGATTTGATTACTCGAAGCCCAACAAGAAGACCTTCATACTCTGCTGCATTATTAGTAGCAGCAAAGTGTAATTGTATGACATACCAGAGTTTATCACCTTGAGATGTTATTAAAACTACTCCAGCCCCTGAGTGTTGATAACTACGGAACCATCAAAATACATCGTCCAATAGTTAGAATTATCCAAATCTACCGTGTCTTGTTCCTATGGTGTGGGATTAGACCATTCGACCATGAAATCTACAAGAACTTGGGATTTGATTGCTACTTGAGCAGTGAAATGGAGATCGAATGCCCCAAGTTCAACTACCCACTTCGCAATTAGATCAGAGACCTCCGGGTTCCGGAGAATGTCTCCTAAAGGAAAAGATGATGGCACAGATATTGTGCGTGCTTGAAAGTAATGTCAAAGCTTTCTAGAAGCCATTAACAGAGCATAAAGGAGCTTTTGGACTTCAGGGTAATGCTCCTTTGGTCCATTAAGAACATCGCTTACGTAATAGACTGGTTGTTGCATACCATCTCGTTCTACGACCAGAACTGCGCTGACCGCATGAGGGGTAGCAGCCAAATAGATGAGTAGAGACTCTCCCTTATTAGGGGAAACCAACACCGGAGAACTAGTGAGGTATGCTTTAACTTCTTGAAAAGCTTTTCGGCTTCATCCGACCATCGAAAGCCATTGTGCTTGCGTAGAAACTTAAAGAAAGGTAAACCACGTTCTCCTAACTGTGAAATGAAACGACTTAAGGCCTCCAATCAACCAGTTAGATTTTGCACTTCCTTCGTGGTCGAAGGGGATCGCATTTGCTCAATGGCCCAAATTTTTTCGGGATTAACCTCAATGTCTCTAGAACTAACAAGGAAACCAAAAAGCTTACCCGAAGAAACCCCAAAAGAGTACTTTTCAGGATTCAACTTTATTCCATGTTTATTCAAATTACAAAAAGTTTTAGTAAGATCATCTATATGAATGGAGCTCTTAAGGCTCTTTACAAATAAATCATCAACATAAGCTTCTAAATTACGCCCTATCTGAGAAATAAAGATCTTTTGCATCAAGCGCCGGTACGTGGAACCAGCATTCTTGAGGTCAAATGGCATTCTGATGTAGCAGTAAGTACCAAATGGGGTGATGAAGATAGTCTTCTCTTCATATTCTTCTGCCATGCTAATCTGATGGTAGCCTGAGTAAGCATCTAGGAAGCTCATCATTTCACAACCCGCTGTGGAATCAATCAACTGATCGATATAGGGAAGAGGAAAATCATCCTTCGGACAGGCATTGTTCAAACTGGTGTAATCAACACACATGCGCCACTTACCATTTGATTTCAGGACCATGATCGGGTTCGCGAGCCATTCAGGATGGCCGACCTCACGAATGCGAATGAAACCAGCTTGCTGGAGTTTATCTAACTCCAAACGAATAGCTTCTTGCCGATCAAGAGAAAAAGTCTGAGTTTTTGCTTTATTGGTCGCTGTCTAGGCCGAATGGCTAGCCTGTGCTCAATTACTTCCCTTGGGACTCTAGGCATGTCTGGGGTTTTCCACACAAACACGTTCACGTTAGCCTGGAGGAAAGCAATGAGCTCAAGTTCCTATTTGTCATCCAGGTTTGATCCGAACCAAACAGTTCTAGATGGATCATCTGGGAATAGAGGAACCTGCTTGAGGTTTTCTTCTAGTCGCGGGGATCCTTTGACCGCACCTAATGCCGAGGTCGCAACCTTAACATCTCGTAAAGGAAGTTGATCGACCAGTTCCAGGGAAATTGGCTCACAAGTTAGGGTTGTTTGCTGACTGCCCCTAACTGTGATCACGCCATGAGGACCTGGGACCTTGATGCATTGATAGGCATAATGCGTCGCTGCCATAAACTTAGCGAGAGAAGGCCCGCCAAAAATGGCATTATAAACAGAATCAAAATCAATTACATCAAAAGTAATTAATTCCGTTTAAAATTCACTGGTTCCCCAAGTGTTACCGGCAGCACAATTTTGCCAATAGGTAACATAGAGGAACCTGGAATTATTCCAAAAAATGGTTGTGCCACTAGCTTTATCTTCGAATGAGGAATTTGCATCTCGTCGAGAGCCTTGGAAAACAGGAGATCAAGCAAACTCCCTCCATCAACCAGTACTCATCCCACCTTAGCATTGCTAATGGTAGGAGATATTACCAAAGGGAGGTACCGAGGTCGCGTCAACCCTTTAGGGCTATCTTCCTGGCTAAAGGTCAAGGAAACCTCCGACCAACGGGGATACTGAGGCTCTCCCAAAGGGACCTCAGTACTGTTTACCTCACGGCAGACATTTTTATATTGACGCTTAGAAACATAAGATGAAGAACCACTGAAAATAACATTAACGTGATTGTTAGGTACCTAATATGGCATGTCTTCATCCGCATTAGCGCCTTTTCTCCCGCTAGTTTGTCCCTGACTGGTACTGTAGACATAGGATTTTTACCTTGATACAAATCGTCTAGCTTCTTTAACCAAGTCCGACAATTTTGGAGATCGTGCGACGAAACGTTGTGGAACGGACACCATTTCTTTGATCCCTGCAGTTTAGCTTGTTTTTCTGCTTGGTCGCCGCGACCAGTGGGAGAAACTTTGTTAGTCTTAAATGGAACCTTCTTACCTTTCCCTTGAGGCTGCTTGTCGATGACGGTGACCCCTAGGAATTGGTGGGTTCTAGCTTTCTTCACCTTTTTTTATTTCCCGCTCGCAGATGTCTCAGGTTTCTTACTTGACTTATCCTTCTTGTCAGCTTCAAGACCTGGTTGAGACGGCAAATTCCCCTTATCCACCATCTTATTCCACTCAATTGCCTTAGCTGCATCGGAATAATGATCAGCCATGTTGAAAAGGTCCGCGACTGATCGTGGTGGATGAATGAGCAAATCTTCGGTAAACCTCCGACATTGGACGACATGTTTAAATTCCCTGATGACAGAGTTGTCAGAATGTTGGGAATAGTATTTCGTACTCCCACAAATCTTTTGACAAATTGGAGAAGAGTTTCATTAGAGATCTGGCGTAAGCGATGAAGATCATCTTCCTTGCCAGGCTTTTGATAACAATTTTGAAAATTGTTGAGGATTGCATCACACAACATTTCCCAATTGTAAATGGAGCCTTCGGGCTGATTAAACAGCCAGGTCCGTGCTGGACCTTCCATAACAGTTGGCTATAATTCGCCATAACCCGTTCATCACCACCAGTCGCTTGGATGGCAATGATGTAAATCTGTAGAAATTCAGAAGGATTTTTAGTTCCATTGAATCGCTCGATTGTCCCGGGTTTAAACTTATCTGGCCAGATTACTACACGTAATCTTGGCAAGAAAGCCTTGCAACCTATGTACGAAGGACGTGGCTGCTGTTCCTCGTGACCTCCATCAAGGTCACGGAATGAACTCACCTATGGCCCCAAACGTGAACGCACTGGTTCACGATTATGATCGCGAGAAGAATCTACTCGCGGTCCTAACCGAGAATGTAATGGCTCACGACGGAGGTCACTAGAGTTACCTGTACATCTGGTTTTAAAATACCGGGCTGATGGAGTGTGTCCACGGGAACGCTCCTGGCTCGAATAATAACTTTCCTTCTCACAAGAATAAGTCGCTGATCACGAGGATGATGTCGACATGACAACAGTTGCTACCTTGTCGAGGTTATCCACCAAGATCCTTGCAAACAACATTCACCAAATCCGAAGGAGCATTGCGAAGAGTATCTACAATCACTCGAATCCGCTCCTGTGTGCACCTTCGAGGTTCCATGGGAGTTATCGTAGCTTCATCCATCAGAGGACAGGCTGGAGCTGATGAGGGAGTTTGATCTCGCCTATGACCATGATGATGTCGCAGACGAGACATTCCAGGCACCAGGTCTCGAGTTGCGGCATCATGGCGAGATTGCACAAGTTGTAGAGCTTGCTTTGTAACCTTACAAACCTCTGCCTCTCACTGCTCACGAGCTGCATCTTCTTCCTTCCTGGCAACACGTTGCTCAGGGGTTTCCTCAGAAAGAACAGCAACTTCCCGGGGAACCGAAGTCACAGACAGGGAGAGCATCTCCTCATCTGAGTCAGACTCGAAGTCGAAAATAGAATTCAAGTTTTCCAGAGCAAAACCTTACAGACTGAACTCAAGGTTCTCATCTCCCGCATCATTTGGGATGATGGGTTCTGGCACATATTCACCATTTGATGTGGTAGGACTCACAGGAGGTGAACGTATTGCCTATTCAGATTCTTGACCATGGATTAAGTCCTGAGGATACTCCTTAGTAGCAGGCTCTGAGGGAACTTCATTTTCTTCCATGTAGAGAGTCTCATTCTCCATATTAAGATCAGTGTAATATGTAAGATCAAAATCATTTTCGGAATCGTAAACTCCTGACATGGCTTACCAACATTCCCGATGAAGAAAGACACCTTGAAGTAGGCCCCACGGTGGGCACCAGCTATCGACGATTGGGACATTCGTCCTTAGTCGAACTTACATAAATGTTAAATAAGAATGTGAAGCCAATCTAAGGTGAATCTCAAGTAAATTATGATAGCTATTGTCGCGCCCTGAAACTGGGACTACGACTACTCCCGTGGAGACCTAGCTCGTTGCAGCTAGTCCCATATGTACATACCTTTGACTTCCCAGGATAAGTCAAGCACAGGAGTATATTACATTCCAACAGAGTAACTTACAAAATATTTAAGCAGTGTGACCTGATGGCCTTAATATTATATAAAGAGATTACAATGCCTTCACGCCATTCAAGGTTTAGCAAAATAATAACTACACAGCAGAAGATAGGTGACCCTCCCACAAAAGAAGTTGACGGCAGAACAACACACATTAGGGCTCTGGCGGAACTGACTCTCCTCCTTCTGGATCGACAAAGTTCTCCACGCCTTCATCTTGATCAAGGTACGCTCCATCTACTGAGTTGTATGTTGCAAGGGTGAGCACTTACGTACTCAGCAAGTCATAGGTAAGAGTAGATACATATAGTAGTGATGATATGAACCTAGACTAGTCAAGAATTATGGATGTTTGTAAAATAACCTTTTTCTTTCATATCTCATCTCATCTCATCTTATGGTAGCACTTTTCATAACATAGCATTACTATTCATGTTCACTAGATTATAGCACTACCGCGACACGTCGACACACGAAAGCCCACGGCAGCACTCCTTATCATGACAACACATGTCATTTGGGTAATCTTGATTTAACAAATTTTATTTAGAAAATATACTTGTGTTACATCCCGTGGATTTAATCCACCGCAGTACACTCCTATAAACCCGGGAGCTCGGAGTATTCGAATACGTTTTTAACTCTGCAGAGAGGTACCAATTTACCCGCAAGATATTCCACTTTCAAGCCCTTCCTATCAAAATGATTGGACCCCTGGCTCACTTCATACTGTGAGTGGCAAGGTGGAGATAACAAGAACTTTTGTTATGTTTCACTCACAATTCACCCCTAACCCTGTGGATCTCCGCGAACCACAGTTGTGACAGGTTGTACCCAAACCTCCACCCCTTTGCTTATTCCCATTACTGGGTCAGCGTGCAAGATCACCTTCAGTGATATGTGTGGGAGCCATTCTCCGTCTAAATCGTGCATCACTACACATCTCATGCAGGGGTTTCATGTGCGATTCGCATAAGTACTTGTTCAGGCTTGTCCCATACCAGGTTGCGGTTAGCACGTTGTTCATGCCACTAGACGTACAACACAAGATTCTAGTCCTTATATGCCAGTGACCAGACAATCTACAAACCATGCACCTTCCGTGCCTGCTATCCTTTGCAGTTAAGCACCTCCAGTGCTACAGCCATCCATACCAAATTTCTGGTCACGGCTAGGGTTTTATTTCATGAATATAAGTATATACATAAATATATATTAGTTCATGGCTCAAAACTTGTTTATTTCACATTTCATAGATAACCAGTCTAGTACTGCCAATTCATAATTCAACCATTCTCAATCTTTCACATGCAATATTATCTATATTCAAGGTTATGTTATAGCAACTCTTAAAATATAGGTTCAAGATGTCCAAGAATATGACTTGCCTTCCCCGTCGCAAGATACAGCAGTTGTTGACGGGTCAACAGCAAAATCTTCAAAGTCAGCTTCTGGATCTGCTTGACGACAAACAAACACACAATGATTACTTATAATATTAAAATGTTTTATGACTTATATGCAGATATGCTTAACAAGAATAATTGAACGATATTGGAGATAATTTGGATTGCAAGCTGAACTGAGTCGAGATTCTAGGGTTTCAAGGAATCTGGGCTAAGGGTAGGTGTTAGATGCTCTTAGGTTTCAAGGATGCAATAAGGACATCAATTTTTTGGCTGGTTTGTTCAAAAAAGCAAATGTCAGCATATTGACATTCGGATCAAGGCTCTGACATAGTTTTAAGAAAAGCTAGAGTGCTTATCTCAAGTTGTGATAGTAGAAGAAAATGTAGATCACAACTCTACAAATTCAGTGGACAAAGTGGTTCTCAAATTGCACAACCAGAAGTGGGTAAACAAGGCCAATGCCACTGGCTGACAAGCTCTGGCAAAAGGCTGATAATGTCAAAAACTAGGGCTAAGCATAAAATGCTGTTCAAGGGCTCAATTGGTGTGCTAACTTTGTCTAGGAGGTAGGCTTGGGTAACAGGAACAAAAGTCATAACAGGATCCACGGCTGAAGATGGCCGGACGGCAAGAAATCCGGTGATGAACTGTTGTGAACTCACTGCACTGGAATAGTTCTGGACACAAATTTTGGCAAGGTTATATCTTTCAATCTAGACTGATCTAGGTGTCGAGCTAGAAGACAAAAATGCTCAGGAGTTCAAGGCACACACACTGGACAAAGTGGTTAGGGCTGAAACGGCTGGGAAAAACTTTTCGGTGGCCGGCGCCGGAGAAGAAGGCACTGGAATTGGGCATTTTTGATACAGGTCGATTGAACTCAATTCCTTGCTCGAGGAGTGATAGAGGAGTACGAGTAAGCTACTGGCAACATCAATTTGGCTGGAGGATCGCCGGTGTGGCCTGGCGACGTTAGCCAGTTACTGATGAAGCTCAAAATCGGGAAAAGCTTCAATTTGAGTTCAATTGAGGATTCTGAGCTTACAGGCTTGCTACACTCAGTTCACTAATCAATTTAGTCTACAGGTTTGAAAGCTAATTTGGAACAAATCAAGCTACATTGCCGGAACAGGGCAATTTGAGAATTCCGGTGATTGCCGGCGTTAGAGGTCACCGGTGAGCAATTAAATGCTATCACACAGATAGAAGGATAAGGGGAACTCACTGGTGGCTTCAATCTGAAGATTGATGCAGCAGGGCGTGCTGGCACCGTGAGCCTCCTCGACGGTTCGCCGGAGAAGAAAACGAAAACAGGAAAATCTGGAACTTAGTTGATTTCCAGTGAAGTGTGAAGAAGCTGTTGAGTACAAGGATGCTTAAATAAGCATGGCGAAGCTTGCGAAGAGGGGACAGCGAAGAGATTGGCGCCAAGGATTTGACTGGTTGGGCGCAGAAGCAACAGCGGTGAAGAAACAGCGATGAACGGTGATGCGACGGCGACAATGGTTCTGCAACTGATCACATTGTCGCTTCATGGGACTTAGCACTAGCTGGAGCAAGCGATGGCGACAACAACTGGCGCGGCACAAAAGTTACTGACAAAAGCTGTGGTTGCTGCTGTTGGTCGCGCACGGGGGCGGTGGTTGTTCGTCGACGTTGCCATGGCGAGGGCTGAAGCGAGGACACGTACACACAAGCATGCACGACCACAAGCGCAGGCGAAGCTTGGCCGGCGACGAGCAAACACGGCGCACAAGCACGGCGAAGCTCTGGTCGAAAATCAGCTGAGAGCTCTGGTCGAATTGGACTGAGTTGCAATTTCAGATTTTGAGTTTTGGACTGATCTGTAAATCTGGAGATTTGGAAGATTTTAACTGAAATTGATTGCACTGATCTAGCAAACTATATTCAAAAAAATATTTGGTAAAGATATTTGATAAAATCTAGCACCTTTGAATAGTTTTTTATATAAACTGAAAATAGGGTATTTTAGGGTAATTGAAATCTGAGTTTTGGTCGATTTTGAATTCTGGTCTTTAGGATGAGATTTTGTAATCTGGACAGAAGGAAAAATTGTTTCAAATAGCATTTAGAAGAGATTTGCTAAAGAAATTCTGAATTTGGAGTTAATCTGAAGATTTTAGCCTTTTTGGGTTTCCAGATATCAGATAAAGGACTAATTTGCGATATCTTTTGGACTGATTTGTGAAAAGAGTCTAGATGATGAAATCTGGCTGCCAACTTTTTGGTTTAAGGTATTGGCATACCCATGATCATAATTTAAGAATAATCTGCTCTGAATTAGATCGAGATTTGGCTAAATCTGAGTTCAGAGTATATAGGGTAATTAACTTAATTCTGTTTTCGAAAACAGAAGTTTTGACAAATCTGGGATTTAGAGATGGAATTGAATCTGGCTTCTGAAGACTTTTAGGTTCAGGGTAACTAATGGATCATATCTGAGTAATCTGATCTTGATTTGGGTTCACAGGTTAGATTTGGAGATTTTAGGGTTTGAGATAGACAATGATCTGGCTACTACTACAGATACATGCATGCATGCTGTTCATGAAAAAGGAAGTCTTCACCCCTAAACTCAGGGTGTTACAGCTATATCAGAGCAAGAAAGAAATTTATACAGGTTTAGGCCCTCTGATGATGAGTAATAACCCTATGTCCTATTAGGATTTCACTATGTAAAATGAAGATTACAAGAAGAGAATCAATGATGTTCTTAGATGAACTAAGAACAATCTTGTATTCTTTAGCTTACAGTCAATGTAAATCTACTGTGGCTAGTTCTAAAGTGTTGTGTCTTGAATCTCTTGCCTCGTTTTTGATTTCTCCCAGCGATCCTCCTTTTATAGCTCGTCGTCGGTCGTCGGTTACGGAATTGAAGGGTCACTGAGAGGCAGTCGTGCGGCAGCTATAAGGTGTAATTATACCCATTTATGATTGCACCTCCATCTTCTTGACGATTACTATAGACTTAAAGAGTTAAAACGTCTAAAACGGCGGTAGTGATAAAATAGGTTCAACTACTATTCATGATTGAATGAGTCTAATCATATGGCCGTTAAGTGTTTTATCTCTTTAGTAAGCATGGTCGCGTATTAACTACAACAATGCACAGCTATTTTCATGTTCTTCACGACCTAAGCGATCATGGGAAAATGTCTCCATGTCTATGGTATTCGTGAGACCATAGCCTCTACGACCTCGGTATTTGTGGATATCTAAAGACTACAAATCCTACGACATCACAGGATGAGACCATGGAATGGGCTATGTTCAGTACTTGTTGGACTATTCTGTCATCTCCCTCTTATGCTCTTGAGACCATAGAGAGGTAGAAAATCTCGTTTTGTAATCCTTGTGACTATAGAATGGCAAACATTACTACAGAATTCATTATCACAGTCGGGTCAAAACAGTCATCACAGACGGTTCTTACCCGTCAGTGATATTCGAGTCAGTGATAATCATGTACTATCACAGACGGTTTTGAACTGTCTGTGATCTTTCCCTTCACAGACTGTTATAAGATCAAAACCGTCTGTGATACTCATACTACACAGACTGTTATAACATCAGAACCGTCTGTGATACTCATACTACACAGACTGTTATAACATCAGAACCATCTGTGATACTCCTAATACACAGACTGTTATAACATCAAAGCCGTCTGAGATACTCATACTACCACAGACGGTTTTGATCTCAGAACCATCAGTAATAATATGAGTATCGCAGACGGTTCTGATGTCAAAACCATCTGGGATTCTCACATTACTATAGACGGTTCTGAGATCATAACCGTCTACGATAATCACATTATCAGAGACGGTTATAACCTCAGAACCGTCTGTGATACTCATATTATCAGAGATGGTTATAACCTCAGAACCGTCTGTGGTACTCCTAATACACAGAATGTTATAACATCAAAGCCGTCTGAGATACTCATACTACCACAGACGGTTTTGATCTCAGAACCGTCAGTAATAATATGAGTATCGCAGACGGTTCTGATGTCAAAACCATCTGAGATTCTCACATTATTACTGACGGTTCTGAGATCAAAACCGTCTGTGATACTCAAATTATCAGAGACGGTTATGACCTCAGAACCGTCTGCGATAGCGTCCTTATCACAGATGGTTGTTTAAGAACCGTCTGTGTATTTAGAGTACCACAGACGGCTTTGAGGTCAAAACCATCTGCGATATTGTAATTATCAGCGACGGTGGTAATCTTGGAACCGTATGTGATTGTTTCCTTATCACTGACGGTTTATACTCTCAGAACCATCTGTAATAGTGAGATATCACAGACGGTTTTTAGGTCAAAGCCATCTGTGATAGTGTTATAATCTCAGAACCGTCTGTGATAGTGTGATATCACAGATGGTTCTGAGGTCAAAACCATCTGTGATAGTGATAGTGTGATATCACAGACGGTTTTTAGGTCAAAACCATCTATGATAGTGGTCAAAACCATCTATGATAGTGTCATTATCGATGGCTGTTATAATCTCAAACGGTTTGTAAGATCAAAACCGTATGTGCATATTATGCACAGACGGTTTTGATCTTACAAACAGTCTGAGATTCTAACAGTCACCGATGTCCTCTGTACAAATGGCATTTCATATATACAGTTCATGAATTTCATACATGCACAGTACTCAAATATATACAGTCTCATATATACATGCACACAACTTAGAAACATGTACAATAGCATTTCATATATACAGCACAGAACTCAGAAATATGTACAATTGAGATTGAACCAATAAATGTAATCGACAATTAAAGTCAGTGGGTTAGATGTACAAAATGTAAGGCCGCACTAATACGAACCTTGCGGGTCCCTAAACTTCCCCTTGGTTGATATGACCTATGCAAGAAAAAACTCAGCGAGCATCCCTCGGACAATACCAATCTCCCGAGGGTCAAAGCTTTCCGAAGGGAAGTCGACCCCCTACAGCAAGAGTTGGTACAGAAAAAATTAGCTCAATGCAGTTGTAAATTCTGCCAAATCGATACAAAGGGGAGCAGTTGTATACCTCGGGGAAATCTGGGCGGTGAGGGGTGATGATCAGGTCATACATGTGGCGCATCACGTAGAACCCACATGTATTGTCGTCCAGCTGCTGATGGCACTGCCAATTTACAGACCGAGAGTTAGCTGGGGACACATTATAAAGTAAAACAGATGCCAGTTGAAATTTGTACCGAAAATTGTAACCACTGAAACTTATCGGCTCGCCGCTCGTGTTGTCACCCTCCCTCGGCAAAGTAGTTTGTGAAAGCCCTGTAGATAGTCAAAATTGACAGTTTGAGGATAGTCGAAATTGACAATTTGAGGACAGTAAATCTAGATGCATGCAAGACCGGTCCACATGAATATCATCACCTTTCAAATACATCTCGTGTGCCGCAATATGAGTACCCTTTCCTCTGCAATGAATCAAGGTAGAACACCTTGTTCCTTTTCGGAATAAGTAGCAGCAGGATCCAGTGGTAGCTACATATTACACGTAAAGAATTAAAAATTTAATCTAAGTTTGGGGGTGTGCACATGGAGACACTAATCTACGAGTGAAGTACTGATGAAAGCACTCACCTCTGGTTGTAGGGTGCAAGTATGTACTCCTTGTCGACCTGAGCAAGCAACCCTCTTTTGATGTAGTCGACAACGAAGTCTGCGTCGGTCCTAAACATCACCTCGGCGACCATCTGGGGCTCCAAGAAACCAACAGGTATGCCCTTAGATTTGGCATAGCTGGTCATGCAGCTGCATGGAAGTAACCAATTAATAAATGACATATATCCGTATATGCACGAACAGGCGTAAGATAGTAGGATACTTACAGCACCCAAGACCGTAGGATTGACAAGTCGAGCGCATCTTTGTTCAGTAAATTGTGCAGGTCTTCAAAGGTCACCGGGTAGGTCCCAACGTCATTATGGAACTCTGCCACGGTGTACTTGACCATGATGTGCGTCGGACGCTGCGTCCTAGTCTGATTTGTCCTCCTCATGTACCATGCATCCAGGCTCTGGCATGCTAACCCCATGCTCGAAATTGCGGTATCGGAGGCCATGGGCATCCCCAGAGCGAATGGCATGAGAGCTGGCGCACTCTTCTCACTCTCCTTCACCGGGCTCTTCTTTGCTTTTCCCCTACTAGCCAGCGTCTTGAATGGTTGCCTCCTAGTCGGAGTCAACTTCGTCATCGGACCAGTTGGTTGGCTTCTCGGAGGGGTCGGCTGGCTAGTAGGCCGTGTGTCGGTCTGTGATGTCTATGATGTAAGAACCTACGAATTAGGACACTAACTCTGAGGGCTATTATTACAATATGAATTATGAAACTGGTGGGGGAATTACCTCATCCAAGACGATGTCTTTCTTGGGCCATTGCACGAACGTGTGCACTGCATCCCCGAGAGTGGTAATCTCGTTGTTCGGCGGCTTCTCCAACGGAAAACCCTTGCAATGGTCAAAAGACACTGTCCACCTGGACCCGTGCAAAACCCTCACATAGAAGGACACCGTGGATTGTGGCCCCCGCCGTGCATGGTTGCGCCATCCCACGGCCAGCCTCGATCGGGAAGAGACCGGCCAGCACCATAAGCTTGCAGGAGGCGGGTTCCTACAAACAGTGCGCTTTAACATATTGAATTTCACCGCTTTTCACTTTCGAATGAATTAACATAGACAAACGGTCATTACCTACAGAAAGTCCACCAGATACTTTGGAGAGGGCTCCGTCTGCGAAGACCCCGGCGCAGACGCACAACTACTACGGTGGCCAAGAATGGGGGTCGGTACTTCCGCTGCTAGAAGGGGGGTGCCCTGGGTTGCCTTTCTTAGCTCTTCATACATGGACCGCATCTCCGACAACTGCTGCAGGAGTGCTTTGTCCTGAACAGCGAACTCTGATCGCATCTCCTCCTTGAGCCGTTCATCACGGGCTTGGTGGGATTTCTTTCTCCTCTTAGCCGCCTCCTCATCATCAGGGAAACCATACCTCCAAGGCACAGTGGCACCGAGGCCGCGCACGCGGCCTGGATGCTCCTTGTTTCCTGGCGCCGCTGTGAGGATATCCCTGTCCCTCCTCGGGTTGAACTCTCCGAATGCCACCTGTGCACTCAGCGTCACCTGCATTAGGAGAACTTAGCAATACAACCCATTGCATGCGTGTTACGAGGATAGTACGTGATCGGACAATCTTACCAGCCGGTCGATCACTTCCCTGTCCGCAGGGTTATTCACAGAGACGCTTTCGGAGGAGGTAATCGTCGATCTTGCTCGGCACCAATTGCGGGCGCGCACGTCCGTTATGCCCGCATAAGGACTGCCACCCGAAGACTGGGAAGCCTCCTCATCCTGCTTCCTGCACAACGCCTTCTTCCCCACATACCCACCACTGCCTAGTCTGTGTGGGTGGGTATTCTTGGCCTGGTTAGCCTGGCCCTTCGCACTAAGCTCCTGGAACTCTGGCTTGGCCTTCATCTCGATGAACTGCTGCCATGCCTCGGGAGTCACAAAAGGGAAGTCATCGAAGGGGGTCTTCGACTCCTTCACATAGAGCCTGACAAGGTGGCTCTTGAAGTTCCTTCATGCCTTGTTTATTGACATCAGTGTCCTCCGGCAGATGGTGAAGTGGCGATCCTCGGGAATGTGAAACGCTGCCTGCATTTCTTCCCACAGCGCATCCTTGCACTCTGGGGGCACTTGACCCCAGTCGGAGGTGGTGATGGGCACCCGCTCCCTTGCCACTTTGCCACATAGTGAGCGGTACTGACCGACAAGTTTGTCCGGAGCTTCCGGCACACCATTGTCGTCGAACTGGACGTGTTGCTTTTCCCGCTTGTCCAGACGCGCGCATGTCATCCGGCCTCGCCCCTTTCTCTTCTGCGGCTGGGTCACGGTGGACGCGGCGACCTCCGGCCCAGGCGTCTCATTGCCAACAAGGTCACTCTGACTCCCCGAGTGGTGCATTTCGTCACCAGACATATCAGTTCCTAACATAAGTGAAAGAGAGAACAGTTTAAGTAAATCTACAACTAATAATTCTATAACAAAACCCATATACTTATAATTAACCAAGAATGACAGAAACGGTGGGGAGGCGATGGAGGTGATCACGTAGGAAGGCGGGAGGGTGATGGAGGTGATCGCGCCTGACGGTGGAAAGGCGATGCAGGTGATCATGACGGACGGACAGGAGGAGATGGTGGAAGGCGATGGAGGTGATCGCGACGGATGGTGCGAGGGCAGAGAGAACTAGGGCAAACAATTGCGAAGTCTGGAAATGAGCGGGACAAAGCCCGCCTTGACTATGTACCGCGAAGAGATTATCAC